>OY744552.1:25098444-25225944 GCA_963556195.1 Sepiola atlantica | reverse complement strand
ATTCAACCTGTCGGACTATAATCTACGTAAAGATAACATTTCTTGACTTCATAAAAATATATATCTTCGCCCTAGAAAAAATCTAATCTCAATAGATTATTGTACGATATGCATAAAAATATCTAAGAATATAATTGAATAAATATTTATCAAACGAGTATTCACGATACAAAACAATACATCCACATTATTACTTCAAACATTGTACTGCCATCCACATTCTTACTTTACACATCGTACCATCATCCACATTCTTAATTTACACATTGTACCATCATCCTCATTCTTACTTTACACATTGTACGATCAGAGACATTCTAACTTTACACATTGTACTATCATCTACATTCTAACTTTACACATTGTACCATCATCCACATTCTTACTTTACACATTGTAACATCATCAACATTCTTACATTACACATTGTACCATCATCAACATTCTTACTTTACACATTGTACCATCATCCACATTCTTACTTTACACATTGTACCATCATCCACATTCTTACGTTACACATTGTACAATCAGAGACATTCTTACTTTACACATTGCACCATGAGAGACATTCTTACTTTACAAATTGTACCATCATCCTCATTCTTACTTTACACATTGTACGATCAGAGACATTCTTACTTTACACATTGTACTATCATCTACATTCTAACCTTACACATTGTACCATCATCCACATTCTTACTTTACACATTGTAACATCATCAACATTCTTACATTACACATTGTACCATCATCAACATTCTTACTTTACACATTGTACCATCATCCACGTTCTTACTTTACACATTGTACCATCATCCACATTCTTACGTTACACATTGTACAATCATCAACATTCTTACTTTACACATTGTACCATCATTATTTTTTTTGATTTACACATTGTACAATCATCAACATTATTACTTTACACATTGCACCATGAGAGACATTCTTACTTTAAACATTGTACTATAATTCACATTCTTACTCTACACATTGTAGAATCATACACAATCTTACTTTACACATTGTATCATCATCCACATTCTTACTTTACACATTGTACCATCATCCACATTCTTACTTTACACATTGCACCATCATCCACATTCTTACTTTACACATTGTACCATCATCCATATTCTTACTTTACACATTGTACCATCATCCACATTCTTACTTTACACATTGTACCATCATCCACATTCTTACGTTACACATTGTACCATCATCCACATTCTTACTTAACACATTGTACTATCATGCACATTCTAACTTTACACATTGTACCAACAGATACATTCTTACGTTACACATTGTACAATCATCCACATTCTTACTTTACACATTGTACTATCATCCACATTCTTACTTTACACATTGTACCATAATCCACATTCTTACTTCACACATTGCACCATGAGAGACACTCTTACTTTACACATTGTACTATGATCCACATTCTAACTTTACACATTGTACTATCATCCACATTCTTACTATACACATTGTACCATCATCCACATTCTTACTTTACACATTGTACCACTATCCACATTCTTACGTTACACATTGCACCATCATCCACATTCTTACTTTATACATTGTACTATTATCCACATTCTAACTTTAAACATTTTACCATCATCCACATTCTTACTTTACACATTGTACCATCATCCACATTCTTACGTTACACATTGTACCATAATCCACATTCTTACTTCACACATTGTACATTTATCGACATTCTCTCTTTACACATTGTACAATCAGAGACATTCTTACGTTACACATAGTACCATCATCCACATTCTTACTTTACACATTGTACCATAATCTACATTCTTACTTTGCACATTGTACAATCATCCACATTCTAACGTTACACATTGTACCATCATCCACATTCTTACTTTACACATTGTACCATCATCCACATTCTTACTTTACACATTGCACTATGAGAGACATTCTTACTTTACACATTGTACCATCGTCCACATTCTTACTTTACACATTGCACTATGAGAGACATTCTTACTTTACAAATTGTACCATCATCCACATTCTTACTTTACACATTGTACCATCAGAGAAAACAAATAGTTATCGATCAGTATCTCATAAAAGCAAGATGTTAACTAGATAATTCACTACACAATAAGGAATACCGAAATATAAGCAATCTTCATCCAAAGGATCGCACAGCTATGATAGTATTGACTGCACCGGCCCAACACCCAGGAGAAATTAGCAACGGACTTATTGTGCTACAAAGACGAGTGACCCCACGATTGTTGTTTGTTGATTTTCTGGTGGCCTGAATTTCATGGAGAAAGTAAACAAGCGAATGCTACCAGTTCTGGTAGTTATCCGAGGGACAATCGGATGTATCCAGTTTATTATTGAAAGTAGATATATTTAGGGTATACTGACTGTTGAATAGGTCGACGAGCAGAAGGACGAGAGAAGGAGCTAGGCATGGGATGAAGTAGGTTGGGGACGACCTGACCAGCTGTTCAGGGAGATTAGGGTCCGGGAGAACGACAAGAGAGTGGCGTTACAGAGATAGACGACATAGCTTAACTGAATCGGGTCGAAAGACGAGAAAGGGGAGTTCGACAGAATTAGTATTAGTTGAGATTCCGAACTTCAGAGATAGGAATTAAACTCAGAAGTAGGGACGCTAGCGACGGGACCTAAACGATACGCACACACACACACACAGACACGCACACACACGTGTTCAACAAGTTTCATACAATGTCTGCATATGTGTCTATTGTGTCTTACTATGTATGAAAATTGTAAACTGCTTGGCGCTCGGCGAATACGAGAATTAAAACGGCTGGAATAAGAAGATGAAGATGATAAACCACGGCACTTGCGAATGATGTAAACGGTCTGTTAGTAGGCGCTGGCATAGTTATACACAACCACAGATAACAAAAAATAACAAAGATATAATCATCATACAAGCAGACAAAGAAGAACAATTACAATAAAGGACACTAATATATATTACTGAAGAAGATCTACAACTCTATCACACATTATTTTACAAACCTACAAATACACACAAAACAGAACTAATACAGCTAACACAAAAAACGTCATCTTCACACAAAAAATATTAATTATCTTTTCCCCATTCATCCGACAACATATTTGACCACCCACAAATATAAAAACTCTGTAAACTCATATCATAAAACACCGCCAACTTTACAAAACTTAACGTAAAACAAATCCTTAATCGCACAAATGATATCAACAAACATTCAAAATCCACCTCCAGGTAGAGATATTGTATTAAAAATAGACACACTTACCGTATCGATATCATGATATATTGACCAAATATTAAACAGTCTACTTATAAACATCCCAGACTATATTAAAACACAAATAAATACACTCCCAAACGAAAAAGATTCCGAATAAACAAATACAAGACATCAATTCAATAACCAACATTACCTGCAAATGCAAAGTTCCATCATAGATTGTAAAATGGCGCCAAGCTATGCCAATATATGAATGCATCTTTTAGAGAGAAAACAATTAACAACTGTCTACCAAAACCAATACACTGATGTAAATATATAGATGACGTTTTCTTAATATAGACATTGACTAGACAACCTGATTAACTGTCACCAATATGACAACAATTACCACCACACAAACTAATTTACAATTGAACAGTCGCATACTTATATTTCTGAATTTTTGAGATGAGGATTGATAATTTGTATAATTTGGGTTGTTCGGACTACATTTCTCACTTTGAGTGTTATCATCACAACGTTTCGACCGTTGTAACCTTCGGCCTTCTTAATGTGTATCTCTTCAAACTCGCACCCGTGGCGCAGTGTATATAGTACTAAGTTAAATTCAGTTCTAAGTGATAGCCATCTGAAGGTTGAAGGTTCAACCCTCGGTGCGGGCGATACGAAGAATTGCGAATTAGTGAAGACTTCTCACAGTCATGGCTGACGGAACAAGAGCATGCTAACCCAGTGGATTAAACAAAGGGTTCCGTTCGAAATTCTGTCCAGATTCCCGAGTTCGATAGAAATATTCCAGAGTTCGAAGACATACACCTGAAGAAGGCCGGAGGTTACAGCGGCCGAAACGTTGTGATGATAACACTCAAGATGAGAAATGTAGTCTGAATAACCAAAATTATACAGTCGCATACTTATATTCGATTCTTAGATATAATAACCCGATCCTAGAATAATTTTGTGCCTATTCCCATCTAGAAAAACCACGAATGTTAAGTTTTTTATTCTTCAAATATCTATGATATATAGTGCATAAAACTCTCGGGATTGGTACAGTAGCTGGTTATATAAATTTCCATCTTAACTTAGTACGAAGAAAAATATTCGTGAAATTTCGTGAAAAAAAATGCTACTTTGTATTTGTACGAGAGAATAACTCACTGGAATATGTGTATTTACGTATTGTTTCTATTGGTAAAAAGTATTAGAAAATATGTTTTTAAGCTAAAAGCAACATTAATTCTATTTAAAAATTAATACTGAATGCCTTTTACGTCTACTTTTTTGCGGATTATCAAACAAGGTCACTTAGCTTAAAATATATTGATGCAATGCTTTTTTTTGTTATGTTAATTTTTGATTTGATTATCAAACAAGGTAACTTAGTTTTAAAAATATTGATGCAATGTTTTTGTGTTATGTTATTTTTGAAATTTTATAAAACACGTATCTAGTAAAATATATTTTAAAGACTTACTGCCTTAGTAATGTGTATTCTGCATATTCCTTTTTGTAGATCAATCACAGATTTATATTTGTATACGAACAGACAAACTCCCAAAACACAATGTTTCATGTTATATGTTATAAAAACGGATATAACATGAAATAAATGTTTTATTCTAATTGAATATAACTCAATGAAGACGAGAATTGAAAACGCATGAACGAACATCCACGTCCGATTGTTGCTTTTTCTGATAAGTACAACACGATTCACATACATCATGCGTATTTGCGGGGGCAGGGATGATCGGATAGAGATACTTCTGATCAAATTTTAACCAACCGTAGCAAGAGTTGCGCAATCCCAAACCGCATCCTTCCTTAACGGGACGTGGATGAGTCCAGTGGAAAGTAGAAACAATTTCGACATGAGCAAAGAAATCGTGGTGTCCTTTCTATTTCTTGTCTAAGTCGTGAAACCAAGGCTCGAAAGGTCAGTCTACACTATTAGTTAATCTATAGCTGAAAGGAGAATATATTGATTCATACCTTTCCCAAAACTATTAGGGAAATACGGAATTAAAACACACACTGAACCTACAATATGTGCAAGCAAACACGACACCACGCCACTTCCATTGATACTATATATATATATATATATATATATATATATATATATTATTAAAAATAACCGACAATTTTTGTCTGGCTATTTTAGTGTTGATCCCTTCAATTTTCCGGATTAAAATCTTAATCCGGAAAATTGAAGGGATCAACACTAAAATAGCCAGACAAAAATTGTCGGTTATTTTTAATAATACGTATCTTAAAGAAAAAATGCTGCCTCGATACACATATATATATATATATATATATATATATAAATTTCTTAACACAAAGGTTTATGTTGTAACTCAATATTATACGAATAGAGCTCAAACCACTTTTATTTACAAACAATTGTTTCTGCCCATTTCAAAGACGTATATTTTCATGGTATACAGAATATCATGAGGAAGCTTCATAAGTGTATAAAAACTCTACAGTCAGGTTGAACAAATTAAAATGCATCCAACATTCATGTAACTTATACATATTTACAAACTCAAAAGTTAAAATATAACTAATAATTATTTTTCACCAACCGAAATTATTTGAATTAAAGCGAGTTTCACATTCTCTTCTTATCCCTTTTCTCATTTATTTTTCAGATTTGCGTTCCTGTGAGTGCACCAAATTTCACTACATAGCTGTCCATCAATCTCATGAAGATCAACTCCTGGTCAAACCGTAAACTACTTCTATAGTAATTCAATTGAATCATTAATTTTTACTAAATGTATTCAATCATTATATCCTGTTAGGTCATGCATACTTATTATAATGAACAAAATGTCAATAAAACTACGTAATTTAATATTTATTAAATAATCGATTAACATTCAGTTTTTTAAATAAAAGTTTATTTTCGTATTTACTCCTAGTTCATTCCTACGACGAACATCAATATCGATAATTCACATCCGGTCAATAGCATAAAAACGTCAACTTTTATGTATATTAAATTCCTATTTACATCAACTTCATTTTAACTATTAATATATCCATAATTTCTTTAATCTAAACTTATAATGACGTATTTAGTTATTATTTCTTGTAAAGCTATGTTTCGTATTTTATTTATGATTCTTGATTTATAATCTTTATCCCTATTGATTTTTTAGTCTATATTATTATAAAATAATTTTTCATTTATCATTTACGATATTGACTCGAAAACATCCACCATTTTCTAGATTAATTAAAATACAACAGAAATGAATGTTTACTTTTGTATTCCAAAATGTCCTCCCTGTTTCAATTGAACTTATTCGTATTATTATCACTTATTGCTATCAATATATATATATATATATATATATATATATATATATATATATATATATATATTAAAGTGAAATATTTAGAAAATCAACAATCGTGCAATTTAAATAAAAAATTCATTTATTTAATTTTTTTGTTTTTTACAAGCTTTCGTTGTAGAACAACTTTGTCAGGCGAGACTGTCTTATAGTTTTTTTTTCTTTTCTCCCTCCGCATTTTGATGGTATTAACCCCGAGGGGTCGAATCACGATATGAGCAGAGAAACGTCAAGTTCTTAAGACGTTAGGATAAGTGTAGTCCTGGCGATGTTATGCGCAGATTGGCGCTTTTTTTAAAGTAAGGAAATTGAAACATCTTTGAAGTACGCATAAAAAAATAAAATAAATGAATTTCACTTTAATACATTCTAATCCGTGCTTGAAAAATGTTGTCAATTTCCTTACACACACACACACATACACACACACATACACACACACACACGCACACACATATATATATATATATATATATATATATATATATATATATATATATATATATATATATATATATATATATATATATAGGCAGCATCTTCTCTTGCAGGCAAGTATTGTTGAATATAAGAGACAACTTATGTCTAGATATCCTTTGGTAGATCCTTTCAATAGTCCGAAGTTCGGAGAGTAATTGGCTGATGAATTTGCCATAGTTTTGATTTGTGTCCCAAGTACTTTCAGACCCATCCAGGTCCATCTTCAGGGGAATGAGGATAATTAGGTATATACCATGTGTTAGTATTATAGATGGGAATTATTCGGTTTGTATTGTGTAGACGCATTGGAATTTGATTCGACTTTCTCAGGAGTTTGAACTGCTTACGTCACAACTGCAAATTTCTGAATACCGATTCCTATATATATATACTAGCAGGATTTGTCACCCGGCGTTGCCCGGTAGGTGAGAGAAGATAAAAGAATGATTTAACTATAAAAAATATCCGCAAAAAAGGAATTTTTCATCAAAAATTAAATATTTTAGTTTTTAGAGTAGGGATCACTTTCCTATATAAATAAATTTAACGCAAAATGAGATGGAAGTATATACTAAGCTTAGCTACAATAAAATGAAGTACGGAAACATATTTAATGTTTTGGGATACATTTCGTGTATAAATGGGGATAGAGTTTTCAATATTTTTGTGCTTTTTAGGAATCGGTATTCAGTAAATTTGCAGTTGTGACGTAATCAGTTCAAACTTTCCTGAGAAAGTCGAATCAAGTTCTAATGTGTCTACACAATTCGAACCGAATAAATTTAGGGTGAGGTCAGGGTTAGATTACGGTTATTTTAGTGTTAGGTTAAGGTTAGCTTAGGATTAGGTTAGGATAAAAAAAAACAGTTTGGGTCGTATTGTGTTTATTGTTCGATGAAGCTCGTTAAATCCCCTTAAAAAGTAGTATTTTAAGTATTTGAGGTATTAAACTGAAAGGAGTCTCTTTTTTAATCTCAAATAACTTATGTTTTGCGTAAACCGTGTGAACCAAGCCACTTTTTGGCGGTTTCCTTCTTTGCCATCTGATAACTTCCCCAAAACTGCATACATGAAGTAGGAAATGTGCTCAAGGTAGCATATAGGGGTCTCAGTATTCAGTCCAATAAATATAATACATGGTAATGTTTCCTATAGTACAAAAATGTCCCAAGTTTTATAAGGTACTTTCTGTATGTTGAAAAAAGAAACACCGTGGTGAATAGGGTTACCTATCTTAAGAGTTTCAAAAATCAATGTAAATAAGATCATTAAGAATTTTGTCATCGCCACATGTCGTTTAAGTAAATTTAATTTTGCATCCATTTTATATTTAAAAAATCAACGTAAATAAGATCATTAAGAATTTTGTCATCGCCACATGTCGTTTAAGTATATTTAATTTTGCATCCATTTTATATTTAAAAAATCAACGTAAATAAGATCATTAAGAATTTTGTCATCGCCACATGTCGTTTAAGTAAATTTAATTTTGCATCCATTTTATATTTAAAAAATCAATGTAAATATGATCATTAAGAATTTTGTCATCGCCACATGTCGTTTAAGTAAATTTAATTTTGCATCCATTTTATATTTAAAAAATCAACGTAAATAAGATCATTAAGAATTTTGTCATCGCCACATGTCGTTTAAGTAAATTTACTTTTGCATCCATTTTATATTTAAAAAATCAACATAAATAAGATCATTAAGAATTTTGTCATCGCCACATGTCGTTTAAGGAAATTTAATTTTGCATTCATTTTATATTTAAAAAATCAACGTAAATAAGATCATTAAGAATTTTGTCATCGCCACATGTCGTTTAAGTAAATTTAATTTTGCATCCATTTTATATTTAAAAAATCAACGTAAATAAGATCATTAAGAATTTTGTCATCGCCACATGTCGTTTAAGTAAATTTAATTTTGCATCCATTTTATATTTAAAAAATCAACGTAAATAAGATCATTAAGAATTTTGTCATCGCAACATGTCGTTTAAGTAAATTTAATTTTGCATCCATTTTATATTTAAAAAATCAATGTAAATAAGATCATTAAGAATTTTGTCATCGCCACATGTCGTTTAAGTAAATTTAATTTTGCATCCATTTTATATTTAAAAAATCAATGTAAATAAGATCATTAAGAATTTTGTCATCGCCACATGTCGTTTAAGTAAATTTAATTTTGCATCCATTTTATATTTAAAAAATCAATGTAAATAAGATCATTAAGAATTTTGTCATCGCCACATGTCGTTTAAGTAAATTTAATTTTGCATCCATTTTATATTTAAAAAAATCAACGTAAATAAGATCATTAAGAATATTGTCATCGCCACATGTCGTTTAAGTAAATTTAATTTTGCATCCATTTTATATTTAAAAAATCAACGTAAATAAGATCATTAAGAATTTTGTCATCGCCACATGTCGTTTAAGTAAATTTAATTTTGCATCCATTTTATATTTAAAAAATCAACGTAAATAAGATCATTAAGAATTTTGTCATCGCCACATGTCGTTTAAGTAAATTTAATTTTGCATCCATTTTATATTTAAAAAATCAACGTAAATAAGATCATTAAGAATTTTGTCATCGCCACATGTCGTTTAAGTAAATTTAATTTTGCATCCATTTTATATTTAAAAAATCAATGTAAATAAGATCATTAAGAATTTTGTCATCGCCACATGTCGTTTAAGTAAATTTAATTTTGCATCCATTTTATATTTAAAAAATCAATGTAAATAAGATCATTAAGAATTTTGTCATCGCCACATGTCGTTTAAGTAAATTTAATTTTGCATCCATTTTATATTTAAAAAATCAACGTAAATAAGATCATTAAGAATTTTGTCATCGCAACATGTCGTTTAAGTAAATTTAATTTTGCATCCATTTTATATTTAAAAAATCAATGTAAATAAGATCATTAAGAATTTTGTCATCGCCACATGTCGTTTAAGTAAATTTAATTTTGCATCCATTTTATATTTAAAAAATCAATGTAAATAAGATCATTAAGAATTTTGTCATCGCCACATGTCGTTTAAGTAAATTTAATTTTGCATCCATTTTATATTTAAAAAATCAATGTAAATAAGATCATTAAGAATTTTGTCATCGCCACATGTCGTTTAAGTAAATTTAATTTTGCATCCATTTTATATTTAAAAAATCAATGTAAATAAGATCATTAAGAATTTTGTCATCGCCACATGTCGTTTAAGTAAATTTAATTTTGCATCCATTTTATATTTAAAAAATCAACGTAAATAAGATCATTAAGAATTTTGTCATCGCAACATGTCGTTTAAGTAAATTTAATTTTGCATCCATTTTATATTTAAAAAATCAACGTAAATAAGATCATTAAGAATTTTGTCATCGCCACATGTCGTTTAAGTAAATTTAATTTTGCATCCATTTTATATTTAAAAAATCAACGTAAATAAGATCATTAAGAATTTTGTCATCGCCACATGTCGTTTAAGTAAATTTAATTTTGCATCCATTTTATATTTAAAAAATCAATGTAAATAAGATCATTAAGAATTTTGTCATCGCCACATGTCGTTTAAGTAAATTTAATTTTGCATCCATTTTATATTTAAAAAATCAATGTAAATAAGATCATTAAGAATTTTGTCATCGCCACATGTCGTTTAAGTAAATTTAATTTTGCATCCATTTTATATTTAAAAAATCAATGTAAATAAGATCATTAAGAATTTTGTCATCGCCACATGTCGTTTAAGTAAATTTAATTTTGCATCCATTTTATATTTAAAAAATCAATGTAAATAAGATCATTAAGAATTTTGTCATCGCCACATGTCGTTTAAGTAAATTTAATTTTGCATCCATTTTATATTTAAAAAATCAACGTAAATAAGATCATTAAGAATTTTGTCATCGCAACATGTCGTTTAAGTAAATTTAATTTTGCATCCATTTTATATTTAAAAAATCAACGTAAATAAGATCATTAAGAATTTTGTCATCGCCACATGTCGTTTAAGTAAATTTAATTTTGCATCCATTTTATATTTAAAAAATCAACGTAAATAAGATCATTAAGAATTTTGTCATCGCAACATGTCGTTTAAGTAAATTTAATTTTGCATCCATTTTATATTTAAAAAATCAATGTAAATAAGATCATTAAGAATTTTGTCATCGCCACATGTCGTTTAAGTAAATTTAATTTTGCATCCATTTTATATTTAAAAAATCAATGTAAATAAGATCATTAAGAATTTTGTCATCGCCACATGTCGTTTAAGTAAATTTAATTTTGCATCCATTTTATATTTAAAAAATCAATGTAAATAAGATCATTAAGAATTTTGTCATCGCCACATGTCGTTTAAGTAAATTTAATTTTGCATCCATTTTATATTTAAAAAATCAATGTAAATAAGATCATTAAGAATTTTGTCATCGCCACATGTCGTTTAAGTAAATTTAATTTTGCATCCATTTTATATTTAAAAAATCAATGTAAATAAGATCATTAAGAATTTTGTCATCGCCACATGTCGTTTAAGTAAATTTAATTTTGCATCCATTTTATATTTAAAAAATCAACGTAAATAAGATCATTAAGAATTTTGTCATCGCCACATGTCGTTTAAGTAAATTTAATTTTGCATCCATTTTATATTTAAAAAATCAACGTAAATAAGATCATTAAGAATTTTGTCATCGCAACATGTCGTTTAAGTAAATTTAATTTTGCATCCATTTTATATTTAAAAAATCAATGTAAATAAGATCATTAAGAATTTTGTCATCGCCACATGTCGTTTAAGTAAATTTAATTTTGCATCCATTTTATATTTAAAAAATCAATGTAAATAAGATCATTAAGAATTTTGTCATCGCCACATGTCGTTTAAGTAAATTTAATTTTGCATCCATTTTATATTTAAAAAATCAATGTAAATAAGATCATTAAGAATTTTGTCATCGCCACATGTCGTTTAAGTAAATTTAATTTTGCATCCATTTTATATTTAAAAAATCAATGTAAATAAGATCATTAAGAATTTTGTCATCGCCACATGTCGTTTAAGTAAATTTAATTTTGCATCCATTTTATATTTAAAAAATCAATGTAAATAAGATCATTAAGAATTTTGTCATCGCCACATGTCGTTTAAGTAAATTTAATTTTGCATCCATTTTATATTTAAAAAATCAATGTAAATAAGATCATTAAGAATTTTGTCATCGCCACATGTCGTTTAAGTAAATTTAATTTTGCATCCATTTTATATTTAAAAAATCAATGTAAATAAGATCATTAAGAATTTTGTCATCGCCACATGTCGTTTAAGTAAATTTAATTTTGCATCCATTTTATATTTAAAAAATCAATGTAAATAAGATCATTAAGAATTTTGTCATCGCCACATGTCGTTTAAGTAAATTTAATTTTGCATCCATTTTATATTTAAAAAATCAATGTAAATAAGATCATTAAGAATTTTGTCATCGCCACATGTCGTTTAAGTAAATTTAATTTTGCATCCATTTTATATTTAAAAAATCAACGTAAATAAGATCATTAAGAATTTTGTCATCGCCACATGTCGTTTAAGTAAATTTAATTTTGCATCCATTTTATATTTAAAAAATCAACGTAAATAAGATCATTAAGAATTTTGTCATCGCAACATGTCGTTTAAGTAAATTTAATTTTGCATCCATTTTATATTTAAAAAATCAATGTAAATAAGATCATTAAGAATTTTGTCATCGCCACATGTCGTTTAAGTAAATTTAATTTTGCATCCATTTTATATTTAAAAAATCAATGTAAATAAGATCATTAAGAATTTTGTCATCGCCACATGTCGTTTAAGTAAATTTAATTTTGCATCCATTTTATATTTAAAAAATCAATGTAAATAAGATCATTAAGAATTTTGTCATCGCCACATGTCGTTTAAGTAAATTTAATTTTGCATCCATTTTATATTTAAAAAATCAATGTAAATAAGATCATTAAGAATTTTGTCATCGCCACATGTCGTTTAAGTAAATTTAATTTTGCATCCATTTTATATTTAAAAAATCAATGTAAATAAGATCATTAAGAATTTTGTCATCGCCACATGTCGTTTAAGTAAATTTAATTTTGCATCCATTTTATATTTAAAAAATCAATGTAAATAAGATCATTAAGAATTTTGTCATCGCCACATGTCGTTTAAGGAAATTTAATTTTGCATTCATTTTATATTTAAAAAATCAACGTAAATAAGATCATTAAGAATTTTGTCATCGCCACATGTCGTTTAAGTAAATTTAATTTTGCATCCATTTTATATTTAAAAAATCAACGTAAATAAGATCATTAAGAATTTTGTCATCGCCACATGTCGTTTAAGTAAATTTAATTTTGCATCCATTTTATATTTAAAAAATCAATGTAAATAAGATCATTAAGAATTTTGTCATCGCCACATGTCGTTTAAGTAAATTTAATTTTGCATCCATTTTATATTTAAAAAATCAATGTAAATAAGATCATTAAGAATTTTGTCATCGCCACATGTCGTTTAAGTAAATTTAATTTTGCATCTATTTTATATTTAAAAAATCAATGTAAATAAGATCATTAAGAATTTTGTCATCGCCACATGTCGTTTAAGTAAATTTAATTTTGCATCCATTTTATATTTAAAAAATCAATGTAAATAAGATCATTAAGAATTTTGTCATCGCCACATGTCGTTTAAGTAAATTTAATTTTGCATCCATTTTATATTTAAAAAATCAATGTAAATAAGATCATTAAGAATTTTGTCATCGCCACATGTCGTTTAAGTAAATTTAATTTTGCATCCATTTTATATTTAAAAAATCAATGTAAATAAGATCATTAAGAATTTTGTCATCGCCACATGTCGTTTAAGTAAATTTAATTTTGCATCCATTTTATATTTAAAAAATCAACGTAAATAAGATCATTAAGAATTTTGTCATCGCCACATGTCGTTTAAGTAAATTTAATTTTGCATCCATTTTATATTTAAAAAATCAATGTAAATAAGATCATTAAGAATTTTGTCATCGCCACATGTCGTTTAAGTAAATTTAATTTTGCATCCATTTTATATTTAAAAAATCAATATAAATAAGATCATTAAGAATTTTGTCATCGCCACATGTCGTTTAAGTAAATTTAATTTTGCATCCATTTTATATTTAAAAAATCAACGTAAATAAGATCATTAAGAATTTTGTCATCGCCACATGTCGTTTAAGTAAATTTAATTTTGCATCCATTTTATATTTAAAAAATCAATGTAAATAAGATCATTAAGAATTTTGTCATCGCCACATGTCGTTTAAGTAAATTTAATTTTGCATCCATTTTATATTTAAAAAATCAATGTAAATAAGATCATTAAGAATTTTGTCATCGCCACATGTCGTTTAAGTAAATTTAATTTTGCATCCATTTTATATTTAAAAAATCAACGTAAATAAGATCATTAAGAATTTTGTCATCGCCACATGTCGTTTAAGTAAATTTAATTTTGCATCCATTTTATATTTAAAAAATCAACGTAAATAAGATCATTAAGAATTTTGTCATCGCAACATGTCGTTTAAGTAAATTTAATTTTGCATCCATTTTATATTTAAAAAATCAATGTAAATAAGATCATTAAGAATTTTGTCATCGCCACATGTCGTTTAAGTAAATTTAATTTTGCATCCATTTTATATTTAAAAAATCAATGTAAATAAGATCATTAAGAATTTTGTCATCGCCACATGTCGTTTAAGTAAATTTAATTTTGCATCCATTTTATATTTAAAAAATCAATGTAAATAAGATCATTAAGAATTTTGTCATCGCCACATGTCGTTTAAGTAAATTTAATTTTGCATCCATTTTATATTTAAAAAATCAATGTAAATAAGATCATTAAGAATTTTGTCATCGCCACATGTCGTTTAAGTAAATTTAATTTTGCATCTATTTTATATTTAAAAAATCAATGTAAATAAGATCATTAAGAATTTTGTCATCGCCACATGTCGTTTAAGTAAATTTAATTTTGCATCCATTTTATATTTAAAAAATCAATGTAAATAAGATCATTAAGAATTTTGTCATCGCCACATGTCGTTTAAGTAAATTTAATTTTGCATCCATTTTATATTTAAAAAATCAATGTAAATAAGATCATTAAGAATTTTGTCATCGCCACATGTCGTTTAAGTAAATTTAATTTTGCATCCATTTTATATTTAAAAAATCAATGTAAATAAGATCATTAAGAATTTTGTCATCGCCACATGTCGTTTAAGTAAATTTAATTTTGCATCCATTTTATATTTAAAAAATCAATGTAAATAAGATCATTAAGAATTTTGTCATCGCCACATGTCGTTTAAGGAAATTTAATTTTGCATTCATTTTATATTTAAAAAATCAACGTAAATAAGATCATTAAGAATTTTGTCATCGCCACATGTCGTTTAAGTAAATTTAATTTTGCATCCATTTTATATTTAAAAAATCAACGTAAATAAGATCATTAAGAATTTTGTCATCGCCACATGTCGTTTAAGTAAATTTAATTTTGCATCCATTTTATATTTAAAAAATCAATGTAAATAAGATCATTAAGAATTTTGTCATCGCCACATGTCGTTTAAGTAAATTTAATTTTGCATCCATTTTATATTTAAAAAATCAATGTAAATAAGATCATTAAGAATTTTGTCATCGCCACATGTCGTTTAAGTAAATTTAATTTTGCATCTATTTTATATTTAAAAAATCAATGTAAATAAGATCATTAAGAATTTTGTCATCGCCACATGTCGTTTAAGTAAATTTAATTTTGCATCCATTTTATATTTAAAAAATCAATGTAAATAAGATCATTAAGAATTTTGTCATCGCCACATGTCGTTTAAGTAAATTTAATTTTGCATCCATTTTATATTTAAAAAATCAATGTAAATAAGATCATTAAGAATTTTGTCATCGCCACATGTCGTTTAAGTAAATTTAATTTTGCATCCATTTTATATTTAAAAAATCAATGTAAATAAGATCATTAAGAATTTTGTCATCGCCACATGTCGTTTAAGTAAATTTAATTTTGCATCCATTTTATATTTAAAAAATCAACGTAAATAAGATCATTAAGAATTTTGTCATCGCCACATGTCGTTTAAGTAAATTTAATTTTGCATCCATTTTATATTTAAAAAATCAATGTAAATAAGATCATTAAGAATTTTGTCATCGCCACATGTCGTTTAAGTAAATTTAATTTTGCATCCATTTTATATTTAAAAAATCAATATAAATAAGATCATTAAGAATTTTGTCATCGCCACATGTCGTTTAAGTAAATTTAATTTTGCATCCATTTTATATTTAAAAAATCAACGTAAATAAGATCATTAAGAATTTTGTCATCGCCACATGTCGTTTAAGTAAATTTAATTTTGCATCCATTTTATATTTAAAAAATCAATGTAAATAAGATCATTAAGAATTTTGTCATCGCCACATGTCGTTTAAGTAAATTTAATTTTGCATCCATTTTATATTTAAAAAATCAATGTAAATAAGATCATTAAGAATTTTGTCATCGCCACATGTCGTTTAAGTAAATTTAATTTTGCATCCATTTTATATTTAAAAAATCAACGTAAATAAGATCATTAAGAATTTTGTCATCGCCACATGTCGTTTAAGTAAATTTAATTTTGCATCCATTTTATATTTAAAAAATCAACGTAAATAAGATCATTAAGAATTTTGTCATCGCAACATGTCGTTTAAGTAAATTTAATTTTGCATCCATTTTATATTTAAAAAATCAATGTAAATAAGATCATTAAGAATTTTGTCATCGCCACATGTCGTTTAAGTAAATTTAATTTTGCATCCATTTTATATTTAAAAAATCAATGTAAATAAGATCATTAAGAATTTTGTCATCGCCACATGTCGTTTAAGTAAATTTAATTTTGCATCCATTTTATATTTAAAAAATCAATGTAAATAAGATCATTAAGAATTTTGTCATCGCCACATGTCGTTTAAGGAAATTTAATTTTGCATCCATTTTATATTTCAAAAATCAACGTAAATAAGATCATTAAGAATTTTGTCATCGCCACATGTCGTTTAAGTAAATTTAATTTTGCATCCATTTTATATTTAAAAAATCAATGTAAATAAGATCATTAAGAATTTTGTCATCGCCACATGTCGTTTAAGTAAATTTAATTTTGCATCCATTTTATATTTAAAAAATCAATGTAAATAAGATCATTAAGAATTTTGTCATCGCCACATGTCGTTTAAGTAAATTTAATTTTGCATCCATTTTATATTTAAAAAATCAACGTAAATAAGATCATTAAGAATTTTGTCATCGCCACATGTCGTTTAAGTAAATTTAATTTTGCATCCATTTTATATTTAAAAAATCAATGTAAATAAGATCATTAAGAATTTTGTCATCGCCACATGTCGTTTAAGTAAATTTAATTTTGCATCCATTTTATATTTAAAAAATCAACGTAAATAAGATCATTAAGAATTTTGTCATCGCCACATGTCGTTTAAGTAAATTTAATTTTGCATCCATTTTATATTTAAAAAATCAATGTAAATAAGATCATTAAGAATTTTGTCATCGCCACATGTCGTTTAAGTAAATTTAATTTTGCATCCATTTTATATTTAAAAAATCAACGTAAATAAGATCATTAAGAATTTTGTCATCGCCACATGTCGTTTAAGTAAATTTAATTTTGCATCCATTTTATATTTAAAAAATCAATGTAAATAAGATCATTAAGAATTTTGTCATCGCCACATGTCGTTTAAGTAAATTTAATTTTGCATCCATTTTATATTTAAAAAAATCAACGTAAATAAGATCATTAAGAATTTTGTCATCGCCACATGTCGTTTAAGTAAATTTAATTTTGCATCCATTTTATATTTAAAAAAATCAACGTAAATAAGATCATTAAGAATTTTGTCATCGCCACATGTCGTTTAAGTAAATTTAATTTTGCATCCATTTTATATTTAAAAAATCAATGTAAATAAGATCATTAAGAATTTTGTCATCGCCACATGTCGTTTAAGTAAATTTAATTTTGCATCCATTTTATATTTAAAAAATCAACGTAAATAAGATCATTAAGAATTTTGTCATCGCCACATGTCGTTTAAGTAAATTTAATTTTGCATCCATTTTATATTTAAAAAATCAATGTAAATAAGATCATTAAGAATTTTGTCATCGCCACATGTCGTTTAAGTAAATTTAATTTTGCATCCATTTTATATTTAAAAAATCAACGTAAATAAGATCATTAAGAATTTTGTCATCGCCACATGTCGTTTAAGTAAATTTAATTTTGCATCCATTTTATATTTAAAAAATCAACGTAAATAAGATCATTAAGAATTTTGTCATCGCCACATGTCGTTTAAGTAAATTTAATTTTGCATCCATTTTATATTTAAAAAATCAACGTAAATAAGATCATTAAGAATTTTGTCATCGCTACATGTCGTTTAAGTAAATTTAATTTTGCATCCATTTTATATTTAAAAAATCAACGTAAATAAGATCATTAAGAATTTTGTCATCGCTACATGTCGTTTAAGTAAATTTAATTTTGCATCCATTTTATATTTAAAAAATCAACGTAAATAAGATCATTAAGAATTTTGTCATCGCTACATGTCGTTTAAGTAAATTTAATTTTGCATCCATTTTATATTTAAAAAATCAATGTAAATAAGATCATTAAGAATTTTGTCATCGCCACATGTCGTTTAAGTAAATTTAATTTTGCATCCATTTTATATTTAAAAAATCAACCTAAATAAGATCATTAAGAATTTTGTCATCGCTACATGTCGTTTAAGTAAATTTAATTTTGCATCCATTTTATATTTAAAAAATCAACGTAAATAAGATCATTAAGAATTTTGTCATCGCTACATGTCGTTTAAGTAAATTTAATTTTGCATCCATTTTATATTTAAAAAATCAATGTAAATAAGATCATTAAGAATTTTGTCATCGCCACATGTCGTTTAAGTAAATTTAATTTTGCATCAATTTTATATTTAAAAAATCAACCTAAATAAGATCATTAAGAATTTTGTCATCGCTACATGTCGTTTAAGTAAATTTAATTTTGCATCCATTTTATATTTAAAAAATCAACGTAAATAAGATCATTAAGAATTTTGTCATCGCCACATGTCGTTTAAGTAAATTTAATTTTGCATCCATTTTATATTTAAAAAATCAATATAAATAAGATCATTAAGAATTTTGTCATCGCCACATGTCGTTTAAGTAAATTTAATTTTGCATCCATTTTATATTTAAAAAATCAACGTAAATAAGATCATTAAGAATTTTGTCATCGCCACATGTCGTTTAAGTAAATTTAATTTTGCATCCATTTTATATTTAAAAAATCAATGTAAATAAGATCATTAAGAATTTTGTCATCGCCACATGTCGTTTAAGTAAATTTAATTTTGCATCCATTTTATATTTAAAAAATCAATGTAAATAAGATCATTAAGAATTTTGTCATCGCCACATGTCGTTTAAGTAAATTTAATTTTGCATCCATTTTATATTTAAAAAATCAACGTAAATAAGATCATTAAGAATTTTGTCATCGCCACATGTCGTTTAAGTAAATTTAATTTTGCATCCATTTTATATTTAAAAAATCAACGTAAATAAGATCATTAAGAATTTTGTCATCGCAACATGTCGTTTAAGTAAATTTAATTTTGCATCCATTTTATATTTAAAAAATCAATGTAAATAAGATCATTAAGAATTTTGTCATCGCCACATGTCGTTTAAGTAAATTTAATTTTGCATCCATTTTATATTTAAAAAATCAATGTAAATAAGATCATTAAGAATTTTGTCATCGCCACATGTCGTTTAAGTAAATTTAATTTTGCATCCATTTTATATTTAAAAAATCAATGTAAATAAGATCATTAAGAATTTTGTCATCGCCACATGTCGTTTAAGTAAATTTAATTTTGCATCCATTTTATATTTAAAAAATCAATGTAAATAAGATCATTAAGAATTTTGTCATCGCCACATGTCGTTTAAGTAAATTTAATTTTGCATCCATTTTATATTTAAAAAATCAATGTAAATAAGATCATTAAGAATTTTGTCATCGCCACATGTCGTTTAAGTAAATTTAATTTTGCATCCATTTTATATTTAAAAAATCAATGTAAATAAGATCATTAAGAATTTTGTCATCGCCACATGTCGTTTAAGGAAATTTAATTTTGCATCCATTTTATATTTCAAAAATCAACGTAAATAAGATCATTAAGAATTTTGTCATCGCCACATGTCGTTTAAGTAAATTTAATTTTGCATCCATTTTATATTTAAAAAATCAATGTAAATAAGATCATTAAGAATTTTGTCATCGCCACATGTCGTTTAAGTAAATTTAATTTTGCATCCATTTTATATTTAAAAAATCAATGTAAATAAGATCATTAAGAATTTTGTCATCGCCACATGTCGTTTAAGTAAATTTAATTTTGCATCCATTTTATATTTAAAAAATCAATGTAAATAAGATCATTAAGAATTTTGTCATCGCCACATGTCGTTTAAGTAAATTTAATTTTGCATCCATTTTATATTTAAAAAATCAATGTAAATAAGATCATTAAGAATTTTGTCATCGCCACATGTCGTTTAAGTAAATTTAATTTTGCATCCATTTTATATTTAAAAAATCAACGTAAATAAGATCATTAAGAATTTTGTCATCGCCACATGTCGTTTAAGTAAATTTAATTTTGCATCCATTTTATATTTAAAAAATCAATGTAAATAAGATCATTAAGAATTTTGTCATCGCCACATGTCGTTTAAGTAAATTTAATTTTGCATCCATTTTATATTTAAAAAATCAACGTAAATAAGATCATTAAGAATTTTGTCATCGCCACATGTCGTTTAAGTAAATTTAATTTTGCATCCATTTTATATTTAAAAAATCAATGTAAATAAGATCATTAAGAATTTTGTCATCGCCACATGTCGTTTAAGTAAATTTAATTTTGCATCCATTTTATATTTAAAAAATCAACGTAAATAAGATCATTAAGAATTTTGTCATCGCCACATGTCGTTTAAGTAAATTTAATTTTGCATCCATTTTATATTTAAAAAATCAATGTAAATAAGATCATTAAGAATTTTGTCATCGCCACATGTCGTTTAAGTAAATTTAATTTTGCATCCATTTTATATTTAAAAAAATCAACGTAAATAAGATCATTAAGAATTTTGTCATCGCAACATGTCGTTTAAGTAAATTTAATTTTGCATCCATTTTATATTTAAAAAATCAATGTAAATAAGATCATTAAGAATTTTGTCATCGCCACATGTCGTTTAAGTAAATTTAATTTTGCATCCATTTTATATTTAAAAAATCAATGTAAATAAGATCATTAAGAATTTTGTCATCGCCACATGTCGTTTAAGTAAATTTAATTTTGCATCCATTTTATATTTAAAAAATCAACGTAAATAAGATCATTAAGAATTTTGTCATCGCCACATGTCGTTTAAGTAAATTTAATTTTGCATCCATTTTATATTTAAAAAATCAATGTAAATAAGATCATTAAGAATTTTGTCATCGCCACATGTCGTTTAAGTAAATTTAATTTTGCATCCATTTTATATTTAAAAAATCAACGTAAATAAGATCATTAAGAATTTTGTCATCGCCACATGTCGTTTAAGTAAATTTAATTTTGCATCCATTTTATATTTAAAAAATCAACGTAAATAAGATCATTAAGAATTTTGTCATCGCCACATGTCGTTTAAGTAAATTTAATTTTGCATCCATTTTATATTTAAAAAATCAACGTAAATAAGATCATTAAGAATTTTGTCATCGCTACATGTCGTTTAAGTAAATTTAATTTTGCATCCATTTTATATTTAAAAAATCAACGTAAATAAGATCATTAAGAATTTTGTCATCGCCACATGTCGTTTAAGTAAATTTAATTTTGCATCCATTTTATATTTAAAAAATCAACGTAAATAAGATCATTAAGAATTTTGTCATCGCTACATGTCGTTTAAGTAAATTTAATTTTGCATCCATTTTATATTTAAAAAATCAACGTAAATAAGATCATTAAGAATTTTGTCATCGCCACATGTCGTTTAAGTAAATTTAATTTTGCATCCATTTTATATTTAAAAAATCAACGTAAATAAGATCATTAAGAATTTTGTCATCGCCACATGTCGTTTAAGTAAATTTAATTTTGCATCCATTTTATATTTAAAAAATCAACGTAAATAAGATCATTAAGAATTTTGTCATCGCCACATGTCGTTTAAGTAAATTTAATTTTGCATCCATTTTATATTTAAAAAATCAATGTAAATAAGATCATTAAGAATTTTGTCATCGCCACATGTCGTTTAAGTAAATTTAATTTTGCATCCATTTTATATTTAAAAAATCAACGTAAATAAGATCATTAAGAATTTTGTCATCGCTACATGTCGTTTAAGTAAATTTAATTTTGCATCCATTTTATATTTAAAAAATCAATGTAAATAAGATCATTAAGAATTTTGTCATCGCCACATGTCGTTTAAGTAAATTTAATTTTGCATCCATTTTATATTTAAAAAATCAACCTAAATAAGATCATTAAGAATTTTGTCATCGCTACATGTCGTTTAAGTAAATTTAATTTTGCATCCATTTTATATTTAAAAAATCAACGTAAATAAGATCATTAAGAATTTTGTCATCGCTACATGTCGTTTAAGTAAATTTAATTTTGCATCCATTTTATATTTAAAAAATCAATGTAAATAAGATCATTAAGAATTTTGTCATCGCCACATGTCGTTTAAGTAAATTTAATTTTGCATCAATTTTATATTTAAAAAATCAACCTAAATAAGATCATTAAGAATTTTGTCATCGCTACATGTCGTTTAAGTAAATTTAATTTTGCATCCATTTTATATTTAAAAAATCAACGTAAATAAGATCATTAAGAATTTTGTCATCGCCACATGTCGTTTAAGTAAATTTAATTTTGCATCCATTTTATATTTAAAAAATACAAACGAAATCGTCACAGATGTCACATATCCACCAACCGATATCCTAAGGACACAAATGTGAACAAAAACATAAACTGAATTACTACTATGTTCATTCATGAAAATTACGGTGACTGTTTTTGACGATATCTTTTGTTTATTAAAGTGTTAGGTGAAAGTACAGAATAGTGCCCCCTCCATATGTTCAGAACAGTCCGACAACTAGAGAAGAATCAAAATCAATATTTTTTATTATTGAAAATACAATACGATGACTGTTTTCTCTTGTTTATTTTAAATAATACATTCCGAAACCATTTTTAAAAAATAAATACTGGAAGCTATCTACATTAAAACACAACAACCTAAAATTAATAACATCACGTATGAAAATAGTGGCAACATTTTAAAATGCTTAACGTAATGCGATTTTATTGTGTGATGCCACTCCAGTGTCGCTGAATTTAAATCAGCAACAATTTTCCTCGAACAATGCGAAAAACATTTTCTGCGCGTTCTCCGCCATCTTTTTAAAAAATTCTCCTCTTTCTCCAGCTTCTTTGTTCATTTGCTTTTAACACCTGATGAAGATTCGACGAAGGATCGAAAACGTTTGTGAAATATGGGATATTTATTCATTTTTTATTTTAATACATAAAAAAACATCAGAAATATTGAAAACATTAAAAAAATTCTGTTATTTTTAACAATGTCTGCATAAATATATATATATATATATATATATATATATATATATATATATATATATATAATTATTTATGAATAAATATTATTTTCAACATAAACCCATACACACATGTGTTTCGTGCCAAATCTGCAATCGTCAGTATGGGAGGAGACAATCCCTGCCGGTTACACGGTTCAAACCCGATACGAAAGTCATGTTGTACTCAGTAGCCGAGGCGCGTACCAATACTCCACCACACATTGTCTAGAAATGGAAAGTAAGTAAATTAACATCCAAATAGTAAACACGGCGGCTACCCGGCAAGCAGTCGAGAGAACTCAATAGGTGGGACACAAAGTTATGCATTACGCAGAATGACAGCTTGTTGTCAACTTAGCTTAAAGTGATCTATCTTGCGATATATATATATATATATATATATATATATATATATATATATATATATAAGCACGACACATAATAATAATAATAATAATAATAATAATAATAATAATAATAATCAACACTGATGAAATAATATGACAATATTTTAACTACACCAAACACCTAATTTAGTTACACCTCAACGTTTATATAAAAAAACTTTCTGCGAACCTGTCACAAAAACAACCCGTAATTTCCGGCCTGGCTATTGGCAAAAACACACTGCGATGAATGGCTATATTTTATTTTCCGATGAAAATTTAAAAAGGAACACACATTAACCCCATTATCTTGGTTCTAAAATAACACATTGGTAAATATAATAAAAATTATTTGAAAAGTATTGATTTCTCAATATTGGCATTCCTGTTTACACGTACCGTTTTCACGTACCGCCCGTGTCACCGAACCAACGCATTGCCATCGCCTTCTACCAATACTTCTAATATTTGTTTCTGGCAGTGCAGTAGGCTTCTAAAACTCGATTCATCATTGTTGATAGTATAAGATTACCACCTTATTTACTTACCAATTTGTATTCTCCCTTTCAAGTGATAGCCGACGTCACAGCCCCTTTTTCCCCACTCTCCTCTTCTGCACTCTACTTATATAATATTGTTTGGTCTCTATTTCCAGCTTCTGGTCTTTTAATCCTTGTCATACACCATCAAAGAAGATGTCTTCTTTGAAAACACAAATCAATGGATTCACATCCTGGATGAATCTACATCTATGGCAGCCTGGACATCCTCGCCTGGAAAATGTCGTCAACGCACCACTCAACGCGAACAACATCGTCAAACTTCTTAAGAGATACACAGGAGTCTCAAACAAAAAGCTAAAAAATATTGACCGGTAAATACAGACCATCAAATCATATTTTTATTATATTCAACCATAGCATATCCCGATTTATATATTTTTTAAATCGCATTTGATTAAATAGATGTGAACGAATCGACGGCTTGTTAATTTTAAATAAAATGAAAAAGTAATGCAATAAATGGGTTTATTTAAATACTTACTTCAATCATTTTATTCGATATATAAGTAAAAAGTAAATAAATTGAGAAAAAAACAAAAATGAACAAAATCAATGGGGAAAATATGCAAATGAAGTTTCTTCTACATTCCTGTATCGGAATTTCAGAGATGTGGATTGATAATGCGTGCTATTTTGATTAATCGGACTACTGTTCTTATCATGGACGTTATTCTTACAACGTTTTGGCCGATGTAACCGCTGGCCGTTTTCAAGTGCGTCTTGTCGCACTTAGGAATTTTTGTGTCGAACTCCAAATTTACAATCATGAATAGTAGCGTTCTTTACTTTAATTATATCATCTGCTTAAGTCTTGCTATTTTGAAAATGCTACCAATTAATACAACTAAACCAATAATAAATATATATATATATATATATATATATATATATATATATATAAGTACTATACAGTACATAAATATACTCACTCCACAAATCTACCCTCGTTTGAATCAATTATCACAGATATGGTTACAATACTGCCATACATATACACTACCCAATACCAAGCACTCACTACACTCCATCGCACCTTTAACAAGATAAAACAACATAAAACAAATGCAATAAAATAATATATTTCAAAATGAAAACATGAAGACAATGTAGAAAATTTACCTCGTATACATATGCCCTCACACACCCCACCTAGACAAAATCCATTACATTATTATTACCCCTAAACTCACACACACACTTTTAAAATAATAAATTGGAGCAGTCCCCTCTTCGGACATAATCCCAAAATAACTCCCCTCCCATAATACCTACAGACACTTCTAATATAACACTGAACCAAAAGACTGTCATAGACTAAACCCTCCTTTCTCAACAACACCTCCAACACGTCTACTCGGGAAAAGATAATTTCACAATTGCGACAACATTGAAACATCTATTAAAATACATTAATTATTTCTCTTTCTTATTATACAGGATATCCAATTACCCGATTAACAAACTAGAAATACAAAACCTAATAGACACTATTTAAATTGTACCGCATTAAATATACTAGCAAAAATATGCTCCCTCCGGTCGCATATTTTTGCTAGGCTGCCGCGTCAGAAATGAACGCTCACCTGTAAACCGATGGAGCCCTAGTTATATTTCGTGGGTGGTTAGACATTGATTTTCTTTGTTTCCGACCAAGAATATGTTTAGTTAAAAATAAAGAAAAAAAAATTTCGACCCCACCCCAATTTTGTTTTACCCTCCCCCATAAATAGAAATATTTTTAGTTAAAAAGAAAAAAAAATTGTTTTACCTCCACCCCAATTCTTTTTTTACCCTCCCCCATAACATAGAAATATTTTTAGTTAAGAAAAGAAAAAAAAAATTTTTTGACCCCATCCCCAAATTTTTTTTATCCTTTCCCATACATATAAATATTTTTAATTAAAAAGAAAAAACAAATTTTTTTTGACCCCCCCTCAATTTTTTTACCCTCCCCCATACATAGTATTTTCAGTTAAAAAAATGTTTTTTTCCCCCAATTTTTTTTACCCTTCTCCCATACATAAGAATATTTTTTAATAAAAAAAATGTGTCCCTTTCTCCCTAAAAGAAATTTTTTTACCCTCCCCCATACATAGTTAAGAATAGGAAAAAAATTAGGAGGCGCCTCGGTCATATCAAAGAACTCATGTTTAAATATGCTATTGAAGGCGCCTACGTCATATCAAAGAACCAGTTTTGTTTTTGTTCAAAAATGGTTAGCCATTTAGTAATGGCCGAGATATTTGTTGCTTAACTTCAATTTAGAACAAAACACCTTGTCTTAACAATGTAATTAAAATAAAGTATGATAATGTGAAAAAATCCTCTCACAATGACGTCACTTCCGGAAGGATGAGTCAGCAATTAATTCTTCCAAATTGGTCACCCATTTAGTAGTGGCCGGGATATGTATTGCTTAACTGTAATTTACAACAAAACACCTTGTCTTAACAACGTAAGTATAATTTACAACAAAACACCTTGTCTTAACAACGTAATGAAAATAAAGAATGATGATGTGAAAAAAATCCTCTCACAATGACGTCACTTCCGGAAAGACCGGAAAGATGAGTCAGCAATTTATTTTTTCAAAATGGTCACCCATTTAGTAATGGCCGGGATATATATTGCTTAACTTTAATTTACAACAAAACACCTTGTCTTTACAACGTAATGAAAATAAAGAATGATAATGTGAAAAACTCCTCTCACAATGACGTCACTTTCGGAATGACCGGAAGGATGAGTCAGCAATTTACTAATGGCTGGGATATGCCTTGCTTAACTTTCATTTACAACAAAACACCTTGTCTTAACAACGTAATAAAAATAAAGAATTATAATGTAAAAAAAAATCCTCTCAAAATGACGTCACTTCCGAAAGGATTACTTTGCAATTTTAACAGTACCTGCCATTCAAAGTATGGTTTAAAAATACGCTGGTCTCTTAATGAAATGTGTTTAATTAATTGTATGAATAGTTTTTATTAATATCACCTTATCGGAAAATATTGTAAATACATATGTAAATTTGATAATAGCAGTTATAAGTGTATATTTGTAAATATGAATTTAATTGAAGTTTAAAAGGAATGAAGTATGTAAATAGCAAAACCCGTTTAGTGTTATAGGGCCATAATATAGACACAACCTCGTATTAAAAAATTATAAGATTTCAGATTTGCATTAAATATGATCCATAGTCACTAACACCAAATAAGTAAGATTCACTGAATTTAAATT
This sequence comes from Sepiola atlantica, assembly GCA_963556195.1. NCBI lineage: Eukaryota > Metazoa > Mollusca > Cephalopoda > Sepiida > Sepiolidae > Sepiola > Sepiola atlantica. The sequence continues at coordinate 25,197,679 of OY744552.1, read as the reverse complement.
TCTTCTTAAGATACCTTAAATTTGAGATGTTTTCTAGAATCAATACCATGTAATGGATTGTAATCAAAATTGAAACAAGGATTCTAGAAATAAGGTTTAGTATTAGTATATCTTGATTTTAATCTTTGTAGGAGACATCAAAATGGTGCAAAATGTTTTGTTGGGGGGAATTCATTTTCATTCTTCACACACACACACACGCTTATTATCTAGGCAAGGTAAACATTCACATAATTTCAACCTGGCTTATAAAGAGTACTCAATATCAAATAGAGCTTTTATATATATATTATTATTCATACAGACATGTACAAATTATGTGACACTGGCATGTCGATGTTATCAACTGAGATCTTATCAGACATAGTTAATGTTTTTGGTGTCATATTCGTAATATAAGTTGAAGTAAATAAAAAGAAATGAATAGTTTGAGTATTGTAATGTTGACTGCAATGACGTTCCTTGTTTTTGACATTCAATACGATATTATTTTTCCTCGAATCTAGAATGAGTAATAGAAGGATATAGACTAGACAGTCAGAACGATCGAAACTTTATTTCTAAGGAGGGTTCGTTATTTATCTTGAAAATGTATAGTAGGTTACAGAGAAAATGAATAGCGTACAAAATGAAACACAAACGGTGTTTTAATCAAATACATAATCCTATGAGCAAAAGTCCGCGGTGACATTGGGTTCTGTGGGAGTAGATGATAACGTAAGAGTGAAATTACCTTCGACCTCCTCTTCAAATGGCTGTGTTCTGATAGGCTGCTTAGTCGAAAAAATGCAAGAAAATTGGGAAGAATCGAACGTATATATTTTTTAAACACGCATCAGAAATTAGCCTACATGGCTGTTGGAACAGACTATGAAAGCTATAACGGTCAATGAAATAGGTAAAATTCACTTTACATCATTATATAGATTAAGGAGCATTTCGCTTAGATACATGCTGAATTACCTTTCTTCGGGTTTCGCACGTATTTATATTAAGAGATACAGATGTTTGAATGAAAACAACGCGTACTATTACTATCTTATAGACTAGTTGATTTCGCTTGAATATATCCTGAATTACCTCCCTTAATGTTATGCACATATTTATACGTATGAGTATCGAAACAGAAACGTATGAGTATCGAAACAGAAACGTATGAGTATTGAAACAAAAACACCACACGCATTATTATGATATAGCTTTTGAAAGACGTTCGTTCTCTTCTTTTATTTATTTACTTATTTTCAGTTTACCATCTTCGCCAAAACAGAATCAAGTACTGAAAATGATCCGTGAATTAAAACGAAATGGCGTCATCTCTGAAGATGTGTCTTTTGCCATGGGAAATTCCGCCCAGGTAAGTACGGCGGCAGTTAAAAAGTTGAAACATGAAAATATAACATAGGTGTGTGTGTATAATACCTTTAGACACACTTGTTGATATTCCTCGTGTAGCTTTTCTCTCCGTCCTCGTCGATTAGCAGGAATACCGGACTTTTTTGTTGTTTGAGGATTTATTCGCATGAAAAATGTCTATACAATTAAGTTAGAGACAATCAATCAATATATATATATATATATGTATATATATATATATATATATATATATATATATTCCTGCTACTGTACTTAAAGGCTTTTGTTCCGAAGATGTCTGCCTATTTTTAGATTTGCGCGAAACATGTCTGCAAATGTGTAGCCAAATAATTTTTGTATAAATAAAAATGGCATGCCAAATTAACAGCTCTATTAATTATTGAGCATTTTTTATACAAACGCAGTAAGGATTCACTGGAGTTTTATCTGGTAGATGTAAACTTACATAGATTATATATATATATATATATATATATATATATATATATATATATATATATATATATATATATATATATATATATATATATATATACTGAGGATTCCCCTGTAAAGCTGGCTCTTAATTCACAATAGCCCCTTATGTCTCAGTGGCAACATGCTTTATTTGGGGTTAATAAAAGTAAATAAATAAATAATATATATATACTGTGAACCCCCGCTATTCGCGGTTTCACAAATTCGCGGATTTTCAGCATAAGCATTGACTTCACATTTTCAGCATAAGCATTGACTTCACATTTTCAGCATAAGCATAGACTTCACATTTATAGCATAAGCATTGACTTCACATTTTCAGCATAAGCATTGACTTCACATTTTCAGCATAAGCATTGACTTAACATTTTCAGCATAAGCATTGACTTAACATTTTCAGCATAAGCATTGACTTCACATTTTCAGCATAAGCATTGACTTAACATTTTCAGCATAAGCATTGACTTAACATTTTCAGCATAAGCATTGACTTAACATTTTCAGCATAAGCATTGACTTCACATTTTCAGCATAAGCATTGACTTCACATTTTCAGCATAAGCATTGACTTAACATTTATAGCATAAGCATTGACTTCACATTTTCAGCATAAGCATTGACTTCACATTTTCAGCATAAGCATTGACTTAACATTTTCAGCATAAGCATTGACTTAACATTTTCAGCATTAGCATTGACTTAACATTTTCAGCATTAGCATTGACTTAACATTTTCAGCATAAGCATTGACTTCACATTTTCAGCATAAGCATTGACTTCACATTTTCAGCATAAGCATAGACTTCACATTTATAGCATAAGCATTGACTTCACATTTTCAGCATAAGCATTGACTTAACATTTTCAGCATAAGCATTGACTTAACATTTTCAGCATAAGCATTGACTTAACATTTTCAGCATAAGCATTGACTTAACATTTTCAGCATAAGCATTGACTTAACATTTTCAGCATAAGCATTGACTTAACATTTTCAGCATAAGCATTGACTTAACATTTTCAGCATAAGCATTGACTTCACATTTTCAGCATAAGCATTGACTTCACATTTTCAGCATAAGCATAGACTTCACATTTATAGCATAAGCATTGACTTCACATTTTCAGCATAAGCATTGACTTCACATTTTCAGCATAAGCATTGACTTAACATTTTCAGCATAAGCATTGACTTAACATTTTCAGCATTAGCATTGACTTAACATTTTCAGCATTAGCATTGACTTAACATTTTCAGCATTAGCATTGACTTAACATTTTCAGCATTAGCATTGACTTAACATTTTCAGCATGAGCATTGACTTAACATTTTCAGCATTAGCATTGACTTAACATTTTCAGCATTAGCATTGACTTAACATTTTCAGCATAAGCATTGACTTAACATTTTCAGCATAAGCATTGACTTAACATTTTCAGCATAAGCACTGACTTAACATGTTCAGCATAAGCATTGACTTAACATTTTCTACATAAATTCGGTAGAACTTACAAATACGATGATCATTTAAGTATAACTTAAGCCAATATTACAACAAAAAAACGCCATTAAAAACGCTTATTATTCTGTATGGTTCATATAAAATGCGGCTCAAACAAAAGCATTGGTAAACACATTTTTCTCGAACTTTATACAAAACTGAAGTATTTTAAAGGAATCAACTAACTTGCAAGCAGAAATGCTAATTTACACTAATTTGGTGGCTTTCATGTAAAAAAGAACACATTCTAATCTAAAAAAAAAAACATGATTTTAGTGAACTTTGAGGCATCAACATCTTCGCATATTTTCGCTATTCGCGGATATGTCTTGAACGTAACTCCCACGAATAGTGGGGGATTACTCTCTCTCTCTCTCTTTATATATATATATATATATATATATATATATATAGTTATACACTTGGCTAGGAGAGAGAGAGAGAGAGTATTAAGCCAACATTGTTAAATTAATTCATCACTCGTTTAGTCTGACCTTACTGGGGTTGTCAAACGAGCCCTACTTTATGCGTCATTCTGTCGTGAAGTCTAGCTTGTAAAAGACGATATGTCACTTTTTCGCGAGACTGACGTCACAACTCAACTTCCGCTTATCCAGCGGTGTCATACTGTTGAACTTACAACCGTCAATGATTCAACTTGTGTATCCCTCATTCCGGGCCGTTTTAATTAATACGTAATTCCTAGGCTCTAATTATATAACAGAAATACGCAATGGCTCGTGTAATTTGCTTTAAAATGAATGACTCAAAAAATGTATTTGTTTTTATTTTTTTGATTAAAACTTTGTGATGCGCCTTCGTTTCATTGACGACATTACTTGCAAAATTATTTAACCAATGGAAAGCAGTTTACCGGCGAGCGAGATGTGTTACATAACCAAGATTGAATTAAAAAGTTTGAGCGACACGGAGGGGTCAGAGGTAAACCCAGAAACGGAAGTTGACGAAATCATGTGACTTCAGGCTGGATATCATTTTTCTTCTTTTTTGTGATATTTCAAGTAAAGCGGGCAAGTAAAAAAAGACGCCCCCCCCCCAATTTGGGGAGCTCACAATGTAGGTAGATGTAAGGAGACGGGCTACTTATCTGTCTATCTATCTGTCTCCCTCCAACGCGCTCACGCAAGTAACCCGTCACTTTACAACAACGTTCTCTATCTCTGGTTTTCTCTGTGACTGTTCTTTTTTCTGATTAATAAACCTTCTTATGAACTAACATCAGCATCCGAGTGATTTTGTCTACAGACGATCACGAACTTAGGTTAGGGGTCGGATAAAAGTTCGGCTATGTTTCTTTTATGTAGAGCGACTTTATTGATGAGCTCTTTGGTGGCGCCTATATACACTTCGTCGCATACTTTGCATTTTAGTATATAGACCACATTTTTTGGAGTGCAGTTGAAGTCTTTTTTATTCTGAATGTGTGTGTTGGGTTTTTGAACGTGTATGAGTTTCCCTTTATTATTATGCCACAAACCCCACATTGTTATCAGACATTGCCAGATGTGGACTGGTGCACTAACTACTAGCCTCTCCTTCTTTGACTGGGTGAAAAAAAAGAATTTATAACCTAACCCGATGGTTTATAAACGCCGCGGACGTGAACATAGATATGGAAAGAAAACATGAAGTTTTGATAACTGTTAATTTTTCGTCTCACTTCGTAGCAGTATTTTTTAATTAAATATAAATACAGATGTAACATAGAATAAACGATTTTTCGATTTTAATAAAAATTAAATCAAAGGCTGAGAAAATGCAGAAACGAACAACCACGATTGCTTGTTGTTTTTAATGATAGTTGCAGCACAATGTACGTACAACATGTGCATTTGTGGTTAAAGGTACAGGGTTTCGATATATAGATAATTCATGGAAAAGTGGCAGGTCCCAAAATAAGCATATTTTAACCAAAAGTATCCTCAAATACAATTGACTCTCATGACTACTACTACTAATATATATATATATATATATATATATATATATATATATATATATATATATATATATATAATTAATTAAATTAAAGATCACAGTAATATCATATGTGATGTAATGGTTTACTCTTAAACTAATTAACCCATCATTATGAATTTTGGAATATAGCTGTTTTACTTAGTGGTCGTAATGTTGGCTATATTCCCTTTAATTTAGTTTTATAATACAAGGGTAAAAAAGAGAGATGGAAATCCTTCGTGAAAATTTCGGTTTCTTTCAAGTAGTTTAAAGGTATTTTAAGGGGCATAATATGGACACCCCCCCCCCATTTGAACATTCAAATATTTCAGATTGGCATTGACTTTGACCCATAGACACCAATTCAGTAAGATTTACTGACTTTCAATTTCTTCTTAATATTCATTAATCTTTAGTCTGAAATTCTAGGCAATCAAAATTAGAATAAGGATTGTAGACATAAGGTTTTGTAACACTATATTTAGATTTTAATGTACGTAAATGTGGTGCAAAACTTGGGGATGGGGGGGGGGGCAAATCCAGTTTACCCGTCCTGGGACGAGTATTTTTCTAATGAATATATAAAAATAAACTGTTAAAATCAATTAATTATATGTCAATTTACAAACGATACTGTAGCAATTAAACAAAAGTTTTAAATCCTATTTTTTTTAAAAATAATCCTACTAAAAAATAATACTTTGCTAAAAATAAACAACAAATAAATAAATGCCATGATAAAAATGAAAGTAAAAAGTTCCCGGGCAACGCCGGATAGATGCAGCTATGTTTAATTAAAAGGATATTAAGCATTGCTTGTATTCTGTGTAATCAATGGAAAAAGTTTTACTCCTTTTTTATTAATCGAAAGAGCAGTTTGGCAACGTGACAAAGTGGGCGAGAGAGATGATGGCGGGGTGATACTAGTCTTTTAAAACTCACTCGATGGCGTCTCTGCAATCATGTAAAACGCGCAACGATCGTTGCTGGAAACGCTTATTTTCTCTTCACCATATTAAAAGTTTCTATAAGGCAAAAGTAAAATGGCAACTGAAGAAAATGGCAAGAAAATAAGATTCTTTTATCTTTGAATGTCATTTTGAAAAAAAAGGCTTTAAATTAGCTTAAATAGTATCTATTTACTCGATCCTCAGGCCTGCAAAGAGACAATCCTTCTGTACAGCTCAGAATCGTATACGCTCAAAATAGCGCGTAGAAAGCGGCTAGATGGTACGTATACCAAAATGCTCTTGGAACAGTCATCCCATGAACAAGTCACTGTATGCATCATTGCCTCGTGTATCAGGAGTTGTGAGGAGGAAACGACTAACGTTTGCAGGATATATCACTTGCCACGATAGATCTGCAGGAAGACTCCTACTCTGGTCACCGGATGCAATGGGAAGTGTTGGTCCTCCGTATGTCACACTAACGGCGATCGTCGAGGGGGAGACTGGTCTGTCATAAACAGATTTGCTGTGAAACTCGGAATTTTTAAACATGTCATCTATGTCTACTGGCGTCAGATGTCTCTAGAAGAAAAAAATTCGAAACTCCACGAGAGAAAAGTCGCTTATTTGTAATGCCGAGAAACTTCAATTTCCGAGAAATTGGCAATCTAGATTTTGAAAAAAAATTAAATTGATTTTGTCTTGGAAGATTTTCAGATTCATTAAACAACTATAAGACACCTTTCCAACCACCCATTGTTCAAACATCTCGGCCCGATATATTTCAGCAACATGAAACGGAATAAGTTCATAGAACATGTTGGCAAGTCTAGTGCAAAGGAGGTAGGCTCCCTCTACCGAGCTAGAAAACTTATCACACCTGCCACTATCCTATATCTCTACAGAGCTACCATTCGCCGGTGTATGAAGTACTGTTGTTGCCACATGTGGGTAAGTGCATCAACTATTAGCCTCTTCTTCTTGGACAAGTCCTGTCGCATCACTGCAGAGTTGCATCCCTTTGCTTGTTTTATAAATACTTCCACGGAATGTGCTCCGATGAACTTGCTGCACTAGCAAACGTAAATACCCCAGACCCACTCGATCAGCTGTAGAGGTTCCTAGATGCGAGAAGATGTTCTACTCTGATAGCCTCCTTCCTCGGACCGCTTGCCTATAGAATTTCAAGTGATTGTGAGCTGTAGGTCCGGAAAAAAATGTTATCTTTAAGGGGGAGAGAACTCTAGTTTCAACCACGATTTATCTGAAAATGGATTTTACTATTGTAATTATTAAAAAATAAAAAATAAAATGAAAAATAAAATGATTTTGAAAAATAGGGTTATGATTACGGTTAGAGTTTGTTTTATACTGGGTAAAATTCGGTAATTTGTTGGAAAACAGTTCCCAGTGCAGTGTCCTTTCGGGATGTTTGTTTCCACATAAATTCGGTTAGGTACTATGGTGTAATCCAAATTACCTCCCTTTGCACTCGTTGATAGCGAAGGAATTCTCCTATGTTGGAGAGGATATAGATAAAAATAGTGTTAGCTTAACAGTGAGACACATTAGTTCTCACTCCGTATTCTGTCTTTATTCTCGTCAACCCTCATAATATTACAGGTACGATTCCACCATTAGCGTGTGGGTGCCACATTCAACCTTATTTCTTTTCTTTTCGCCTCATTCCACATTCGTGCTACGTGGTTAGTTGTGGCACCTTGCAAGTTCAGATTGTTAAAATCCATTTTCAGATAAATCGTGGTTGACATTTGAAACTAGAGTTCTCTCCCCCTTATTTGACTCTCCTCAACTTAAAGATAAATATTTATTTTCGGACCTACAGTTCACAAGCACCGAATTCCCTTCCTGCTCTCTGTTTCCCCGGTCGTACAAACATGAATAAATGTGAATGTAATGTGTACATATATGTTGCTGCTCAAATTCCTTCCCAGGTTGCTCCCTTATAAAGCTGGCCCTACCACAGTAGCCCATTACGCTCCAGTGGCAATATTGCTTTTGGGGAGTAAATAAAAGTAACAAAAAATGGGTTATCTATTCTCTCTCTCTCTCTCTCTCTCTCTCTCTCTCTCTCTCTCTCTCTCTCTCTCTCTCTTTGTTATTATGTAGCAAGTCGAAGATTTTGAAATTTCTTTGTACCTCATCTAACTTTACTAAACCCTTTCGAATTAAACAACTCCCACGCTGTTTTTCTTTCAATTTTCTTTTCTGTCTACTCGATCTATTTGTTATATATTTCTGTATTCATTTTGTTTAATTATTATTATTAATTTTGTATGTGTATATCTGTAATCAAAAATATGCAATTCTGAAAGATATTATTTCATATAATCATTTTTTTCTTTGATAATAATATAATACTCGCCGGTGTTGCCAGGCAGTATTTCCTTTTATAAGACGCTTCTTAACATTTCTGTCCATTTCTAGGTTACAATTTCAGAAGGAAATGATTTTAACTCTGCACTATTGGCTCCATTCTACTGGTGGTTTTACAAATAAAGTTAACTAACAACTTTTTTTAAATTACGAAATAAATGGATTAAAATTAATGAATTTCTTTATAGTACGTTAAGAACATTCTTTATTTTTATTAATTATATTTTTAATATTGCGTTTTATTAATAGGTTATATTTTAATAGTGGTTGGATTTAAAATAAACACCGGTTGGCAAATTCTGCTGCTCGTCCAAAAGAAAAGAATCTTATAAAGACAATGATTATTCTGTTTATTTACGGATTATAATTTAAGAGTGAGTAATTTTAACTCTACACCGTTGGCTACACTCTATTGCCATTTTAAATAAAAACTTATTTAAGTACCTATTTAAATTATAGAACTATTGGATTGAAATTATTGAATTTCTTTATAGCACGTCCACGTTAGGTATATTCTTTCCTTTTATTAATTATATTGTTATGGTTACGTTTTATACATGGTTACATTAAAATAGTGGACGGATTTGAAATCGAAATAGGAAAACTGGCGCTCTTGTATAAGCAGTAACCGATCTGAGGGAGATAACTCTATTTTTCTTAGCCGCCGCTATTCCGAATTCGCTTATACTTTGGCAAGGGAGATAACTTTGTTTATTAATAAACATGTTACGGTTTTGAAATGCGTTAAAAACACTAACCCTAAACCCTAACCCCTAACCCCTAACCCTAACTCTAAACCCTAACCCGTTAAAAATAACTTTTAAGCACTTTTATTTACATGCCACACATTGTATACACTTTATAGAAACATAAAAAGAAAAGTTATTTTCTTTCATACTGCCATAAACAAAGTTATCTCCCTTGCCAAAGTATAAGCGAATTCGGAATAGCGGCGGCAAAGAAAAATAGTTATCTTCCTTCAGATCGGTTACTGCTTCTACAAGAGCGCCGGAAAACTTCACTGCCCATCATTTTTTATCATGAAAATGATTATTCTGCGCATTTACCGATTGCAATTTAAAAAAGAAATGATTTTTACTCTACAACAACTGGCCGTTTTAAAACTAAAGTTATTAAACTACAACTGAAAAGGATTAAAATTCATAGTACTTATATGTTAGGTGTTATTTATATTTATTACGTATGTTGTTAAAATTGTGTGTTTTCAAATGGGTTATATTTATATAGTGGACGGATTTAAAATCAACCCGGCTTGGCAAATTCTACTGCCTGTCACAAACGAAAAATAGTTTTAATTAAGGTAATTATTGTTCTGTTCATTCACCGGTTACAATATAAGAGGGGAGTAATTTTAACTCTGCACCGTTGCTAACACTGTACATGGTTAGTTTTGTTTTGAATTTTTAATTTAAATTAAAGTTAACTACTACATCTTTTAATTACAAATAAAAGGACTGAAATTAATTAATTATAGGATACTAGTTTAAGTACCTGTCAATGCCGAGTTTCTTAACTTTTCTTGAAGTTTATTGCTAAGATTAGACGTTTACAACATCTATGAAATATCTTTCATTCATTTTTTTGTAAGAAAAAGTTGGAGTACTTACCTTCAGTGGCCTCTGGTTTGGGGAGACATGTAAAATGACCTTTCTCTTTTGTGATTGGTTTTATACTAATGGGTAATGATGTGAACCCTCCCCTCTCAAGGGTCAGATATCATTAATTATTTTATAAAAGGCGGATTGTTTTGCCAATTCTTTTGCTTCTGTTTACACTTGCTTCCTGCCGACACTGTAATTCATCTTTTCTTCCTTTCTCTAAAATTCCTACCGTTACCATAGTTACAAAATATTAACTCAGCTTAATTTACTCGACCCAAGTGCATGTGACTCCTACTCTAGGTCGCAACCGAATGACAATGTTTTGCAAGAGATCACAATACAAGAAAAGTCATGTATTTTCTCTTTCTCCATCTTCCTGCTAATTGTCATTATTGGATCAGGAGTAAATTCACTATTTCCTTTTCAGGTCGTCCTAATGTCCCTACATAGCTAGGACCTTTACTTCTATTATTTCGTAGCCCCCCTATAAAGAACACGCTACATTATTGAATAAAATTATTATGATGATGATCAGCATCGGCTACAAAATAACTAGAACGTTATAGCAAAAAAAACACACAATTATCTAGTGTGAGATTCGAAACCACGATGGCATAAAATATTGGTAGCGAAGGCGAACGTTTTATCCACACGGTTATCCATCTGACGAAAATATTTTTATCTTTTAACCTACTTAAATGAGCTCGGTGTAGGCATTGTATTGTGTATCTCTCTACATAGATCTAAAATAATTCGATTGCCTGAAATAAATTTAAACAATAAGAAAAAAATTCATTAATAAAGTAAAACTATATTAGTAGACATTCATCAACTACTTTTATCCATTTTTAATTTAAAAAAGGATAACTGTTTTCTCTTCAACATAAACAATTCGTCAAATACGTACGATCATTTGGCGGGAAAAGTAGTTGTTTGGTTGACTAAAAGGTAGCGCTAAAAATGTCGGAACATTTGTTTATAATGTTATCTTCACCTACATTTAATTGTGAATAATGGGTTTTAAAAAAGGTTCAAGAACTTCAGACATCGATAAGGAAATCGGATCGATCGTGTTTATTTCAATATTTTAATAAAACCTGTAAACCTTGTTTATTTAACACTGATAATTTCTTACTTTTTTATGTAACTGAAAAACTTTGTCTTCATTTGACTGTTCAGGTATTTGATCTTCTCTGGCGCCTGGTATGCCATGACATTTGCTACGTTTGGAAGCAAGGGGCAAGAATTCTTCGAAAGGAAAGTGAACAAGTACTGCTCATGACACCTTTTCAAGTAAGTATTGGCTAATTAGAAGTTTCCTTTGTTTTGTCTGTTTTACGGCATATCAACCTTTTTGGGGTTATTGAATGTTATTTAATATTGTATAGCATTATGGGTGCATTGTTTATCTCCACGATGTGTATTCCTCGATCCGAACGCTTTGTCCACTTCGTTGACAGGATTCACTGGTCGTGTTTCGGTAGTGATGGGGCAGTCAATGCTTCAATCTCCTCTTCTCTCAGTCGCTGTCTTCTTCTTCTTCTTCTTCTTCTTCTTCTTCTTCTTCTTCTTCTCAATAACCGCTTTTACGAACGTTATCAAAAACGAAGCATTAACAAATACAATTAAGATTTTTAAATTTCTTTGCGATTTTATTTGTTCATCTGAGATACATGTACACACATAAAACCTCGGGGGGGGGGGGAGAAAAAACGTCCAACTACCTTCACTGATTACACAGACAGAAGATACTCTATTCTTACCCTTCAGATGTGAGACGGGAAGTCACCAGCCGAATAGAGATTACAAAGGCTATCAGTGGTGAACACCATTGACTTTATGGATGTAAACCAACGGTCCAACGACTGAAGTTTAATAGAAGCTTCCTAAGTCATGTCGAACCTCTAACAACATCACAGAAAGAGACCAGACTACAGCTGTGGACCAGGCGGCTAGAGAATGGCCCTCTCGTACTGATATGTGAATCCCTCCTTCTGAGGCCCTCCCTCCCGATTCAAAGGCATCCTGGCCCCAGTAGGAAACACTCAACCACCTGAGAACGGGAGTTGGGCGATCAAAGGTTGCTATGAGTAGATATGGCTACAAAACTGACACAACCACCTGTGAATGTGTAGAGGAGGAACATACGATGCAACAGTGCCTTGTCTGTCTCCTGCTTGAAGAATAATGCAAAGGACTGCGTAAAAAGTGTGAAACTGTCGTATGACGACATGTCGTATGAGACACGTAAAGAAGGGGGAGATCCGCTTACTGTGCCAGTGACTTCATAGCCAGAACTCGTAGTCTTCTTCTAAACTTAAATGGAAAATTCTACTCTTCCTAATTTTGAACCGTACGTAGACATTTACCAGACTAGTCCTTTTCTTGTTGTTCATTCGTCTCTGACATTGCTACAGTTGTAAACGATTTATCAGTTGTTTTAGTCTCTATCGTTCATTTAATCTTTCATTCCTTTCCCCGTAAAACCGTCACAACAAGAACTAGTCTTACTAACAACACTACAAATAACTCTCTTTTCTTCGTCTTTGTACCTAAAATAAAGCGGAACTTCCATGAACAAAGTTTTTTTCCGAGTACTTCTAATCCTTGGAACACGATACTGCGAGACTGATTCTTTACAGACTACAATATAATCGTGTTCAAGTGCAATGTCAACAAATATGTGTCGAATTGTCTTCTGAATTAATCAAACATCGTTCTCAATCTTTTCATAGTACTGTTCCATCATCCAACTGACAATCTCATTAACCCTTATCCTCGAGTGGCTTTTGGCCTGGGGGAACCAAAAAAGTATATCAACACTTTTTTTAAATTATTTAATTGCGAATTTTAAATGATCTATCGATTGGTTTGGTTTGACTCTTTTACGGCATATCTACCCTTTTGGAGAATTATATAATCGCAAAGCACTAGCTGTATAATAAAAAACGTCAAAGCGAATTCTGTCACTGGATAGCGATGACGTCTTCCGCGCTTGTTCTCAATGAACCGGGGCTCGCAGACCCCATGATACATAAAATAGAACAGCGTTAAAAAATATTGTGACATCAGATAGAGTATTTATTTACTCCTCTCCAGGAGTTAGGCACAAGGCCAGTTTTATCTTACTCCCACAAATAAGATGTGACCCAAGGTCTGGTCGGGAAAGTGGGGTTTGAAAAGCCAGCGCCCGAGAGGTGAGCACTCTGGCCATTAAAAATTGCCTGGGCAGCCCCGTCGGCATTCCCCGGTAGGGGCGCCTCAGGCAGTAAGCAATAAACTTACTCCTCCACAAAGAGGGGAGGCGAAGCCTGGGAGGGTGGACCTCCTAGAACTGCACAGGACAGACCCATTGGCCGGTGTAAATCAAGCCCCGAAGGCCAAGACAATACCAGTCTATGGGGTACAATATCTATCGGAACAGATACTACACTTTGATCTTAGCCAAAAGGCCAAGAAGCCATCGCAAACGATTTTATTATGTTACTTGTTTTATCGCACGTCAAAGTTTTTGTGAAACTTTAATGCGAAAACAAAATGCACATCGGAAACGATGCATTGTATAAGTTTAATTGAACACTCAACTTACTATTTAACCTAAGAATATAAGTACATAAGTGAATAGATATTATTTGAATTAGGAATAATCGATTTCACAATCTGCCGCAATATCCATTAGGTCAACCATATACACCTATACACATAGAAAATCGGTTGAAAGAACGAAGCGTTATGTTGTTCTTTTTATATGACAAAAAAATGTTCACAAACCACAGTGCGGTTTAAAACAGACACAAAGTTTTGGTCTGCGAGTAATCACCCCTGAATCATTACTTGCCCATAGAAAATTGCCCTCTTCTACTTCAGGAAACTAAATTAATCCCATGTCACGTGGAAGATTTAGAAACCGGATTCAGCATGTTTTTGGTGTGGGCTTCGAGCTGAATGAACGCGTTTCACTTAGCTGTACGTATTCATATGGTTTTCACGACTCTAGTGCGTTTACCGTTAAACGTCTTATTTACGAGTCGCAACTACGTTAAACAATAAATGAATAAAATAATATTAGCCATGTTTTTTTAAAGACTTTCAGCATGACCGTCTCGTACTGTTCGCGGAATTCGTATCAAGAATAGTGCCCAGACAGTATCAAATTAATTCGTATTTACTTTCCATAAACGTTGTATTCTCTGTGATGGCAATTTATTTTTATTTCGATTGTGTGTAAGGAATTCTAACATGGACATTTAGGTTAGTAATTACGTATATATATCATATTTTATTATGTTCCTCTTACGTTCGTCTTTTAACTTCTCTATGAAAAACAAAGGTATGTATCTATGTGAATGTAGCCGTCTGGTTATTATTACCTTTTCTTTATCATTGTTATTTTCCAGTTTACTTCTAATCGTCATGTGTTCAAAAAACATATATTCAATATGGCGGCTATATGTTAAAGTAGAGGCTCAAACACGTGCGTTGCGAGAAAAGAAATATTTTTTTTTACAATAATTCCACGTGTTTTGTTGATGAGTTTGTGCCTTTGTTTAAAGCTTATTATCTTATTCGTTACAAACTACATCCACATTTTCACCCCCTTTTATGCACCATGTTGTATTATGGCTCTCTTATGTTTATCTTTCACAAACCTTTTATGTACGAAATAAATGTACGCATGTGTGTACATGCAACCGTCTCTTTATTATCACCGTTTTTCAATCGTTGTGATTTCCTCGTTTACTTCCGATCTTCGTGTGTTCTCAAGAGGACACATATTGTATATGGCATTCAGATGCTGGAATAGGAGCTCCAACACGTGCGTAGCTATATAAAAAAGTATAAAATGAAATATCAAATATTCTTATGTTATACTAATAAAAGGAATACCTACCCATCTAAATTACGACATGGAAACCGATTGTTAAATTTTCACAAAAATCGGAAGTATCTGAATATTCACGAATGGCTCCCCCCCCGCTATACCCTCATTGCATAAAAATAAATTAAACGTATTACATCCAACATTACTCACCCTTGCGCGTAGCAGATGTTGTTCAGTATTGATAATGATCGATGCATTAGTTTAGTACATACTAATGAATAGACAACTACACATACTAAACTGTATATAGATAGAGATATGTGTTTATACATAAACTAGTAATACATAGATAGATAGATAGATAGATAGATAGATAGATAGATAGATAGATAGACAGAAATATAGAAATAGATAGATAAATAGATAGATAAATAGATTGATAGATGATAAAAGTTATATAGATTGATGGGTAGGAATAGATAGGTAGATATATGAATGAGAATATTTATATAGATGAGAGAAGTTAGATAGATTGATGAGAAAAGTGAGATTGATAGATAAAAAGTGAAATAGATAGATAGATAGATAGATAGATAGATAGATGAGCATAGTTAGATAGATGAGAAAGGGTAGATAGATGTGTGGATGAGAATAGTTAGATAGATAGATGAATGGATGAGAATAAATAGATCGATCAGAATAGTTAGATGAAAATGTTAGATAAATTGATAGATAGATGGACAAAAATACTTAGATAGACAGATGAGAAAAGTTATATGGATAGATAATTCATACATGTTAGATAGATAGATAGATAGATAGATAGATAGATAAGAAAAAGCATACAGCACACGAATAAATAATGAATAACTCTGAAATAAGTTTGTACATATGCCAACAGGTTAAAATATGACAGATAGCGTGTTTTATCAATAGATAGCAATGTTACCAATGCATAACGCGTTGTATGATTACATAACAGCGACGAAATACAATTATACTTTTGGGGATTGATTCTTTTGTTTATTTTCAAAATGTCCGATACAGATTTATTTCTCCTACTTTATCAACTATATTTTCCAATAATTCCCCACGTTCGACCTCAACCGAAACACCGCCAGTCTACCAAAACCCTCATCATCAAACAAGTCCCATAAAAATACAATAAATAAATGACAGAAAAACTACTGCATATTTCTGAGGAGATTACTCAAAGACCGCTTCGGCCATAATTTACATCGATGGCGGCAACCGGCTTTTAAAATGCCATAAACATCACCAATGACTGTGATTGGCCAATAAATACTGGAGACATTGTTTTAAAAAGTCTAATGGTTGGCCAATAAATCTAAGGGCATTTTAATCAGGCAATTGATCTATAAAGTTAAGTATAGTCCAAGAAAAGATCTGCTTTACATTTGAATAAAGCACACTTTTCAAAGAAATGATTTATTCAATCATATATCTAACATATAAAGCTATCTTATCGGATTTTAAAAGTTGGACCTTAATAGCATACAAACTGACAAATCATACTTTGTTTTTGACGAGCCAATTTTTATTTGTTGTTGCTGTACCATGTAATTGGCAATATAACAACCTACTCCACTACAAGTTATTCAAAACATTAATTCGTCCGGCCAATATGAAACATTTTACATAATCATATAAAAATAAAAATCAGCTCACGTCAGTAATCAAAAGACTTTAATAGACTTATGATAGATAGATGAATATTTTTCTTCATAATTCTTTGCACGAAGATAACGATTTCGATTTCTTTAACACGGCACTACAAATCTGGAAGTCTGCTATTCCGGAAATATTCTGTGGAAAGCAATAGGTATTATCTGAAAACATTTAAATTTCGATGACGTAATGGGTCATGTGACACAGCATTCATAAACGATTTCTTCAATTATAAGAATAACTCAAATAATATATCGGTGAAGAATTTATATTTTAAACTGAAGAATATAATAGAAACTATTACATTTTTTGAATGTTTTTATTTAGATGAGGATTGATAATATGCATTATTTGGATTGTTCGAACTATTAGTCTCATCTTGAGTCCTGTTTTTACAACGTTTCGGCCGATATAACATCCGACATATTTCAGGTGTATTTTGACAATGGCTGTTATTGGCGAATAGTGGAAAAAGTGTTTTGTTCTTTTTCGCACGCACAATCGTCGTTCAAATGTCAAAATCTGTGATGTACTCACGAAACGAAAATAGCGTTTAGTAGTTTCTATTTCTGTTATTAATTCCGGTCTAAATACACCTGAAGAAGGTCAGAGCTTATATCGGCCGAAACGTGTGAGAAAAACACCCAAGATGAAAGCAATAGTCCGGACAATCCAAATAATATATAATAGAAGTTGTTTACCTTACAACCAAAGGTCAACGTTTGTGTGTTATAGTAATCGGTGTGTTAACAAAACATTCAAATACGTTCTAATACGGGTTAATATTTTTACAAAATTTAAACGCACCATTCAACTTTTCCTTCGATTTAATCTGAGTTTACTAGGGGCAATTATTGGTTAGGCCCATAAAATAACTGAAATATATCAGAACGTAAAGAAACGAAATAGATTTTTAAATAGATTTTCTTCGTTTATTAAAACAAATTAAACAAACGTAAGCCCATTTAGCTTCAGGGCAATATGCATTGTTTTGAGTGAACAAAAGTTTTTAAAGAAAACGAAATGTATTTTTAACAGATTTTTTCGTTTCATAAATGAAAAATAAAATTAAACAAAATATATCCCAGTGAAGTATGTATTAAAATAGTTGTAGAATTTAAATAATTATTTTTATTGGTATTTTAAGATTTAAAATAATTAAATAAAAACGAATTCGTTAAAGCCAGTTGCCATTTTACAGCACCTTAATTTTCTTAGGGAAAATAAAAAAGTTGGGTTTTGTCAAGATTTTAACATTTTCGCCTAGAGGTTGATTTGGAATATAACTTCGAACAATTAACAAGATAGCAGAAAACATCGTCTCTTGAACAGACACAAAAAATGGAAAATCTTTAATAATTGTTTTTATTTAATATTTGCCATTTTTTTCGATTACTTGTTATTCATAAAATGATTTATCTTCAAAACACTACTGCGCTAACAGTATTTCTATTACTTGAAATGCAAATGTTATTGTTAATTTTTCTTTCAATGCTAAAATTGTAAAGATGACTATATTGAAATTATTTTTTCCTAAGAAACCTTACGACCAGCAATATATCTCCATTGCTCATGGCGAAATGAATGTTTTTTTATCATCATATATCTAATATATAAAGTTATCTTGTCGGATTTTTTATAGTTGGACTTAAATAACATTTAGGCTTGCAAATCAAACTTTGTTTGTGACTTGTCTTTTTTCATTTGTCATTGATGTGGCATGTTATTAGTAATATAATAATGTACTTTTTAAAGCTTAGATTAATTTTCTTTGTCCAATCATCTCTGCATCGTTTCGAAATATGTTTGGTGTTATTGTCTTGTTGGTATGCTAACCCAGAACTAACATGTTTTGTGAGACATTTTCTTGTTTATGATGTCATCAATTTCCACAATGTTATCACATTGTTTATACAACTTGAACCTCGGGCCATAATGTATTTTTACGTATTTTTACGAACGGGTAAATATGAGGCATGCTAGTCATTCTGAAGAGTTTCTCAGACTGAATTAAAAGATGAAACATTCTTTTCGTTTTGTCTGTAGGATTTAACATTCTAATGTGTCTGACATCCACTGCAGTTTACTAACATTCCTCGCCTCTTTATTAGCACATTTTGTAAAAACCAGTTTCAGAAATTGACTACAAACCATACGTAACACATTGTGAGAACATTTCATGTTTTCTCTCTTTCTCTCAAAGACTATCAAGCAGCATGCAGTTTTAAATGCGGACTCATTTTCAGTTATCTTTACGAGTTTGATGAAGAATAAGAAATTCCAAAGAGAACTCACCTTTTCATACCCAAATCTGATTAGTGTCACGTGATTGAGAAAGATAGAGGAGAACATAATCTTGCTCAATTACGAAGTCAAACCGCTACAAGTGCAGATGCCAGGAGTATCTGTCTGTTTGTCGGTTGTTATGTTCGTGTTTTTAAAACAAACATCTACGTTATCGATGCGCCATTTTTACTTTCAATTATTTATCCACTTTATAGAACTATTTGATTACTAGTTTATCATTGTCCATTGTCTGTTGACTGACATCATACAGTTTTCCTCCGTGTTTTATTCTAAACTATATTATTACACTAGGATTCTTTGAGAAGGCTTAAATTAAGCAAGGCGAATATTCTAAAATGCAAATAAATAACGATGATTAGATATCTTAATCAAGAAATAATAATTTGCTTTACAATTTCTTTGTTTCATTTGCAAAACAGTAAATTTGTAAATGTTTGGATAACAATAATAATTCTGTTATAGCATTACAATATGATTTTGATTAAAGAATTTCTATCTATCAGTGTAACACGTCACTCAATAAATCCCGGGTCTGACATGTAGATGGCGCTACTAATACAAACTTCATATGATTTTTATAATGTACTAACCTTTAATATGTACGGCATAATCACGCTGATATATCGGTTCCCGTTAGATCACCGAAGTTAAGCGACGTTGAGCCTGGTCAGTACTAATATGGGTGACCATTTAAGAATACTAGGTGCATCTAGACATAGGAGAAATGGCGTCGCCAAGTTGCAGTGTCTAGCGTGGTGACTATGGGGCATCCCCTGAATGATGGAACCAATAAGGTGGAAGGAAACCAGAGAGGGATTCCTTCTCCAAGAATGATGACGATGCCGACGACAACGATGATGATGATGATGATGATGATGATGATGATGATGATGATGATGATGATGATGATGATGATGATGATGATGATGACTAACCTTTAAGTGGCACGTGTCGAAATTAGAGACCAACCGTTACATAAACATACAATGTTTGTAATTATCAACGCTGATAATTATCGGCAACTATTGTATGAAACTTAAACATTGAAAACTGGAATAAATACAATGGGAATACTGCTAAGTTTGCTGCAAAGAAGGTAGGCTCCCTTTACCGGTCTAGAAAGCTTCTCACGTCTGCCTGTATCCTATATCTCTATGAAGTGACCATTCGCTAATGCATCCAGTATTGTTGCCACATCTTGGCTTGTACATCAACCACTAGTAACCCCCTCTTGTCAGTGTGCTAAAAGAGTCTCTGATCTAATAGGCCCCGCATTTTCTACCAAGCTTCAGTCCCTATTCCATCGCTGCAATGTTACATCTCTGTACTTGTTTGCCGACGAAATTACTGCACTTGCACCCCTCAACACGACTAGCAGCAAAATCCTACCACTTCACTGTAGAGGTCCTCAGATGGCGGAAAACTTTCTACTCTGATAGCTTATTTCCTCAGACCTCTTGTTGTTGGAATTCCCTCCCCGCTTCTTGTTTTTCCGACTATACCAACATGAAAGAATTCAAATGTAATGTGAACAAACACCCTGTTTAACAACTCCCCAATCCCCATGTAGGATGTCTCCTGTAAATCTAGCCCCTAGCCACAGTAGCCTTTAGATTCTAGTGGCAATATCACTTGTTTTGGGTGAATAAAAAAATATATAAATAAATAAAAGTACATATATATAAATAAATAAAAGTACATCCGGTGGATATACACATATATTTACATCATAAAGAATTAGTTAAAGAAATCATTAACAAGAGATAATCCACTTATTTTGTCACTTTCTTTGTGGTTGTGTCTGTCTGTCTGTCTGTCTGTCTGTCAGGATTTTTATAAACGTATATCCTCACTTCTTACAGAAATGAAAAATATTTTGCATTAATAGTAAATAATAAATCCCCAACAAATACATAGGACCATATGACCGGAAAACGAAACCTTGAAATCGTCAGCGTGACGTCCTACCTTCTGAGCTATTTGCACTTTCTTATAAATAAATCTTAAAACATTGCTTTAACAAAATAATTATAGCTTTAGCGGGACTCATAGATTTATGATTTACGTCATGTTTCAAAACATGAATTCAAAAATAAGCGAGTATACAAAAATAGGTAAACATTATCAATAGCGTTGGAAATTATTTTAATAGTCCCAAACAATTTATTTAGTTTTACCGGATAGAACATATACTTGCTAGTCTATATAATACTACGCTGAGGTAATTTCATTTCTTTATGTACATTATCACCCTCTGCTCCTTTTTTAAAGATGGGATCTTCCGATCGGCGAAGATTTATTTATTTAAAGAATATTTAGATTACAATTATATTTACCGTAAGAAGAAACAGAGTATTTATTTTGAAACGATTTAAATTCTAACAATAAATAAATAAACGATTAGAAATTTCGTTTCTTTTATTTAAAAGAAAATATTCATATGAGAATTATATTGTTACGGAAAGAAGAACAAGAATATTTATTGTTCAAAAAAAATATGAATTGTTATAATTTTCGATATATAAAGAAGAGATATTCGTTTCTTTTATTTAAAAGAAAATATTCATATGAGAATTATATTGTTACGGAAAGAAGAAAAAGAATATTTATTGTTCAAAAAAATATAAATTGTTATAATTTTCGATATATAAAGAAGAGATATTCGTTTTATTTATTTAAAAGAAAATATTTATCTGAGAATTATATTGTTACGGAAAGAAGAAAAATAATATTTATTGTTCAAAAAAATATAAATTGTTATAATTTTTAATAAATAAAGAAGAGATATTCGTTTTATTTATTTAAAAGGCAATAGCAATTATTTGTACAGGAGAAAAAAGTGACAATTCTTGCTTAATCTTATTAAACCTTACATAAATGTATTATTTCAAACGAAATATGATTAACACTAAATTAGGCAGATGGACAGCAAACTGGAAATTTCCATAAGAATACCCTAGTACATAATAATATGAATACTTTTTGAGAAAATGTTCCATGCTTAATATCTTCACACATTACTAATAAATGTTTGAAGATATTAAGTACTTGAAGCATGAATCATTTTTTCTATGATACATATTATTCTGTATTATAACATTAAAAGTCAGAGATTACAAACAATACGAATAATTCAGTCAACGTCTGCTGATTGATACAAGACTTTGTTTCAATAGGCATATTGCATTATCTTATAGCTAGCTATGCATATAGATGTTGAAACACTGAAATATATAATCGTATGGTAAACATTAACAGTTACAAACAATAATAATACACTAGTGAGCTACCAATAAAAAACAGTTTTCTGCAATAATTGAATGAAACTTTGGTGATAAATATGTTATTGTGTTTAAAACAACATATAAAACATGGAAGTCTTTAAGCTTTTTTTCTGTATTCAAGAGCATGTATTCGAGATGACCTCGATTTAGCTCTGTGTATTTTTGGGGTGCAACACAAAGTTGTCCATGACATACTTACAAACCGACCAAGGTATCGACTTGGTCTTGATGACTTCGTTAAGTTCCGTGATAGTCCTGGGTCTTCATTCATAGCTCTGTGGGGCTATGATCTGGGCTGTGATGTGTCCACTTAAAATCGATCATGAAACTGCTCACACATCCCCATAAGTTCTATTCCAACCAATCTTGGGACAGGTTTCAGGTTTGGATGTTTGCTCTATCTTACTGTAACCAGGATTTTACAATAAGCGACCGGTACATGGTCTGCAGTACATTCTTGCGTACAGGGTTTCGGATTATGCTGCATTGAATGTTTTAGTCTATCGATCAGCTCAGCTATACACTTCTAGGCATGTCTACTCAAAATCAACTTTGAAACATATCATACAGCCTTCAATATTCACTTTCAACCAATCCTCGGACAGATTTGAGCTTGCTGCTTCTTTTAATTCTCTATTTACCTAACTTTACTATACTAATACTAATTTTCAGTCTTGCAATTCTCAATTCAAGAATGATAGTTCAGTATCTGTTTTGTTATCATGTTACCGCCATCCCAGGCATTCTTCCTCCTGTTTTTGTGGGGGTAATGTAATATATGTTCTGTGGTCATAATACCATCCTCTCAGCGATTACCGTCTTTGTTTTTGTGATATGGGTGGAGGGGGGGGGGTTGTATAGTTTTAGTTCTGTTGTCATGATACCATCCGCCCATGCATTACCTTTTTCTTTTTAAGGGTAGTATAGTAACTGTTCTGTTGTTATGAGACAACCCTGCCAGGCATTACCTCTAAAATTAGAAATATATGTTTATTTTGTATATATATATATATATATATATATATATATATATATATATATATATATATATATATATATATATTAGGAAAAATATACGACCGGAATGGTTGATATTATTGATCGTATATTCAAGTAACTTTTGTTTTTATTACATCATTTTAAATTAAATAACACATAATTATTATCCTTTGAAATCCTGTTATTTATTGCTTCAATAATAATGACATTTATTTTGTTATTCTCACTTTTGAGTGAATTAACGAAAGTTACGAAACTCGTAGTCGCCCAAGTTCTTTCAATTACTGAAGGAATCATAAACAAGGTACGTTTCCGGACGAGGTAATTATAATGTGCAAATTAAGGTAAATAAATCAAAACATGTCCGTACGCGTTTTGATTTATCAAAGGAAAAATGACGTTTTCCGTCTGATTACTATTAGACTACAAATTTAAATCGCCGATTGAATATTCATATAAATATATATATATATATATATATATATATATATATATATATTAAAATAAACATAGTTTGAATATCCCAGAATTGTTTCAATTGTCGGAAACTCAAACTATATTTATTTTAATATAAAAAGCTCTAATATATACTGAGCACTTTTAAAAGTATTGGTTTTGTTTATTTTGTTAATATTTGAACTAAATTAATATATATATATATATATATATATATATATATATATATATATATATATATATCGTACATGTATTGTATTAGTTTCTGTAAATGTAAATCCGTAGAAACTCAAGTGTTTATAAAAAGTGCTCAATAACAAGTAGAGCTGTTTATAAGTATAATTTTTTATTTATACAAACATTATTGGTTACATATGTGCATACATGTTTCGGTTGCACTTTTCCCAGAAAGTCAACCTCATCAGACCAAGAATTTTTCAGGAAATTTCCTGAAAAATGCTTGGTCTGATGAGGTTGACTTTCTGGGAAAAGTGCAACCGAAACATGTATGCACATATGTAACCAATAATGTTTGTATAAATAAAAATTTATACTTATATATATATATATATATATATATATATATATATATATATATATATATATATATATATATATAATGTGTGTGTGTGTGTGTATTTTTGTGTACATATGTGTGTATGTATATTTCGAAAGCAAGTTTAGTTCAGTAACTATAGCTTTAGTTGTATCACAAGGAAATTATAAAACACGATTTTTTAATTAAAGAAATTAAAATAAAATGTTCCAAATAAATGCTGCAGGTAAAATAAGGTTCAATGGTTGACACTTTGTGAACAATTCAATAGAATATTGTCTGTATCGTATGGATTAAGAACAATTATGTTGATAATGAAAAGATTCATATAATTGTTAATTTTCTACTCTGTTGTGGATGTGATGATTAATTAAACTTTCAGAAACATATATACGCAAGGACAAATATTGTTTGTAGTGATTTTTTTTCGGAGAATAGTTATTACAAAATATTAAGTAAATTTTTGTATTCTACTGAGTTATAATTATATATATATATATATATATATATATTCATGCATATATATTTTTTTCTTTTGTTATTTGTCTTATCTTTCCGTTTTTGCTGGAGATGCGGCATCCTACCCGATGCCAGACATTCACCGGCTATTTCAGACACTCCAGCCTTGTTTGTATTTCGCTTGCACTCGGTTCACCGGGTATACTCGCCAGGAGTTTATCAGAGACTCTGACATGAGGATACTTTTTACTTAAAGTAAACTCTGACCAAATATTCAAAGAAAAATGGTGTGCTGTCTCCTCAAGCCATCCAGCATATATGCGCGTGTGTGTGTACATGGTGTTGTAATAGTTATTAGGTTTTAAGACAGAGACAATTCTCGTTTTTGACTAGTTAGTAACAGCAGAAAAAGAGAAATTCTCTTTGCATTTCATGCATAGTCAAAGAAGTAATTGTGTGACATCAGTTAAATAAGAACCCAGCAATAGTCGAATAACGAAAACCCTGAAAGTGTTTTTTGTTTTCTTTTCAACAGCAGAATCGGCCATACATAACATTTTCAGGGGACATACGTACGAATAAATACATAGAAGATACTGCCAAGTCTGCTGCAAATAAAGTGGGCTCCATCTACCGGTCTAGAAAACCTCTCACGCTTGAAAGTATCTTATATCTTTATAAACCCACCTTTCCCCCTTGTATAGAGTAGTGTTGCTACACCTGGGCTGTTACATCAACTACTAGCCTCTCTTTCTTGGACAGAGTACTAAAAGAGTGTCTAATCTAAAAGGTCTCTCACTGTCTGACAAGCTCCAGTATTGCATACCTCTCACCAATCTGACCAGTAGCAAAATCCCACCTCTTAACTATAGAGGTCTCTAGATGCCGTAAGATCTTTTCCTATTACTTTAGAATTCCCTCCCTGTTCACCATTTTCCCGACCGTACCGACATGTAGAAATTTAAATGTAATGTAAACAAACATCTTGATGCCCAACTCCTCACTTAGGTTGCCCCCCCCCCCCACTCAAATCTGGGACTATCACAGTCTTAGTGACAATATGCCTTGGTTGGGTAGAATAAAAGTAAAAACAACCCGATAAGATTAGAACACACCAACCACGTTGACGTCACTGTCTAAAGTAAAAAGCTTTAATGTTTATATATAAAATTGCAATGATTATAAAAATATTAAAAGAACAAGATAGATAAAAGCACGGCGAAGATGCGATATGGTCATGGTTGGCACAACGAAAGGGGCCCCTCTGTAGAAATATAGATAGATGTGCAGATATATAAATGAGTTGAAAGCGATAGATAAATAGATAGACATCTAATGAGATAGATATGTCGATCGAAAGAACGTGACTGATACTTCACTCAACCTGAATGCGTATTTACCATGCCAATATCAATGGCTACTGAGGCAAATCGTTCAACAAAGTTATTTGAAACGCAGTAAAACATTGTCGGCCTTTGATAAACCATCATCAAAGTCTAAAATACCTTCTGCAAATTTTCTTGCAAAATCAGTTTCTTTTACCACCCGGAAGGTTTCTGAAACCGACGAAAAGGGAGCTGCACATGAGATGGTGCATGTCATTGTCGACACCCCAGGGGTGAGGCAGATGACAAAGGCTTAAGTGCGATTGAAGGGAAGAAAATGCATAATTATTGGGAATTGTTTATGGCAAGAGTAAACTATCTTAAACAATTTCAAATAGTTAGAGATTATTGTACGTTTATATGGAGGTGGCATGGTAAAATGCTTACAAACGTGGACTCTGGGGCCGGCGTGTCAGGTTCGAGTTCTGTCGGGCCAATAAATCACTTTCACTAATACCCGTGGGGAAAACATGAAACTAATAGTAGGGTAGACTAAAGCCTCAAGCTTTGGTTATGCAACTAATCTAGGAGAAAGAAAACTTTGAAATAAAACAAATTTGATCTGCTTATCCCAATACTATTTCCAGTTATTTTCGATTTCGTGTCACTTGACTCAAAGTGCAGTTGGCCTAACGCAACCCTTGCTTCAAATACCTACCTATACATATAAATAATGTTTGTAACTATTTTTGTAATGTTTTAATGTGTACTACTTAAAAAAATAATTAAAATAATAAATTTTAGAAATTTTATATTTTCCAAAATATACAGCGATATATCAGAAACTGTGCAATATAAAATTACATATGTGCACTTTGAAACAGGCGCTGGAGTAAAGTGTAGCAATATAGATAGATATGCAGATATCTTGTATGAGGTGAAAGCGATATATAGATAGACTAGCAAATATATGCTCCCTCCGGTCACATATTTTTCTAGGCGATCGCGTCACCCGTTTCTTCTCGCTGTCTGTAACAGGGTGTTCCTATTTACTTGTCTAGAATGGTATAATTGTGAAAAAACATCATACAATTCATAACATTGTTTTGAACTATTAAAATAATTTCCAACGCTATTGATAATGTTTACCCATTTATGTATTTATATCTTATTATTGCTGTGTTTGAATTCATGTTTTGAAACATGACATAAGTGATACACCTATGACGTCACGCCAAAGCTATTATGATTTTGTTAAAAGAATGTTTTAAGACTTATTTATAAGATAGTGCCAAGAGCCCAGTAAGTAGGACGTCAAACTGAAAGTTTCAAAGTTTCGGCTTCGATTTTCGATTTATTTGTTTGGAATTTATTATTTAGTATTAATGCAATATTTTCCATTTCTAAAAAAAGTTAAGATATTCGTAAAAAGAATTCTGATCGACACACACATCCATAGAGAAATGCTCCATCAGTGGATATAAATTTAATGAGATAGATATGTCGATCGAAAGAACTGGACTGACAGATAGGTCGCTCAACCTGGATAGGTATCTACATCTCGCAAACGCCCTTACAGGTGGTATCCATTGTCTTTCAAAAGTGATGTGGGGCTTTTTGTACGTTATGTCTTAAAATGGAAAATAATTATGAGTGAGTATACATTTGATCGGCCCATTTAGTATAATGGTAAGTGTTCACTGATGGGCCGGTAGACCAGGGTTCAATCCTCAGTCGATGCAGCCTGACTAAAACACTCAGCATTATAAGGTGGAGGGTAAGTGGATTAATCCTGGGAAAGGAGTGACGCCCTCCCTTACATCTCAGTGTAGTAGCTAATGAAAAGGGAGCCTTAGAGGCGACCTCGACTATGGTCGACCACTTTAATGTTTTTATACATTTTACTGTATATATTTGTGGCTAAGTATGCTTATGATAGATAGCAGCAGTGATGGGGTTATGATGTTATATAGTCGTTTATTAAAACACGTTCAATCGTCACTTACTTCATCATCATCGCAGCGTGTCTGAAATCAAGTAGTTTTTCATGCACAGAGAAGAAAGGCGCAAAGCGACGGAGAGTTTAAATGGTTGTTTATTTTAGAGAGATTTTTCTCGTCATACGAATGAAAACCACACGTTAACACCAAATAGAGAAAGGCAAGAATTGTTCCTCTTAACGTAATACTTAGTTACAGGGAAAGTAGGAAAGGTGGGCAGACCAGTTGCTACTAACTCTTTTAGGAATTAAATTCCCATTTTCCTTGTTTCATTACATCTCGAATTCACATATGCAGTTCCTGGCTTCCCCAAACAGACTGACTGAAAAATATTTCTTTCTTTCACACGATATCGTGACGTCACTGCTCATGAAGACAGAATTTGCCATAGCACATTTATATTTGACCTTTCCTTGAACCCCAAACCTGAGTTCAAGTCTGTTTATTTTTTAGTGCGTGAGTGAACTTGTTTTTCAGATTTTCGTGTCAAGTCAACTTGCACTGGTCCACCTAGATACTAAATCCATACTCGCTAATTTATTTGTTCTTCGCATACGTGCATCCATTATGTAACAATGAGGTATGCGTTCCCTGGTCATAGAAGGTTCGGGAAATAGGGTATTTTATTGTACAAATTAAAAGGAGTATGCACCTTCATAGACTGCTGAATATTGAGATGGCCACCTTCTCTCTGACGCTTCTTCTCTCCACACCACAGGTTAAAAAGTCCATGGAATATTTACTGTGCTTATAAAAATGTGCCCAATGATAAATAGAACTATTTACTTGTAATAAAAAATATATTTATACAAATATAATTTGGCTACACATTTAAAAACATCATTAAGTTAAAGCTTTAATTAGCCCGACATCCTCAAGCCAGCATGTCCTTTGCTTATACTTTCATTTTGTGGGGAAAATATATCGACTTTCCGACACTGGTAGCATTATATTCACATAGCATAATCCTTCAAAGTAAATCACGAGTTAAGAAAATGATTATGTATATCTCTGTATATATCAATTCAGGTATGTGTATCTATCTCTCTTTCTCTCTCTTTCTCTCTCTCTCTCTCTCTCTTTCTTTATATATATCTTTTTATATAGTATATATATATATATATATATATATATGTGTGTGTGTGTGTGTGTGTGTGTGTGTGTGCAGGATAATCTTATAAACTAATGAACTAATCGTTAGAAATGTTGTGAATATATATTCAAGGCAACATGGTAAATAACATAGACACATTATTTTTTTGTAAAATTTACCATTTAGAAGGTGCGATTACTCAAACTCGCGCCATCCAAAACTTGTTAAAAGTTAGATACAAAAACGCTAATAGAAAAAATTGCTCTAGATCAAATTTTGAGTTATATCAAGTAATACATTTTTAAAAAAAGATTAGTGAGCGCGCGTCAGCGTCAACAATAATGTCTTTCGGAAAATCCTAAACTATATTAACTCATTATGAATTATGGAATATGTACAGTAGGTAACAGAGTAAGTAACGTTGGTACATGATTTATTTATTTTCTAAACTTCATCCCATTCTTTGGGGGAGGGGGCGGGAAGGGAAGACACTGAAACCGTACTATACATCCCAAACTAATGCTATATTTATTGTTTATACTCGTCCTGGGATGGATATTCTACTAGTATATATATATATATATATATATATATATATATATATATATATATATATATATGTGTGTGTGTGTGTGTGTGTGTGTGTGTGTGTGTGTGTGTGTGCGCGCGCATATATGTGGGTGGGTGTCGCTCACCTATGTACTAGATTCAGAACTGACCGCACACACACACGTGCGCGCACACACACATACACACACGCAACAGCCAATTTGGAGACAGCGCAATAAAAAATAATAAATTTCAATAGAAAATCTACGCACTCCAAGAAATTGAGATGACCGATAAAATAAAGGTCAAAATAACACATACTTAATAAACACACACGACTTTGACACAAGAGAAGCAGAAAAAACAGGAAAAAAATAAAAAATTTAAAAAAAGATATAAAAATATCAAAACACCCCCCCCCCACCCGCAAACCCACACATGCACAAAAACGGCAAACAATAACACATTTGCTCAAATGAAACAACACTCTTTAAAATTGAAAGACATTTCTTCAAATGGATTTACATATCTGAAAAAAGTGGACCACCGCTTGAAACGCGTTATATAAAATTATAAAATTATAAAATAACAAAATGATAAATAAATGTTTAAAAAACATTTTACAAATGTTGGTAGCCTTACTCCTTTACATATATACTTTTCTCTCGTTGGAACTGCACTAATACGGCACTACCCTCTTTAATATATATATATATATATATATATATATATATATATATATATATATATATATATATATATATATATATATGTATATTTATATATATATATGTGTGTGTGTGTATGTGTGTGTGTGTATTTATGTTTTTATTTTAAGTTTTCATATTTAAAATATAAATTTTATAACATAAAGTAATTGTAATAGCCATGGTATATAAAATATTTTTTTAATTTTATTTAAACGATGTCAAATGTTAGGAAGGGGTAGATTGCTGTGAATCTCTTCTTCCTAACGATTGACATAGTTTAAATGAAATGGAAATATTATATATTTATTTATTTATTAATGTTTTAGAGAAGGTCAGAACAACATCGGTACCGTCGGTTTCAAATCGTAACAAAGGGGACCTATAAAGGTCTCTTCATCGAAACTCTCTTCAGCCTCTGTTTACGTATGTCTCCTTTGACAGACATAAACAGAGGCTGAAGAGAGTTTCGATGAAGAGGCCATAATATTATTTGTAATTTCAAATATCTCAAACATTCTCTGGGAATCAATACTCAACATTTTATTGTCTTCGTACGCACGTTTCTAAAATGCATTTTATTAGTAAAATTACATTTAAGTGAAGATACATAATGTAAATGATTTTTTCATCAGTTTATTTCATAATATATCAATTTAAAAAAACTAATATAAATGATACTGACCTACCATGAACCTTCAAAGAACAATTCCGAATTAAGAAAATTATAACGTATATATATACGAACCTAAATCAATATGATAAGGGATAACTTCTACAACTTTGAATCCGTCTTCCTCCTCCTCCTCCTCTTCCTTCTTTGTTTAATTCCCTGCTGTCATTCATTTTAAATTACTACTAATCTTCCTTCCCTACTTCAATTAACTTACAGCATTCCGATCGGCTTTTACATGCTAAACCAAAGCTAACTGCTGATTTTTTCTTTCTTTTTCTTTTTTCACATTTCTTTCTTTCTTTCTCCCTTTCTACTGTTTATTACACGTGACTATATTTTTCCAAATTGCGTTCTTTGTACAAACTTTTCTGTTTTTAATTAAAGTTCTGCTTCCAACCGATGATGATTGTCCTAACAATTGAAATATTTTGGTAGAACTATTTAATATGTGTTTTTCAGTTTATATTTTTGCTCGTTGTTGATTTGCTTCTCCTTTATTCCATTTTTATTTTACATATATATATATATATATATATATATATATATATATATATATATATATATATATGTGGGGGGGGGGGAGTATATTTTGACGAGTTAAATCAATTTTCAAATCACGTTCCAAATGTTTTAATAATTTTGTGTTCAGATGTTCGATGAAGAGTCAAAAAAAGAATGTCAAGAAAATCCTCCCAACTTTATCGAACGAAATCCTGTGTGCGTTCCTTCACCGGAAAGTTGTATTTTAGATATGGTAAATACACAACTCAAGGTATGTATAACATTATGACGTTTTATGTGAGATGCATATTTGTTAATTATTAATATAATAAAGAATTCGTTTGTGTATGATTGTATTTCACTTATCGGTGTGTATATAAAGCATTACACACAGGTTCGACTGTGAATACAATCACTCGGACGCCGATGTTTAATTCTTAGTAAATATTTATTACAAATAGAAGAAAAGTCACAAAAATCATCAGAGAGACAGGTTACTTTCATAGAGAGAGAAAGACAGACAGATAGATAGACGGATAACTCGTCCTGCTAAATCAAGTTACATTGTGCGGTCCCGACCCCCTATTAGAGACGGCCCCGGACACGTCTTGCTTCAAGTATCGCCCGCCAAGAGACAGAAATATTTCTAAACTCCTTCGCCCCATTAATATGCATACTTCTAGTTTGCTTATCATAACCTGTTGGCCCCTGAAATGTGTTCCCAGGGGGAGCACATGCAAAAGTACGTAAATGAAGACTAAACAAACACAAAATACATTTCCATCGCTTACTTTATTTGATGTTACTGTGTTGACACCATCTGTTTACCACACTTGTCCATTCTATGTACCATGATGATCTCGAGAGCCAACTTCTCAGCGAGAAGGACGTCCTCTCTACCCAGTAACAAAACCTGCCCTCTTCATTTTTTCATTCGGTTGATAGCATCTACACTTTGTTTATTTTCATGCTTACCTTAACTAACCAACACATGACTTTTGTTTAATTTACAAATCAACTGACATTCACAATATTTGTGAAAACACATTTGAATTCAAACAACGCATTCTTCACTAAATCCCAAATTTAACTAAAATTCTGTTCACCGCACTTTTTGTAACGATTAACATAACCCCCATTTACCCCACTCCCAGGATCAATTTCGTTACATTTTATTAGATATCAGTTGAATGGGAGAAAATTAACCCAAACCTGGAGTTCAAAACCATACACTAGTATATAAATATGTAACAAGTGTAGATATATTTATCTTACTATGATGGAGATCACGTGTGTGTATGTGTGTCACCAATGCTCGGAATATTATTTAGAAGTACACGGTATAAAATAACACCGGTAATTTTATGCATGTTATTAGTGTAGAATTTTATAAATTTATTTTTAAGAGACTATTGTAGTTCGATTGAAGCATTGTGTGTAGTGTATAGATAGGGTTGCCGTTTAGAAGCCTGTAACAATGCAGTGTACGTTTATACTTACTTAGAAGGTTTGGGGTTTTGAAATGTATCATTTAAATGAAAGTGAAATATAAGGTGAGAAACGAGATGATAATGGATATAAAGTGAAAATATGTAATGTGATCATTTTTGTTTATTTTCTACTTACTATTTTTTTCATTTTCAATTAATCGTGTGTTATATGGTGTCCATGTTTTTCTAATATTCTGAGGTTAAAACCTTCTTTTCAAAGTGATTCCATATCGGATTGGAGTGTGTGTCATGTTATTCTTCGTGTTTTTGATTCCTACTTTGGAAAATATCACATAAAGGTTGTATATAGTTAGTAGTAAAACATAAATACTGGAATTCATAGATTTACGTGTACTTAACACCGTAAACATTTAAGAACAATTCTTATGTAAGGTCGCACAGAGGATATCTATATTAAACGTTACACGCAGTCAAACGTTTTCGTCAAAAACAATATTTTGCAAAAAGAATTTGATTCACCTTTCCATTATAATATAAAATTGAAATTATTGACAAATCTGTACATGTATCGAAAAATTCCTATCATTTTTTTACATTCAAAAGTTTAATATCATCAATATTGTGAGCTCTAATCCAAAAAGATGTTTCTAAGAATTTGTATCGATTATATTATTTTATTTTGTTCATAGAACGTTCTTTATAATCTATATACTATTAAAATGTTGTAGTGATTTTTTAGTTTGTCTACTTTATGCAAATTAAAACATGTGATTGGGTGACAAAAAACGGAATAGGCAGAGTGAAGATTACTTAGGAAGTAGTTTTTACGATGTGAATACCCGAGTTCGAATCTCGCGTAAGTCTAAAGTTTTTTTTTTTAACTTGATACGTGTTTTATAAATTTAAAGAAATTAGCATAGCATAATAACATAAAAGCATTAGATAAATTTTTTCTTACACTAAGTGACACTTTTTGATAATCTGATAAACAGTAAGTTACAAGATATGTGGCATCAGTTCGAAGCGAATTAGTTTTGCTTAAAAACGTAATTTCTAATGTTTCTTGCCAATAAAACAATACGTAAATTCATTAATCGTTGTTACTTACTCTCTCGGGAAAATACTAAGTAGCGTAGTTTTTCACGGAATTTCACAAATATATTTCTTTGTACTATCTCTATAGCAATTAAACGAAGTAAAGATAGAATATAACATACCCAGCTACTGTGCAAACACCGCTCAAAAAGCGGGTATAAATTACTTAAATTACGTGTTGTAATATATATTCTTACAGATGACGAGCGACGGATGCCGGTTGAACTGTCGGGTAAGGAAAAGTTTACTTTTGTTATCATACACTACACCACCTATAAGCCGTTGTGTAATGTATAGCATTTAAATAAAAGTATATATATATATATATATTGTGGAAAGGAGATAGACGGAGGGAAGGAATGAAGGAACAAAGGAGACGCGGTTGTAGGAGTATTCCTGTCCATCCCATGGTACCGGTATTTCCCAGAATGTTTCTTTTTGGTTAAACACCTGCTCTATCTATGATAATTGGCACTTTTAAAATTAAAGAGGCATACAGAGCCCTATTAAATCCAATTCCCCCCGTTATATTTGTATAGAAATTCATTTATATGTGAAGAAAGGAAAAAGAACAATGAGCACTACTGAAACACAGAAATATAAGAGCCTTAATAAACTATGTGTGTTCGAATAGAACTGTTGATATTCACAATAGCTTAAGTACTACGTATTACATTGATTTGTTTTAAAATTACTACATAATAACGTTGAAATTAAAAACCCGGCCTATAGTCATCCCTCCCCCCCTCGCGTTGGCAAAAGTTTAACAATGTAAAAAAAATTAAAAGGCGTGTGAGTCGAATGTGATCAAACGCTAAACCTGTCGGTCTTGGATCTACGTTCGTAACCACTTGGCCACGAAAATCTATTGTAGAAAATCTATTGAAAAATAGGTCACATAAACGAAGCTTGTAAGCTGGCATTACAATCTTTCAAAAGGCGACTAAATGTAGGGTCAACCAGTCACACGTTTTGGGTCATTTCTACACGAAGATATCAATGTTTCTTTCCGATTCTTTGGATATTATGCGTGTGAAAGGTGTAGGATTTAGAAAATGTCAACTTTGTGGTAGTCGAGTATCTTGGCGTATATTGACTTAATACAGAAGTCAAGTCGCTGAAGGAATTGTAACCGCCATCTTGAAGGATGAAATACTGCAAGAAACTATGTTGTTTAATTGAATTCTCTAGAAAACGGAATAAGTGTAAATGTATACGTAATAGGAAGTAAAAACGTAATCCACTATTCTCGAGAATCAACGAAATAAGCGGGAACGTTCATTAAATGTGTGCGTAATCTCCGCTATAAAGGGCACTTGTCTGTATGTATGTATGTATGTCTGTATGTGAAGCTTCTCCTCAAAAACTAAGCGGCGACATGTCAAAAAGTGTATATCTTCAGCACCGTACAACACCTGGGATCATAATATCTCAAAATTACAAAAAAAAAAATGTTCCTGGGGGTCAACGGGGCCAGTCTTCGGCAGCGGGTCTGGTTTTTTCAAACTTTTCTAATGTTATTCAGTAGTAATTTGGAAATCAGCCAATGTAATTATGTAATAATAATTTTGTTTTCAACCAACTTATTCTTGTGCACGTGACGTCACAGTAATAGGTATATGACGTCATTGTTATAGGTTTTTAAATTTTTTTCATTTCAAAACTTATTTTACTTCAACATATTTTTATATACACGTTTACAGTGACCCGTTGAGTCATAACCACTCAATATATGTACAAAAAAAGGAAAAAGAATAATTTAAAAAGTACACGTTTACAATGACCCGTTGAGTCATAACCACTCTATATATGCATAAAAAAAGAAAAAAGAATTTAACAAGTACACGTTTACAGTGACCCGTTGTGTCATAACCACTCTATATATGTATAAAAAAAGAAAAAAGAAGAATTTAACAAGTACACGTTTACAATGACCTGTTGAGTCATAACCACTCTATATATGTATAAAAAAAGAAAAAAAGAAGAATTTAACAAGTACACGTTTACACTGACCCGTTGAGTCATAACCACTCTATATATGTATATAAAAAAGAAAAAATGAAGAATTTAACAAGAACACGTTTACAGTGACCCGTTGAGTCATAACCACTCTACATATGTATAAAAAAGAAGAAAAGAATTTAACAAGAACATGTTTACAGTGCCCCGTTGAGTCATAACCACTCTATATATGTATAAAAAAGAAAAAAGAAGAATTTTACAAGTACACGTTTACACTGACCCGTTGAGTCATAACCACTCTATATATGTATAAAAAAAAGAAAAAATGAAGAATTTAACAAGAACACGTTTACAGTGACCCGTTGAGTCATAACCACTCTATATATGTATAAAAAAGAAAAAAGAAGAATTTAACAAGTACACGTTTACAGTGACCCGTTGAGTCATAACCACTCTATATATGTATAAAAAAGAAAAAAGAAGAATTAAACAAGTACACGTTTACAGTGACCCGTTGAGTCATAACCACTCTATATATGTATAAAAAAAGAAAAAAGAATAATTCAACAAGTACTCGTTTACAGTGACCCGTTGAGTCATAACCACTCTATATATGTATAAAAAAGAAAAAAGAAGAATTTAACAAGTACACGTTTACACTGACCCGTTGAGTCATAACCACTCTATATATGTATAAAAAAAGAAAAAATGAAGAATTTAACAAGAACACGTTTACAGTGACCCGTTGAGTCATAACCACTCTACATATGTATAAAAAAAGAAGAAAAGAATTTAACAAGAACACGTTTACAGTGCCCCGTTGAGTCATAACCACTCTATATATGTATAAAAAAGAAAAAAGAAGAATTTAACATGTACACGTTTACACTGACCCGTTGAGTCATAACCACTCTATATATGTATATAAAAAAAGAAAAAATGAAGAATTTAACAAGAACACGTTTACAGTGACCCGTTTAGTCATAACCACTCTATATATGTATAAAAAAGAAAAAAGAAGAATTTAACAAGTACACGTTTACAGTGACCCGTTGAGTCATAACCACTCTATATATGTATAAAAAAGAAAAAAGAAGAATTTAACAAGTACACGTTTACAGTGACCCGTTGAGTCATAACCACTCTACATATGTATAAAAAAAGAAAAAAGAATAATTCAACAAGTACACGTTTACAGTGACCCGTTGAGTCATAACCACTCTATATATGTATAAAAAAAGTAAAAAATTAAAATTTAACAAGTACACGTTTACAGTGACCTGTTGAGTCATAACCACTCTATATATGTATAAAAAAAGAAAAAAGAAGAATTTAACAAGAACACGTTTACAGTGATCCGTTGAGTCATAACCACTCTATATATGTATAAAAAAGAAAAAAGAAGAATTTAACAAGTACACGTTTACAGTGACTCGTTGAGTCATAACCACTCTATATATGTATAAAAAAAGAAAAAAGAAGAATTTAACAAGTACACTTTAACAGTGACCCGTTGAGTCATAACCACTCTATATATGTATAAAAAAAGAAAAAAGAATAATTCAACAAGTACACGTTTACAGTTACCCGTTGAGTCATAACCACTCTATATATGTATAAAAAAGAAAAAAGAAGAATTTAACAAGTACACGTTTACAGTGACCCGTTGAGTCATAACCACTTTATATATGTATAAAAAAGAAAAAAGAAGAATTTAACAAGTACACGTTTACAATGACCCGTTGTGTCATAACCACTCTATATATGTATAAAAAAAAGAAAAAATGAAGAATTTAACAAGTACACGTTTACAATGACCCGTTGAGTCATAACGACTCTATATATGTATAAAAAAAGAAAAAAAGAAGAATTTAACAGGTACACATTTACACTGACCCGTTGAGTCATAATCACTCTATATATGTATAAAAAAAAGAAAAAATCAAGAATTTAACATGAAGACGTTTACAGTTACCCGTTGAGTCATAACCACTCTATATATGTATTAAAAAAAAAAGAAGAATTTAACAAGTACACGTTTACAGTGACCCGTTGAGTCATAACCACTCTATATATGTATAAAAAAAAAGAATTTAACAAGTACACTTTTACAGTGACCCGTTGAGTCATAACACCTCTATATATGTATAAAAAAAGAAAAAAGAATAATTCAACAAGTACACGTTTACAGTGACCCGTTTAGTCATAACCACTCTATATATGTATAAAAAAAGAAAAAAGAAGAATTTAACAAGTACACGTTTACAGTGACCCGTTGAGTCATAACCACTCTATATATGTATAAAAAAAGAAAAAAAAAGAATTCAACAAGTACACGTTTACAATGACCCGTTGAGTCATAACCACTCTATATATGTATAAAAAAAGAAAAAAAGAATTTAACAAGAACACGTGTACAGTGCCCCGTTGAGTCATAACCACTCTATATATGTATAAAAAGAAAAAAGATGAATTTAACATGTACACGTTTACACTGACCCGTTGAGTCATAACCACTCTATATATGTATATAAAAAAGAAAAAATGAAGAATTTAACAAGAACACGTTTACAGTGACCCGTTGAGTCATAACCACTCTATATATGTATAAAAAAAAAAGAAGAATTTAAGAAGTACACGTTTACAGTGACCCGTTGAGTCATAACCACTCTATATATGTATAAAAAAAGAAAAAAGAAGAATTTAACAAGTACACGTTTACAGTGACCCGTTGAGTCATAACCACTCTACATATGTATAAAAAAAGAAAAAAGAATAATTCAACAAGTACACGTTTACAGTGACCCGTTGAGTCATAACCACTCTATATATGTATATAAAAAGAAAAAAGTAAAATTTAACAAGTACACGTTTACAGTGACCCGTTGAGTCATCACCACTCTATATATGTATAAAAAAGAAAAAAGAAGAATTTAACATGTACACGTTTACACTGACCCGTTGAGTCATAACCACTCTATATATGTATAAAAAAAAGAAAAAATGAAGAATTTAACAAGAACACGTTTACAGTGACCCGTTGAGTCATAACCACTCTATATATGTATAAAAAAGAAAAAAGAAGAATTTATCAAGTACACGTTTACAGTGACCCGTTGAGTCATAACCACTCTATATATGTATAAAAAAAGAAAAAAGAAGAATTTAACAAGTACACTTTTACAGTGACCCGTTGAGTCATAACCACTCTATATATGTATAAAAAAAGAAAAAAGAATAATTCAACAAGTACACGTTTACAGTGACCCGTTGAGTCATAACCACTCTATATTTGTATAAAAAAGAAAAAAGAAGAATTTAACAAGTACACGTTTACAGTGACCCGTTGAGTCATAACCACTCTATATATGTATAAAAAAGAAAAAAGAAGAATTTAACAAGTACACGTTTACAATGACCCGTTTAGTCATAACCACTCTATATATGAATAAAAAAAGAAAAAAAGAATTTTACAAGTACACGTTTACAGTGCCCCGTTGAGTCATAACCACTCTATATATGTATAAAAAAGAAAAAAGAAGAATTTAACATGTACACGTTTACACTGACCCGTTGAGTCATAACCACTCTATATATGTATAAAAAAAGAAAAAATGAAGAATTTAACAAGAACACGTTTACAGTGACCCGTTGAGTCATAACCACTCTATATATGTATAAAAAAGAAAAAAGAATAATTTAACAAGTACACGTTTACAGTGACACGTTCAGTCATAACCACTCTATATATGTATAAAAAAAGAAAAAAAAATAATTCAACAAGTACACGTTTACAGTGACCCGTTGAGTCATAACCACTCTATATATGTATAAAAAAAGAAAATCAGAAGAATTTAACAAGTACACGTTTACAGTGACCCGTTGAGTCATAACCACTCTATATATGTATAAAAAAAGAAAAAAGAAGAATTTAACAAGTACACGTTTAAAGTGACCCGTTGAGTCATAACCACTCTATATATGTATAAAAGAAGAACAAAAGAATTTAACAAGAACACGTTTACAGTGACCCGTTGAGTCATAACTACTCTATATATGTAGAAAAAAGAAAAAAGAAGAATTTAACAAGTACACGTTTACAGTGACACGTTGAGTCATAACCACTCTATATATGTATAAAGAAAAAATGAAGAATTTAACAAGAACACGTTTACAGTGACCCGTTGAGTCATAACCACTCTATATATCTATAAAAAAAGAAAAAAGAATAATTTAACAAGTACACGTTGACACTGACCCGTTGAGTCATAACCACTCTATATATGTATAAAACAAGAAAAAAGAAGAATTTAACAAGTACACGTTTACACTGACTCGTTGAGTCATAACCACTATATATATGTATAAAAAAAGAAAAAAGAAGAATTTAACAAGTACACGTTTACACTGACCCGTTGAGTCATAACCACTTTATATATGTATAAAAAAAGTAAAAAGAATAATTTAACAAGTACACGTTTACAGGTACCTGTTGAGTCATAACCACTCTATATATGTATAAAAAAAGAAAAAAAGAAGAATTTAACAAGTACACGTTTACACTGACCCGTTGAGTCATAACCACTCTATATATGTATAAAAAAAGAAAAAAGAAGAATTTAACAAGTACACGTTTACAGTGACCCGTTGTGTCATAACCACTCTATATATGTATAAAAAAAGAAAAAAGAATAATTTAACAAGTACACGTTTACACTGACCCGTTGAGTCATAACCACTCTATATATGTATAAAAAAAGAAAAAAGAAGAATTTAACAAGTACACGTTTACACTGACCCGTTGTGTCATAACCACTCTATATATGTATAAAAAAAGAAAAAAGAAAAATTTAACAAGTACACGTTTACAGTGACCCGTTGAGTCATAACCACTCTATATATCTATAAAAAAAGAAAAAAGAATAATTTAACAAGTACACGTTTACACTGACCCGTTGAGTCATAACCACTCTATATATGTATAAAACAAGAAAAAAGAAGAATTTAACAAGTACACGTTTACACTGACCCGTTGAGTCATAACCACTCTATATATGTATAAAAAAAGAAAAAAAGAAGAATTTAACAAGTACACGTTTAAAGTGACCCGTTGAGTCATAACCACTCTATATATGTATAAAAGAAGAACAAAAGAATTTAACAAGAACACGTTTACAGTGACCCGTTGAGTCATAACTACTCTATATATGTAGAAAAAAGAAAAAAGAAGAATTTAACAAGTACACGTTTACAGTGACACGTTGAGTCATAACCACTCTATATATGTATAAAGAAAAAATGAAGAATTTAACAAGAACACGTTTACAGTGACCCGTTGAGTCATAACCACTCTATATATCTATAAAAAAAGAAAAAAGAATAATTTAACAAGTACACGTTGACACTGACCCGTTGAGTCATAACCACTCTATATATGTATAAAACAAGAAAAAAGAAGAATTTAACAAGTACACGTTTACACTGACTCGTTGAGTCATAACCACTATATATATGTATAAAAAAAGAAAAAAGAAGAATTTAACAAGTACACGTTTACACTGACCCGTTGAGTCATAACCACTTTATATATGTATAAAAAAAGTAAAAAGAATAATTTAACAAGTACACGTTTACAGGTACCTGTTGAGTCATAACCACTCTATATATGTATAAAAAAAGAAAAAAAGAAGAATTTAACAAGTACACGTTTACACTGACCCGTTGAGTCATAACCACTCTATATATGTATAAAAAAAGAAAAAAGAAGAATTTAACAAGTACACGTTTACAGTGACCCGTTGTGTCATAACCACTCTATATATGTATAAAAAAAGAAAAAAGAATAATTTAACAAGTACACGTTTACACTGACCCGTTGAGTCATAACCACTCTATATATGTATAAAAAAAGAAAAAAGAAGAATTTAACAAGTACACGTTTACACTGACCCGTTGTGTCATAACCACTCTATATATGTATAAAAAAAGAAAAAAGAAAAATTTAACAAGTACACGTTTACAGTGACCCGTTGAGTCATAACCACTCTATATATCTATAAAAAAAGAAAAAAGAATAATTTAACAAGTACACGTTTACACTGACCCGTTGAGTCATAACCACTCTATATATGTATAAAAAAATAAAATAAAATTTAACAAGTACATGTTTACAGTGACCCGTTGAGTCATAACCACTCTATATATGTATAAAAAAAGAAAAAAGAAGAATTTAACAAGTACATGTTTACAGTGACCCGTTGAGTTATAACCACTCTATATATGTATAAAAAAAGAAAAAAGAAGAATTTAACAAGTACACGTTTACAGTGACCCGTTGAGTCATAACCACTCTATATATGTATAAAAAAAGAAAAAAAGAAGAATTTAACAAGTACACGTTTACACTGACCCGTTGAGTCATAACAACTATATATATGTATAAAAAAAGAAAAAAGAATAATTTAACAAGTACACGTTTACAGTGACCCGTTGAGCCATAACCACGCTATATATTTATAAAAAAAGAAAAAAGAAGAATTTAACAAGTACACGTTTACAGTGACCCGTTGAGTCATAACCACTCTATATATGTATAAAAAAAGAAAAAAGAAGAATTTAACAAGTACACGTTTACAGTGACCCGTTGAGTCATAACTACTCTATATATGTATAAAAAAAGAAAAAATGAAGAATTTAACAAGAACACGTTTACAGTGCCCCGTTGAGTCATAACCACTCTATATATGTACAAAAAAGAAAAAAGAAGAATTTAACAAGTACACGTTTACAGTGCCCCTGTTGAGTCATAACCACTCTATATATGTATAAAAACAGAAAAAAAGAATAATTTAACAAGTACACGTTTACAGTGACCCGTTAAGTCATAACCACTCTATATATGTATAAAAACAGAAAAAAGAAGAATTTAACAAGTACACGTTTACAATGACCCGTTGAGTCATAACCACTCTATATATGTATAAAAAAAGAAAAAAAGAAGAATTTAACAAGTACACGTTTACACTGACCCGTTGAGTCATAACCACTCTATATATGTATAAAAAAAGAAAAAAGAAGAATTTTACAAGTACACGTTTACAGTGACCCGTTGAGTCATAACCACTCTATATATGTATAAAAAAAAGAAAAAAAGAAGAATTTAACAAGTACACGTTTATATTGACCCGTTGGGTCATAATCACTCTATATATGTATAAAAAAAGAATAATTTAACAAGTACACGTTTACAGTGACCCGTTGAGTCATAACCACTCTATATATGTATAAAAAAAGAAAAAAAAGAATTTAACAAGTACACGTTTACAGTGACCCGTTGGGTCATAATCACTCTATATATGTATAAAAACAGAAAAAAAGAATTTAACCAGTACATGTTACCAGTGACCCGTTGGGTCATAACCACTCTATATATGTATAAAAAAGGCCCAGAACCAGGGGTGCTTCAACAATATAGGACCCGGAGGCTTCTGCAGAATAGGGACCATGGGTGATTCTAAAGTATAGGACCCAGACATGGGGGTGCTTCTACCATATAGAACCCAGAGGCTTCTACAGAATAGGGACAAAGGTGCTTCTACAGAATAGGGACCAGAGGTGCTTCTACAGTATAGGACCCAGTACCGGAGGTGATTCTACAATATTAGAACATAGAGGCCTCTGCAGAAAAAGGACCATGGGTGCTTCTCCAGTAAAGGGACCAGGGGTGCTTCTACAGTATATAACCCAACACCAGGGGTGCTTCTACATTTTAGGACCCGGAAGCTTCTGCAGAATAGGGACAATGGGTGCTTCTCCAGTATAGAGACCAGGGGTGGTGCTTCTAAAGTATCACGGCCCGCCAGGAATGTTGGTGATTCTATAGTATAATGGTCCCTAGAAATATTGGTGCTTCTGAAGTATAACGGTCTCACCCCAGGAATGTTGGTGCTTCTAAATTATAATGGTCTCTACAAATATTGGTGCTTCTAAAGTATAACGGTCCCCCCCGGAATGTTGTTAAAGGATAGCTAAGGAAGAGCGATTACTCACGTTTAAAAAAAAAGTTGGGGGGGCTTGGAGTGATTAAGGGGTCAGGCCGAACTTTTTAGGGGTCAGGCCGAACTTTTTAGGGGTCAGACCCAATTTTTTCTTTTTTTTTTGTTTTGAACTCAAAATATTTCTCAGGGTGGGGAGAGTGAAAAATTAGTTGGGATGAGGGGCTGGAGAGATTGAGGGGTCGTGGAAAATTTTAGGGGTCAGGCCAAACTTTTTAGGGGTCAGGCCGAACTTTTAAGGGGTCAGGCCAAATTTTTTGGTTT
Source organism: Sepiola atlantica (assembly GCA_963556195.1). NCBI lineage: Eukaryota > Metazoa > Mollusca > Cephalopoda > Sepiida > Sepiolidae > Sepiola > Sepiola atlantica. The sequence goes on along the minus strand of OY744552.1, from coordinate 25,153,125 downwards.
TTTTTTGTTTTGAACTCAAAATATTTCCCAAGGTTGGGGGAGAGTGAAAAGGTAGTTGAGATCGAGGGCTGGAGAGATTTAGGGGTTCGGCCGAACTTTTTAGGGGTCAGGCCGAACTTTTTAGGGGTCAGGCCGAACTTTTTTTGTTTTTTTTTGTTTTGAACTAAAAATATTTCTCAGGGTTGGGGAAAAGTGAAAAATTAGTTGGGAGGGGGGGCTGGAGACATTGAGGGGTCGGGGAAAATTTTAGTGGTCAATCCGAACTTTTTAGGTGTCAGGCCAAATTTTTTTCTTTTTTTTGTTGTTTTGAACTCAAAATATTTCTCAGGGTTGGGGGAGAGTAAAAAATTAGGGGGCTGGAGAGATTGAAGGGTCGGGGAAAATTTTAGGGGTCAGTCCGAACTTTTTAGGGGTCAGACCAAATTTTTTTTTTTGTTGTTTTGAACTCAAAATATTTCTCAGGGTGGGGAGAGTGAAAAATTAGTTGGGAGGAGGGGCTGGAGAGATTGAGGGGTCGGGGAAAATTTTAGGGGTCAGGCCGAACTTTTTAGGGGTCAGGCCAAATTTTTTTTGTTTTTTTTTTGTTTTGAACTCAAAATAATTCTCAGGCTTGGGGGAGAGTGAAAAATGAGTTGGGATAGGGGGCTGGAGAGATTGAGGGGTCGGGGAAAATTTTAGGGGTCAGGCCGAACTTTTTAGGGGTCATGCCAAATTTTTTTTGTTTTTCTGAACTCAAAATATTTCTCAGGGTTGGGGGAGAATGAAAACTTATTTGGGATGGGGGGCTGGAGAGATTGAGGGGTCGGGGAAAATTTTACGGGTCAGGCCGAACTTTATAGGGGTCAAGCCAAATTTTTTGGTTATTTTTTTGTTTTGAACTCAAAATATTTCTCAGGGTTGGGGGAGAGTAAAACAAAATTGGGTGGTGCGGCTTTAGATATTAGGGGTCTGGGAAAATTGTAGGGATCGGGAAAAACTTTTTAGGGGGTCGGGCGAAATTTTTTTGTTTTTATGAACTTAAAATATTTCGTAGGTAAGTATATAGTATGCACACCGGGGCGGCGATATGTACGAATATAGTATACGCACTGGGGCGGCGATAGGTATATATATAGTATGTGCACCGGGGTGGCAATAGGTACGTGTATAGTGGTGCATAGAGATGGCGATAGGTACTATATAGCATGTGCACAGGGATGGCAGTAAGTATGTATATAGAATGCGCACCAGGGCGGTGATAGGTATTTATTTAGCATGCGCTCCGGGCCGGCGATCGGTACGTATATAGCACGCACACCAGGGTGGCGATAGGTATGTATTTAGCACGCGCACGGGGTCGGCGATAAGTACATATTTAGCATTCGTATCAGGCCAGCTATAGGGACGTATTTAGCATTTACACCGGGGCGGCGATAGGTACATATGTAGCATTAGCAACGAGGCGGCAAAGGTACATATGCAGCATTCACACTGGGGTGGCTATACGTACGTATGTAGCATTTGCACCGGGGCAGCGATAGGTACTTATGTAGTATGCATACCGGGGCGGCAATAGGTACTCATATAATATATGTGCACCGGGGTGGTGATAGATATGTATATAGTATGAACACCGGGGCGGAGATAAGTACTTATATAGAAAGCGCAAATAGATGTAGTACTTTTTATAGAAATATGTCATACTATTGACCTGGGCAACGTAGGAGAAATGGTAGGGAAGAAGCAGCTTTCACAAAAGGCAAAATTAGAAAGTAGCAGTGAAATGGGGCGACTAGGGAAGAGAAAGGTAAAAAGATAAAGAGACGGCTATAGAGGAGGGGGAGAAATAGAAGTTTGAATATAAAGATGTTACACACGCGATTTTTCTTCAATTATATGTTTTTATGACCCCGAGCAACGCCGGGTAGCCCCGCTAGTGTTTTATAAAAGGTAACGGTAAAGGTCGCATAGCCTGGACGCGCACGAGTGTCGTTGCCGACATCGCACACTGCCCATGGCCGTAGCGGCGGTGATTTGTTAAGAATCACCGTGTCTAGGGCACAGCATATGGAAGGCGGAGCCCATCCCTCTCCTTCCGCTGCCTTGAACCTTCCCTGAGTTTTAGTCAGGTACCCATTTACTGCTGGGTGGACAGAGGGAGTTTTCAGACCCGAAAATTCGCATGCCGTGAGTGGGATCGAACCCGGGTAGTCCAGCCCAAAGACAAGTGCTATAACCACTCGTCCAGTAGTAAATTAATATCAGACAAATAGTAAATATTAACAAACATCTTTTTGAAAAGTAGACGTTGTTTATTAGTTCCCGGTGTCAATGGGGGAGTGTCAGTACTAAAGTGTTAGGGAGGAAGATTTTGCTACCACCTATATGGAGTATGTTTTAAGGAGAATCGAAGATGGTGGGGCAAAACTAATATTTAGTGTTAGCTAGAGAAAAATAACAAATTTACTAAAACACGCTCGAGTGAATAAGCGGAATATAGTGGTGAGTTTAGTAGCCTGTGATGCATGTGGTTATTTTCCTATTCTTCAAAAAGGTACAGAGGAAAAATCTTCTTAAATTAATATATATATATATATATATATATATATATATATATATATATATATATATATAGTCATCCACATACAGACTGTTTCGCTGTATCACAGCTCTTCAGTACGACTAGACCAGCTAGTGCCTAGATAAATAATATTAATTATTTAATTGTTATTTTAAGCTCACTTAATATGGACAAACTAATTATATCGCTTTTGCAGTAATGCTATAGTTTATTGCCCTTACCAGTAAGAGTTTATATTAAAACCGTATTTACACGTCTCATCGTGCATCTCATTTGCTATCGACGTTGGGTTATAACCTAGGGTTGTAAGTTTGAACCCATTGGTAGGAATACTAGTTGTTTGAATCTATACTAGTGAGTCTTCAAAAGACGAAACAAGCGTGTCTATAAATAAATAAATAATATTAAATGATTTTCTTACTATACGTATATATCAAAACCCTAGGATTAAGAATGTTGTCCAGTAGACGATCCGTGCCCCTTAGATGAAACGTAATAAATTATCTATCCTTCCTCTCTCTATATCTCTCTGATTTGAGTGTTGACATCCGTATATTTTGACGTCATCCACTGTGAACGGTTATCCCTTACTGTTTTGTAATAGATAAATGATGACGTTACGAAGTGATGAGTTTAATTTTTGTTATTCTTTTGTTTTTTGATTTTCTTTTTTTTCATTTAATCTTTGAATTTTTGTAAAATCTTTCAAAATATTTGGTCAAATCACGCCGTTTCCAATTGAATTGCATCATTGAAAAAGTCTTCATTTTCTTTCCAGGCCATTTCTGATCTGTCCAACGCTAATATTCTTTGTGCTCTACTCAACGCTTTTGTGTCCGACATATTCCCGAGTGAATTTCTCATTAATGACAGGTGAAAAAACTACCATTTTACTTATATTTCTTTGTTTACTTTTTCTAAAATGAATTTGCAAAGAATAAGAAAATAATTCTCAAAATGGAGATACGATTCATCTCCGTATGGTTTTATGTTTCACAACATTTTAGATCTTACAATTATTCATTAACTATTTCTGAAGATATACTTTAAAAATGAAATGAAGGGAAACTTTTCTCAAAACACAATTTATCGAATGCTTGCCTGCAAATAACAATAAAAATGTACCCAATTGTTAATTATAAACACTCTCACACAAAGGTTTGTACGAGTTTAATAGACTGCTTTTTCGTAGAAAAGTAGCGCTAGGAATATTTAAACAAATAATGGACGTCATGTTGAGTGACTTTGATTTTATAGATAAAAAGCGGAGAAAAGTGAGAAAAACACACTAAAAATGGTATTTTACAAAATTCAAGAATACAGCTTTATTTGTATTATTCGGACTACTGTTCTCATCTTCGATGATATTCTTACAACGTTTCAGCTGATGTAAGCTCCAACCTTCTTCAGGTGTAACTGATCGAACTCGGGAATATGTACGGAATTTCGAGTGGAACCCTTTATTTAATCCACGGGAATAGCTAGCTCTTGCCCGTCAGCCATGACCGTATAGAAGTCTTAAATAATTCGTAATTGTATCTTTAGTATCGTCTGCACTGTGTATAAAAACTTGAACCACCAGAAGACTGTCACGGATCCTCAAAAGACCCGTGTCGTAAAGGATAATTTGTTAAGTTGTTATCAGTTCTAAGTGACACCCAAGATGAGAACAGTAGTCCGAATAATCCAAATAATAAAAATGTCTTTGTTCTATTTCTTCTTCTTGCTTCTTCCTCTTCTTCTTCTTCCTTTTCTTTTTTTCCGCCTCTACTTTTTCTTCTTCCTCTTCTTCTTCCTTCTTCTGCCCATTTTCTTTCTTCTTCCTCTTCTTCTTCCTATGTTTCTTTTTCACACTTTTCTTCTTCTTTCTCCCGCTCTTCTACTTTTTCATCTACTTCCTTTTTATCTCTTAATCGTTTTCTTCTTTCTCCTCCTTTTCTTCTTCATCTTCTTCTACTACTTCTTCTAGTTCTTCCTCTACTACTTCTTCCCCTCTTCTTCCTCTTCGTTTTCCTTTATTTCTTTTTTTCTTCTCTTTCGTCTTCTTTTTCTTCTGCTACGTCTACCCTTTCCTCTTCTTTTTATTTTCTTTTTATTTTATGTTGTTTTTATTTATTTCGTCATTGATTTCCATCTTCATTTTTTCTTCTTTGTTTTACAAAAACTGATTTTTTTAAATTCTTTTTCTTAGATTCTCACTTTTTCCTCTCCGTCTTTTATCTTTAATTATCATTTTTTTCTTTTTCTTCCTGACACATTTTCTCATCATCGTCGACCTCTTCTTCCTTACCTTTTTTTTTTCTTTATCTTTTGAATAATCTATTCCTTTTTCCCCTTCTTCGTCTTCTCTTTCCTCGTCTTCTTTTTTCTGGTCCTTGCGTGCATCCAGTGGTGAGGCCCGAATGTTGGAAGGATTTTTTTGGGGTGGGTGGGTAGTTACCCCTTAGTTACCACTACTTCCAGGTTCAGTCTAACCCGGGGTGGTTGTTCCCGTAAAGGTCCCACCTACGGGTTAAATAGAATATCTCAAGGAGTCGACACTAAATTGCTTCGGACACCGTGAGCGTGGTATATGTCTCTACTCCATGACACCACCTCGAAATCCATCTTTCCGATCCGCTTGTAACTTTTTTCTACCTACCCGATTTCCCAACCCTACCAATTACTCAAGCTCTTCCACCTCCATTCCAACCATAATTGCATCCTAGGTAAAGTCCACATTTGGAAGTTTTGGTGAATGTGTAGTCAATTTTTACCTACCACTCTTCGTGCTACCTTTTGCAATCTCATCAATGAGTAAAGAAAAAAGCATCGTTTACATACATTTCGCTCACAAAATCCAGGATCGAATCGTATAGAACAAATGTTCAGTTTCAATATAAAATTACTCAATAATAGCTGACATGCCGTAAACCTCCATGACTACCGGATATGTTTTCCCTTGTTCTATTTTCTTCTTTTTTTCATATCTTTCTCATCCTTTACTTTTTGTTCTTTATATCTTGTATCTTCAATTTTTAAATTACGGTGACATGGCAAATATGAAAGTCTTGCTTGTTTCCAGATGGACCACCGATCTCGTGCTTCGTACAATAGAAGAAATATTCGAAATACCGTCGACTTTTACTACAGAAGACCTTATTGAGGTATTATATTTTCCATTATTTATCTCATATATATATATATATATATATATATATATATATATATATATATATATATATATATATATATATAAAGTTAGGTTTATATATGTGTCTGTACAAAATGTGTTCTTACACTAATTAAACATTCATTATTAATTTTGAAACACACCTGCTAGGCGTAAAAGTTTGTACTGTAGGTTATATTTACTTTAGTTTGGTTTTATGCAAACGGGGTAAAAAGAGAGGGTAGGCCTTCGAGATGAACTCAAATATTTCTGAAATTTGAACAATAGGTACTAGACAGCAATTTATAAATATTCCCAAAATTTCAGTTTCTTTAGAGTATTTTAAAGGGTTTTAGGGGCCGTCATATTGGCATAACCTCTTATTAGAAAATTAAAATATATCGGATTTTTTATTGAATTTGAACCAAAGTCATTAGACAGCAATTAAGCAAGGTTCCATTAATTTAAAATTCAGTTTAAGATCCCTTAAGCTTAAACTTTAAATTTAAGACATTTTATAGAATCAAAATCATGTAATAAATGTTGATCAAAATTTGAATAAGGATACTAGACATAAAGTTTAGTATAATTATATCGTGATTTTAATGTTTGTAAATGGTATAATAGTAGTAAAAAAACTGTTTTATTCGTGGAATTAGATTTAGCCAATCTTTGAGGGGCATTCTTTTAGTATATATATATATATATATATATATATATATATATATATATATATATATATATAAAGCTCTATTTTGATATTGAGCACTTTTTATAAACCCGGTTAAAATTCTCTGGATTACCACCCTGTGGATATTTTTACCTGGATTATTACCATTATTATATATATATATATATATATATATATATATATATATATATATATAAAGAGATGTAGTTTGCTTGAATCATTGCGTGAACTATATATATATATATATATATATATATATAAAGAGATGTAGTTTGCTTGAATCATTGCGTGAACTATATATATATATATATATATATATATATATATATATATATATATATATATATATATATATATATAGGAGTATAAGAAGGCTAGTCATTACTGTTTCTTTAAATTGTTTATTTGTTTTATTTTCTTATTTTTCAGGGAGATAAAATGTCGATTTGTGCCTATTTTTGCTTTTTCTTTATGGTGGCATGTCGTTATCGTCAATGTCGAGCTGTGATTACGGAAATTGTGAGTTTTATTTTATTTTTTGCTTCGAAAGAATTTGTCATGGTCACAGTCGTATAGATTATATATATATATATATCCGCCGAATTGGATACTTAAAATATCAGTCCATGGATTGTTACTTGTAATTCTACGGAACTTTACACAAAACGGAGACACGAATCTCTACGGACCAAGTAAGATATTTTGTAACCCTCTGCCTTTTATTTGAAACCCTGTAAATAAACATTTTTAAAACTTTCTCCAAATCTACAAACTTTTCTGTAAATCTACCAACTTTTGATATGTTTCTATCTGCACCATAGCGCCCCCTTTTGTCTTCAACAATGGCTACTCAATACTGCTACCATTCTCCCTCTCGGCCATTTATTTCTTCATCCCCAACCTTTTCTGTTAGTTCTTCTTCAATTTTCAAAGTGAAATGAAACAGGTAAAATTTATTTACTATAAATACCACATTACCGATTTTTATCCTCTGACGAGAAGAGTTTTATCTTTGAAAAACCATGGTTTAAGGATTAGTGAAACTCCTTGCATATGAACTTTCGACGTAATAAAATTTGCATCAATTTTATGCAATTTTGTGTAATTTTATGCAACTTTTTACCTTCATCTTTCCTTCTTTAAATTGATTGATCTACTCAACGTATTGAGCTTTACTTTAACGATAATTCACTTATCGTTAATTCTATCATGATATATATATATATATATATATATATATATATATATATATATATATATATATGAAAAATGAAAAGTATTTATATGTTCATCGACTTTTCTTCTTTATTCCAACGAGACTTCCTCAAGATCATGAAGACGAAACGTCGATGATCTTTATTAATTATTCATTACGTTGAATGATTAATTCCATAATTATTATTTTGTGTATAGATTTTCAGTATTTACAGTGCTCAATACGTGAGTTAGGTGTAGTATTTATAAAAATATATCTATGCGATAGATATATTTTCATACTACTACTACACACCCACAAACATACACACACACACACACACACACATATATATATATATATATATATATATATATATATATATATATATAAGAGAGTTTGAATTTCCTACTCGTAACTGGAGAGATTGAATTACCTACTAAACACTATCATCTGTACAAGGGTTTGTCAGGACAACTTAACTCTCCCCTACAAGTAAACCCTGACCAAATATTTAGAATAACATAGTATTCGAATCCCAAATAAAATCCACACGACACGGCTATACACTGGCTCATATGAGGAAATGTGCAACTTCTCCAAGTAATGTTACCTCAAGTAACAACACTCAGTTTGATACTCCACCAGACGATGAATTTCTGTCCTGAAATCCGTTAAGACCAAGAGACCACAAGAAAGATATAACATACCAAAGTTAATTGGTCTTGAGGAGAGAAAAATATTAAGTTCTTTACTAACGCAACATTTTACAGATAAAGGAGAACTTTAATGAAATATTCGAATATCTATGTATCTCATGTAGATACTAAGTGTTAGCCCCAGGAGGAGTCCACTTGATTTCTGAGAACTTCGACTGAAGTAAAATGAAGCAATAATATATATATATATATATATATATATATATATATATATATATATATATATATATATAATTATTTTTATTGTAGGTAATAAATAACGAAAAAATGAATTACTATAACTCATCATTTGTGTTAATCAATCTATTCGGTATTTTTAGACATTTTTAGAAAAATGGTTGATAATAATGTTAAATATGTACTTTTTTCTTTGACCATCGTTAATTAGGAATTTTCGGTGACTGCTGTCGCCTTTGTTTCCCAAATACGAAATAAAGATAAGTTCTAGAGATTTTCATTTTATTTATAAACGCGTGCAAGAGTTATGTTACATTTGTTAAAAAAATTGTTTTCAACCATTTTTGTCATGTTTTTTTCTTCTTGCATGAAATATTTTCGTCCATGTAAAGTTGAAAATACATTTTTAATGCATGTCAATGAATACTTCTGTTTTAAGATGTTAATGTAGGAAATAAATAAGGAAAACAAATTCGTTTCAGATCACGTAACTCACAGTTCTAAAATAGAATAAGAGTTCTAGACATAAGGTTTAGTAGCATTGATTTTAATCTTTGTTAGGGAATATAACGGTGGTGCAATACATTTTATAGTGGATGTCCACGAGTACTTCTGTTGTAAAGCGTTATTGAAAGAAAGAAATAGCGAAAAAATTCCAAGCAGAAAAAAATGGTTGAGGTGTATCTTTCAACGACTGCAAGTTCATTTTTTCGCGCGTAAATAACCGCCATCTTTACTGATTATCGTCATTTCGTATTTGTCTGACTATGTATTAAATAATGATGTTTTAACTGTGTTTAGAGCAATTTTGGGGTTGGGCGGTTGGGCGGTTGGTTGGTGGGGGAGCTAGGCAAGCGGACCTTTTTTTTTTTAGATTCCTTGACTACCTTCGCAACCCCACTACATACCGTCCGTGGTAAATCTTACAATTTCCTCTCTCTCTCTCTCTCTCTCTCTCTCTCTCTCTATATATATATATATATATATATATATATATATATATTTATATATTGCTCTCCTACCCCCTCTTTGTATGGCCTTCCGTTATAAATCGTGCAATCTCTTCCTCTCTAAAACTATATATTAAATATGTTTTCACTCTCAACCTCCTCCTCCTCCTCGATTTAGTCTTAAATAGCTCATTCCACCTCTCTCAAGATATGTATTAGATATCTTGTCGCTCTCTCTATATGTATATTGAATTGGTGTGTGTGAATTTCTCTTTTCTCATTTTCAAAAATGTAATCACCTCACTTTGATGCTTGACAATATCGAAGGGTTGAAATAAATTATTGAACCGGTGATTATGTGATTCCGTGTTACTTTATTTTTATTTTATATATATATATATATATATATATATATATATATATATATACATCAAACAGGAAGAGGCGTGTGGTTGTGTTATGGTGCCGTACCTGTACGAAGAACAAATGGACTCGTCCATCCATAATAAAATGCGAGAAGCATTCAAACTCACAGACTTCTTCCAACCCAGTTCTATACTGGCAGTCCAGAATACCACTTTTTGTATATATATTCTTTTTCTTCAATAATATATCTTTGTTCCTGTAACCCCGTTTTCCCGTGTCTTTATTTCGGCCCCTAAAAGGGTCACAACAGTTTGTTTTCATTTTCTTGTTTAATTTAACTGCCTTTGCAAACTCATTTTTTCTGATTCAAAGAATTTAACCCGGACTAAATAGGTGACCCAGCAGATCACATTATCAGTACTTTAATAGACCTGTACTTCGTTTATTACTTTGTTAGCAATCATCTGGCTACTTATTCATGGTTGTCACGGTCGTATTTTTTGTGAGTTTATCAATTATTTTATTTTCTCATCCAGGAACACATCAAAAGAGAAATTGTCACGTTAGAATGCCTTATTGAAAACACCGTAGGATTAACCAAAGAAAAAACTACCCAAAGAAAATATGAACATTTGGAAAAGATAAAAACTCACAGAAGAAGTAAGAATCTTGACTGTATTTCTGATGTGTGTCTGTCTTTTGTCGCTCGAAAATGCAATTTTAAACAAAGTCATATACCAAGATCAAACACTATTTTGCTCTAGTAAAAGTTTACGAGAATTCCAGTAGTCACCTTTATTTTATATTATTTAGTAGTAAGGCAGCCGTAGTCGAGGGCGACTTTAAAGCTTCGTTTTTATTGGCTACTACACCCACATGTAGGGAAAGCGCCACTTCTTTCCCTGCATTACTCCACTAACACTTGATACTCACCTTATAATGTTTTGCATAGTGTCATCAAGTACCATGTTTTTTGTCTTTGGTATGAGTCCATCAGCCTAATAGTGAATAATACCAAATGGGCCGGTAGAAAATCTAAAAAAAGATAGTTGGCCTACAGATGGAGAACCCCCATCAGTTGTGTCTTAACACATTAGTAATTTTAAAAGCCCCTATGATTTTTATAAAGTATTAACCTTCAAAATGCACGTATCAAAATTTGAGATCAATCAGTTATTTATATGAAGCTACTGTTGGACATTTTAAAAACAATAAGAAACGTGAATTTGGTGTGTTGATAAAGCATTTCTTTCTGATAGGAAAAATACTGTTCAAGCAATTCGAACTCTGCTCCGTCGGAAATAACAAGTCGAGCGCAATGATGGCAAAAATCATGAATTGCACTTTGAATCGCTTCCTCGCCCACCCTATTCTCTGGATGTGGCCCCAGAAACTGCTGACTGTTTGCAGATTTCAAATGAATGTTCCCGGGAAAGAAATTTGGATCAAATGAAAAAGTGATATCGGAAACTGATGCGTTAGTTGAGGCCAAATACAAATCATTCTACAAAAGGCATCACATTGTTAAGGAAGCGTTGGAATCAGTGCATCAGTGTATCAACCGAGAAGAAAACTATCTTAATAAATAAAGTATAATTTGGCCTAAAAGTTTTTGTTTTATTAGCTATATCCAGGATTTATTGAGTGATATGTTATCTTGTTTATTTCTGTAATTCTTGAAACTGGACCGTTCAAGTATAGGTTGACAAAAACATGACATATTATAGATATGTATATTATATCCTAATTTCTTTCCCTAAAACACTCAAATAGAAGGAATTACCAAATGATACAACACAATATAACCCATTATTAATTTTACAAAAATGCAAAAAGAACTAAATGACTAAATGATTACGTATATAGTTATTATCACCATAGCAATAGATTTAAGACAGGCATAATAATTGGCTTCTACCTACGACCATTAAGGATATGCTGTATTGATTTACTCCTGTCTAGGAGTTAGGCACAAGGCCAGTTTTTTTATCTTACTCCCACAAGTAAGATGTGACCCAAGGTCGGGTCGGGAAAGTAGGGTTTAAAAATTGCCTGGCAGCCCCGTCGGCATTCCCCGGTAGGGGCGCCTCAGGCAGTAAGTAATAAACTTACTCCTCCCCAAAGAGGGGGGGCGAAGCCTGTGAGGGTGGACCTCCTAGAACTGCACAGGACAGACCCATACACCGGCGTAAATTTAGCCCCGAAGGCAGAGACAATACCAGTCTATGGGGTGCAGTATCCATCGGAACAGATACTTCACTTTGATCTTAGCCAAAAGGCGCTGTATTGATTTACTCCTCTCCAGGAGTTAGGCACAAGGCCAGTTTTTATCTTACTCCCACAAGTAAGATGTGACCCAAGGTCAGGTCGGGAAAGTGGGGTTTAAAAATTGTCTGGGCAGCCCTTCGGCATTCCCCTGTAGAGGCGCCTCAGGCAGCAAGCAATAAACTTACTCCTCCTCAAAGAGGGGAGGCGAAGCTTGTGAGGGTGGACCTCCTAGAACTGCACAGGACAGACCCATAGACGGGCGTAAATCAAGGCCCGGAGGCCAAGACAATACCAGTCTATGGGGTGCAGTATCCATTGGAACAGATACTACACTTTGATCTTAGCCAAAAGGCGCTGTAGCCAATATTTAGACAATTAATTTAAATATACTAAAAAAACTCTCCACATTCACTCGAATCGTAAGCAGCAATCACATATATAAAACAGACATTTAGTCTTAACTAATCACATTAATTATAACTCCATTTATGATAAATGAAACAAACAAGGCATTCAAGTAGGGTAAGTACCTTCATTCACTATACAAGAGATCACCCACAAAACTACTAAATTCGACGTTACACCTATATCTAAAGTTAGTATATATTCAGTTCCTTTTTAAGATTGCGATAAAGTCTATATTTTGGAAACTCAAACTAATTTGGACAAACTCATGTATGAGCATAAAAGAGCGATTAAAAAAACATTTGCGTCATGCTTTTATATCCTTTATATTGATCATTCTTTCCACTTAAATAATGCAACACTATTTAAATCCATTCAACAGAAATAATCTGTCATAGTCCAATCTAAAAATATCATTAAACAGAGAATGGGGTTTTCTTATGTCACCCATCTCTTAGCTAAGATTATAATCAAAAAGAACAATATACACATAGACACTGGATGAATCCTCAGTTATAAAATACATGTTTTTAATTTCTTTTTTTCTCTTTTTAATTAGTCTATTTTCCTATCCCCGTTCCTTAAATATTACTAATAAATTGTGAATATGCATGTATCTATCTATCTATCTATCTATCTATCTATCTATCTATCTATCTATCTATCTATCTATCTATCTATCTATCTCTTTCTCCCTCTCTCTCTTTCTCTCTCTCTCTCTCTCTCTCTTTCTCTCTCTGTATATATATATATATAAGTATATATATATATATGCATATATAATATTTATTTATATTATTTTACTTTATATGTATATCTCTTTATATGTAAAGTGATTTATGCGTATATATTTATATGTACATGATTATCTACTAAACTAATGAACCGATCATTATGAATTTCGGAATCTGTATTCTACGCCACACGGTAACTGGGAAAATTTTCTTTGTAAATGTTAACATATATGGGCGCATATATATATACAGTTATGTTTGTGCATATTTTATATATTTTTATGCATAGGATTTTCTCCTAAACTAATCAACCGGTCATTATGTATTTTGGAATGCAGCTGTTAAGCGTACGGGTGGGTAATATAAGGTTGATTTTCTATCGATGTTTGTGAAATTTTCACAGTAGGTATTAAATACAAATTAATTAATATTCCTCAAATTTTAGTTAATTTCGGGTATTTTGAAGGGTTTTTTAGGGGTTAAATATGGGCACAAACTCTTACTTAAAAATGTAAATATTTTCGATTTTCATTGAATTTATTTCATAGTCATTAGACATCAGATAAGCAATATTCCCTGAATTTTAATTTCTTCTGAAAACATCTTAAGCTTAAGCCTTTGAGCCATTTTCTAGAATCAAAATGATGTAATGTATTGGAATAAGGATTCTAGACATAAAGTTTAATATGATTGTATCTTGATTTTAATCTTCATAATAGGACATAAAAATGGTGCAAAACTTAAGTTGGGGAAATCAATTTTAATGATAATCGTAGTAGTTCCAGTTCCAGTTCTGTAGTATTTCCAGTTCGCCATTTTGAATCTGAAAGATGATGACCAATCTGTAAAAAAGAAACTTTAATAATCAACAACACTTGTTCTTACGGTTTCATCGTCTATTATAAGTCGGCGGAAAACGGAAGCCTGGAACCGTGGTTGTTTTAAGTACCCCGGGAATGGTTGATTTACTCCCAATGGTCTAGTCACCAGCTGTGGGGAAACGTGTCCGACTCCTTCGAAGTCCCAGAGAAAAGAGAGAGAGAGAGAGAGAGAGAGAGAGAGAGAGAGAGAGAGAGAGAGAGAGAAAGACTGAAACGAACATCACTTTACTCTCTTCCGGCTCTGACGTCATGGAATCAGCCATGGAAAGGGCAGACAACTATCATACCTCTATAAGAGTATTCACACAATATCGTATGAATAGACCCAGTCAAACTTCCATCCATTAATTAATGAAACTGTCAGCAAATAAGCTTTGGAGGGATTGACCTGCAAATAACGTCGGGCAGTTTTAATGAATTTCGTGCACGTTGCAATTTTGATGTTTTCTATTTTGCAGATCTAAAAACAATTGAAAAGAGATTTGATCCACAAAAGTTTGAGGATTGGATTCAGCGAGTCGAAATGGTAAAAAAAAAGGTAAGAAGCCATTTTGAATTTCAAAGTATTCTTCTTCATGATTTTAAACTGTTGTATGTTATGTTTTGAATCACTCAAACTCAGTATTACAATTATAAGAATGGGTATTGTTACGATGAAAATCTATCACATAATGGGCAGTGTCTGTTTGTTTGTGCGTACGCCCATCTAAAAGCCAGAAACTACACACGACACAGCCACAAAGCTAATATATTCTTTTTTAGCATTGTTTTACACAGAATATGGACACATTTGTTTTGCCGTATTCATTTTTTAAAAGGACAACATGGACAAAATTACTAAAGCAGAGTTGGCAGATAGAGTAATTTTTTTCATCGAACTTTGATGTGAAACGGTACTTTTTGTCTTGATATTTGAAAACGTAATACATTTTTATGTATATAAATGAAAGAGAGGGATTGAAGAGGGAGACGTGGAGAGAAGTGAGAGGGGGTGATAGAGAGGGGAGAGGATGTAGAAGGGGGAGGATAGAGAGAGATAGAGAGTGGAGATAAAAAGAAGTAGACAGAGAAGTTTTAAAAGGAAGATGTTACACACACTTTTTAACTCTTGTATTTTTGTCCATACTTCCGGGCAATGGCGGATTGCTATGCTAGTCATATATAAGAGTCAGGTACATCTATAAAAATATAGACAGTATAGAGAGATGTGTGCAGAACAGGAGACTTTGTTGATATAGTCATGTTGAAAGAATGGATGAGAGTTTGTGGGTTAGTAGATGGAAGAACAGTTGAGGTAGCAGGTTCAGTTGACAGAGGAAGGTCAAAGAAAGCATAGGAGTTAGTAATAAGAATTGATTTGAGGGAAAGAGAGACAAATAAAGACCTGGTCAGAAATAGGCTAGTTTGGAAGTCAATTTCTAAAAGTTGTCCAACGCATGCCCAAAGTATGTAAAACGATGTTCTGAGATGTAGGGGGGGGGCGCGATAATGGATCTTTTCCTTTGTGTGGCATAATCATGCGCTTTCTCTGGGTGAAGGCCGTTTTTGTAGAGATCATTGTGCAGGGCGTCTGCCACTCTCATCATCGGTCGTCTTCTCAGTCGCTTCCTGGCGACTTCAAATTTAAGTGCGAGTTTCACGATAGCGTCGTCGTCGGCCATCAACACAAGTCCGAACCATCTGAGCTATTATCCCTTCAACTTGCCCTCAATCAAAGCGATGCCGAAGTTCTTTAACATGTCATCATCGTCACAGATCACGTGGTCGAACAGTATAATTCCCAAGATCTAGAAGAGTATTTTAAGAAGAAACAATGAGAAAATCTACGCATACAAAAATATATGTATTTTTATTGTCAACTTGTTAGGACATACAAAAATAAAAAGTGCGTGATTCATCAGAGTTCAGAGTCTTAGAACATTCCAATTGAAGAGAAGTTGTTTCGAGAAGCGAGTTCAGTAGACATCTTTCTTTCGGCTGTTGCCGTGTGAGTTACCGTGTGACAATGTGTAAGTTTAGTAGACTATACCGCATGTGTGTATACTTGATTGTGCGCAATTATGTGCATGAACTTGTGTTTACGTAAGTTCATGAATGTTTCTTGTTGCAATTGTCAAGGCTGAAAGCAAAAAAGAAAAGAGAGAGAAAATGCTGGTGCTTGGGGTTTTATATTACGTGTAAAATTTGGAGGTGAATATATATATGCACTTGTGATTGGCTCAAAGAAGCTGCTGATTGAAATTTTGTTCAATCGAGAGTTGATACATTTAAACGCCATTCGCTGCTGCTGCTATTTGTTTGGCATTCAATTGTAGGGGGTTTGGTTAAGCGCAAAGATCACTGGAGAGGTCAGGTAGTCCTTTTCATCTCATTCAGATCCGTAATGCACATCCTGGGTCGGATAATAAGTAGTTGTGGAATCTTGGAGAATCTTTTAATCTTTCATCACCGAGTCGGCACTTCCTGTCAAGTACGTCAGCAAAAGACAGCCCCCACGTTGATAGACTACTAAGAAGTCTGATGTGATGCCTTCTTCGTCAAAATACTGCTTCTTCTTCTAATGGTTGTACCTTGCTAGAAATCTGAGGGATGCCACCATTTGGGTTGAAGCTTTGGCGCTGAGAAAGGAAGATAGTCGTTTCCGAATAACGTAGAACTGATTCTTTTTAAGCCATAGATGAGAACATAAACAAGTACAACCACTCTGGATAGAGCAAAGAATATTTGTCATGTTTTATATATAAAACTGGTCTTTTTTTACAGATTCAAAATATAGTTCGTCAGAAAATGGAGGAAAAATTTGAAACTTTTACAATATCAAGGGAGACAACAGTTGCCAAACTCAGTCACACGACCGGAATAAATATGGTATGTTCTTATTTATTTACACATCTGTAATTTATTATTATTAGTAGTATCATTATTATTATTATTAGTATTATTATTATTATTAGTAGTAGTAGTAGTAGTAGTAGT
Source organism: Sepiola atlantica (assembly GCA_963556195.1). Lineage (NCBI taxonomy): Eukaryota > Metazoa > Mollusca > Cephalopoda > Sepiida > Sepiolidae > Sepiola > Sepiola atlantica. The sequence continues at coordinate 25,136,052 of OY744552.1, read as the reverse complement.
AGTAGTAGTAGTAGTAGTAGTAGTAGTATGTACTTACTAGGAGTTTTCACACAGGTCATCATCAGTGAATACTCACTGATAATAACTGGTGGTTTTCCCTGGAGTCTGAGTGACAACAAGTCTCCCCAAATCTCCAGTACTCTTCACCGCTGGTAACCATTGCAAATAATTGTGTTATAGCAAAAACCGCTTACAGTAGATTTCTCGCTGGTTACGACCACTGGTCTTTTCTGGTATTTAGGTGGCAATAAACCTCTCCAAAGTCCAAGTACTCTGTGCATTCTTCCAGTGGATGTCTAGTTAATACTCTTTTCTATCGATCTATTATTATTATTATTATTATTATTATTATTATTAGCAATAGTATGCTCCCTTAGCTTGCATATTTTGCTAGTATATATAATGTAAGTTTTGAATTTGCTCATGAACAGCGTATGCTACCCCCCCCCCCAAAAAAAAAAAATTATGGGGGTGTTGCTGGGAGGATGGTCTGATGACAATAGAACATATTCTACACTACTGCCCTCCAACAATGAGGTAATGCCTGGAAGGATGATCTCATGACAACATAACAGATACTACATTACAGCCCTCCAACAATGATGGAATGCATGAGAGGATAGTCTCATGAAAACAGAACAGATACTACACTACCACCCTCCTACACTTAGCTAATACCTGGGAGAATTATCTCATGACAAAAAGAACAGATGCTACACTACCACCCTCCAACAATGAGGAAATTCCTGGAAGGATAATCTCATGACAACAGAACAGATACTACACTACCGCCCTCCAACAATTAGGTAATTCCTGAGAGGATGATCTCATGACAAATGAACATATACTACCCCTACTAAACAAATGAGCAGGTAAAGCCTACGAGGAGGGTATCATGACATCAGGACATATACAACACTACCCCCAATAAACGAGGATATAATGCCTGGGAGGATGGTATTATGACGAACGTATACTACATGACCCCCAAAGGAGGGGGCAATGCTTGGGAAGAGGGGTTCATGACAACAGAACTGATATTAAATTACCCCCTAAATAAAGAGAATGTAATGACTGAATTGGTGATCTTATCACAGATACTACACTACACTACTTCTACTCCCGAATTGAGAATTACAAGATCGTACATTAGTTTGAAATAGTATAATTAACTGAATTAATAGTACAATATTAATAGAAGCAATAGAAATAATGTCGGCCTTACGTAGACAGATAGCAAATCTCCATTAGTAATAGACATTATTACTATTAGTATTTATTTACTATGAGTTTTCACGCGAGTCATTAGCATTTTCTTCTCGGTGTTCAAGTATGGTTCAAAGTGAAATATTTGTTCTGCCTCGGTCAGTGAAGGAGAGATCCTTCTAGACTGAGGCCATATTTTTGTCAAACTCCAAAGTGCCCCTTTTAGAAAAGCTAGATTTTTCCCACATAAAACCCCGACCATGTCTAACTCTGCCCTTGTGATGAGCAAACTAAATAGAGATTACTTACTGACAATAAACAGTGGTATTCCCTGGAGTCTGAGTGATTTCGAAATTTGGATCTGCAAATCCAAACTCTTCTCTCTTCTTTAGAATATTTTCTATGACTTCATGTCGCAGAAATATGGCTTCATGTCGCAGAAAACATGTTAGCTTTTGACAATGTCCTTTTGTAATTGGCCGCTGCGATAGATTGATATTTTAAAACATGTTTAGAAATATCAACCGATCATGTTGTTTGTTTTTCTTTCATTGAAGTGAAAAATTGGGTCATACCGTTGCCTTCGTTAAGAAGGCCTGTTCACTGAGTCATGTTTATCTGCTGACGTCACAGTGAATGGTGCTAATAAGATAAACATGACAATTCGAAGGGAACGGTTAGGCACTACATATGGACATATGACGGTGGTCATTTCCGTCTAAAATTATTTCATCTTTGATTTAGTAATTGTTTGCAATTCAACCAAGGATACTAATGATTTTGAACATGTCGTTTTCAATGTGATTTGCAGGTAAAACTATGAAAAAAACTGATAGACTAAAATTCAAGATGGTTGTCAAAATTTTCTTAAATGTTTTTTTCTAAGGTATGAAATATTTTACACAATAACAAATCTGCATAACAAAAAACGTTTTCTTTGTTCTGATATAAAATTCTTCTTTTTTTTTTTGAACGTATATAAAACTGAACTTTTATGCATACCGGTCGACACTCATAAAATATTATCGACTAGAAATTCCGTTAAAACTTTTTTCTTTTTGTATGAAAAGAATGTTGAACGTTTTTTCTTCCACAAAAGTTTTACGGGTGTAGTAAAATTTTAAAATAGTACGAATACGTTTGGTGTTAGAAAAAAGACAACGATTAAAACATTGAATTAAAGTTGCATTCTGAACACTTTAAAAATGATTTTATTTCAGAACAAGAAATACAATTAAACTGAAATGGACAATAAAATAAATTTATTTATATATTTATTTCCAAATAGTTTTGCATTTTTATAACACAAACAAAATTCATTATTTAATCAATTTTTAATTATTCATCATTTTCATTTTAAAAAAATTATTTTTCGTTTGTTTTCAATTTGTTTGTTTATTCCCGTTTGTTTGCTTGTTCCTTAAATTCACATTTGCCATTCTTAACATTTTCGCAAGAATAAAAATAAGGACACCATCCACTCCTTCACTCCATTCCTTACTTTTTCTCCCACTAAAATCCCACTCCCACTTAGAGATAAACCTGCTTGTATTTTGTCCTAAACAATCCGGAAAACAATGAGACTAAGTCAATTTTTAACTTAAGAAAGGGTTAGGGGGTTCTTATGTTTTATTTTTGTCCCACTCCCTACTTTCAATGAATTAGCGTAAATATATATATATATATATATATATATATATATATATATATATATATATATATATATATATATATGAGATTTAGATTTTTCACTTATAAAATAGATCATTCAGTGAAGACCGGGGTTGTGCCAATAAAAAGAAGCTCCATGATACTCGATTACAGAGTACATAGCATTTAAATGCGATTTTATGAAGGCTCACCAAAGCATTCCTTTCAATGATCTGCCAAGCAAGTACATGCTTGGTAGTGAAACACGTGTAGGAAAAACATTAAATTTGAATAAATAATATTTGTAAGAAAAAATCTTTAATGGTGATCATTGGTGTCCTGAAAGGAATGCTTTGGTAAGCCTTCATAAAATAGTATATATATATATATATATATATATATATATATATATATATATATATATATATATATATATAGAGAGAGAGAGAGAGAGAGAGAGAGAGAGAGAGAGTAAGGTTGTATATGAAAAGAAATCAAATAAAGTGTTCGATCATATAAGAGAGCTAATATAATTTATTTAGATACTGTATATTACATATTTCAGCAATGTACCGCGGTTTCATCCAAAAGGGCAGATTTAGACATATTTAGTAAATCTTCGCGCCCAGTGGAATCATCAGCAAGGTGAAAGGATTGTAGGCACGCCTGACAGAGAATTGCGTCAACAATGACGGAAAAAACGGTGCATCTCTGAGGGTGTCCCTGAAAAAAATCCTGTGTGGGAAGCGATTAACTACGGCTCAAGGAGGGCCTTCATTTTTTAGGAGGTTTTATTTATTATTTATTTATCTGTTAGCAAGTTTTATTTATTTATTTATTTAATTATCTGTAGTTTTGTAATGTTATTATTATACCTGAAAAAATATGAAAGGGGTGGCTGCATAGTTTACTGTTTGGGCCTGTGAAACTAGTGTGCTTTTTCGTTGTCGTTTTTGGGAATAAAGTTATGTATCGGATTAATTGTTCGATATGGAGCTGAAAGAGGTGATTCAAATATGTTTTTATTGACTTAACATGTTTGTTTATTTTTTTATTAATTTATTTTATTATTTTTATTTATTGAATCGGTGTTTCGTATTTTCTGTTCTTTTTGTAATGTTATTGTTGTATCTGGTCTGAAAAAATACGAAAGGAGCGGCTATATAGTTTGTCTTCAGATCTTAATGGGAAGCGGTGTTTCGTTGATATGTCCCGTTTATAACCAGTAGTGTTGAAAAACAAAAACACAAACATGAAAAAAACAAAAAATAATTATAAACGGAATGATGGGTACTATCTGTTATTTCCGTTTGAGTGGTATAAGATTAGTCTCTTTATTAATGGTGTGTTAATAATATTAATATTATATTTGTGTTTATATTTAGTGTAAATTCATTAAATTCCATATCTTGTTATTTCACTCGTCCTTGCGCGCAGGGAAATAAACTATACACATCTGCACATGCGTGTATGTACACACATCTTCGCTCACATGTACGGGGCTTATTAATTTAAATTTAATCTTTTATTTATTTTTTTAATTTTATTAATATCATTTTATTTTATTTTATTTTATTTTAATTTATTATTTTATTTTATTTTATATTTTATATTTATTAATAATCTGCTCCTATACATACACACGCGCACTCGCATACATGCTTGTACACACATCTTGACGTGTACGTACGCCTGTACATTCATCTTCATTAATACAGGGGTGGGCGGGCGATTTGAGAATCTATTATATGGATAGTATGAAGCGGGGTTAAGGAAACTTTGTGGTGTATCTGTAATCCCGTGATAGGAGGGTCACGTGGAGATGGGGTATCTGCTGGTAAATGTATAATCGGCTGTGGGTGGGGTTAGTTCTGATGTAATTATCTATGGTGAAAGGGCTGGGTGTTTATTGGTGAAAGTTTTATCTGGGTTAGGACATGGGTGTATCAGGGTAGGCAGGGTTTATGTAGTCGCGCCCGAGGTGTGTTTAACATATATCATGGGGGTGGGTACTTTGTACGTAAATAGAAGAATGGGAAATTTGTTATGGGTTTAGGGAGGTCTTGGCGGATTAGTTATTTTATATGTTTTTAAGAAATACTTTACTATCATTTTAGAGGGGTATTTGGTTTAAAGAGATAATTGGTGGGTTATGTTATATTGTTATTAGACAACTGGGCTAGCAGGAATTTTATTCTGTGGGGGCATTTTCTGAAGACCTTGGTTTTTATGTTTATGCAGTTTATGGAAGGGTTGTTGATAGCTTGTATAATTCAGAATTTCTCAGTAGTGCACAAAGGGCAGGTCCTGGAGGTGGGGCTGTGGGATTATGGTTTGTCGGTAATTCTCCATTCTAATTTGTAGGGGGTGTTGGACTTCTTGAGAGTTCATACATGGGTTGCCAGTGTGGTTATGTGGTCTTTTTGGGGGTATTTGAAATTGTTGTTGTGGGCGTAGAGTCTTTGTTTAAAGGATCATTGGGTCATTCCGATGTATATATCCTCCCTTTCGGTATTCACCCCAGATATAACATTGGCTTCGTAAACAACAGAGCTGACTGTGCATCCTCCGCCCAAGGGGCAGGTGTCACCTCTTTTGCAAGAGCAACGGGGGTTGGGTGAATTAGTTGGTAGTTTGGAGGTCAGAATAAATCCCACGGACTGGAAACATGAATAGCTAGTTTTAACTGTATTTCTGTTAAAAAGTTTATGGGGATTATTTGATGGCGGGAAGTGCTTGTCTATTAGTTTGAGAAATTGCTTACCTACGCTATATTTGACGCTGAGCGAAAAAGGGGAGGGGAACCAGATAATATTTCTTTGTCTCTTGCGTCTGTGTTAGCTGGTGGATTGGTTGGGTGTGTAGGATATTTTTTCGTTATAACCGCTCTCAGTGAGGGCATTATTGTAATACGGGGCGGCTTGTTGGAAAATCTCAGGTGTGGATGAAAGGCTTGAAATTCTTTTACTAATATTGGGTATATGGTTCTTAAATATGAGTGGGGGGTGGCAGGATTTGGTGTGGATGTACCGGAGTTGTTCGGTGGGTTTGTGGTATGGCCTAGTTGAATTGTTGGTCAGGTCTAGGGATACGTCTAAAAAGTCTACGCTAGTCAGGTTGGTGTCTATGGTGATGTTAAATCCGATTTCTTTTAGGAATGCGGTTAACTGTTTCCTGAATCTGTCGAGTTCTTGTGCGTTGTTGTTGCGGGATAGAGATAGGCATAGGCCATCGTCTCGGTAGAGGCCGAACTCTTGGTCAGGGAATTTATTTTGTAAGATCAAAAGTCCAATCAGGTCGCATATATCTGCGCTGTCATAGGCTCCCATGGGAACATTAAAATGGTCTTCAGGGTTGGATTTTTTAACCCATGTTTGATTGTTGAAGAAAAGGAGTGAGCTTCTCGCATAGAGGATGGTGTTAATTTCGAGGTCACGTATTTCCACGAATGTTTTGGCAAATGATAAGGCCTTGTCGAGGACTTCCCTATTAATGGAGGGGTAGAAGTCAGCGATATCAAATTGTGTGAAACGGCATTGTTTTTTTATCTGGGATGGCCTTGAACCAATTAATGGTTGTTTGTGTATTGGTCCAAAGGTGAAAGTCTGTATGTTTTTTCATATAATCATTAATTTTTCTAAGTATACATTTACTGACTAAGCCCATTTCGCTTTTTACTGGGTTTATGAGTCTGCACGTGGGTCTGTTGTTGAAGTTTGGTTTGTGGTCTTTTAAGGTAAGGAAGGCCCCATTTGGGGTTAACTGGTTGGCTCTGTAATCAATTTTGAGATTTGCTGCTAGGGTCATTGCCTCTTTGTTGATGGCGTTGTGTGTGAGATTTGATGCTAAAAAACCCCACCCACCCCCGCTTCATACTATCCATGTGATAGATTCTCAAATCACCCGCCCACCCCTGTATTAATGAAGATGAATGTACAGGCGTACGTACACGTCAAGATGTGTGTACAAGCATGTATGCGAGTGCGCGTGTGTATGTATAGGACCAGATTATTAATAAATAGAAAATATAAAATAAAATAAAATAATAAATTAAAATAAAATAAAATAATATTAATAAAATTAATTTAAAAAAATAAAAGATTAAATTTAAATTAATAAGCCCCGTACATGTGAGCGAAGATGTGTGTACATGCACGCATGTGCACATGTGTATAGTTTATTTCCCGGCGCGCAAGGACGAGTGAAATAACAAGATATGGAATTTAATGAATTTACACTAAATATAAACACAAATATAATATTAATATTATTAACACACCATTAATAAAGAGACTAATCTTATACCACTCAAACGGAAATAACAGATAGTACCCATCATTCCGTTTATAATTATTTTTTGTTTTTTTCATGTTTGTGTTTTTGTTTTTCAACACTACTGGTTATAAACGGGACATATCAACGAAACACCGCTTCCCATTAAGATCTGAAGACAAACTATATAGCCGCTCCTTTCGTATTTTTTCAGACCAGATACAACAATAACATTACAAAAAGAACAGAAAATACGAAACACCGATTCAATAAATAAAAATAATAAAATAAATTAATAAAAAAATAAACAAACATGTTAAGTCAATAAAAACATATTTGAATCACCTCTTTCAGCTCCATATCGAACAATTAATCCGATACATAACTTTATTCCCAAAAACGACAACGAAAAAGCACACTAGTTTCACAGGCCCAAACAGTAAACTATGCAGCCACCCCTTTCGTATTTTTTCAGGTATAATAATAACATTACAAAAGAATAGATAATTAAATAAATAAATAAATAAATTAAACTAGCTAACAGATAAATAAATAATAAATAAAACCTCCTAAAAATGAAGTCCCCCCTTGAGCCCTAGTTAATCGCTTCCCACACCGGATTTTTTCAGGAACACCCTCAGAGATGCACCGTTTTTTCCGTCATTGTTGACGCCATTTCCTGTCAGGCGTGCCTACACTCCTTTCACCTTGCCGATGATCTCACTGGGCACGAAGATTTACTAGAGATGTCTAAATTAGCCCTTTTGGATGAAACCGCGGTACATTGCTGAAATATGTAATATACAGTATCTAAATTATATATATATATATATATATATATATATATATATATATATATATATACATATATATATGTATATATATGTATATATATATATATTACTAACAAATATATACTCCCTCCTCTCACATATCTTGGCTAGGCTGAGAGGATGATATTATGATGAACTAACTACAAAACTGACCCCAAATGACTAAGAGGCTGATATCATGACGAACGAACACTCCTCCCCCCTCACACACAAAAAAAGTAGGAGCATAAAATTATAACAACAGAATATATAGTACACTAGCCCTACATATACTATACTGCCTCCGCTTCAAAAGAGAAAGTAATGCCTGGGAGGAATGTTATACTACACATAATTAAATGAGCATAAATCGATTTATGTTAATATAGTTAGGATATGTGGAAAAAGCTTCCGTATTTATTCATTTAGATAACATTAAAAACATTGGGAAGGTTCATTATCCACGTGAAACGCCGAATTGAAAATTGTGCGAAAAATATAGTTGGCATCTTTATAAAAGAGAGAAATGTGCTAGCTAAGGAAGTACAACAACTTCCTTTCATAATCTTCTTGTTAAGAAAGACATGTTTATAAACTTGAGTTATTGTTCTTCCTTATCTGCCCTCTTTCTCAACTTGTTTAGTATGTGACTATATTTTATTTACCTAACTTTTATTTTGGTGTTTCATGTGTATGGTTAATCTTGGCATAACAAAAACAAACAGTAAACCTATTTAATTCAAAATGATTTACGTGAATGAAATAGTAATTACCACCAAATTAAAAAATATATATTTTTTTAATCCTTTTCCTATTTCAGTTGTGTAAATTGAACGGAAATAAGAGAATAACGGCCAGTATGGCTTTTTATTATTATTATTTATTTATTGGAGTGGGTATAAATGTTGATAACAGAATTTATTAAGTGAAAAAAGCTCAAATACAAATAAACTCACAATTTCAACAGAAAATTCAATTTTATTTATTTGCATTTTAAATGAAAAACGTTTCCATTTCAGACTATTATTATGGAGGATGTAATTCTTGGGTTGGCAACAGAACTACCATCCCCATTGAAAGACTTTCTGTTTAAATCGAGTTTCCTTATTTTTTTAAATTCATTTTTGTCGTTTAAAAATGCTGAATCACGAAAACATGACTTTTTAGTGTTCTTTGGCCTTTTGGCTAACATCAAAGTGTAGTATCTGTTCTTCGGATCTCAGCGACATTTGACGTTCTACTAATGCCGCAAGTAAACTATCTCCCTTGAAAATGAAATTGCAAAATATTTGTAAAAACGCTATTTTTTTATAAAATCTCTTTATATAATTTTAGTACTAATTATAATATAATAGTACTATCGATAACACAATTGTGCATATAGAGAGAAATTCAGCAATACTAATTAGAAATGTATAGTACATGATATTAATGTATTAGAAATTTAAAAAGAAGAAATATGCAAATGAGAAATATCGAAATTCGTTTGAGTGAGGTTGGAGATGACTATATATATATATATATATGGGAAGAGAAGGATGAAAGTAATCCGACGTGATGGGAAAATGAAAAAGGAAAACCAAAAAATGGATGTTTTTTATGTGTACATCAACGTTTCGTCTTTATTTATAAGACTTCACCAGGATGATAAAATAGAGAAAAAATGTCACGCAAGCACAGATACATGTAGGGTAGACATATTGGGAAAAATCCAGCAGTTGGCCACTATTTCATTCTATTTTTCCCAATATGTCTACCCTACATGTATCTGTGCTTGCATGACATTTTTTCTCTATTTTATCATCCTGATGAAGTCTTATAAATAAAGACGAAACGTTGATGTACACATAAAAAACATCCATTTTTTGGTTTTCCTTTTTCATATATATATATATATATATATATATATATATATATATATATATATACGGTATTTCAAAATATTTACGTGTATTTAGAAGTAAATAACCAAATTCCGTTTTGATGTTAATATAGTTATGATAGATGGATAAACTTTCGCATTTATTAATTTATATATATACTAACTGAAATACCCGGCGTTGCCTGAGTTATTTTTTACTTTAAACATATTCTCTATTTCTCTTTATATATTCATTTATATCTATCTATCTCATATGATGTATCTATATATGTCGTATATACCGGGCTTAACTGCAGTACCCGTAGTACAGTGTTAATTTGTATCTTTGTAGATGTACAAATTTAACTACTGAAATGAAAGGTGATGAAAACCTATGATGACAGAAAGAAAATATATATATTTGTAACATGTGCTAGTATATTTAATGAGTTTCATACAAATAAAGAACATAGAAGCAATAGTAATCGATAGCAATCGCAAAGAACTAACTAAAGAAGTAAATCTCCAAAAATGTATCAGTAAATGTATAACACAAATACAGGAAGTTGTTAATCACAAAAACAGATTAACTGAAAATTACAGCAAAAAGAATATAAAAACGGACCAAAAAATGAAACCAAAAAATGACACAAAATCAAGGTTTTATTGCAAGACTTGTGGGTAAACAACATTGATTTCTTGCCTTGTGGTGCATAAATAAACAAATTTGCAAAAGTCCCCACTCGCGAACAGGCGACATAAAACTGACCATGAGAAAAGCAAGGATGCTCCAAGTTCATGCCAACCACCTTCAGAGATTGACCCTGTGCCTTGTTGATGATCATGGCTAAGCAAACCTTTACTGGAAACTGAATTAGCTTGAATTCAAAAGGCAAGTCAATAGGGATAAGTGGTATCCTGGGAACCAACACCGACTCCTCTTTACCAGATGCTGAGATGATGATGGCTTCAATAACATGAGGAAACAGTTGCTTGACGATAAGTCTGGTGCTATTGCACAATTTAGAGGATCATGATTACGCAGCAGCATGATTGGGGCTCCAATCTCTAGCTCCAAAATATGTGGAAACATGCCTGGAGGCTCTAGCGAATTTAGGAACTCTACCGGATATTCAACAACATCGCTTTCGCTCAGTGCCACATCAATAAACGTGTAGCATTTCATGACACCAAGCGGTTGAGTCAGCAGCTGATGGTTTATGGTGGAAGCAGCATCATTTCTTGGCAAAAGGATAGCATGTTCTGACAACTTATCAATATCTTGAAATTTCTTCTCCAGATCAGGGTAAACCTTTTTATTAAGGACTGACAGATAACGTACGATTGTGCTATAGCCATCAATTTCTGACAGTCTATCATCACGACTGACTGACAAACGACCTTCCCCAATATCCAGTAGACCTTTAGCAGACTCTCTTGCAGTTTCATCTCCAAACACAGATGCATGCATGTTTCTACCCAGTTGCAGCTTCTCGACTGGCCAAAGAAAAGAAAATTTAAGACATGCATGTATTTCGTCTACTGGGCTACTTTTGTGAATAACCGGCAATGTTTGTCAGATGTCTCCAGACAGTAGTGGAGTGACACCGCCCATAAGACGATTGTTGCTACGCAAATCTTTCAGGGTTAGGTTGAGTGCTTCAACTGCCAGTTTGTGCGGATTTGTTCACTCATCCCATATAATGAGAACATATTCCTGCAGCAGTTTGGCAGTGCCATAATTTTTTTATGTTGCACAGAGAGTTATCAGTTTTTGCTTAGTTATGGGGAAGTTTCAGTGCTGAGTGAGCAGTGCGGCCACATGGCAGCAGGGTAGCTGCAATGCCTGATGATGCCACAGCCAAGGCGATTTTCCCAGCCTCTCTGACCTTTGCTAGCACCAGCTTGTTTAAAAATATTTTTCCAGCTCCACCTGGTGCATCCAGAAAAACGATGCCACCAAGATTATCCTGGATTCTTTGTAAGAGTTCACTGTATGCTGCATCCTGTTCCGCTGTCAAATAAGGTTCATTGTGCATCACAAAACGATGAAGTTCCTCTAAATTGTATCCTGTTTCCCGAAGTATTTCCATGTAAACTGTTGGTTGTGCCTGTCGATTGGGCTTTGGAAGTCCATAAGTGGTTAAGTAATAGTTTTTCACATCAAATAAGTATTCATCCTCAATGGACAGCAAAGCGTCATTGAAAATTGCATCTGTGAAAAGCAGTTCTTGGTTTCTGGCTAACTGCCGTGCCTTAAACAATATGTCCTTAGCCATGTGCTCCTTGAATTCATTCCACAGTTAAAGGGGGTCAGAGAGGTGACATGTACTAGGCATGATGGAAAATTGGTGCCGTAGTTGAGTTGTAATGTGGCAGCTTCTTTTAATGTATCCTGCCACTGTGCATCATCTTCTAGCAAACCCAACATTTTAAATGCTTCCTGAAAAGTGTTACATATAAAAGATACAACAGTCTTCAAGTCTTGAAATGACACAGGACCAACTACATGATGGAGTAAACTGCGCAAGAAAAAAACATTCACGAGCATTTGGATGCACTGTGTATACTCTGGCTAATGCATCATTTTACCTCACATGTGGATGGCTGAGCACTTCAGTGCCCCGAAGGGTTTTTTTCAAACATTTAGCGGGCACCTGCCAGGTGTAAAAGGAAGGTAACTGTGAATACAACAGGGTCCTTGCAAAGTCATCAGTTTCGCAATGATTAAAGAATGCAGTCAGTATTGTATCAGGTGGTGATTGAACTCGTTGATGAAGAGTTACCTCTGTAAAATATATTCTTTGTCCATTTCTAAGGTGAACGCTGAGATGCTGAACAGTTGATGTAATGAATGGAGAAATTGAAAATGTCCCACATGGTCTCATTTGCACTAATGCATCTGCCACTTTCGTAGCGGGCAACTTCGTCAAGTTCAGTTCCACCTCTCTTAAGTCCAAACACAGCTTGATCACTGCTCGTGTTCACATATTTGCATATATGTTTTATGGATTTAACAGAATTACAGAACTCTACATTGATGTGAGCATTTAATACTTTTGATTACAAATGGCAGTATAGTGCAATAAATCTGTTGTCTAGAGTGACGTCTGAAGCCTCCTTATTTGCACGCAGCATAAGTCAACAAGTGAAACCTCCATGTTCAGGTTACCTTCTGTGAGAGAGTGGGTATTCATCCACTCCAGTGACTGTCTTTTGAAGCAGGTCTTTGGGATAACGCTTCAAACATACACTGCCCTTCATACATGGAGAGCTTGGGTTTAATCGACCACAGATACAATGTGCCATGTGCTTAGTGACGATATTGAAAGGTTCGGAGTCTTCATCACCGCTAGGAATTTTAGCACTAATCATACGATCAATCTGATTTGGTCTGATGCGATCACACAGCCAAATAAGAATGTTAGCATGTGGTAGGCCACGTATCTGCCACTCAATGGTATACATGTAGCATCGTGTAGAGGGGCATATGGCACCTACAGTAATGCAATCCATCAGTTGTTTAAGTTTTATGTGGAAAACTCGTGCCACCAGGTAATGCCTGTTGTAGCACTGCTGACCATACATAAGTTCAGTTAAACTCTCTTTTCATTTTCTGTTGCATGTAAAAGTGATGAAAATGTATTGACGTCCGTAATTACGCACATAAGTCGTGGCATCCTGAGTGTGTTCATGCATATAGCGATGGCTAGAATAACAATCTGTCCGATTCCAGTTGACTTTCTCTCACCAGCTACCGCATGACGCAAGTTGATATATTCATCAGCTTTTAGCTTTGTCTGGCTGTATCATATAAACTGGAAGCGCTTAGTTTCAATTTTGGCATACATGTCTACTGCAAACTGTCGGAGCAGTGAAACCTCCATGTTCAGGTTACCTTCTGTGATAGAGTGGGTATTCATCCACTCCAGTGACTGAATCAGCACTATCATCCTGAAAAAGATGGTACAGAAATGGTGAAAAATCCTCCCAGGTTTGTTATATCAAGCAAAATTATTAGATTTAAAAAAATCAAGATGAAATGAAAAAAAAAATTGTTTTTATTTTTTTTATTTTGATTTTAATAAAGATATCGTCATCTAACACATGGTTTTCTGAAGGCATTTTGCTTCTTTCTCTAAGTTTAAAATTTTAAAGATTCTAAAAAAAAAATGAACTTTCCCAAATTTTTATATATATATATATATATATATATATATATGATACATGTATTATTTTTGTTTCCTAGATGTTAATCCAGTGAAACTGCAGTGTTTAGAAAAAATATTCAATAACAAGTAAAGTTGTTTTTAGTATATTTCTTTTTTGATACAAACATTATTGGTCACATATGTGCATACATGTTTCAGCTGCGATCGCAGCTTAAGGATTTTTTTGTCGTCATTTTTGTACGGAGGGCACACACTAGTATAACATATTAACTTCCAGAAATTCCTTATTTGCAGAGTCTGACGACTGGATATGGTTACTATTTATGCCAGACGCCAGAAACGGTGCCAGAAAGCCGAGACATTATCCTGAGGGAAAAACTTTCTGGAAAATTCATTTATGTCAATAAACGTAAGTATCAAATGATTTTCGAATAAAATAATGTTAAGTTAATGCTTTTAGATGAGTTTACACTTATTTGTGGGCCAGCCTGTCTGTCATACTTTATTTTTTTTAATAAAAATCTTAATAGATTAACAACTACACGGGTAAATGCTTTATGTAATTTGATGGATCGATTGTGACAAGATATGGGCCTAAAATGTAGGTTGTTGGATTGAATCAATTGGCCTTTTGTTTTGGAACAAAGTGTAGTATCTGTTCTGATACTACACTTTATCTTTTCTATCCTCAGTCAGTGAAGTAGAAATCCTTCTAGACTGTGGCAATTTTGGTTTGGGTCTCAATCGAGAATGCCTTGTTTGGGGAAGCCGAATTTACTCCACATTAAAAATCGACCTTATGTCTTACTACGCCCTTCGTAGGGAAGCAAGTAAAAAGGGACAATGTTTTTGAAGTTTTGATTTTCTTTGATCTGTCACGCTAATGTTTAAAATAGTCATTTTGTTGGTTGTCACACTTTTTTTTACTAATATGTCACCACTTATCAAGGCTTAAAGGCCACTCGAGGATAGGTTTCAATGAGATTGTCAGGGGGGCGGTTGGTGAACAACACCAAGGAGTGCAAACAAGGGGGAAATGTGCAGAATTTGATTATTTAAGAAGACGGCTAAACAAGTATTTGTTAATATTGGACTTCAAAACGACCATGTTGTAGTCAGCTGAGAAGCAGCCCATAGTAGTGTTTTCCACAGATGGGAAGTTCTAGGAAATAAAATGTGTTCATGGAAGTTCTACATGCAGTAACGAGTCTAGGGAGCCTCCGATACTCATGTTGCCGGCCGGGCAACCAACAACTAAAATCATTATAATTTCAAATGATACCTGTTCCCTTTTGGTGTCTCGATATTCAGACATCTAGTAGTGATCCTGCCTGACGGTAGACAATCTCGATCTGCAATGAATAGTCGGCAAGGCAACCACAAAATAAGATAATCAAAGAGAACACATTCTTAATGGAAGAAGATAGGAGTTCGTGTTTGCTGCAAGAAGAGGGAGAGAAACTCCCTTTCTCTTATGAAAAGCGCATAGCTTCGTTGAAACCGATTTTAAGGTATCTTACACATGTCTAGTCGCGACGTTTATCCCGTGCAGACTGACTGATTTAAACCCTCTCATATCCGTCGCCTCACGTCACTTTTGCTAAGTTATCCTTCCCATGGCAGGCGTTTTCTCCAAAGGGTTGTTTTTGCTGGAGATGAAAAGAGGAGGGAGGAGAAGAAAGAACGAGTTAGGCATCTGCATAGAGTTCACAAAGATCGTGCCTCAGGAGTATCTGTTCTTCATGAAGTCCTCCCCGTTGGTCTGAGCTATTCGTTAACCTGATAGATTGTAGGGTGTTATCGCTAACACCATGAGCAGCATGGCAAGATTCACTTTCGAAGTTGGGGAAGGTCAGACCCAGAACACAAATGGAATGGCACAGAAGCAACGTTGCAACTCTCACTCCATTGATTTTCGTTTCCATGCTTGACACGTATTTGCTTGGCACATGCAGCAGCAGAGACGACCAGAGAACGACGGATCCTGATGCTGACTCCTCCTGGATTTTCACCAGAGCCATGTTAGCGGGATTGTTCTGACACTACCATCTCTCCACTTTCTTTACGACGATGAGGAAATGTTGGACTTTAGAGTGATGGTTTGCCAATTAAACGGCATATCTACCATTTTGTGTTATTTTATGTTTGAACAAATTACCATTCATTGTAAACGAATTATTGAATGCACGTTACTATTTTACTTATTTTACTTGGGCCGATAATTTTGGGTTTAGCCATTTGACAACGGTATCATCTGTCCTATAATAAAGATCGATGTGCATTTATTTTTAAATCCGTCCCGTCATTCGCTTTCTCTCTCTCTCTCTCTCTCTCTCTCTCTCTCTCTCTCTCTCTCTCTCTTTCTCTCTCTTTCTCTCTCTTGTTCCAAATATTTTTCCAGAATTGTTTGATTACTTTTCTCTGTTTTTCGCTTTCTCTCTAATTCTCTCTAATTCTCTCTCTCTCTCTCTCTCTCTCTCTCTCTCTCTCTCTTATTACTCTAGTTATGGGTTAAATAGTATTAATAATTGTGGTAATATTCCCAATTGTTTAAAATCGACTACTGCGATCTTCTGTTTTACAGTTAGTTTTCTTATCTTAGACTGTTAATAAACAAAGAGAAGGAGACGGGAGCGGGGGTAATAGACACTGTATAAAATAGAAGCTGGTGGTCACGCAACATGATAGAGTGTGATAGTAATAGTTATGAACTTAGGCAAATATGGCTGACTTGAATAAATATTAGTAGTAGAAGTGAGGCTAGCATTAATAGTAGTCGTAGTAGCAGCAGTAGTGATAGAAGTAGTAGTAGTTTTAGTAGTAGTAGTAGTCGTCGTAGTAGTAGTAGTAGTAGTCGTAGTAGTAGTAGTAGTAAAGCAAAAGCTTGATAAAAATTAAAGGGAGAAAATAAAACGATGAAGACAGAAATGGAATTGTAGCTGATGAAAGCGTCGACAATAATAATGAAAAACTAAAGTAAAAATGATTGAAATGAAATCCTAAAAATGTTGTTCAATTTCGTTTCATTTCGCAGCCGCCATGTCTAAAAATGGCGGCGTCCTTGTTAACGAGTTCCTAATTCGCCTAAGCGGAAGTTAAACACTTTCCCACCATTGCCTTTTTGCCACTGTTTAGGGAAATTTTCTGCGGCTTTTTGGACGGCAAAGAGTATCGTGGATAAAAACAAACATAATTGATAATTTATTGGGTGGCGGTAGTGACGGTGGGGGTTCGAGTACTAAACAATCCCTTATCGAAAAGAGATATATTTGGTGTGAAAGTTGGGAGAGTAGAATAGAAGAAGAAGAAGAAGAAGAAGAAGAAGAAGAAGAAGAAGGTGATGGATAAATATCAAAGAACAAGTAGATGAAAAAGTAGAAGAGAAAGAACCCTTTTTTCACTTTTAAGAAAAGAAGAGAGAGCGTAGAGGAAAAGTAAAATAAAAAAGCAAGAAGAAGAAGAAATGGGGAGTAAATGTATAAAAAGAAAAGGAAGGGAGAGACGGACAAGGCGGATAAGTAAGAAAGATTAAAGAGAAGACAGAGCAGGAGGTAAAGTAACAAGAAGAAGAAGGGGAGAGAAGAAAAAGAAGATAAAAAGAGAGAGAAGAAGAAAGAAAGAAGTAGATAGGTAAAATTGAAGTAAAAGAGCGATTGTCAACTTATAAGCAAAAATAAGAGAAAGAAAGAAAAGAAGACAATACGACAATTGCATGACAATTGCAAATGGCGTCTTTTTCTTACAATGTCCACGAACGATTACGTATTGCTAAAGGGAAGAAAAGAAATCGAAATATTATTAGCGAATGAAACGACGACATGAAAATTTGCAAATTGGCGTCCATTTAGATCGGCTGTACTTTTTGATCGGCAACCAGTTGGAAACAAACCTTCTCTTTATTGGCATTTTTCGTTTTTTTCCACAAGAATGGAGAATCAGCGGGTGTCGTTGGTCCAGAATGAATAGAAGAGAAATATCCGTGGTCAGGAACATTTAGAAACATTCGAAGAAAAACGGGGCTTTATTGTTTGATGTCTCTTCAAGAAATGGTTTCCACGCAGGATTCCCAAGGCTGGCAGACAAAAAGTATCAAGGAGACTGGTTCTTTCCGTTTCAGGGGATGAAAAAGAGGGAAGATGATTAAGAAGGAAATATATCTACTGAGGCGTCTCAACATATAAGAATAAGAAAGGAAAAGAATTCAAACTTGATCCATACCTTAATATATATATATATATATATATATATATATATATATATATATATATATATATATATATATATATATATATATATATAACAGATACTAATATGAAATGAAAGCAAATGTATATAGTGCAGATCGATTCGTATAAGAATCAATTTCCAAAAGCAAAAGTTAATATGTAAAAAAATCAATAGTGCTTATCTTATGTATAAATTAAAGTAAATTTTCATTCAACCGAAACTTGCATATGCTGATCTATTTTCAGAAGATATGCGTTCGTTTCGTCTCTTTCAAAGTTTCTTGCATTTTTCCCTGTTCAACAGTTTCTCATAACGCAGTCATTCACACGGGAGGTTAGAGGCGTTTTCACTCTCACGCCAACACGTACTCTCACAGTCATCAATGTAATTCTTAATATTTAGACCTATAATCGGTAGTATTTCCTATGTTTTATCTTACTATAGTCTATAAACTACATTAGATTTTCAATCTAAATCCAGCTCGTTCCTTTCAAGTACCCTTTGTTCTTTCCAGTCGTATTTCAGAATGATAGAATAAACGAATAGCGGTTTGTCATGAAAAAAAAACACACAGAGTGTGCTACGAAGTCAAAACACTTACCTTATTCATACTTTTAAATATCATTTTATTCTTATTGGTTTTTCTTTTACATTTTTCACATCATATGATTCATATAACAACTAAATGTAATTCTCGATTGCCGCCCGGTATATTAACTATTTATATACATTTCTATTTTCCATTTTTATTTCTTGAGTTGCGTCTGTTTGCGCGATAATACTGTTCAACACAGATTCAAGAATAAGGGATCGTTGGAATATAATTTTTGAACAAATCATGAACTAAGAAGCAATTATTACACGTATCGGTTCCTTTCGATTTCAGTCGTTTAGATAATATTATTTTGTTTATTCCTTTTTCTTTAAACATTGTATTTCATAACTTCTGTTTGATCACATCCTTCAACTACCCAGACAAAACCTGTCACATTTAACGACTAAATTTTGTGAACTTTACCATTTATGGTGCGGGGCGTCCCCAAACTCTCCACAAAAGCTTTTAACATATTTGAGATACAAAATATTTTAAAAAGGAAAGAATTGCTCTACATCAAATTTAAATTAGATAATGCAATAAATTTTAACCATACCGTTGTGTGCGCATGGGTGTCAATATTATGTATGCGCAGGTTAAACTACAAAACTTATAAAGTAAAATTAAACTGTTTTACTAAACTAATAAATTTGTCATTATGAATTATAAGATACGTATCTTAGGCAACACGGTGAGTAACATCAGTACATATTTTTTATTTTTGTAAATTTACCGTGGGCAGGGATCGAAACAGCACACTAACCTCACAAACGAATAATAAATAAATCGATAACTTTTGTATATTTTATATTTTTATTCTCTATTTTTCTTTAAACTAATCTGGTGAAGTGACAGCCTTCTATTTACCCTTTTACTAACGTTGTATTCTTCTATTATCAGTGCAACCTGACGAAGCTTCTGCCATTGAAAAATGCATTAGACGAAACATATCTGCACATGTGTACCCTAAATGTGCAAAAAATTTAATGTATTTTATTTTCCAACTATGTAAAATACGGTTCACTCTCGATACATTTTCCTTAAACAAAATCATGGCGTATTTTATCCGACAGCGTTTTATTTTAAAATAAACTGGCATCATGGTCACAGAACAGATACTACACTAACACCTACACAGAAAAACGGAGGAGGTAAAGCCTAAGAAGATGGTATCATGTAACAGAACAGATACTACGCTAACACCTACACAGAAAAACGGAGGAGGTAAAGCCTGAGAAGATGGTCTCATGTAACAGAACAGATACTATACTAACACCTACACAGAAAACCGGAAGAGGTAATGTCTGGGAGGATGGTCTCGATCGAAAGACAGTACATTAGTCTGCAATGGTATAGTAAACTGAATTGAGCATTAAAAGATAGTACATTATTAGTAGAAGCAATAGTATAGTTTTGGCTTCAGGAAGACAAATACCAAATCTCCATTAAATTGTTTCCTGGATTTTTCATTATTGTTTGGGTACGTTTGAATCGCACAGGGGTTTATGTTTATATTAAGATTTATATCATGGGTAAAGTTAAGTCTTGATTTAATATATTTCTTTTTCTTTTTCTTTTTCTCAATTTTCAACAGGGAAAATACGTACCAATGTTGGGTTGTTGTCTTCGTCCGTGTCGATACTTCATCCTTCCAAATATCCGCAATACGAGGTAGGTTTTAACGTATTTATCAGGCATCATATGTACACAGACACGAAAGAAGTAAATAGACACTTTTATTATCATTAATAAGGAAGGCTGCTGTAAGATGGTCCTGATTGACACAGACACGGTAATATTGATTATTTCCCCCCCTCTCTCTCTCTCTCTCTCTCTCTATCTATCTATCTATCTATCTCTATCTATCTATCTGTCTATCTATCTCTCTGTCTATCTCTCTATCTCTGGTGAAGTGTTCAATCATTCGGTTAACAGTGGAAAGTTGAATCCGGAGACGCTGATGAAGTCCACCTTCATATTAATCTATAATATGATTCCCCAGAAACTCTGACAATTATAATGCTTCTTTGGTCCGTGTCATAATTAACTGTTGATATATAATAGATATAGTTGTATATGAAACATAAAAAAATGTCAATTCATGTAAAATATCGATGCTTTAACATTTTAATACTGATGTGTGCGGTTCCGAGTGGTGGCCGTCAGTGAACGAAGCAGAAAATTTAAACATGTATGAATTATTTTTATGCAGTTTCTATTTTCTTATTTCATGTCTGTTTATTTTGCTATCTAAAACCCTAACACCTGAAACGTTATTTCGAATCTACTTTTAAATAGTATTGCCCTAATATGTCTACTAGCTGGCTTTGCCGGCTCGCTATCGTTTCGCAAAGTTCGCTACTAGAAATACTCGAAACATTAATTTAAGATAATAAACATCTCATTCATAACTTTGTTGTAAACCCGAAACAAAATATTTCTCATTTATTCATATAGATAGATAAACATTAACGTTTTGGTAATTTCGATATAAATCTATTTATTTTTTTAAATCCAACCATAAAGAAAGGAAAAGATAGAAGAAATCAATTTGCCTTTTAACTTACAATATAGAAATAGATCCCAACTGTTTAAAAATCAAGTCAGTACCTCTAAAGAAAAGAAAAAAATGGACATAGATGCTAAATATTTGCTCAGGATACAATATTGCGAAACAGAACTATTTATTATATTAAAATTAAAACGATCATTGACTTCAAAAAACAATAAAAAATAATAGTTAATTAATAGAATGGCCTTTTTCAAAACGACTATGCAACTTAGTTAACCTTGTGACTGATATCACATATACATAAGAAGTATATACAAATGGTGTGTCTATGGTGTTAAGTGTAATTAACTTGGAATAGGACGTTTTGACTGTACGGTTAGTGTGAGAAAAGGGTCCAACTTTCGCATTTATTTATGCAGATAATAGTTATGGGTGAAAATATGCTGGAACGCAGCTTAGTACTTAAAGTGGTTTACAAAGATTCTCTATCGATTTACGGCTCATTTGGCATAATGCTTAGAATAGTAACTAATGGGCCGGTAGACCAAGGTTCAATCTTCGGTTTGAGTCAAACCAATAACTCAAAACAAGGGTGTTTGATACCCCTTTGCTAGACACAGATTATATCGCGTGGATCAAGGGTAAGTGCGGCATTACAGGAAACACGTGATGCTGTTATTTACATTTCTGTGTCGTAGCCAATGAAAATGCGTCTTTCGAGTCACCATCGACTATAGTCGATCGATTTCTCTCATAGATCGACAGTATTAGCACGCTATGAAACACGTTGTGATTTACAAGATATACACGTTACTACCTGGAGATACGAAAGTATCGATTTCCTTTCACTAGTTAAAAACATGTATAGCGACCATCAGATTTGTCTACAGAACTTCAAGATCAGGATATTCAATGCGATGGTGAAGCCAGTTCTGCTCTATGGAGCAGAGACGTAGGGAACAACTGCCTCTGTTGCAAGGAAGAGGCAAACATTCATTAACTCCAGTCTAAAAATAATCCTCAGAATGTTATGATATACGAAGTGGTTGAGTAAGCTAGTGCATATATTAGTTGCTGTATATATAGGCAATTAAGTCAAACGGAGGAGGTAATGCCTTAGAGGATGGTCTCATTACGACAAAACAGATACTACACGGATTTATGCATGGTGCATGCATAGGCTATTAAGTTACGTTACATGAAATTGGATAGACAATAGGGCAACAAATGGTTAACTATGATTGGGAAGCCGGATCGTGAGAACGGAAGTATATCATACATGACGTCATATATACGATAACGATGGAAGTATGGAAGAAAAGCCTTCCTTTTATCTTGAAGAACCGATCGAGAATGGCAGATATGTTGAACGAACGAAATTTTAATCTCAAAAGCTTACGTTTAATTCCTTCTTCCTGTCAAACGTGGATCAAGAACACTTGGTCTCGTGACTTTAAGATAGATATGAATAAGAATGGGCATATATAGATGCTTGGTGAAAATTGGTTCACTACTATGCTGAAGTTGGGATAATATGGCTTCATGATACCTGAGGATGGAAACAGAGAGAAAATGAGAAAGTGGGTTCACGTGCGACAGTCATTATATTCCGACTGGACAAGTTTAAATTAGTGTGGGTGGAGGTAAGAACAGGTTCATCACTTTTCATATTAGGCACCTTCTCTTTTGGAATATGTCTTCGTACCTACAGAAATAGATTTGAAAAGTTAGCTATGCTTCTAGATAATCGGTAAATTTACATATGGATTAAGTTAGACCGCTGTAAAGGGACTTATCTTTGCCAACATTTGTTGGAAATGTTCAGTAGGTTAAGTGACTGCATTGTTGCAAATGCTGAAAATCCTTTGTCCCCAGTGTTTTAAATTGGAGAGCCATACTAGAAAAGTATGAGGTGCTATTAACATGTTTATTTATAGAATATGCATGTTACTGACATAGTAAAGAAAAAAGAGAGAGAGAGAGCGCACGTGCGTCTTTTCCAATAAAATACTATGCGCTGTTTTTCCAAGTAAAAGTAAAAAAAAACAAAACAAATACAACACGACACACATTTGTATCCGATATTGACTTACTTTGAAAAGGGTGTTTTAACCTCAACGTATTGGAAAAACTTGAACACCGTATAATAAACGATTGAGTTTTAAACATTTATGATTTCTTCCGAAAAAAACCCAAATCCAATGAAATATATATACTAATGCGATATACATTAATCTATTTATCCGTAAAAAAGTGATTGGAACAGAAAATGACACTCCCGATAACTAATAAAGCTGACTTATAAAATGTATGATACTTTTTCTTTATTCGCACATATAAAATGTTATTCGGTGTTTTTTCAAGTCGAAGTTAAAACAAAAATAACACTACATACTTGGATCCGATATGGACGTACTTTGAACAGGAGATTTAACGTCAAAATATTAGAAAAATTGGATGCCTTATTACGCACAATTGAATTTAAAACATTATGATATATTCTAGAAAAATAAATCTGATATAATATCTATACTCACATGATATACATGAATCTATCTGTCCGTTAAAGAAGTGACATGGAAAGCAAATGCCACTTTCGATACTTAATGAAGTTGAAATATGATTTTTTGTAAAATTTTATTCACACATATAAAATGCTATGCGGTATGTTTCTAAGTCGACTTTTTAAAAAGGAATTAACATGCTTATCGGTGTTATTAATGTGTCAGTGTCCGCAATCAAAGTAAGCTGTTTTTTTTGACAGATTCGTATTCCAACCGATCGCTGTGGAGACGGGGGTGAGGCGATTGATTTCCGCCAAGAACGACTTCCTCACTGCCTGGGTTTATCAATGTCGCCGCAGACTGGTGACCCTGATGAGTTCACTTGTCCCTTCAAACGCTTTTCCATCGCCGTTATTCGAAGATATGTTTCGTGTCTACTCTCGGCCTACCAAGCCAGCAAAACATTCAATTAACTTGAGGTTTCTGCTATATCTATAAAGGTGTGTAATAAAACAAATAGTTTATTTACTATTCAATTAAATATAGTTCACACGTCTTATATAAGATATATTTCACATGTCTTATATTACATACTAGCAGGACTGGTCGCCCGGCGTTGCCCGGGAGAAATATAAAAGAATGAATGAAAATTTGTAAACAGTCACCAGGATGCAAATAGGCCACATCGGATAGTTTTAATGTTTAGAAAAAATGTCGGTTCTGAATTGTAGAAAATCTATGTACCCACGAAAATAGGTACCTTGGAGTGGAACAAAAATAGAAATTGCCACAGTGTAGAAGGATATCTCCTTCACTGACCGATTATGGAAAAAGTCACTTTTGTCGGACAGAGATGTGTGTTCGATCTGTTATCTATTATCTCCTCGGTCATTGAAAGCAAATCCTTCTAGACTGCGGTAAATTTTATTTATGTTGTTACTTTAGAAAATAAAAAAACGTTGGTGGATTTTCACTGCATCAAGATCTTACATTGTGTCTAACTCTGATCTCGTGGGGGGCCAAATAAATTGGATAGTTCTTATTTGAGAATTCGCATTAAGAAAGATTTAAGGAAGACGTATATACAATAATAGAAATGGCCACAGTGTTGAAGGATTTCTAATTCATTGACCGTATGTTTGTCTTCCCTCGTGGGGAAGCAAGTAAATTTGATAATTAAAATCTGAAAGATCCAAGAAGAAAAATTAAAGAGGTCTTGATTCTGAAAAATGTATTAAATGTGAGGTTGGTGTCAACACGGGTAGATCATATAAAGTAAGCGACTGAAATTCCTTGTGTTTTTCGAGTCTTCCTTTGTAAACTAACCATACAAACTTTCGCATTTGCCCCCCCCCCTGCAAGAATTTTACGATGCAACAGTTTTTAATAAGCAAACTAGAATTATGCATATTAACGGGGTGAAGGAGTCTAGGAGATTGTGCCACATGAAATATTAAATATTGGTCATTATAAACCACGTTTAAGCTAAAAGACTTTAGAAACATGACATTTTGCTAGATACGATCCACAACTTATAAAGATTGTTTTTATCTTTTTTAATTCTTATATAGATCTATCATCGCTAGAAAGTAATTGGTCTACGCAAATCACAACGTTCTGTCCAGAATTATCTGCTATGTTTGTTGTATTTGCAGATTGTTACTGGTCCTGGACTTTCGAGGCTACAAGTACCTCGTTTTACATGAAGTACCCAGCATTCCAAAATAGTGGTCCACTTCAGAACATAATAATTATGAAGAAGCAGTTTATAAGTCAGAAAAATACAACTGACAAATTCCTCTATTCCCGATTCGATAATAGATCCGGTCTACTTTTACGTTGACTTCTAAACATAGTTGTTATTGATTTGGAGGACTTTTTTTTTGTAACTTTTATTCACCCCAAATAAGACACCTTGCTATTGAGACGTAAGGGGCTACTGTGAATTTAGGACCATACCTACAGTTGCATCTTAAGTAGGGAGTTGTGTAATGAGATGTTTGTTCGCATTACATTTACACTTCTGTTAACGGTATAGTCAGCGAAATAATGAGCAAGGAAGGAATTCCAAAGGCTATCAGTTTGGGAAAAGGAGCTATTAGAGTAGAAAGCCTTCTGGCATCTTGAGGCCTCTATCGTGAAGGTATTTGTGTCGGGGTATTTGTGTCGGGGGTATTTGTGTCCGGGGGTATTTGTGTCGGGGGTATTTGTGTCGGGAGTATTTGTGTCGGGGGTATTTGTGTCGGGGGTATTTGTGTCGGGAGTATTTATGGCGGGGGTATTTGTGTCGGGGGTATTTGTGTCCGGGGGTATTTGTGTCGGGGGTATTTGTGTCGGGAGTATTTGAGTCGGGGGTATTTGTGTCGGGGGTATTTGTGTCGGGGGTATTTATGTCGGGGGTATTTGTGTCGGGGGTATTTGTGTCGGGAGTATTTATGGCGGGGGTATTTGTGGTGGGGGTATTTGTGGCGGGGGTATTTGTGGCGGGGGGAACCAGTGCAGCAAGTACGTCGGAGCACATTCGAGTAGATTTCTTGTAAAACAAGCACAGCGAATCAACATTGTCGCGATGTGACAAGAGCTGCAGCTTGGTAAACAGTGTTGGACCTATTAGATTAGAGGTTCTTTTTTACCGTGTCTAAGAAGGTGAGAGAGACTAGTGGTTGGTGCACCAGCCCAGATGTGGCAACAATACTTCATGCATTTGAGAATGGTGGCTTTGTAGATATATAGGATACTGGCAGGTGTGAGAGGTTTTCTAGCATGGCAGAAGGAGACCAGCTTCCTTGCAACAGCCGTCGCAATGGTTTCTATGTATTTGTTTCACTCTATGAATGTTTGGTTGAGGAGTTTGAATGATCAACTCTCAGGTAGGATGCTATTAGCCATGAAAATCGGTGGTTAATTTTAATCTTAACTTTTTTTTATTTCAAACGCATTCTTAAGAATTGTTTATCATATGTTTTTCTTTTTAAATGCAGGATGACCAAAACTAGTCTACCCATCGAATGGTTAATAAAAATCAGTGTGTCAGGGTCATTGACAATTTTGCACGTCGTGTACAGGTGTGCTTATTATTGAACGGCGATAAAATAAAGATTGTGGGACATTCGTGATTGAAACTTGGTGGACAAGTCAGGCATAGACTGAAGTTTATTTGTACCGAATATAGTTAACTGCAGAAAGTATTATGAATTGTATTAACGATTATATGGGGGGGGGGCATTATTGGAGGCGGATGTCCCTCTGTAATATTATGAGTTGTAGTTATTACAAATATGCAAACGGGAATTGTTTCGTTTATATGGGATAGACTTGTGTCCACACTTTCACGCCCTCGTCAGTATAGGATTTGGCGACAGGCTCTGGATATGTCACAGTGTCAGCGGAGGCAGTGTAAGCAATAAAAATATATCGGTCTTCTCGACACATTTGTATTCTAACTGGTTGCCGTGGAGACGAGTAGGGCGATTGGCCTCGCCACACACGACTTCAGCAGCAGCTATTAATGACACCTACACTGTATACCACCGTGAATTACCTGGCCTGCCAATCCAACAGAATATCCGATGACACTTCCTAATATAGGCTTCTTAAATCTGGTGGTTGAAAAAGGCTTACATGAAAGTTTAAATCCCATAATCATGTTGAATTATGTATTTATGGAATAAATTTCATTAATCGCGTCTTTCAATATTACAGATATTCTTGGAATTGACATCGAAGAATCAGCAATTGCCCAACAATGGGACGTTCCTCTATCAAGTGTTCCCTTTTTATGACACATTTTGGAAGCAGCAATTTATCAAGGCGGCCAAGGAAAATGATTCCGAGACGGTGTTACGAATGGCACGGTTCTGCAGGGAAGACCCGGACTTTATTAACTGGATGGAGCCACAGTCGGGCAACACCGCTTTACATTATGCCGCTCGCAATGGACAATTGGTAAGTCCATATTTGGGGGTTATAGATTTTCTTAGCTGGAGGAACCCCTTTTTCGTTAATGAGTCACCTCTTATTAAGGCCATAGGCCATTCGAGGATAAGGGAATGATTGTCAGTTGAGAGATGAAGAATATTAGGAGAGGATTGAAAATGATGAATGGATAAACTAAGTTTGATTACTTATGGGGACAGTTTATGACAACTGTTTGTTGATATTGGATTTGAAAACGACTATGTTGTAATTAGCAGGGAAGCAGTTTCGTGGTATTGAGTTCCACAAACGAAAACCCTTGGAAAAAACTCTGTTCATGGAAATTCCGCCTGACTCTAGGCACATGGAAGAAAAAGAGAAAGTTTTTTTCTGTTGTTGTAGAGAGAGAAGTTCTTGTTGTGAATGACTTACAAAGGAGAACCAGAGATTGGAGTGAAATCGAACACTTACAATAGAAATAGCGATATAGAGAAAAACTAGCAACTATGACAATCAGTGATGGGGTAAGTGTTACACTGAATTGGATACCGACGACAGCTGATGACTCGGCCTGGAGTGTTCATGCCCTATCAGATCCATCGCACTACTTTCATTACAGATTTTGGAAACCTTCACGTGGTCCTTCTTGTGAGTATTTAATTGTCTGGGAAACCGATGCAAACACTACAGTATTAAACAAGTAAAAAACGGTTACTTGCTGATTTATATGCATAGCTTTTTCTTTTGTGGCCAATGATTTGTCTATTTAATTACATTTCTATTTTACGGCATATCAACATTTTCTTTTATTTCACGCTGTACCACAATAAATCTGCGACCATATATTCGATAGATAGACAACTCTTTGAACAGTAGATTTTGATAACTGGATTTGACTTTCATCTTCCATCGTTTTATCTGGATTTTCTTGGATTACCCCAAATGTGTCACCTCTATCTTTCTAATGAAAGGGCGTCATTTATAACAACCTAGTTGATTGCTCCCGACTTCTTCCGAAACATGTGTAAAAGTTATTTTGTTCTGAAATTGTCATTATTTATTTATTAATCGCTAATTTTTAAGCAAAGTATTAAAATTAGATATTAAATATGGAGATTTATCTCATCTTCTTTGATAATTGATTCGTAGTCTGATCGATTTGAACTAGATACATTTACTTTAATATTAATACCTGTTATATATATATATATATATATATATATATATATATATATATATATATATATATATATATATATATAATAACAGATAATAAAGATAGATTTTATCTTAAATTAAACCCATCTTTATCAGTAAATAGTCAATGTATCAATTTGAACTAGATAAATTTACTTTAATATTATTACATGGTATAGATATAAAAGGAAAGATAATAAAGATAAATTGTATCTTAAATTAAACCTATCTTTATCAGTAAATGCTTAAAATAAAGATAAGGCATTGAAAAATAAATGATGAAAATAAAAATTGTATAAAACACACTGTTTATTAATCATCAAATATTGCAAACAAGGAATATACAGATACACTTATAATTTTTTTCTTGATCCATAGATTTTCAAAACTATAAATGTATAAATGATGATAAATGTATACTTTTGAAAAGTTATGGATTAATGAAAAGATACAAGTTTATCTGTATATTCCTTGTTTGAAATATTTGATGATTAATAACATTGTTCTTCATCCAATTTTTATTTTCATCATTCATTTTCATATATATATATATATATATATATATATATATATATATATATAAATATATATATATATATATATATATATATATATATATATATATATATATATATATATATATATATATATGCAACAAATTAATAAACGTTGCCATAGATATTGTTTGTTGTGTTTCCCTTTTAAGCTTTCTACGTACATTTCATGGTGTAACATAACGTGGCAGATTTCTTTGATCCCCACAAATTTGCTGTCGGTTCTTTTGTTGACGGATTCAACTGTCGTCCTTTAAACACGTAATTAGTTTGTGACGTGTAAGGATGTCTTTCTCTCTCCTTGTAACAACATTTTAAAAAGCACACCAACAATAGTGTTACTCAATCGCATAATGCTTTTAAATGTGTTATTCTTTTTCGCATCATACGAGCTTTCCGTCGCCAGCTCCGTGGAAGAGCGAACGGAGCCTGAGCTTTGAAAAACACGCCCGACGCCAAAAAGGCAGATCTTTCTCTCTTCTTCACCACGTTTCAAACTTCCTGTCGGTGACGTCTAACCTGAAACTTGATTTTAGAATTTTCTATTCTTTTCTTCGTTAAACCTACGCGGAAAATACTGTTCTTAATGGTGTGCGTTAAAAGTCAGTTTATATTCTACATGATTTGACTTAAGTCATCATATGCCAGTAAACGTACGTGAAACGTTGACAAATCTCAAGCTCTAGAGGTGGTGCTGTGACTTTGTCATGTTATTCTAATGAGTGGATATGTATACAGATCGCCACGTCTGTATACGTATACAACGCATGGTATTCCCAAATGGTCACCCATCTGGTACTGACCCGGTTCAGCGTCGCTTAACTTCGGTAAACTAACGAGAACCGGTGTGTCTACGTGATTGTGCCGTATGTTCTAAGAGACCGTTATAAGTTAATTTCACCCCAAAAAATTTGGTCGGTTTAGTCGACACTCCTTCAAGTATAAGATCACTTAAGGTGACGGCCATTAACCACCTCTAAAAGTAGGTGGTAATGCTTGGGAGGGTGTGTTTCGTTTTCTTGTCTTTCTTTTCATAGATGACAAAGACGGCAGTTTACATTTTATTGTTAACTGGTGATCTTCACTTGGCGTTGGCCGAGTGGAGATAAATTGCTGGTCGGGAGGTTTCATATGAAAAGTTCATTTCAAATAGAATTATCTTTAAAAGTATTGCCTTCAAATAAAAGTTAAAAATAACGTTTGAAATATGAGGTCAAGTAATAAAAAACTGTTACTGACGTTTTGAAGAAAAAATCATTTCATAAACACCTTTTTATTTATGACTAGCGGGACCCGTGCCACAGCGTTGCCCGTGATAGGTATAAATTAAGTTTGAAAAAATATAAGTATTAGAGTATCAATTAGTCAAAAAGCAGTTGAAAAAAAAAACACTGTAATTTAAGTGATTTAAGTAGGATTTATCGATGTTTTGAATCAAACAAAAAAGAGTTATTTTATGTTTTGGCTGTGCTCCCTTCTACAATGTTAAGTAGCGGATTATTCGAAAAAATAAAACCTACTGTCTCCCCCCCCAAGTAAATATGATCCAAGAATATGCGTAATTCTAGATTAAATCAATTTTTATCTCAATCCTATTTTGGTGGGAGATTGAATTTGCCAACAGCGAAAATCGACTTTTCGTCTAACTCTGGCATTGATTTAAATATATGGCGATTGATTTAAGGAATTGATTGTGGTTATTTTGTTTTCGATTTATCGACTGTTAACTAATCTGCACTTTTACTATTGACTAGGTTGTTGCTATTTCATTGCCTCTCTACGAGGGGAGAGTTATGCAATGCTGATATTTAATGTATTGAAAAGCGATCTCCTGGGAAAAATTGCCGCAGTCTAGAAGGATTACTTCTAAAAATAGTTAAATAGAGGAAAAGTCAGAAGAAAAATTGCCGCAGTCTAGAAAGATTTCTCTTTCACTGACCTAGAAGAGAAAAGACAAAGTAACGAATACTGCACTTTAGTATATTTAGAAAAGTAGAAAGTAATATTTTTTGAATATCAGTAGCAGTTTCAGCGTCGAAGAAAGTATGTTAACAAAGTTATGAAATAAATTTGAACAATGTTCGGTATGAATTAATATCGAATAATGTTAGATGAATAGGAAAATGTAGATGAAAATAATGATTTTAAATGTTACGACGGTCCGTGCTCGAAATTAATTTCGATGCCTTTTAACTGTCGTGTATTAAATAAAGGAACGTTATTCGTAACTAACATATAGTCATGATAATTAAATATACTTAAATAAATTGACGAATGTTAATTTAAATCTTATGTAAGCAGAAACATGGTACGTATCTGTTTAAAGTGTATTGCCTCGAAAGTACTATTTCATGCTGCGATTAGTTAAGTCGGCGAAAATTCAAACACTTTTTTATAAATTGTTGCGAATGAATAGAGAGAGAAGGGTTAGGAAGTGAGAGAGGGAGAGAGAGAATTGGTGGTTATAATAGGTAAATCAAAAGAAGAAAAGAAAACGTTTTGTGTAAAATAAACCCCCAAATAAATAGAAAAATAACTAACGTTAAAATGAAAACACAAATGTTGGAGTAATGTTATCTATGTATGGATGGTCAAAAGTAAAACTATGAACGCGTGTTGCGTGTTAATTATTAGTGGGAGGTTCGTAGAGAAACTGATATTACGTGCTTCCATGGAATTGGTATGAACAATTCAATATTGTCGAAGTGAACACTGCAGTTCCTTTTACGTTGTAAGTATTTTGAAAAAGAGTTTTAGCTTTCAAGGTGGTATATATTAAAATATTTAAGTGTTTAAGTTAAAAAATGAAATTATACCTGAAGTAATCGAATATTGCTAAAAGAAATGTTTAAAGTCGCTTCGATTAAAAGATGTGGAAGCCGTCATTTTGAATCAATGTACAGTATAAGTCATTAAGTTCATTAAATATATTCCGTAAATTCCAGAATGCAATTAAGTCTATACGTATTAGTTAGAAATAACGTAACCCGATATTCTCGAAAATCAGTGTAACATGAGGAAGAGTCTATTAAATGTGTGTAGAATGTATTGTATCATGTATTGAATTAATGGAAAATGTATAGAAAAAATAACGGTTACGTTTTTCTACAGTATCCGTTATTTATTACTTCCTAGTGATTAAAGGGAGAATGTTAGTAGGCAAATATTAATGGGAAAAGATTTGGCTACCATCTTTATGGGGAGAGTCGGTGATTGTGGTCTAAAAGTAGTATTTATTGTTAGATGGAGAAAATAATTATAACTTTCTTCAAACACGCTCGAGTAAATAAGCTGAATAGAGTGGTGACTTTAGTAACCTATGATGCATGTGGTTATTTTCTTACCTTCACCAAAGGTATAGGGGAAAAACGTCTTCACTTTATATATATAGATTTCCAATGATATTTTTATCTGTTCAAGATACTATGGTATCTGATATATTCCGAATAGAACTATAGTCAAAAATGTGTTTGCTTTCTCTAATAATATAAAGTTGTTGTCAAATGACAAATTGCTTTAATGAATTCGCTTTTATTTAATTATTTGACATCTTAAAAATACCAATAAAAATAATATTAAAATTTTAAAATATTTATGTAAATATAAGCTTCATTGAAATATTCTTTGTTTAATTTTATTTTTGTTTTATGATAATGTATTTTAATTGCATTTCGTTTCTTTACGTCCCAATATATTTCAGTTATTTCATGGACATAACCGATAATTGCTCATAGTGATCCCAGATAGAATCAACAGTGTTTTTAGATTCTATGAAAAATGTAACTCTTATTGAAACCTCTTTGAATCTTCTAACTATTAACATACAGGTTTCTATAACACACAAACAAACAAACTTTGACTTATATACATATAAACAAATGAAAAAAGGAAAGGTCGACAACTGTTTATGTATTCATCAACGTTTCGTCTTGATTTTAAGACTTTCTCAAGATGACTGATTTGAAGAAAAACATAGAAGTCAATATTTTAAAATAGTTGATGACATGGAAAGTATGTTTTTGTTCTTTTTTCAAACGAAATATAGACGTTAGAATTTAATATATATATATATATATATATGTGTGTGTGTGTGGGGGTGTGGGTGGGTGTGTGTGTGTGTGGGGGGGTGTAAACATATTTTAATAAATAAATGTTTATAATTCTTAACCTACAGACACTGATGTTTCTTGCTTACACAGTCGTCAGTGTAGGAGATAACAATTATTTCTGGTCGAAATATTCGAACCCAGTCATAAAGTCACCCTTGACTTGGCAGTCCAGCATCCTTCTCCTCGTGATAACGAGAAAGTAAAGAGATTTCAGCTCTATACTTCGTCGAGGCAGCGGACAAACACAGAAAGCTAGTCAATAAGTGTTCAACTACA
The DNA here is from genome assembly GCA_963556195.1 of Sepiola atlantica. Classification (NCBI taxonomy): domain Eukaryota; kingdom Metazoa; phylum Mollusca; class Cephalopoda; order Sepiida; family Sepiolidae; genus Sepiola; species Sepiola atlantica. Next base: position 25,102,190 of record OY744552.1, on the reverse strand, counting down.
AACGTAAGAACATTGCATTACGCTAAGGTTTACAGCTTGTCATAACTCTTCAATAGGCCCAAATCTTATTTTAAAGAGGTCTTATAACAATATTTTTAATAAATCAATATTAATTATTTTTAATTAACAGAAACTAGTGTTTCTTACTTACGCAGTTATCAGTGTATGAAATGGCAATTATTGCTCGTCGTGGGAATTGAACCCAGTCACAAAGTCACTTTTGACTTTGCAGTAAAGGGAAAGAGAGAAAGAAAGAGAGAAAGAAAGAGAAAAATAAATAGGCCAATGCTTACAAAAAGACCTGAATGTTTAAAGAAAATTTGCTGGGTATGCGGATTTTTAAAGTAGGATTGCAATTTCTAAAAATCATTTATTGAATTGTCTTACAGTCCTGGTGAAAGACTCGTGTCAAAAGTAAGTCAAACCAACAGCAGTATATAATAGGTGTAGAGCAGCTGCAACAGTGACCATATCCATAGCAACCAGATTAATTTCTATCGTGTGATCTGTCACTCCGAAAGAGTAACAGCAACGAGAACACGCATCAGTTTGTTTAAACGGAATAAAGGAACAACTGAATAGCAAATGTTATGCGTGTTTTAAAACGTAGCGTGCCCCATTTTACATTTTGTTAAACCGATCGCTTGTTGCGAATCATAGAAAAAACTAATTTAATGTTTTTTTGAAATGACGATAGCCGCTCATTACGACTTGAATACATAATATAACAGTAAGAGGAAAGTATATAGCAAGTAGTGTGTTCAGGGTGTGCGCATTGGGTACATAGAATCTGATTACAATGAACAGATGCAGAAAGTTTTAGCTAAATAAAAATTAAAGTAAACCTATATTATGGAATGCTGAAAATGTAAAAGTTTACCGTTTGTATTTAAGTGAAGCAATACGATTCATCCAAGTATCTGTTAGTCGTAAGAGAGCGATATTTGATGAGAAAAATAATAATTAAATAGCTTAAGTTAACCGGAAGTTGAGAATGTGGTTCTTATTCGTAAAATATTATACAGAGTATAGTAAAGGAAGGAAAACAACGGAATGTTTATGTAAGATTTGTTTTGCTGAATGCAATCCGTTCATCTGGTATTCTGTCAATCGAGAATGTAAAAGTAATTATTTGGAATAGCCAAACAAAACGCCCCCAACGAAAGTATAGATGAAAAGAACCTGACATATTTAGGTTGCAAATGTAGTGAACCTAGCAGAAAATAGCAATAAAGAAAATATGAAATAACCCCAGTGCTACGAAAATATATGTGTCCTATGAAGAAGACTTCCTTATGTACGTGGGTAACAGTATCAATATATCTGAACGTTAGAGGAAACATTCCTCCGACATCCTCTACGTATGACTATGTTAGGAGAAGATGTCGAGTTGAATAAAATGAAAAATTATTGATAGCAAACAAAACGAACGCATATTTTCCAAAACACGAATTGACCTAAATCGCTGGATAGAAAGATATACTGTCCAATAAAATCGGGGAAGATCCCTTTGTTATAATATGAAGATAATGTTTTTATTCCCAGGAAACTGTCCTTGGTTTGCTGGAATGCTACGCTGATTTTGACGCTCAAAACAAAATCTTATCCACGCCTCTTCATTTAGCTGTAGCAAGCGGACACCTTGCCATAATTCACGTGAGTATACATACATACATCTCTCTCTCTCTCTCCCCTCTCTCTCTCTCTCTCTCTCTATCTATCTATCTATCTATCTATATATATATATATATATATATATATATATATATATATATCGATCGAACGATCGTTCGATATATATATACAGGGTGAGCCAAAAGTAGGTGGACAGTAAAAAACATTTTTTTGTCGAAGCGTAAGAGGCAGACTTCAAAGCTGTGTAAATCAAGAAGGAAAATGTTTTTTACTGTCCACCTACTTTTGGCTCACCCTGTATATATATATATATATATATATATATATATATATATATATATATATATACAGGGTGAGCCAAAAGTAGGTGGACAGATAGATAATATATATATATATATATATATATATATATATATATATATCTTCAACTCTATAATAAAGATTACTGTATATTTATTTGTATATAAATAAATATAAATCCGTTCCCTTATACAAAAGTCAGCAAGTAAAAACGTGCCCTTTCTAGCTTCGGGCAGAACCATTTAAAATGGTGAGAGGAAGCGAGAAAGCAAATAGTAAGTCAGAACATGCATGTGAACAAACATCTTTCTGCCGCCTAAAATTAATTCGGAAAGAAATCATTCACTATAAAAGGACAATGGTTGGTGTTTTCTTTAGGTCATCAGAAATAATAATAATAATAATAATAATAATAATAATAATAATAATAATAATAATAATAATAATAATCTATATATGAAAATTGAATTACTGACATTTGTTACTATCATTCACCCCAAACAAGGCACATTGCCACTGGGACTTAAGGGGCTACTATTAGAGACCATGCGTACAGGAACACTCTAAGTAGGGAGTTGAGTAGCGAGATGTCTGTTCACATTACATTTAAATATCTGCGTGTTAGTACAGTCAGGGAGGGAATTCCAAAGTCTAGCAGTTTGAGGGAAGAAACTATTAGACTAGAAAACTTTGAGGCATCTGGTGACCTCTACAGTAAAGGGGTGGGATTTTGCTGCATGTCGGGTTAGTCGTGGTATTTACGTCGAGGGGAAAAAAGTGCTACGAGTTTGTCAGATCACATTCCATTAAAGTACTTGTAAAACCAGAGATGCAACATTGTGGCGATGAGACAGACGTTGGAGCTTGGTTGACAGTATGAGACCTATTAGATTGAAGACTCTTTTTGAACCCTAACAGGGAGAAACTAGTTGTAGCTGCACCAGCCAGGTGTGGCAACAATACTCCACGCATGGGCGAATGAAGGCATTGTCAAGATGCAGGATAATAGCAGGTGTTCGTAGTTTTCTAGCGAGGTAGAGGAAGCCCACCTTCTTTGTAGCTGCATTCGCAATCTATTTTTTTAGTTGTTCCAATTCATGTTGCCTGTGAATAGTAGGCCGAGGATTTTGAATGATGGACTACCAGGTAGAGTATTGTTAGCCATGGCAATCGGTGATTGAGAAAGTTTCTTGTAATTGTTAAAGAAAAGAAACTTAGTCTTAGTAGAATTAAATGTTACTATCTATTTACGTCCTCATTCCACTACAGACTAGAGGTAATTTTCTAGGGTGTCGGCCATTGCCTTGGATATGTGTACATTCTTTTTTGCCACACACTTGTTATAGAGCATGGTTTAATCAGGAAATATACCCATCTCAAACATAATTTCATCAGGGAGGTTCTTAATGAATATCAGGAATAATACAGATCCAAGGATCGATCCCTGTAGAACACACGCATTAATATTATGTTGTTTGGATGCACGGTCATTGAGGACAACCTGGATTTTTATCTTGTCTAAGATGGATCTGATTATATTACGTATTCGTCCAGTAATACAGTATTATTTAATTTTGATGAGAAGACCTCTATGTCAGACCTTGTCAAAAGGTTAGGATATATCAAGGGCTACCACCCTGGTTTTCTGCTGCCATGTCCAGTGCATAGTGTAAATGTTCATAGATGATCGTTGCGATATCCGTAGTAGGACGGGCTTGCTTAAATCCATACTGTCCGTCAGAAAGAAGTTTAGCATTTACGAAGTGGTAGACTAGCGTTAGATTGATTAATAGCTCAAATATTTTAGTAAA
>OY744552.1:24923444-25093444 GCA_963556195.1 Sepiola atlantica | reverse complement strand
ATCAGTAGATAATATTGCATTCACGATGATGATTTATCATTTTTATTGTTCTCCCTCTTTACAGCATGTGATCAAACTTAACACACTGTATTAAGAATTATTTCATAACACTGGTATTAAAATAAATATATAGATATAAATTTTCTACTGAATTAATATAAAATATATATTAATGAAAATAAATATTATGGTCCTAGAAAGCAATAATAAAAACAAATAATAAGGCAACACATAAATTAATAAATATAAAATATTTTATATCAGTCATATGTTGATTAAACTCCTTGTAACAAATGAGGCATTATATAATAAAGTAATTTATTCCTCCCCTGAAATCATTAAAGGGGTGCACCCATAGTTACAAAAGCAATCGTAACCTCCTCTTTTTTATTACTTCAAAATTCACACATTACTATTTTTAATTGAATATATATATATATATATATATATATATATATATATATATATTCATTTCACTCTTTGCACCTGACTGACTTCTCTCAGCCCGGACCTTGGTCCAGCGCTCTTAGTAGCCACGGCTACTACTTTTTCTCATCAACCCATCATGTTAACCCAATATTTTGATGTACTTGCATGACATTTTTCTTAAAATTATCATCTTGGGGAAGTCTTACAATAAAGTCGAAACGTTGATGAATATATAAAAAGATATCTCTAGGTTTTTACTTTTAATTTCCCATTACGTCGGTATACTTATATATATATATATATATATATATATATATATATATATATATATATATATATATATATATATATATATATATATAAGTTAATTCAACAAAAGATATAAGAGACAACTAATATTAGTGAACATCCGGATAAAAACTGAAGCTCAATATACTGGATAGAGCATTAATAGCATGATATAAAATGAAAGAATAAAATAAGGTGCGAATCAAATTGTATTAGAATTCAAAATTTAGGCAAAGTATCTTAAAGTCCTTAAGTCATGAGTTTTCAAAGATAATTCTTCTCGTAATTATCCTCTAATGAGAAGAATTATCTTTGAAAACTCATGAGTTAAGGATTTGAAGATAGTTTGCCTTAATTTTGAATTCTAATAAAATTTGATACGCACCTTATTTTATTATTTCATTTTTTATTATGCTATATATATATATATATATATATATATATATATATATATATATATATATATATATATCTAGAGATGAAAGATGAGAATAAAAAATTGTAAAGATACAATATTTTTGAAGACATCAAAAGTTCAGAGCAAGGAGCTTCATAGCCTTAATCCATGGATGTTCAACGATAAACTCTTTTTCTATCAGAGGATTGAGGAAAACTGGCAATGTAATTGTAAATATTATCGGCAACATTTAGTTTTGAAAATTTTACATAAAATAAAACAAAATATTTGGTGTAAAAGTTAAATGTTGCCGATAATATTTACAATTACATTGTCGGTTTTTCTTTATCCTCTGATGAAAAGGGTTTATCTTTGAAAATCCATGGCCTAAGGATATGAAGCTCCTTGCTCTGAACTTTTGATGTTCTAATAAATATTGTATCTTTACAATTTTTAATTCTCATTTTTCATCTCTAAAAATGATTGCACTATTCAATATATTGAGCTTTATATTATCACGATAGATTATTATTAAACGATAATTCAATGATCGTTAATTTAATTCGACATTTAAATATTATATATATATGTATAAAATCAATAACAATTAACTAAAATAAATAAAAACAAAAAAAAGATTAATATAAAACAGATACATTAAAATTATTAGAAAACTAATTAAAAAATATTTTGAAATAAACAGAAAATATTTGACAGGTTATAGATTTTTTTATATATAAATAAAAACCATTGCTAAATTAATATAAAATAAATATATTAATTTAAAAAAGTATAATCCAACAAGACAATAATAAAATGCATCAATAAATAATACGACAAAACATGAATCTATAAATCTAAAACTCAATGTGTGTTCCCTATAGACAGAAAGGTTAGAGAATATACATAAAATCAAAAGTGTATATTCATGTCAAATTTACTGTGGAAGATGAGTGAAGTGTTAACAAATCTTTATGTGCATCCCTTACGGGGTTATAAAGGCAAAACCTCGTTTAAAACTCCAAATATATCCTATTTTTTATGAAATTTAAATAATATGTATAACATTTCCAGGAACGAAAGTGGTCCTGAATATCTAAGTGCTCTCTTAACTTAAGGGAGATATTAGAGCCGAACCTCGTTTAAAACTTCACATATATCCTATTTTGTTAAAATTCATATCATATGTATAAACGTTTCCAGGGAAGACAATGGAAGTCGTCTTGAATCTTTACGTTATCCTCTATGTGCCGAATATCTCCATACCGTCACATCTAAGTGACTTAAGGGAGCAGAACTCCCTTAAATCTTTAAATACGTATGTCCGATTTTAATGAAATGTAAACCATATGTATAAAACACTAATTGAGAGAGTTTGTTTCTAAAATTTCAGCTTCTACCGAATATATCAGAGGACGAAACGGGAGGGGATCAGTCATAACAAAAAAGTAGTATGGTGTTATAAGCATAGTCAAATAGTGCATAGTAGTGATCCTCATTAAATCGTGAATCTTGTTGCTGGTTAATAAAAAAATAACACATACACAGTTGTTTTCATATTCTGAAAGACTTATATTTTCTGCGAACATATCATCGTTTATATGATAGCAATCTTGAAAGTGTTTTCTCTGTAAATGGAAAGAACCTTTGATTTTTTTCGAAAGGTGAGTTTCTCCCGAAATATCAATATATTTCCATCGGCGTCTAAAAATTAAATAGATATTTTTTTAAAGAAAAATATCGCATATATTGTCTTCAATGTTTTGTCTTGGTTCATCTCGTCTTTCACTGTTTCGTTTTATTAACATTCATGAAATATGTATATACTTATTTACCAAACTATCATGTCCTTTTATACTTTCTACGTTTTTATACACGGAAAATAACAATACTACACATCTAAAGCAAGATTCGGTTCAAAGTTCCCAAAATTCATACTAGAATTGTCCACTGGACACGAGGCACAAGAGATAAAGGTTTTAAGTAACAATCAATTTTAAGTGGCAGTCTTCTGGAGTTTGAAGGTGCAATCCTCACTACATCAATCGATTCTAACAACAAATAAAATCAAAATTACTTTCTTATACCTAGTCATGGATGACGGAACGAGAACAATCTACTCCCGTGGATGAAATAAAAGGTTCAGTTCGAAATTCCGTATAGATCCTCGAGTTCGAAATAAATATTCTTGAGTTCGACAAGATGCACCTGAAGAAAGTCGGAGATTTTATTAACCGAAACGTTGTGAGAATAACATCCAAGATGAAAACAGTCTGAGTCGGAATAATCTAAATAATACAAAGTATTGATACCTTCGATTCTTTCGATTCTTGTAAAAATTTAACAATAAGTTTTGTACATCAGTTAAAAGTGGGACAAAAGTGTAATGTTCGGGCAATTAATTTTACCCGTGCTTCGACGGATATTCCTCTAGTATATTTATAAAGTTTGATATGTGTATATATTTGTATATAAAGATTCACTAATAAACTAATTAACCGATGAGTATGAATTTTGGAACACAGCTGCTAGGCGGAAGAGTGATTAATGTGGGCTATATTTAATTAAATTTAGTTTATGCAATGTGGTAAATAGGAGGTGAAACCCTTTCGTGAAAATTTTGATACCTTCGATTTTTGTAAAAATTTAACAATAAGTATTGTACATCAGTTAATTTGGGGTATTTAAAGAGGTTTTAGGGGGCGCAATATAAATTAGTTAATTTAGGGGTATTTAAAGAGGTTTTAGGGGGCGCAATATAAATTAGTTAATTTGGGGTATTTAAAGAGGTTTTAGGGGGCGCAATATAAATTAGTTAATTTAGGGGTATTTAAAGAGGTTTTAGGGGGCGCAATATAAATTAGTTAATTTAGGGGTATTTAAAGAGGTTTAGGGGGCGCAATATAAATTAGTTAATTTAGGGGTATTTAAAGAGGTTTTAGGGGGTGCAATATAAATTAGTTTATTTAGGGGTATTTAAAGAGGTTTTAGGGGTGCAATATAAATTAGTTAATTTAGGGGTATTTAAAGAGGTTTTAGGGGGCGCAATATACAACCTTACATTTTAAAATTTAAATATATCAGATTTGCATTGAATTTGGTCTATAGCTATAAGACACCAGTCCAACAAGATTCCCCTTGAATCTAAATTTCTTTTTACATTTTAGACATTTTCCAGAATCAAAATTATGTAATGAATTTTGATCAAAATTAGAATAACGAGTCTAGCATCATCATATCTTGATTTAAATATTTGCAAGATGACAAAAAATTTACTCAAAACTTCTGTTCGAGGAAATCATTTTACTCGTCATGGGACGGGTATGCTTCCAATATATATATATATATATATATATATATATATATATATATATATATATTGTATTGTATTGTATTGAAATAATATGTGTTAATATGAGAGAAAGAAAATTTCTATCCTGCAGTTTTGAAAGCGTTTTTCTTTTTCCATTTCTCTGTTCAAATCACCGGTTGCGCAGCAGTAAGAGTGAAAATCGCACATTTTCTCATTCAATGCGTCTTTTCACGCTGACGTCATTAATTCATCGGCATTCCCCTCTTCATTTTTTTCTTTCAGAGACGTACAACCACTATTTGTCGACGATGCCGGCAATTATGAGCGGCGATTGTGATCTCCTGCTGAAGCTCATTAAAGACCATGTTAACAGAAGGAATCCTTTTTGCTGTTTGAGTAGCAGGTGACACCAACTCCGTCTTCTTTCACACCGCAGATCTCTTTTATACTTGTTCTTCTTATTATTATTAGTATTATTATTATTATTAGTAGTAGTAGTAGTAGTAGTTTTTCTCTATCTTCACACACATATATACATACGTATGCTTGTAGATATATATGTATATATATATATATATATATATATATATATATATATATATATTTGTAGGTTTTTATAAGGAATGTATATTTTCAATTTTAATAGTCCTTACAGTATCCGAAAATTTCCAATTACAACCTTAATGAACTTGCATTAAAAAATTTAGACCATATATATTATATTGATTCAATCCAATGACCATGCAAAAATCAATCCAAAATCATAATTATCACAAGTTCCTTCAATTTTATATATATATATATATATATATATATATATATATATATATATATATATATATATATATATATATATATATATATATATATATACTAGCAAAAACTACTCGCCCTCCGGGCGGTAATTACTAACGCTGTAGTCTTCTTTACAGAAACCAAAGAAGTAATTTTCATTTGACATTTTGGTAATTTAGAGGAAATTTTAAAAATGATAATGGTCGTAGTGTTATTCGATATATTCCAATATGGGAGAAATATACTGTGCATGAACATCGTTAAATTTTGTTTTTAAGGAAAAAACAACAAAAAGTCAATTTAGATGGTCTTTAAGATATTCAACGTTGATAAATTTTATTTTGTTTCAGCATAAACATTAAAATGAATTCCCAATTGATACTGGTTATATAAGGAAATGAATAAACATAAGGGTGGAACGTCGATTGGTCAAATACTCCACTTTTATATTACTGAGTAATTCGAAATGGGTTCTTTGTACTTTTCACCTTTATTATAAAAGAAAGAAAAATATGTAAAGAATATTAAAGAAAAATACTTTTTTTGTGTAATTTAGAAACCCCCTGACAGACGATAATATCATAATGAACAGACACGACTTCCCTCCTCCCCTAAAATAAGAAGTCATTCCTGCGTGGGCGATCTTATGAGAACAGAACTGATACTAAACTACCCCCCCCCCCTTAAAAGATATTCTGACTAAATCGAGTCTTGGGGATTTTTCATTCTGGGAGAATTCCCTCCTACACACCCTTAAAAACGGAGAAAGTAATTCCTGGGAGGACAGTCTTATGAAAACAGAACTAATACTACACTACACCGCCCATTAAAAAATATTCCAATTTAATCAATTTTTTTAAATTTAAAAATGCCTAGTCACATAAAAATATATGTTATGGTTCCGTGGCCTTTTGGCTCAGATCAACTTGTAGTATCTGTTCGACATCACAGCGATACCTGACACTTTACTAAAGCGGAAGTAAATTATCTCCATTGAAAATGAAATTCTAAATAAGTTTTTAAACGCTATCATTTCTTTAATAAAATCTATTTATCTTATTTTATTTATAATTATAATAATAGTACTATCGACAAAACGATTGCATATGTAGAAGAAAATTTGACAATACAAAGAAGAAAGGTATATTACAGAATATTAATTTATTAAAAACTTTAAAATAAATAAATATGCAAATGAGCAAAATCGAGATTTGTTTGAGTGAGTAGGAGATGCCTATATATAGGGTATTTTAATGTATTACTATATCATTAGAATTAATTAAGTTTAACATGTTTTGATGTTAATATAGTTAGGATAGAATGCATTTAAATAGGGGAAATATCCCTATCACCGATAAGGTAGCTATATGTAATAGAATGAGTGTTCATTCGTTCAACGCCGCTTAAGAAAAGCAATAACAAAAAATTTAGATTTAAGGCGCTAAAAATCACACATAAAATTTGACAGGAGCTCTGGACCAGAGGTAAATTTCTAGACCACCGGCATCGTGGTCGTGGTTTCGAACCTCTGTTAAAGTTGAGCCGTGCTGACGATTAGTAAAATTATGAAACGCGTACACGGATTACTTTTACGTGTGTAACATTTTAAAAATAAATGATAAAAATAAAGTTTTCACTATATATATATATATATATATACATACATAATATTACTTTTATTAATTAATCAATAAAATGAACACAAAACAAATATTTTCCAAAGTGCTCAATAGCAAGAGCATTTATAAAATTACATAAACAATATTATAGTTTACGCACATCAACCAGCGTTTTGATGTTCTCACATCTCTTCAGAGACAGAATAAAAATAAAAATAAAAATACCCGCATTAAAAAGGCCACCAGTAAAAAATCGGAAAAAGGAAAAAAGAAAACGCAATATTCAAATCCGATCCATTATCATGTCAGCCAAGTATACGTCACTGTCCGTTGACTCTTCAAACTTGCACTAATAGACCATTCACTCCTTTCTATAGCCCTCTCACTCTCTCGAATGACTATCATTTTTAGATACGCTAGACCGAACAGGAACGGGAAAGTTAAAGAAAAAGAATAAATAAATAATAATACAGATAAGTAGAATAAGAAAGAATATATATTTATATATATATATATATATATATATATATGTGTGTGTGTGTGTGTGTATGTGTGTGTGTGTGTGTGTGTGTGTGTGTGTGTGTGTGTGTGTGTGAAGAAAAGCAACACATACTCAAGATTAACTCATATTTAGAACTATACTGTACATTTAATCCAAATATTTAAATAAAACTAAAGCCTATATTGTTTAACTCCATGTTTCAAATAATTTTGATCATAAGAATTAATTGTATATTAAATAATACTAATAAATATCTTTAAATCATAAGAATTTTAGTTAATCTATTACTATCAATCGGAGTGAGGTACTACCACGTAACCAACCAATAACTATATAACTTAGCACTATAATATTTTGAATAAGTGTAGGTCCCACGAATAAACTACTGCAGTATTTATTATTATTATTATTATTATTATTATTATTATTATTATTATTATTATTATTATTATTATTATTATTATTATTGTAAAATAACCATGCAGACACGTTTAGTAATAACGGATAAGACGTCACTGAAAGGTTAAGGGCATGACCCCGCAATAATGAAGAAAAGCCGAAGACTAGATAGATTGTCAATTAGGATAAAAGAACAACGGAAATGAATCCATGACCTTTGAACAAGCCCAGGTGTGTGAAGTCGACGAGTTAATTTTGGAGTATAACGTCGTAAAAAAAACGACTCGGTAACCATTAAAAGAGTCTGGTGCACGATTCCAGAAAAAGGAAGGCACCCGGAGTGCAGAGTCAGAAATTAAAACGGCGGTTTTACTCGAAGGAAGAAGGGGGCTTACATAGCAGATATCGAGTTGGGACGATATAGAGAAAAACTTGTCGTGAGTCAGCCCCAAAGAAAGGTACCCCCACCACGGGCGAACTGCCGTAAAAAAGCTTTCCCTAGATTCTGGGAGCAGACTGCTACCTAACGTATTGTCGTGTTTCCCTCTAGGTTGCAAGGGAAATCACTCTGTCGAGTTTTCGTGAAAATAACCTCCGTTGGGTAGAGTCGAAAATCAACCACTGTCAAGGTAAAGAAAGAGGGTTCTCTGTAAGACAAGGAAAAGAACAATAATGCCAAAGGACTTTTGCTAACAAGAAATATTTAATTATATATACATGTATACCCAACTAACGCCAGCTGGTGGTGAAGAATAAAGAAACAGAGATTCTCAAGCACGTCATTGTCTCTATCGTTGTGTTTGTTTGATGCCCGAAGGAACGGGTATTGCACCATTACTATCAAACCTATAATTATTATTACTCCCACTATTAGTATTATTATTACTAGTATTACTACTGCTAATATTTCTATTATTATTATTATTATTATTATTATTATTATTATTATTATTATTATTATTATTATTTGTACTCACTAGGAGTTATCAGACAAGTCATCATCAGTGATCGTTCATGGTGTTCCCTGGAGTCTGAGTGACAAAAAGCCTCTCCTGATTTCCAGTACTCTCTACCTCTTTTCGATACCCACCGCAAATGGCCTTGCAGTGTCACAACAGTCACCTACCATTGATTTCTTGCTAGTAACGACCATTGGTCTCTTCTGGGATTTAGGTGGCAATAAGCTTCTCCAAGGTCCCAGTACTGTCTGCCTTCTTCCAGTGAAGGTCTGGATAGTGCTGTCTCTCCTCGGTCTTCCCATTTTCCTTGACCCTTCACGGGCATCACTTTTTGGGGCGGGGTGAGGGCAGTTTATGAGATTACTTGAGAGTCTGCTCCTTGGTTCATGCGGTGCTGTTCTTTCTGTGGTTTTATTTTCTTCCTATTCTAACTTCTATGTGACTGGTAAACATTCGTAACTTATGCGGGTTGGTTTCCGCATTCAAGGATTTTCCTTAAGATTGCAGCTGTTTTGATTATTGCCGTCCTTTGTATGGTCTCAGTGATCCCTTTAATTTCAATTTCTCCCAGTTTTTTGTCTAGGTTTTTGGGACTGTTCCTAGTGCTCCTACGATTGGTATTATTTTGGTTTTCTTCATGCTCCATCTTCCTTTCAGTTCGCTGGCAAGTTCCGTGAATTTGCTTCCTTTTTCCGTTTCGTTGATGTTCACAAATTTTTCCTTCTTCTCGATTATTGTGACATCCGGTCTTCTTGCTTGTATGGAGATATGTTTGTACCTCTATATCCCAGAGAATTTTGTGCTTTTCATTTTCCAATAATTAATCTGATGGTAGGGTTTTCATGGAAATTTCTTTTATGGTCCTTTAATGTGCATCTAGGCGTAGCTGGGGTTAGGATTTCTGTGTAGTTTAAGACATTTAAGGAGGTGAGAATAGATTTGGCTTCCGAATTGATTGTGTTGAGAGTGTTTATAGGGTACTTTTATAAGATTTGTTAAGTTCTTTATAAATTAAATTTTTATATTCAGTGTAAGTTAATTTGTAGTAGTTTTTGGTCTTATCTGCAGGGACTACCATATCCTGGTGTTTCTTGATTTTATTAGTAAAGCTATTAATTTTTTTGATTATGGGGTTAGATTGCTTATTGTGTTTTTTAAATTTAATATTTTTAATAAGGTTGCCTTGGAATACGCCTAACTGAAAACAGGAAGAATATTGTTTTCCTTGAAATAGCCGCTTTTATTTGATTCCTCTCCGTGGACAACAGACCTGAGTGAAATCGCCGTCGTTGGATTTTTATGCAGATTCCTCTGGATTTACCAATATTTCTGAGCCCTACGTTTTTTGGATTTCGTTATTGGTGATTCCCATGCCCGTTTGAACTTTTTGGAAGCTTTTTTATAGAAGTTTTTTTGATTTTTTTAATTTTTAATTTTAAAAGAAAACTTTTTCAAATTTGGAACTTTGACAGTCCTACCCTGTCAACTTATCAATCATAATTTTTCCTCTGATGATAAGATTTTAATCTTTGAAAAACCTGGTTTAAGGAAAGAAAGAGATGAAAAATAAATGTTTTTATTAACTAAACTACTCCTTGTTTTGAACAACTGAAAATACCGATTTGCTTCCATTTGCAGGTCTTACTAATTTTCATTGACGTACCATATTTTTGCTCTATCCAGTATATTGAGCTTTCCTTATTTCACAATAGGTCCAACTCTCTAAAAGTTTACCTTTTAGTTATAATTTACATATATATATATATATATATATATATATATATATATATATATATATATATATATTCCCGAAACAGGTTTTCATGGCAAACAACTGATGAGCCCTTAAATAATGTTAGAAGCAAACTAATATAATAACTGAAAAAGTTAAATTTACTTACATGAGCGATTTTCCACTGAACGACTTGGGACTTAAGTTTTTTTTGTTTTTTTTAAATATAGTTTTAATGGTTGAGAAACTTCCAAGACTATATATATATATATATATATATATATATATATATATATATATATATCATGTAATGTGTAACCATATAATGTTTCACTTATTTTTGCATTTTACACAACGAATTCTCGTTTTTTTTGCAGGTGCGTCAGCGGCAGCACATTGCTTCACACGGCCGTACACTGGGGTGACACAGAATCGATTGACAACCTTCTTCGGTTAGGTGTTGACCCAGACGTTAGGGATTACAAAGGTGCTACGCCTTTACACCGCTCAAGAGACAGTACAAGTTCGATGGTAAGACGGTATTAACCTATCACCCTCTCAATCAATCAGCATGTTCTGCCATTTCTTTAAAAAATTCGTGAGTGTAGCTAAAATGCTATTTCAGACTTTAGCTTGACAGACCAACGAAAATCCTATTTGTAACTTAAACGTGATAGACGAGGAAAATGGTCTTCTAAACATACGCGTGACAGACTAAAAATATGCTGTTTCAAATTTAATTGTGACAGATAAACAAAAATGCTATTTCAAATTTAAGCTTGACAGACTAACAAAAACATTATTGCAAACTTAAGTGCGACAAATGGTATTTCAGACTTAAGCATTACAGACTACCAAAACTGGTATTTCAAAGTTGAGTGTGACAGAGCACATTAATAATATGTACATTTTATTACTATACAAATTGTATAACGTTAATCAACTACATTAACTAACTTCCAATAAACAATAGGATAATCCTTAACACATCTTCGTGTCGTAAAATCTTACAACTCTTAGAAACAATTCGTATCCAATTAAAACAACTTTCCCTGAACAAAATTAGTTTTAATTTAGTTGAAAACATTCGGTAATGTTGATAATGAACCTTCAGTCTTTTATCACGTGATCATTTGTTTTCTTGTTTGTAACTCACTTACGTCACGCAATCTATTTCAAATTCAGTTGATTGTTTTCGTCTAACGTTAAAAAAGTACGGACATTCCTAAGATATGTGAATTCAGTCTGCGTCATACAGCGATGAAACTACTATTCAAATCGAAGCGTTATGGACTATATATATATATATATATATATATATATATATATATATATATATATATATATATATATATATATATATATATATATATTTATTCTGGTACAGAAAAATTAGTACAACATTCGTACCGTCGGTTTCAAGCACGGAAGGTCTTACCCATCCGGCTCTCTTCAGCTTCTGTTGTCATCTGTTTTGGAAATGTGAGGTCACATGACACTCTTGTTGGGACGCGTTATTTGCTCAGTGTGTTGTGTGTGTTTGTTTAAATTTAAATTTAGTGTAATAAGACCGTTGAGATTTAAACACGAGGGAATTCAAGATTAAAGGGAATAAAAAAGGGGGTAAAAAATAAAAAAATATATATGAAAAAATATATATATATAAATAAATATAAAAAAACATATATATATAAAAAACATTTCAATACTAAGAATAAAAGAATAAAAAAATAAAAGAATAAAAAAATAAAAAAAGAGAAAGAGTATAAAAAAGTATAAAAAAGAATAGGTTTTTTAGAACGCATACCTTCAAAAATATAACGGCTAATGATACAAATTCATAATTTGGCTCACGGGAATTTCAGAGAAACCCTCTCTTTATTTTTGTTTTTAATCTTTAAATTTTTAATTTTTAATTTTTAATTTTTAATTTTTAATTTTATTTTTTATTATTATTATTATTATTATTTTTTAATCTTTAAATTTATTTTTAATTTATTTTTATTTATTATATTTTTATTCTTTCTATTTTTATTCTTTCTTTCTCTCTCACTCTTTTTTATTCTCTACATTTTTATTCTCTATATTTTTTTATTATTTTTTTAATTCCTTTTTTTATTCTTTTTTATACTTTTTTATACTCTTTCTCTTTTTTATTTTTTTATTATTTTTTTATTCTTTTATTCTTAGTATTGAAATGTTTTTTTATATATATATGTTTTTTTATATTTATTTATATATATATATTTTTTCATATATATTTTTTTATTTTTTTATATTTTTTTATTTTTTACCCCCCTTTTTTATTCCCTTTAATCTTGAATTCCCTCGTGTTTTAAATCTCAACGGTCTTATTACACTAAATTTAAATTTAAACAAACACACACAACACACTGAGCAAATAACGCGTCCCAACAAGAGTGTCATGTGACCTCACATTTCCAAAACAGATGACAACAGAAGCTGAAGAGAGCCGGATGGGTAAGACCTTCCGTGCTTGAAACCGACGGTACGAATGTTGTACTAATTTTTCTGTACCAGAATAAATAAATATTATGCTCTTAATTTTTAACTTTAATTCTTAATTAATCGAGCACTCTGCTGGGATTTTTCCTACCATTTTACAAAGAAGTATATATATATATATATATATATATATATATATATATATATATATATATATATATATTGAAGTTTGTATATATATATATTTGTTTTTAAAGTATATATCACTTATAATGACATCAGAATTGTTTCATAAAACAAGCTCAATAAAGTTTACGGCTTCAGAGCCTATATACTGGTTGGTTGTATTACAATGATCAAAAAAATCAGTCCACAATCATAATTTTCTGCATTTATTTTTTTTATTTCGTTATTTACGCGATTCCTAAAGAATAAATACAAAATCATGAGTGTGGACTGATTTGTTTGGTCATCGGAATGCAACCAACCAGCATATATACATATATATATATGTTTTCCTAATGCTAATAAATTAGCATTTTAATCTTTTCCTGATATATATATATATATATATATATATATATATATATATATATATATATATATATATATATATATATATAACGCTTGCTTAGATAATGACTTGCTAGGGTGAGCCAAAAGTAGGTA
This sequence comes from Sepiola atlantica, assembly GCA_963556195.1. Taxonomy (NCBI): domain Eukaryota; kingdom Metazoa; phylum Mollusca; class Cephalopoda; order Sepiida; family Sepiolidae; genus Sepiola; species Sepiola atlantica. Next base: position 25,079,876 of record OY744552.1, on the reverse strand, counting down.
GACAGTAAAAAACATTTTTTTATTCGAAGCGTAAGAGGCAGACTTCAAAGCTGTGTAAATCAAGAAGGAAAACAGTTTGAACACTTGCGTTGATAAATAACATTTAATTTTCATTAATATAATTGTTTTATTACATGTAATTGTACGTATAAGTGATCTCTAAATAAATGTTTTTACTGTCCACCTACTTTTGGCTCACTCTGTATATATATATTGGAATTTATTTTTGATAGTATGTTATGTATTATACTGCCCTTCTGTTGGTGCTAATGTTCACGCATACAAAATAAATTGTTTATTTAGTGGTATTACCTGCGCAAGCATTGGCATCAACAAAAAGCAGCTTAATATACATATATGATAATATGCAATAATATTTTGTTTTACACATGTTTCCCATAATTATTGTTTTAACACACACAAAACAGCAAACGTTAAACTTATAAATGATACTAAACCGAGACGTTTTATAGAAGTCAGTCTTATTTTACGAACTAAAAACAAAATATTGCAATGACCTGTGTTTTGATTCTTGCGAAAAAAATTGATGACACTGGATGAGTTTAAAATTGGAACTACGTGTTTTTTCTTACCTGTTGCCGCTCTCATAATCTAGTCCTATCTTATTATACCTAACCCACTATCGCCTCCCTCGTTTCTGGATGATATTAACATACCTCCTACGAACACCACTCTAGTCACCGCTATCTCCTACCCATTTCACCCATGTTCCTACACATTCAATCACTTGGCAGATCGCTCCTATACAGTACGACATAATCGAGTGTGCAGATACCTCCACTGGACCATCTGTAAGAAACTGAATATCAGATGTAGCAGCAGGCACTGGGAACATCTACCTGAGAGAACTGTGGGGAATGAGACATACACCATCCATTATGACCATGAAATCCCCACAGCTACTTATCTGGAAAACGCAGCTGTCAAACCTTACATTGTAATATGGAACAAGAGAGAGAGAGAGTGGCAACTTCGGTTGAGGTCAGTGTCCCTAATGATGGGGGCATAAACAAAGCTGAAAGAGAGAAAATAACAAAATATCAGGGTCTAATGTATGATATGAAAAGAAACTGGAACCTCAAAGAGATCTCTATCATTCCAGTTATCATAGGAGCCACTGGACTCATGAGGAAGAACATGAAAAAGTATTTAGCAAGTATACCTGGTGAACCTAGTGCAAGAGAAATCCAAACAACTGCACTCAATGGAACAGCCAGAATCCTGAAAAGAGCTCTCGGTTGAAAGAGGGAAACCTATCGTTCTCCCAGGCTTTCGATTCCTCCCTCTCTCTTCTATACCTACTCTCAACTTTGATTTCTTTCGAAAATTCATGAGCTGACATATATATGGATAATGAAAGTGAAATAAAAAAAATGTTAACCAAACTTGAATATCACTGATTATAATCGTTTTAAAGGCAGCTCTTATATGAATCTCTCAAGACATTTAAGTTTTATTTTACAGTCTATTTCCATTTTTTGTATCATTTTCATTTTTCTAATTTATATAAACGTTAACGGTGTGTACAATCACACTATGCAAATTTACTAAGTAACGTTTACGGTGTGTACAATCACACTATGCAAATTTACTAAGTAACGTTTACGGTGTGTACAATCATACTATGCAAATTTACTAAGTAACGTTTACGGTGTGTACAATCACACTATGCAAATTTACTAAGTAACGTTTACGGTGTGTACAATCACACTATGCAAATTTACTAAGTAACGTTTACGGTGTGTACAATCATACTATGCAAATTTACTAAGTAACGTTTACGGTGTGTACAATCATACTATGCAAATTTACTAAGTAACGTTTACGGTGTGTACAATCATACTATGCAAATTTACTAAGTAACGTTTACGGTGTGTACAATCATACTATGCAAATTTACTAAGTAACGTTTACGGTGTGTACAATCATACTATGCACATTTACTAAGTAACGTTTACGGTGTTTACAATCACACTATGCAAATTTACTAAGTAACGTTTACGGTGTGTACAGTCACACTATGCACATTTACTAAGTAACGTTTACGGTGTGTACAATCACACTATGCAAATTTACTAAGTAACGTTTACGGTGTGTACAATTACACTATGCAAATTTACTAAGTAACGTTTACGGTGTGTACAGTCACACTATGCACATTTACTAAGTAACGTTTACGGTGTGTACAATCACACTATGCAAATTTACTAAGTAACGTTTACGGTGTGTACAATCACACTATGCAAATTTACTAAGTAACGTTTACGGTGTGTACAGTCACACTATGCACATTTACTAAGTAACGTTTACGGTGTGTACAATCACACTATGCAAATTTACTAAGTAACGTTTACGGTGTGTACAGTCACACTATGCACATTTACTAAGTAACGTTTACGGTGTGTACAATCACACTATGCAAATTTACTAAGTAACGTTTACGGTGTGTACAGTCACACTATGCACATTTACTAAGTAACGTTTACGGTGTGTACAATCACACTATGCACATTTACTAAGTAACGTTTACGGTGTGTACAATCACACTATGCAAATTTACTAAGTAACGTTTACGGTGTGTACAATTACACTATGCAAATTTACTAAGTAACGTTTACGGTGTGTACAGTCACACTATGCACATTTACTAAGTAACGTTTACGGTGTGTACAATCACACTATGCAAATTTACTAAGTAACGTTTACGGTGTGTACAATCACACTATGCAAATTTACTAAGTAACGTTTACGGTGTGTACAGTCACACTATGCACATTTACTAAGTAACGTTTACGGTGTGTACAATCACACTATGCAAATTTACTAAGTAACGTTTACGGTGTGTACAGTCACACTATGCAAATTTACTAAGTAACGTTTACGGTGTGTACAATCACACTATGCAAGTTTACTAAGTAACGTTTACGGTGTGTACAGTCACACTATGCACATTTACTAAGTAACGTTTACGGTGTGTACAATCACACTATGCAAATTTACTAAGTAACGTTTACGGTGTGTACAGTCACACTATGCACATTTACTAAGTAACGTTTACGGTGTGTACAATCACACTATGCAAATTTACTAAGTAACGTTTACGGTGTGTACAGTCACACTATGCACATTTACTAAGTAACGTTTACGGTGTGTACAATCACACTATGCAAGTTTACTAAGTAACGTTTACGGTGTGTACAATTACACTATGCAAATTTACTAAGTAACGTTAACGGTTTGTACAATCACACTATGCAAATTTACTAAGTAACGTGTACGGTGTGTACAATCACACTATGCCAATTTACTAAGTAACGTTTACGGTGTGTACAATCACACTATGAAAATTTACTAAGAAACGTTTACGGTGTGTACAATCACACTATGCCAATTTATAAAGTAACGTTTACGGTGTGTACAATCACACTATGCACATTTACTAAGTAACGTTAACGGTGTGTACAATCACACTATGCAAATTTACTAAGTAACGTTTACGGTGTGTACAATCACACTATGCAAATTTACTAAGTAACGTTTACGGTGTGTACAATCATACTATGCCAATTTACTAAGTAACGTTTACGGTGTGTACAATTACACTATGCAAATTTAGTAAGTAACGTTTACGGTGTGTACAATCACACTATGCAAATTTACTAAGTAACGTTTACGGTGTGTACAGTCACACTATGCAAATTTACTAAGTAACGTTTACGGTGTGTACAATCACACTATGCAAATTTACTAAGTAACGTTTACGGTGTGTACAATCACACTATGCACATTTACTAAGTAACGTTTACGGTGTGTACAATCACACTATGCAAATTTACTAAGTAACGTTTACGGTGTGTACAATCACACTATGCACATTTACTAAGTAACGTTTACGGTGTGTACAATCACACTATGCAAATTTACTAAGTAACGTTTACGGTGTGTACAATCACACTATGCCAATTTACTAAGTAACGTTTACGGTGTGTACAATCACACTATGCAAATTTACTAAGTAACGTTTACGGTGTGTACAATCACACTATGCCAATTTACTAAGTAACGTTTACGGTGTGTACAATCATACTATGCCAATTTACTAAGTAACGTTTACGGTGTGTACAATCATACTATGCAAATTTACTAAGTAAATGCTCACAGAGATATGAAAACTATTTGAGAGTATTTGAATCAAAATGCAATGAGCAAGAAAGAGAGTGACAGAGAGACAAACACTAAGATGTGGGTCACTTCTTGAGTTAAGTACCAATTATGGCTGATTAGAGAAATAGAAAAGTGATTTTTCTTCAAACAAAATCAAATTGTGAAACTACAGAATATTTAACGTATTAAAATATATTAGTAATAAGCCTTACACGTTAATCAACTAGCTTTAGGATTATATATATATATATATATATATATATATATATATATATATATATATATATATATATATATATATATATATATATCGTGTGTGTCAGGTTGTATATGAAAAGAAATCAAAGAAAGTGCTCGATCATATAAGAGAGCTAATATAATTTATTTAGATACTGTATATTACATATTTCAGCAATGTACCGCGGTTTCATCCAAAAGGGCAGATTTAGACATATGTAATATACAGTATCTAAATAAATTATATATATATATATATATATATATATATATATATATATATATATATATATATGGGGGGAAGAGTAGAGGGAGGATAAAAGGATATTCGATAGTATGAGTTGAAATGGAAAAGCGGAAAATCTAAAATTAAACGTTTCGCCCAACTGCTGTGTGGGCTTTATCAAGGGAGAAAAGGCTAAAAGTGGCAAAAAATGAGAAGATCTGTAATTTTGGGGAATATAGAGAGTGATCAGGGTGTAATAAATTAAAATCTATCTATAGAGGGAAGACATGCAAATACGTATATGTATATATATATATATATATATATAGAGAGAGAGAGAGAGAGAGAGTTAGTTAGATAGATAGATAGATAGATAGATAGATAGATAGATAGATAGATAGATAGATATTAAAATGTTTATTCTTCAGATTGATTCACAATGAGATCTAATTTTAATTGCAAATGTCAAACTCGATATTTAGCAATTAAATAGAGCTTAATAACGAATTTACTTCACTTGTATAGTATTATATCATCTTAATTATTTATACTGAAAACAACTCAACTGATTTACATTTTTTTCCAATGAAGAACTGTCCAGTAAACAAACCACCCAGATAGTTTTCCATAACCGTTATAAAACGTATCTGCCTATTACTATTCTAAATATAACCCATTAATAGTCTCATGTAATGTTTTGAGAGTTGTTTAGACAAATGAAAATTCGTTTGGAAGATATTTTATCTTCGTGTTAAGTACACGTAAATCTATGGATTCCAGTATTTGTGTTTTACTACTAACTATATACAACCTTTATGTGATATTTTTTTAAAGTAGGAATCAAAAACACGAAGAATAACATGACACACACTCCAATCCGATATGGAATCACTTTGAAAAGGAGGTTTTAACCTCAGAATATTAGAAAAACATGGACACCATATAACACACGATTAATTGAAAATGAAAAAAACAGTAAGTAGAAAATAAAACAAAATGATCACATTACATATTTTCACTTTATATCCATTATCATCTCGGTTCTCACCTAAACATTCTTTTTATTTACCCGGTGCCCTATAACCTTATATTTCACTTTCATTTAAATGATACATTTCAAAACTCCAAACCTTCTAAGTAAGTATAAACGTGCATTTTATTGACAATTTGTTATAACGTTTATAGCACATTTATCAATTTACATCAAATTGGTTAACACATTTATAACCTTACTTGGATTGGATTCATTTAACAACTAATGAATTAGCATTTTAATCTTTTCCTGATTATTATAGGCAAAATACTTTGTAATTATGTCCCTTCCATTAATATACTGACCTTAATATATGATTGAATTATCTCCCCTTTGATGAACACAGTTTTACTCTTGTGGTTTGTTACTCTTCTTTTCTCCATGCATTAATCACATTTTCCTGTTTATGTTTTAAACTAAGGATTCTGAAGAAAGAAACCTGCATTTAATGATAAACTATCTGGAAATTTTGCTTACTGTACAGTTGTAAATCCGTTGTTAAGTTGTGTTGGGTATAAATTATTATAAGATGATATAATACTCAAAATCGTGTAATCAACACACACACACACACACACATATATATATATATATATATATATATATATATATATATATATATATATATATATATAATATTTGTTTTGTTTATTCTCTATGTACGTGTACGTCTCGTACTTTATAATCGGTACTCATCAGCATAGAGATATGAATATTCACTACTAGTCACGCGATTCGAAACCCCGGATTCCGATATATATATATATATATATATATATATATATATATATATATATATATATATATATATATATATATATATAGAGAGAGAGAGAGAGAGAGAGAGAGAGAGAGAGAGAGAGAGAGAATTAATTAATTAATAAACTAATTTTTGAATATATAAATTTATTTAATTAATTTATAAATTATGTTTTGCGTGCAGACATGGGCACGTGCTTCTGGCTATAGGCCGTACCCAGCATGACTCATCCGGGCAGGGATCGAACCCTTGAGGTAGATATTCGTAGTCTAGCGTGTTACTCTTAACCTGACACATTTGTGCTCAACTTTTTATCGCCTATAATGTTACGCTGATTTTTTGTTACTGTTTTTTTTTGCGTTTACCGGTGCGTTTTTATTATTTTGTCGCTACCCTGATCGTTTTTTAAGAATATGCAGACGACCGCATTTTTTACATTCGCCAAAAACAATCAGCGTGTATATATATATATATATATATATATATATATATATATATATATATATATATATATATATATATATATATAAGTATTGTTACAGAAGGCGTGTGCCAGATAGTAATTACCAAATATAAAGACATAAGAAGTATAATAGAAGATAACGAATATAGTGTTGTCTTTGGTATATATTTATTTTTCATATTTTATATATTTAATCATTTTTGTCCTGATATTTCGAATTGATTTGATGAAGAGATACAATTATTCGTTGTTTTGTTTTTAACTTATAGTGATTCTGTTTGTAGATATTGCTCGAAGCAGGTGCCGACATTGATGCCAGTGACAACGACGGTAACACCCCTCTTCACATCAAATGCTATGAAAAAAGGGACGAATACCTTAATAACCTCGAAATAATTAGCTTGTTGCTGGAAAGAAATGCTGACATCATAAAGCGAAACAATACGGTAAAAACCTATATTATAGATATTGCGATGAGCAATATTCTTTCTTTTCTCATTTCCTCTTTCTTTTTACTTTCTCTTTCTTTCTTCTTTCAGCCAAAGGCAACGAATGAAACGAGAGAGAGAAAGCGAAACGGAGAAATCAAGACTTTATTTTCCTTCTTTTAAAGCCAAGACAGGTTGCATTCTTTATGTATCTCTATCTCTCTCCATCCCCCCTCCCTCTCTTTCTCCATATTTCCCTCCCTATCTCTCTCCCTCCCCCTCTCTCTCTCTCTCTCTCTCACTTTATGTTCTATTTATTTTCCCAGTCAACCAAGGCAACGAAAGAAGAAGAGAAAGAAAGCGAAAAAAGGAAATGAAGACGTCCTTTTTCTCGGTTAAAACTAGAACAGGTGACATTCTTTCTGTTTTCCTCACCTATCTCACTTTCTCTATTTCTTTATCTCTCTCTCTCTCTCTCTCTCTCTCTCTCTCTCTCTCTCTCTCTCTCTCTCTCTCTCTGTAGTGTGTTAGGGGACGACTTAACTTGTCTGTTTTGCTGCCGTCGACACAAGAGTTGCCTACCTTGGTATAAAATAAATAAGACAGTATTTTTGTTATCATGGAAGTGCTTTTTATTTCTTAGTTAAAGTCAGTTACAAATGAACAAACGGGTCTCGGGCCTGCGCGGCTGTGTCACACTGACTCTGTCTTGTTCTCTACGAGTCTATCTGTCTGTCAGACTTTCTTCTCTGCCTCGGTACCAACCAATTAACCTGTTAAAATAATCTTGTCTACGTCATCCGAGGTCAGCTATGAGGTAAGTGGCTGTTGCCCGATTTCCGATCACAGCTTTCTTGAACAATACCGTTATTTTGTTGATCGTGTTTTTCAACCTACTAACGTCATGGACAAGTAATGTTTTCGCTTTGTTCATTTCTTTCCAAAATATTTGTTGTTCCTTTTATTTAGACCTTTAATTCTCCTGCAGGCGACACGGGTTAAAAATCTGCGTCCTGTCTAATAACATTAGAAAATATGTTTCCTTTTAAATACAAAGATGTATTCGGCAAACATCTAAATTTGCATCGACAAAATCCAAAAATGAAACAGGCGACAAAATCCAAAAACTAAACAGTACTCTCATTCTATCTTTATAGGGTTTGTTACCAATCCACTGTTCTGCGATGCAAGGACGATCTGACATAATCGATTACCTCATTAAAGTGGATACGGATGGTTTAATTTCAGATGCTCTCGGAGAAAAACGCGAATTACCAAGTTTAATGTATTTGGCTATTACCGGCGGTTTCCTGTCCTGCGCTCATTGGTAGGTCTCTTCTTTTATTTCCTCGGACTAATATCGATTTATAAATATTAATATTTGTTTTTGTTATCCTTCATTAATTCATCAGTAGAAGAAGAACAAATGCTGATATCAGAAAGAGGCTTAATATTAACAGATCCACCAACAAAGTTCTTCGAAAAAAATAGATTAACGTTATTTGAGTATGTTCCCCGTCTACCAAACTTCTATGTAAAGAAAGCATATAAAGACGATGTCATTTAAGAAAGATCAAGCTAACGACCAGTAAAGAGACGGACTAACCAGATAAGGGTTGAGACTGGCATGCCGCTACTGAGAGCTGAAAGAGTTGCCCAAAACTGTGATAAGTGGCGGAATGTTGCTTCCAAGCACGTAGCGAGGTTCTCTGCAGTATGCGCATAAGTCAATTCAAGTATTCCAATTCATCAGTCACCTTAATTTTGAAGAACATTGCAAAAACAACACATGTGAACACCTGTCTAGGTCTCCATCAAAGAATATACTTCATCAAATATTACTACAAAACAGGTTCGAACAAGAAAATGCGGGTAACGTCGTGCGTCAGTTAAAATGTGAAAAAGCCCCCCCCCCTTTCAAGAGGCGCATTCATGACCGTGTGGACCACTTCGAGAACTATGGGACAGTAGAACAACTAACTGCAGCCAGTAACAATCGCTCATGCCATTGAAGACGCCCCAAGACGTGTACAGCTGAACTAATCGATAGCGTTCAAGAGTCAGTTGAGCAGAATTAGAAACACTCCGACAATCATAGCGAAAAGTAAACAACTAATTCGCTCTATTGTATTCGAAATTTATCATCAAAAAATCAACAACAACAATTAAATATCCAGAGAATTTCAGTTAATTCAGATCACTCTTTTAGAAGTCGGATTTTATTCGATTTTATTCGATTGTACTTCAGTTTCTATTTTTAAACGGTTAGCATCATACGTTTTATGTACATACACATGCTAAGGACCTTCGGAGAAACGCCCTTTTCGATAAGGCTTTTTTTGAACAATTACATTTCTTACTATTATTTATGATTTTCATTTTTTACTGTGAGGAAACTCCTGCTTCCCTGAAGAGGGTCACTGGAGTGGAACAAATTAAAATTGTCTCAGTCTATGAATCTGTACCGGTCACTTATTGTAAAGTTCTGGTTACGGAGAGACGGGCAAGATCTTACATCTTAAATCTGTCCTACAATTCGGAGTGAATATCTCTTGTGTCGTGATTGGTTGGAAGAAACTGCTGATTTGAGCTGTTGTCCAATCCAGAGTCGATACGTAAAAACAACACTCGATGCCGCTACTGCTTCTCACACAGACTCATCTGCGCATTTTTATATATCCATCCATTGGTTTTAATAATATCTCTTCTTGTGTGTTTGTTTTCTCACGGAAATAGGTTTTTGTCACCTCTAAAATATTCCTTTATTCGTCCTCTCTACATAGGTTGTGTAATGTCGGAATTTTGTTTTGAGAAGACACTAATTAGGAAATGTCAAAAGTCATGTAGAGACGACGAATAAAGAGATACTTTTATTTTAAATAGACAATTATTCTGAAATTGCACAACCAATATTGAGATGTTAATGTAACGTTGAAAATTGATGAGGGCACCGCTTACAGTCTGACATCAATCAGACTGCAAACAGGACCCACAAAAATAAAGATCGCCTAAAACATTAAATAAAGGTCTTTTAAAGTTTCTTTGGAATATTTAGAGAAGAAATCTCGACATGAAGAAAAGCAACCTCTCCCAACTGGCAGCAGACACAAATAGCAAAGGCAACGTTTTAGCTGGAACTTAAACACACGTACATCGTAAAACCAATTTCTTTCTAACTTTTACGCTAACAGCACTAATTCCAGTACAAAAAATAATCCCAAATGGTAAATTATTTCTCTTTTGATTGATCTTAAAAACGACTAATTGAAATAAATCAAATAACTTCAGCGAGTGACATATTCCTCTCCCAAATCTATGATACGATTGTCCCTTTAAGAGATTACTTTTGTAAACAAATCACTGTCAATCTTTTTAATAATTCGGAGTCAGAGAATTATCCAAATGAATGAAATTTGTAATGAATGAATTTGTAATGAAGAATGAAATTTTGTAAGGTTGAAAACTGATGAGTGCACAGCTTGCACCCTAACTTCAATGGGATGCAAACACGACCCACAGAGAATAAAGAGAGCCTAAAATATTAAATAAAGTTATTTTAAAGTTTCGTCAGAATATTGAGAATGCAAATCTCGATTTAACGAATAGCAACCTCTTCCAACTGGCAGCAGCGCACACTAATAGTAGAAAAAATTACGTTTTAGCCGGAACTTAAACACACATACGCCTTTAAACAAAAAGCAGTTCCCCTCTTGTCCGAATCAACTCAGATACCGTTGTATACCCGTTCAGACCTCCGTTCTCTTCGTGGGGTGATATGCCGTCCTCGCTGTTGTGTTGTCGGCCCTGGCGGTGATAGCAAACCGATGTGCTTCGCTGACTTTGTTAGCTGGGCTTACACTTCACCCTCACGTTGTGATTTGATGTATAGTAAACACAAATAGCAAAAACAATGCAAAACACACAAACATCGTAACGTCGGTTTTAACAGCGTCAATTCCACTAAAAGAATCCAAATAGTAAATTATTCCTCTTTTTATTGAACTTTAAAAATTAATCATTCAAATAACGCGATTTGTTGTCAGGAATGTTTTCATATCAGTATCGTGTAAAAGGAATTATTTGAATAACCCGAAATGCATTGCCTTCGCTGTCTCTGATGTTTGAAATAAAGTTATTACTGAGACAGTGTTCGAATCATTTTGCTTTACCCAATAAATCACGCAAAACATGCGTTCTTTTACGGGGTCGTTCCCTCTCACGTTCATTAGAGTTAATAAAACATTATTTACGAAAGTATACAGAGCTTATCAAGGAAAAACAAATACTTTTATTTTAAGCGTAGGCTAATTCCGAAATTATACAGTTCATATGGTCCATATGGTAGTCAATAAATAACGGAACTGTTTTATTTTAAGCAGGTACTAAATAAGAAATTACACAAGGAATATAGAGACGAAGAATAAAGAAAGACTTTTAGTTTAAGTAACAACTATTTGCGAAATTACACAACTTATATGGAAACACCGTCATAAAAATTCATTTGCTTATGTGGATTTAATTTGGATTGGTTGTTTGACGGCACGTGACAATTTTAAGATTCAGTAACGCTGAAACACGACATCTGTTTTAAACAATTTATGGTGTTTTGCCGTGAAAACTTACCGAATTCTAAGCGATCGCGATGTTTTGCATGTCGAACGACCGTTTACAAGAGAGAAAAACGCGTATTCTTAAAGTTGTGGAGTTTAATGGATGTTAGTAATTTGCCTGTGTGGATACCGACCCGTTTTAAAGGACGAGATACGAAAACAGTTGTTACATAACAAGGGTTGGGTGAGGTGTTGAGGGTTCTTATTGGTGCGTGTGTAACAAACCAGTAGGGGCCGACGGGGATCGGGTACCCTAGTTACGCGCTAGTATGCATCTTAGTGATGATGCTAGACCCTACGTAGAAACGAAGTGGAGATATAAGACTATATTGGACGCGAATCGACTATCCAAACACGGCCGGGTCGGGCGTCGTGTTGTCTGGCAAAAGTCGTGTTGGGTGTCAATTGCGATTAAGGCCACACGGGGCGATGAGCCTACCAGGTGATGTTTCATAGATAACGGAAATCCCATTTTGTTTCAGAGACAGCGTTTGGCGAGAGACCCACGCGAGCTGGACAATTTAATCGTCTAGGCTGTCGGTATTAATTAAGGCAGAGGTCTGCCACACGGCGAGAAAATAACGAGTAATTGTTTTTATAATGGCGATAAAATCTAAAGGAGAAATCCCATTTATCTGTAGAGTTGAAAGAGGTGCCGTCCCTCCAAACCCCTGGGCGAGAAGAAGGGACACAGAGAAAGAGGATGGGAGAGGAAGAGAGTGTAGCGATGGACATTCTCAGTAAGAGAAAAGTCAGTCAGAGCCAGGACAGAGAATGAACTGGACGGCGAATCGAGCAGTCGTGTTTCGCTCGATGATAGAACAAAGAGCCGGACAAACTCACATCGTTTTCTTTAACATAGATTAGTGACTTAATTAACAACTTGCAATCGTAAATGAATTCACGCACGTACAGAGAGACAACGTAATAGTTGAATGCAAAAGACATTTACAATACGATAGACATTACTTCAAAGTAAAAACAATTCTTTTATCTTTGTTAATAATTACTTTCATACAAAAAGACCTGGCTGAGTTGTTGCATCATTTCTATTGTTGATTTGTTCTGCTTGAGTAGCTTTTGCCTTCACAGAATCAACGAAGCCATCATCATCATCGTCATCCAGGTCTGGAGGAATTTCGACCGAGATAAGTTTTTATTGCAACTACGACGATCGGCTGAAGAGTGTTCACGGTCTGGCAAGATCTCTGTGTAGAGAACCAGAGGCGTGAGCAGCGAGACAGAGACACGAGCGGGGTACATGTTATAACTGGTCCCGTGACGCAGGAACAGAGTGGGGTACCTGTTACAACTGGCACCGCGACCAGGTTATCAAACACCTGTGCGTGAGTTAGAGACGCTGTTAGAGACGTGTGAGGTATCTGTTATACATGTATAAACCATTATACACCTGTGTCGTCGTCGGAACCCGGATTCTTGCTTGTCTGCGAATACAATCACTCAGACGCCGATGTTTAGTTTTTTGTAAAGGTTTATTACAAAGAGTAAAACAATCCCAGAATAAAATCAGTAAAACGGGTTACTTTGTGTAAGAAAAAGAGAGAGAAAGGCAGACAAACAGATAGACGGATAGCTCGTCCCGCTACACTATGTGTTCCCCCCCCCATTGAGGATGTCGCCCTGGACACATCTTCTCTGTTCGAATGTCGACAGCACAGTTAAAAAATCTTTGTTTGGATATCACGTGTTTTTGTCGTCTTCCGTTCTGGGGTCGCCTCTGACCCTTAAGGTCTCACTCAACTTTTCCAGTCATACACCAGCTCCCGTTATGTAACACAGTGAGACAGACGAGAAAGAGATTCGTGCAGTTGTCAGAGTGTTTTTAGCAGTTTAGTTAGTGGTGATCCAGTGTTGTCTGAACAAACGTTCCTCCCCAATTTTACACCTTTGTTGAGACCTTATTATACTACAAAGAATTGTTTCAGTTTCTTACCGTTATGTTTATCAGAGTAGCTATTTTTATTTAAATTGTATTTTTTAAAAGCTTATTTCACCCCAGACAAGGTAAGTTATCACTGTAGACATAAGGGGCTACTAAGAATTAAGGTGAAAGATTTTGAGGTCATCCTAAATTTGGAACTGTGCAGCAAGATGCTTGTTCACATTAGTTTTCAATTTCTGCATGTGGTACAGCCGGGGAAACAGGGAACAGGGAGCAAGTTCTAAAAGCCGGCAGCATGAGGAAAGAAACTATTGGATTAGAAGGCTTTCCGGCATCTGGGGGCCTCCACAGTGAATGAATGGGATTTACCTGATTGTCGGGTTAGTCGAGTGTTGAGGGGAACCAGAGTAACAAGTTGATCAGAGCACAATCCATTGAAGTACTTGTAAAACAAGCACAACGATGCAACATTGAAGCAATGGGAGAGGGGCTGAGCTTGATGGATATTGAGAGACCTATTGGATTAGCGACTCTTTTTGGACCTTATCTAAGAGGGAAAGACTAGTGGATGATGCACCAGCCCAGATGTGACAACAATACTCCATGCATGGGAAGATAGTGGCTTTGTAAAGATATAGGATACTGTCAGGTGTGAGAAGTTTTCAAGCTCGGTAGAGGGAGCCTACTTTCTTTGCAGCGGCCTTTGCAGTGTCTTCTATGTATTTGTTCCAATTCATGTTACCTGTGAATGTTAGGCCGAGGAGTTTGAAGGGGACTCTCACTTAGGGTGTTATTTGCCATAGCAATCGGTGGTTGAAGAGGTGTTTATGTAGTTGTTGAAGGAAAAGAGCTTTGTTTTAGCAACATTAAATGTTACCATCCATTTATGACCCGATTCCACTAGAGACTGGAGGTCACTTTATTAGAATTCAGCCATTGCTTTAGATATGAGCACGTCCGTTTTTACTCTTTGAAAGGTTGGCCTTTTGGCTAAGATCAAAGTGTAGTATCTGTTCCGATGGATACTACACCCCATAGACTGGTATTGTCTTGGCCTTCGGGACTTGATTTACGCCGGTCTATGGGTCTGTCCTGTGCAGTTCTAGAAGGTCCACCCTCCCAGGCTTCGCCTTCCCTCTTTGGGGAGGAGTAAGTTTATTGCTTACTGCCTGAGGCGCCTCTACCGGGGAATGCCGATGGGGCTGCCAAGGCAATTTTTAAACCCCACTTTCCCGACCTTGGGTCACATCTTACTTGTGGGAGTAAGATAAAAACTGGCCTTGTGCCTAACTCCTGGAGAGGAGTAAATCAATACTCACATGATGAGAGTAGAGCGTGGTGTCGTCAGCAGATATACCCATCTTAGACACAATATCATCAAGAGGGTTGTTTATGAAAATCAGGAACAATGAAGTCCAAGAATCGATCCCTAGTGTACACCTGCATTTATGTCATGTTTTTTTGATGAACGGCCATCAGGTACAACCTAGATCTTTCTATTGGATTAGAACGATCGAATTATGTTAAATATTCGTCCAGTAATATCATATGAATTAATTTTTATGAGAAGATCTATATGCCTTGTCAAAGGCTTTGGATATATCAAGCGCTACCATCCTAGCTTCACCTGACTTGTCCAGTGTATGGTATCTGCGTTCAGAGATGACCGTTAGGATATCCGCAGTAGATTGTGCTTGTCTAAATCTGTACTGATAATCAGAAAGAAGTTTAGCATTAACGAAGTGGCAGACTATAGCTAGATGGATTAAGGATTTAAAGATTTTAGCGATGACGCGATAATTTTGATGATAAGTTCTATCTTCAGAATTCTTGAAGACTGGCACCACAGGAGCAATCTTCCAGCTTCCATGGAAGGAAGATTCGACCAAGCATTTGTCGTAGCGTTTAGAGAGGACAGGCGCCAGTTCAGAAGAGCATTTCTTTATTACTATTATTAGTGTAAGATCAGGCCCACATGCTTTGGAGGTGTCAAAGTTTTTTTATGATGTCTCGGACATGAGATGGGTTGATGGTCGGGTCATCAAGTGTGACTTAAGTTCGTAACGGGGAATTTGGGATAGAGTGGTTTAGGGAGTCTAAAGTGGAGTTTAAAGTGAAATGCTGGGCAAGTAGTTCAGCCGCACCAGTTGCCATGCAAATGACATCATTGTGGTTGGATAGTGGGAGAACTGTTGATTGCCCATTGTTCAACACACTATTGAAGATTTTCCAGAAATCACGTGTACCTAGTTTCTGTGACTGAATGCGTTTTCTGGTCATCTATGTATACTTTCGTTTTGCTTTATCTATTACAGTCTTACAATGATTTCTTACAACTATAAGTTTCTGTCTATTTGTAGTTGACTTATGGCGATTGAATTGCCACAGTGCTTGCTGATTATGAGCAATAGCAGCTGCACAGTTCGAGGTGAACCATTGTAGAGAGTGAGTTTTGCTGTAGAATTTTTGCATGGAGACATATGCTTCAATGTCTGTTTTGAACCATTCAGTTAACTCATGTGCGCACTGATCAGCAGGGAGAAAGAGAGTTTTACTCCATGGGGCGTTCCTGGTGTGATCTCTGAGGGAATTCCAATCAGCCTGCTTGTAGAATTTCGTCGTTTTGAGCAACGGCTCATAAACTTGTGAACGAGATTTTAGGGTGACATCAATCATTACTACAAGGTGATCGGCGTTCCCGAGCGGGCTATGAGCATTTGTCACACAAGCCTCGAGCAGTGATATCAATAACAGGTCGAGAGGTGAGGCTTGCTGGTTCACACGATCAGGGAGGCTTGTCAGGAAAGTGACAGTTTGTGAGAGGGAGTATGCTATGGAGAAACTATACGTTGAGTTACCAGCTGCGTCTGTATAGCTAGAGAATCCAAGCCAGTCACGGTGATGTACATTGAAATCCCCAAATACATGTATTTGGACACTCAAGTCAAGGGAGAGTGCTGTATCTATACTTTCAGAGACAAAGTTAAGCAGGGTACAGTCTTGAGTCCAAGGAGATCGATATAAGAAATATAAGGAACAGTAAGTTGTCTGCTAATATTTTGCCTATAATAATTGTAAAAGCACGTTCATGTTGTAAATAAGGAGGAAAAATCAAAGTTATTCTTTGAAATCATCTGCAAAACAATCGAGGCCTGAGATTTTCCTCATTAAATAGTGTTTCTGAATATTGTAATCTATCAACTATATTTACCAAACAATCATAATGAATTAAAGAAAATAGGTTAATGATCTTTAGGTGGCAAATTGATGTTGTTTTCACTGGTAACGGTTGCTGTGGCACTAGACGAATGTGTCGTCTTGCATATCATGGCTCATTTTAGCAAGTAAGAATAAAAGGAGTGAACATGACAACAATAAATGAGAAATAAATACAACTTGTTGCTTGTAGTTAAGGACTCAACAGACAGAACGAAGGATCGCATAAGAGTTGTTTGTAGAATGATGTAATTGTACAATGACTGGAATCGCTTACTATGTAGTTGGTGATGAAGATAATTGTCCTGAAAAGGACTGTTTATCGCATGTAGCATTTTGTGTATATTTTGAATTTGAAGAAATTTGTGTTACATATGCTATGATGTCGTCGTAGTGAGGTGTGTATAACATTATGCACTCTGTCAATAATTCAGGTCGTCTCAATACTGATTTTACATGAAGGTAGAGAATGAATGATTTCAACTGAAGATTTATTGGCGCAGGCGAAATAGACGATCACAAGAAACCAGATATAATATATATATATATATATATATATATATATATATATATATATAGTACATTTATTATATTAGCTTATGTAGATGTTAATCCGTCATCAAATAGAGAGAAAGAGAGATATACTTTACAGCATATACTGCATCAGAGAGAGGGTGGTGCTTTACAAGAAAGGTTCTGTGTAAGAGAGAGAGAGGGGGAGCGAGAGAGAAGAGGAATATACCTTACATGGCCTGTTATCAGAGAGAGAGGGAGATGCTTTACAACATAATATCTGCACCAAAGAGAAAGTGGGGTGTTTTACAACATGGGCCCTACATCAGAGAGAGAGAGAGAGAGAGAGAGAGGGGGGGAGAGAGAGGGAGAGAGAGAGTGGGATGGAAACTCTTTACAAAATGGGCTCTAAGAGAGAAAAGGAGTAAGAGAGAGAGAGGTGGAGTGGATGCTTTACAACATAGGCTCTGCATTAGTAAAAGAGAGAGACGGCGACTTGTTTGTGTTTGCTCTGCTTCAGCGTATCGCCGGAAAGAGGAAAAAAAACCTTTCTCCAAAAACCATGAGATTTTGCCTACTCCCGTTTACTTACAAAGGTCAATCTTTTGACCCCTAATCCTTTCATCATTCTTTCCATTCAAACTTGTAGCCCCACTATGTAACACATACAGCACATGATTGTATACAATCAAATGCGAATTTGTATGGTATACACTCGAAAAGAATGTTGTATATTGTCGAGGTTATTTATTTTGTTTACATTTTTTGTTAACAGGTTATTCGAAAAAAAGTTCCGTTTACTGGAAGGAGAACCAGAGAATCTGCTTCATGAAATTGTCTGCAAACAAATCAAAACGTAAGTGTTCACTAAACGCTACGAGCGATATAATTTTGATGTTGATGACACAGCCATCTTCATATGCTTGACTTTTTGGGTTTGGTTTGGTTTGGTTTGGTTTGGTTTGGTTTGGTTTCGTTTCGTTTCGTTTCGTTTTGTTTGTGGCAAATCAACCTTTTGGGGATATTTAATGCCGGAACACTACCTATTGTCAACGATTAATCTGATACTTTTATTTGTAGCCGAGTGAAAAATTGCGGAGTAATACCTTTACTAATTGTATTAGTTCGAAATGAACAAATTAGAACGAATATGATTTTAACTGGGCGTAACCGAGTCTACATCACACAAGGTATATATTATGTCAATCACGCACCCATTTATTGTGATAATTGCTGCAAACCATATATCATATTACCGTATATCATATTACAGTAAAAAGAATGAACATGTGTAGATTACATTGGTATTAACTTCACAACAAATTTAGTTTAGTTTCTTTATAAACAAGTCCATAAGTCAGTCGTGAGACTACATACCTTCGCATGGCAACGTAAGGATTGGCCAAAGTCTTATCTCTGCATTACTTCTCCATATTGTATTAAATATTCCTGAAGTTTTGCCATGAAAACGTTAATAACTCAAAACCTATTTATCTGATCGGACATTTTGCATCAGATGCATACATCAAATTTGGAAAAATCGGAAGTTGACATTCCGTAAAAATGTTGACTATGACCGAATTTTCCATGATCATGATCAAAGGTTAGGTCATATAAGATATCGGACTTCATTAATTACAATACGGACCGAGTAATGAGTCACTACGATAAAGAGAACCGAGGTTATCTCGAAAAGTGTGACTTTCACCTTTTCGTTGATATGACCTAGATTTCCTAAAACTAAATCAGTTCTAAGATAGACCGTGATCGATATTTTGACCAAGTTTGGTGACAATTGGTCAAGCAATATGGACACTAAGCTGTACACAAACAAACATGTGAAAAACCACGAAACTCGACCAAAAACATAACTTTCTAAGCAGAGGTAATTAAAAATTTCAAAACGGTCATAAAAATGAGATAAAACTGCTAATTTATTTGTACATTTTTATACAAATGAGTCACCACTTATCAAAGGAAAAGCCACTGAAGGCTAAGAGTTAATGAGATTGTCGGATGATGAAGCAGTTTTATGAGATGATTAAAAACGATGGACAAAATTTGTATCATTTAAGAGGACGGTTCGACATGTATTTGTTGACATTGGACTTGAAAACGACTAGTGGTTCCGCCATACGTGTTCCACAGATGGGAAGTTTTTACTCTATTCATGGAAGTTTTAAGTACACAGAGGAAGAAAAGAAAGTTCTTTGCAGTCGTGGTAGATGACGAGTTCTTGCTCTGAATGTTTTACGAGGGGAACCGTATATAGAATTGGGATTGGTTAATTAATTTGGTTGTTGTTTGTTAAAAATTGCCAAGCAATGATAATCGATATTAAGAAATAGACTAATGAAGAAACAATACCTTGTTTTAAGCATGTCGTAAACCAGGAATGGCTAACCTATTACACATGTGCAAAC
Source organism: Sepiola atlantica (assembly GCA_963556195.1). Lineage (NCBI taxonomy): Eukaryota > Metazoa > Mollusca > Cephalopoda > Sepiida > Sepiolidae > Sepiola > Sepiola atlantica. Next base: position 25,059,879 of record OY744552.1, on the reverse strand, counting down.
AATGGAGCATTATTTGCTGAACACAAACACACGCATATATATATATATATATATATATATATATATATATATATATATATATATATATATATGTTTGAATTACCTAATTGACATTATCCTCGAGCGTCTCCGGTCTCTCTGTACAAGGGTTTGTTAGAACAACCTGACATGAGTATACTTCACCCTAAAAGTAAACCCTGACCAAAAATTCAAAGTAACATAGTATTCGCAACACAAATAAGATCTCCTCGGCATGGCTATACACTTGCGGATACAAGGAATAGTGCACCCTATCCTAGTGATGTTACCTCAAGTAGCAACACTTAACTGGATACTTCACCAGACTAGATGAATTATTGTCCTGGAATCCGGTAAGACCAAGAGACCACCAGAAAGATATATTACAACATAAGTAACTGGTCAATTGGGGAGATGTAAATTAGTGTTCTTAACTTCTCTACTAAATCAACGTTTGAGAAATAAAGGAGAACTTTAATGGAATACTTGAATATCTATGTATCTCATATAGAGATCTCTGAGAACTTTGACTGAAGTAAAATGAAACACAAAATGTATATATATATATATATATATATATATATATATATATATATATATATATATATATATATATATATATATATATAAAGTTCTACTTAATTTACCTTGTAAAATGATGATGAAGCATATGTGTTTACAGGAAAAAAGAACTTTTAATCAAGGCAAACAATTGTTTCGGCTAAAACCAAGGATATTGTTTTCCCGAATTTTAAATTATTTCAAAATATTTAAAATATTTACAGATGTACATTTTAAAGTACCTTTTAAAATACATAAACATACATTGCAAAATACCTTTGAAAACACATTTAAAAACTCCACGGTTTGGCCATTGCCAGTACCAAGTGCAAAAAGTACAATAAGTAAAAAAAATGGCAATACACATTAGATATTTCATAAGAGGGTGAAATAAATAAAACTTTGTAAAATAGCACATTAGAGTTATAGCTGACTTTATGTTATAAAATAATCCTGCACTTGAAGACCTTTAATACTGAATTAGAACACACACACACACATATATATATATATATATATATATATAATAATATTTTAATAAATAAATATTAATTATTTAAATACCTAGAGATATCGATGTTTCATGCTAACGCAATCTTCAGTCTAGGAACTAATTCCCGACGGTCGGTAGGCGCGAACCCCGAACACAAATCGCCACTGATTCGTAGTCGGTGATCTTATCCAAACGGCCATCGTCAATTAGTTAGTAAATATAGAGTAACTTTAACTGTAAATAGCGACAAGCGACTGCTATTTACCAGGCAGCTAGAGTGATCTTACGAAACGGTGTTCGGATCGCGCATATAGCTATTTGTACTGCTTGTTATTAAAGCTACTCGAAAGTGCCCAGCCCTTGTGGGGAGGGGGGCTTATATATATATATATATATATATATATATATGAGAATAAAATACACAGCATATCATAAAATGAAACGCCGTGGAAAGAAGATGTGTGAAAAAGACAAAATAATTTAATTCAATTTCATTTAATCAAACTCACGTACAGCTGTGCATATGATATATATTTTAAAATTTTTTAAACGCAAAATATGATGAAAAGCGTCCCCCACCACCTTCTAAAAACTCTATAGACTGCTGCTGCTACTTGACACCAGTTTTATTTCTGCCTTCTCACTTTTTTTTTTACTTTTCTTTCAATCCAAAACCAGCCGAAGCTCGCCGCTTTTAGGCAAATCAATTTGACGCTTGTGTGATTTTATTTCTACATTTTTCTTCATCCTGAGGAAGTCTTACAAATAAAGACGAAATGTTGATGAACACATATATAATATAGTTTTAGACTTTCCTTTTTCTTTTTCGATACGTTGGATCATTTTATCCCTATCTTTATTCATATATATATATATATATATATATATATATATTATGTAATGCATAACTCTAGGCCCTGTCTATTGAGTGCTCTCGACTGCTTGCTGAATAGCCGTCGTATTTGCTATTTAGATGTTAATTTACTTCCCATCTTTAGACACTGCGTGGTGGAGCATTGGTACGCGCCCCAGCTGCTGAGTCAAACATAACTTTGTATTGGGGTTCGAATCGTGTTACCGGCAGGGATTGTCTCTTCCCATACTGATGAGTACAGGTTTGGCATGAAACACACGTATATGGGTTTATTTTTAAACTAATATTTATTTATGCATAATTATTCAAAGCTCTCGTAAGATAGAGCACTTTAAGTAAAGTTGACAACAAGCCGTCATTCTTGGTTATGCCTAACTCTAGACCCCACCTATTGAGTGCTCTCGACTGCTTGCTGGATAGCCGCCGTATTTGCTATTTAGATGTTAATTTACTTTCTATTGCTAGACAATGTGTGATGAAGCATTGGTACGCACCCCGGCTACTGGTGCAGGGATGACTTTTGTATCGGGGTTCGAATCGTGTGACTGGCAGGTATTATCTTCTCCCATACTGATGATCGCAGCTTTTGTATGAAACACATATGTATATGAGTTTATTTTGAAAATAATACGACAGTGTGTGAATAATATCCTTATGGTCAACATTTACCCAATCGTGACCAATTCTTGGGCTTGTCATTAATTCAATTTTTATCCAAACTTGATGCGTTTTTTTCACTAGAATTGACTCGTCCGAAGCCTTTTTTGAACAGAAAGAAATTAAAATTTGGTGTAGTAGAAAAAAGCTAAATAAAATTATGTGTGGTCATCAGCGAAAAAAGCTATTCAAATTATGTGTGGTCATCAGCGTGTAGGATAACGCCCCCCCCTCATTGACTTTGAATAACCATAACCTTTTTTTATTTAAAACAAATATTATTTTTTGATACACAAAATGTTGCAAACAGCACAGGGAATCTAAAAATATATCTCGAAAGGAGTTTAAGATATGGAAGGGTCGAGCAGCTTAAATCGACAAAAATGCCGATTGAGTAACGCCCCTTTAACTTGACATAACTTTTTAAATGATAAATATAATTTAAGGATGGAAAAGTAGAAAGATAGAACTCGATGAGCTGATTATAAACATGTTAGTATTAAAAAATAGAAATAGAGCTGCATGACTTTTAGTAGAAAAAAAAGTGATAATTGACTTTTGAAGCTGAATTTTTCAGGGAAAAAGGCCAAAAAAGGCCAAAAAAGGCCAAACTGAAAACTGAAGTCACACTTTTAGATGAAAGAAAACCCCCCAAAAATGCCAAATTGAAAATTCTCTTTATTAATGAAGAAAATGAAGAAAAATGGGCTATATTGAAGATATTAACTCTTGGGTATGTTGAAGATGTTAACCCCCAAATATTTGTATCTTTTTTTCTATTAGTTTCGTATTGTTTTCTTAGCGGTGAAAGCAAAGATGTTCCTTATGAAATTGAAACTGTGGGCTTTTAATATATGCTTTTTTTGGAAAATTTAAAAAAATATTTATATAATTATTGCGCTAAATAAATAATAATTTCTACAGTATACATATTAATTTTGATAGCGTAGTGGAAGACTTTAAAGAATATTTGAACATGTTATATTTAAATAATTGTTGATAAATTTGTAGAGAGATACTCTCTAAACAAAAATGAGATTATCCTTTTTTTAGGCGATTACGTGTTGGGAAAGAAAAACAATTATTTCAGAATTTAGAGTTTTGCATATAAATTTAGCGTAAACTTATCACCCATTTCTGGCCGATCGCTATCGGGATAGCGTTTTAAGAGCATATAACCATATTTTTTTGCAAAGAGATATAAATTGTGTTTTTTTTTTGGGGGGGGGGGGGAATAAAATATCCATTAATCCTACCACTAACCCAAAGTCCATGTGGAAACAGTCCCCGCTAAAAAAAAAATCACTTAACTATATCAATAACTAGGTGGAAACCCAAAACATTTAACTAGAACGGTTACATACGTTCTTGGCCTTTTGGCTAGGAGCAAAGTGTAGTATCATTTTTTGTATAATTTTGTATTTTTTGTGAAAATAAATATTGCAAAGTTCTGAGACTACACTTCATCTTTTCTGTCTTCGATCAGTGAAAGAGAAATCCTTCTATACTAAGGCAATTTTCATTTTTGTTACAATCCAGAGTTGCTCTTTTTAGAGATCTGGATTTTCCACACATTAAAAACCGACTTTGTGTTTTCCTCAGTGCAACAGAAATATTCCGCAAAGGAAAATCCGGCAAAGATAAATTCGTCAATTAGGAAAATTCGGTAATTATGAAATAAATATCGATTGAAAATAGATTCTAGAACCGTTCTTGCAGGGGATATAGTTGAAAATACGAGGCTACCCCCCCCCCCAACCAAAAAAGAACACTTCTTGTATTATCTTTTTCGTACTTGTGCAGTTTATGGACCGGGTTATTTTTTAGATAAGATTTTCAAGTTAAATTACATTTTTACGATATCTTTTGTTTATTAAATTGTTAGGTGAAAGCACAGAATCGTCAGCAAAGCCTCACTCCCCATGTTAAGAATAGCTTTCTAAATAATGTTCTTATTTCAACCCGGTCTGTAAACTAAAAAAGTACCATATTTTTCAATAAAAAAGTAGTAAATTAAAATCCTATTACGAGATTAAATCCATCATAATGCATTTCAGTTTCTTCGTAAACAAGTCAGCCATTTTAATATTTTTTTAATAGTTGAAATAATAAATCCATTACTTTGTGTTCAACATTTGAAAGGAATTTGGAAGTATTTAAACTGTCGAATAGAAAATTATTTAAACATGCTTTAAAATTCTTAGCAAATCTTCATGTATTAAAAGCCTCCAAGATAATATTTAGAAATAGATGTCTGAGAGGGATATAGTTGTATAAAGGGCGTACCTACCCCCCAAAAAAAATTAAAACATAAATATTTTAGAATATTTATTAATCCTTAATATTATAGCGGCACAGAGAAAGAGAGAGAGGTTTTAAAAGAAAAATTTTACACACTTTTTTTTATCTATTTTATTTTCTTATCCATGCCCCCTCCCCCGGGCAAACCGGATAGTTCTGTTCGTGTTAAATAATGCCAAAAACTACATTTTTAGCAGAAAACATTGTGTGTATCAACTGTAGATACTTGTACAGCATATTGGATTCCCATAAACAAGTAAGATAGATTTCTTTTCTTATTTATTACTAATGGAGATTTGATACCTGGCTGTCTGAAGCCGGAACTATATAATTACTTCTATTAATTGTACTATCTTTTAAGGCTCAATTGAGTCAGTTTACTATACTATTTCAGACTAATGTACTATCGTTCAATGCTCAATTCAGGGTGTAGTGTAGTATGTGTTCTTTAGTCATGAGTCCATCTTCCCAGGGATTACCGTCTTCTTTTTTTTTTGGGGGGGGGGGGGGGTAGTGTAGTATCTGTTCTTCGCCATATGATTGAGAACAAAACTTCCACCCGAGGGGGGGGGGTGCAGTTGTTCCATTGTTTGGATTAGTAGATTATACTCAAGTACTTGCTAAAGACATTTTCTAGGGCTGTATTTTTTTTCAGGGATGTTTCACTGTCCTCCCCACATACAATGCCTGGTATGCACCAAATGGTCACCCATTTCGTACTGGTCAAACTCAACGTTACTTAACTTTGGTGATATAACAAGAACCGGTGTGTCAACGTGATTATCTCTAATATTATGCAGTGAAACTTTGCCTCCATCAGTTGTTCTTCGTTTACTGTTTTGTTTATTTATTTATCTTTTGCAGGTCTAAAACAAAGGATATTTTGGAATTTCTTTTTGAGTACGGAGTCGATGTCAACTTCCAGTTCCAGAATAATAACACGTTCGTATACGAGGCTACCCCCCCCCCCACACACACACACACTCAACCAAAAAAGAACACTTCTTGTATTATATTTTTGATACTTGTGCAGTTTACGGCCGGGTTATTCTTTAGATAAGACTTTCAAGTTGAATTAAATTTTTATGATATATTTTGTTTATTAAATTGTTAGCTGAAAGCACAGTCGAGTGCATTAAGTAAATAATGTCCTCCACCCGTGCAAACAAAACTGTAAAAAGCTGTTTTATTACATTTTATTGTTGTATTTGGTTCAGTCAACAACATATAAAAAATAAGACAACATGTGAGCATCAAAAATGGTCAGAATCCGGCCTTCAGCGTTGGAATCAAAGTGTTATGTTATCGGTTAGTGAATGAGAAGTTCTTCTAGATTGAGGCAATTTTTATTTTTCGCCCCAATCCAGAGTTCCCCTTTTGAGGAGCTTGATTTTCTCCACACTAACCCTTAATGCTTTATTTTTTTATATTGGTTTGAAAAGATTTTTATCAAGTGCAAAACGTTTTACAGGGACATGGGAAGTTGGACCTCTTTGCTTCTTTGCTTCTTTGCTTCTTTGCTTCTAGCATGAGCTCAACAAAGGCAGGTCTTCTCATTTTCAAACAGTACAACGCCCAGATTTACAAAGAGTTTCAGCTATAATTCTACAAACATCTAGCAGTCTTTTCTGATAGCCATGAACTTTGCGATGAAGAAGCCAAGAATTCACTAAAGCAGTATCAAAAAGATGATAGAACAGACGCATGTAATATTTACGGATCCGCATTTTGTATCGTTGTCGACCAATCAAGCTGTCCATCAAATCTACACCTTCCATATGCTTGTTATAGCACGACACATCGAAGATAGTGATTACCTATTTAGCGGGTGTGCTGATGCAACATCATACTAATACCTACTCACACTTGCCAACAGGCTCGTTGCAGATATGAAACAAGTTGCAGTTTGACACATTTTCGTTGAATATTATATATTTAATAGGAATGATTTTGGAATGTGTCATATTTGAAACAAAAAGCATTTAAGGATTAAAACCGACCTTGTGTCTAACTCATTCCTTGTGACAAATAAATAGGTACTACTCTTACTCTTCAACTTTTGAAGGTGATAACATAGAGGGTAATGTCATACGATTTTATGAGTTTCAGAGAAATTCATATTTGGGCTTATTCCCCCCCCCCCCCTGAATCGTCAATGCGCATTTTGTACGGTCCGGGTTTTCATGGAAATAAGTTCGTCTTGAGTGATATTTTGTAGCTGACTCTTTGGGTGATATAGTTTTGTTCTCAATCCAGAGATTACCCTTTTCAGGGAGTTGTGTTTTACCTAACATTAAAAATTGACCTTGTGTCTAACTTTTCCCTCCGTTAGAAGACAATTATGCTCACCACCAAGAAAAAGGAAGAACTCGTCTCGAGCATATATGTTATATTGTAAGATAAGGGTAAAAAAATAACAAAGATTAGAATTATATACAGGTTGACGTCCCCCTCCCCCCACCCAAAAAACAAAAGAGGTCCATTACTACAAGCAGGCTCGAGCTCATTCAAGAAAGTGCACCAGTTCAAATATTAAAACGCCTCCTTCAAAAAGAGCATTCAGGACTAACTGGACCACTTCAAGAACTATCGTCCAGTGGAGAACCTCACTGCAGCCAATCGCAATCGTCCAAGCCATTCAAGAGGTCCCAAGTAATTTACATCTTAGCTGATCGATAGCGTGACAGAATCAGTTCAGCAAAGTCTGAAACACTGTGCACAAAAACGTGCTGCGGACCCTATCCCTGCCGCTTATTGTAAAGTTCTGCTGGCACCAAGATAGACCAAGCTCTCACATTTCAAACCCAGGATTAGCTTAAAGAGAACTTTTGAGGCTGTGATCTGTTTCAAAATTCATTTTGAGTGGGCACCTCACAACTCAGACTTTATACCCTTAGATGTCTTTCTCAGCAGCTACCTACAAGACAAAGCTATGCATGGAGGTCCAGGACCACCAAGGAACTGAGAAAAGCAATTAGTAGGATGGTCATAACCATACCTCAGTCGGTTTGTAAGGATGTCATGTAGATATTTGTGTTGTGTCTCAAGATATACACCAAACTAAATGAAGGTCACCTCGAACACATGCTCTAGAATAAATAAACAGAGTCTAAAGTTTTGATATGATGTTTTTCACACAATAAATCTGTTATTACCATTCAATGCTTGCAGACTATTAAGAAATGAGGCCGATTGAAAGTTTGGGCTAATTTTATTGGGGGAGGAGGTGATATAATATTTTAAACACAATAAAACTGTTGTTACCATTCAATGCCACTCCTTGCCACTCAATGCCACTCCAATGGATACCCCCTGTAATAGTGGCTGAGCATGTAATTGTGAAACAAGGGTTGCACCATTCCAACCCACGCCTATTCTGAATCGGCACTGCTAGATTCGAGTGGCAAGGAGAAGCGACTCGAAACAATGCCGAGATAAGCAGAGAGCACATACAGCACCACGTATTTCCAAATGGTCACCCATTTAGTACTGATCAGGCTCAACGTCACTTAACTTCGGTGATCTAATGGGAATCTCGTTTATTACAACTCTAAATAACTATAAAATGTTTTTTTCTCTGGCTTCATTTTATGTTTTTCTGACCCTGAGGCAAATCTTATATTTTCGGCAGTGACCAAATAAAAATGTATTATGGGTACATTTTGATTTAAAGGCGAGGCTGAAAATATGGTGGCTGCTTCTTTATATTTCTTTATAGCATTTTCTTTCGTTTTAGTAAAATTGAATATATCCAAGAGAGAACTATGATTGGGAACTTTGGAGAATATGAAGTCACAGATTAGTTGTAATGGCAAACCAGCAGAGTACCCGACTCAAAGTCAGCAGCAAACAGTGTTCGGGCAGATTTAGTTCCTGATATTAAAGACTTCCTGTTTTGAGTCGCTAACTCTTCTGGTTTGCCAAGTTTTGTACCAATTTTTATTTATTAATTTATTTATTAAATTGTTACGTGAAAGTACAGAATAGTTAACAAAGCTTCCCCCCTCCTGATGTTAAGAATGGCTTCCTAAATAATCTTCTGCAGCTTACGGACTGTGCTGAAATAATAACGTTATTATTTAGAAAGCAATTATTAACATAGGAAGGGGGGGGTTGTTAACTATTCTGTACTTACAGCCAACAAGTTAATAAATAAATTAATAAATTTAGGAAACTGAAGTTTAATATAAAGAACTAAATCTGACCGAACACGGATTTCTGTTGACTTTGAATCGGGTACTATTCTGGTTTACTCACAGTGTGGTAGCATCTGCCATGGCCCCATTCATGAGTTAAAATAGAATATGTCCTCGGTATGACATGAAGCTGCATCCAGTGATGCGGTCCCCAACTTTGTAGCTTTGGGGTCATCCCTGAGCTGCCATTATTTCCAAGTCCATTCTGATCGGGAGAATCTCTTATGGTCCCATCTTTGAGTTAAATAGAATCTGTCCTCGGTATGACATGTTTATTTACCTCCTCTCCAGGAGGTTAGGCACAAGGCCAGTTTTATCTTACTCCCACAAGTAAGATGTGACCCAAGGTCGGGTCGGGAAAGTGGGACTTGAAAAGCCCTCGTCCGAGAAGGTGAGAACTCTGGCCATTAAAAATTGGTAGGGGCGCCTCAGGCAGTAAGCAATAAACTTACTCCTCCCCAAAGAGGGGAGGCAAAGCCTGGGAGGGTGCACCTTCTAGAACTGCACAGGACAAACCCACAGACCGGTGGAATCAAGCCCCGAAGGACAAGACGACACCTCGGTATGACATGAAGCTATATCCAATTTACTACCTACCTGTACCTGGTGTGGCACTCATCTTGGCCGGGTTGAGCCGGCTTCTTCCAAATGAAGTTTCTAGGGAATATTACATTCACACACAGTCCCCAGTGACATGTATAGTTCGGTTATGGTGACGCTATTTTTTGTAGTTTTTTTGCAGGGAGATGTCGCCATCTTCCCACATACAGAACCTGGCATGTCAACATGATAATGCCATATACAATTTAGTAGTGAGTGACTCCTTAATTGCTATTACTAACAAGTTCACTCTGATCCTGAGTCGGGGTCACATCAAATCCCTGCAGCCTCTTTCACACAGAAAGGATGTTGCTAGTCTCTCTCTACTGTATAGTTATCTTTATGATAGGTGGTCGGTTGAGCTCCAACCCCTGCCAGTACCCTGTAGAACATTCACAACAAAAACTCGTTCGTCTACAACCACAGTCAAAGAACTTTCCTTTCTTTCTTTGTAACAAAAACCAAATGGAATTTCCATGAACAAAGTTTCTTTCTCAGAACATCGCATCTATCTGTGAAACAAGATACCACAAGTCTGCTTTCCAACCGAGTACAGCATGGTCATCTTCAAGTCTAATGTAAACAAATACTTATTGAGCCGTCCTCTTGAATAATCAATTTGTCTTTAGTAATCTTCTGCCCATTCCACCCGTTGTTTCCAATCCTGTCATGCTGCCGATAATCGTCCAACTGACAATCTATTTAACCCTAGTCCTCGAGTGGCCCCCATACATTGATATGTGGTTACCCATCAGTAAAAAGTAAAATGGCTTGAATATCATCTGTCCTACATATGACATGAAGGCTCTAATTTGAGAGATTTGGGAAGGGTTGTCCCCCCTTAATTGCAATTACTCAGAGATCCACACTGATCTTCAGTATTAATACCAGGCAATGTCTCACTTATGGACAAAATAGCATTTGTTTTAGGTATAATATCAAACATTATCGGTTGATATACACATAAATGTGCATTATGAATACCTAGTTAAAACAAACACCATGAATAAATATTTAAAGATATTAAAAACGTTTACCAACATCATCGGATTTCACATTAATTAACTTGAAAAAGGTGAATGTATCGTATAACAAAACAAACACGTTCCTCAAATCGCCATACCTCAAATCACAAACAATAAAATATTTATATTTTATTGTTCATCTCAACCTTGAAATTATCAAAACAATCACAGTGGCATTCCCAACGCTACGTCTACTCCCACTTTGACCTATATAGCGTTATCATCTAAGTTATAATTCTTATTTACTATTCTGCTTTGTCGGTCACCCTGGGGTAATCTTGTTACAGTAAGGCTTCATTCTTAACTTTTATAAGAATTTAATATTTTTATGAAAATAAATAATGCTAAAAGCTTAGCTTTATTAATTTAGGATCAAATGGCTTTGAGGCACCCCAGAATGAACACTAATAAAAAATGACACATTTTGTCTTAGCACAATTTATTTTACTTTTCACTTCCGGTTTTATCGTTTATGATAAGTTAAACATTTCGCCACTGGCATCAAATAGACTACATCATTACTCATAGATCGCTCCTAGATCAAGTACTGGTTACGCGCAGCTTTCACAGCGCCGACTGTGACACAGACCATTCTCTGGTCGCTAGCAAGATACGCCTCCTCCCCAAACGTGCCCACCGATCAAAGCAGAAGCCCCTACCTCGCATCAATACAGTCGGAACTGCTATGCCTGAGCTGCGTGAACGCTTCGCCAGGGCCATGGACAAAGCCCTAGAAGACTGTCCAATAAACAGTGTCATGCTGAGGTGGAACCACATCCGGGAGGCTATGTTTCAGACTGCTCTCAATACTTTCGGCAGGAAAGAAAGGAGGCAAGAAGACTGATTTGAGGCGGGAGCTGCTGAGATCAAACCTGCCATAGCTGCAAAGCGTGATGCCCTCCTCGCCTACAAGAGAGATCCATCCACTAGGACGTTTGCGGCACTCCGTACTTCTCATAGCGATGCACAGAGGATTGCCAGACGCTGTGCAAATGATTACTGGCTCCATCTCTGCCAGAACATCCAGATTTCTGCCGATCTGGGAAACGTGCGCAGAATGTATGAGGGGATTAAAAAGGCTTTCGGTCCAAACGTCATCAAAACCGCCCCACTCAAGTCAGCTGAAGGCCTGGTCATTACTGACCGATGCAAACAGATGGAAAGGTGGGTTGAGTACTATCAGGAACTTTACTCGAAGGAGACCACTGTCACTGACTCAGCACTCGCGAAAACCAAATCACTTCCCATAATGGACGAGCTGGACACCCCACCCACCATGGAAGAGCTCAGCAAAGCCATCGACTCCCTAGCCAGCGGCAAGGCCTCAGGCAGCGATAACATCCCACCTGAGGTAGTAAAGTTGGCAACGGGTAACTCCCTCCTGGAGCACCTATATGGACTCTTGCTGCACTGCTGGGAGGAAGGAACTGTGCCCAAAGACATGCGCCACGCTAAGATCATCACGTTGTACAAGAACAAAGGAGAAAGAAGCGACTGCAACAATTACCATGGCATATCACTGCTAAGCATTGTCGGCAAGGCCTACGCACGCGTCCTCCTCAACAGACTGCAAATTCTCGCTGATCGCGTCTACCCAGAGGCACAGTGTGACTTTAGACCCGCCAGATCGACCATAGACATGGTTTTTTCCATAAGACAACTCCAGGAGAAATGTCGTGAGCAGAGGCAGCCTCTCTATCTGGCCTTCATCGACCTGACCAAAGCTTTTGACTTGGTCAGCCGAGATGGACTGTTGGCCCTCCTTCAGCGGATTGGATGCCCGCCCAAGCTTCTGAGCCTAATCGTGTCCTTTCATGAAGACATCAAAGGGACCGTCTAATTTGATGGATCGAGCTCTGAACCGTTTCCGATCAAAAACGGTGTCAAACAGGGATGCGTTCTTGCCCTTACACTCTTCGGAATTTTCTTTTCCTTGCTCCTCTTGTACGCATTTGATGAGTCTGTTGACGGCGTATTCATACACACCAGGAGCAACGGTGGATTATTCAACATCGCACGTCTGCGAGCCAAAACGAGGGTTGAGAAGGTTCTCATCAGAGATCTCCTTTTTGCAGATGATCCTGCCCTTGCTGCACACTCAGAGGAGGCTATGCAGCGTCTTGTTGACTGCTTTGCAGCTGCATGCAACGAGTTTAGACTGTCCATCAGTCTGAAGAAAACAGAGGTCATGTGCCAGAACGTTAGTGATGCTCCAAGCATCTCCATTGGTGAACACACTCTCATGGTTGTGGACGAGTTCACCTACCTTGGCTCGAAAATCGCAGGCAGCCTTTCCCTTGACTCTGAGCTTAACACAAGGATCGGCAAGGCAGCAACAGCAATGGCCCGCCTAACCAAACGAGTTTGAGAAAATGGTATGCTGACTACCAACGCAAAGATGCAAGTATACCGGGCAGTTGTGCTGAGCACCCTCCTCTATGGCAGTGAGGCATGGATACTCACTCTCATCAGGAACGCAGACTGAACCCCTTCCACTTTCGTTGCCTCCACAGACTCCTCGGCATCACCTGGCAGGATCGAGTCACCAACATCGACGTCCTGGCCAAGGCAGGATTGCCCAGCATGTATGCTATGCTGCGAGCTAGACGCCTCAGCTGGTTGGGCCACGTGCTCCACATGAACGACAGCCGCATCCCCAAAGACATGCTATTTGGAGAGCTTGCCACTGGCACAAGGCATACTGGACGCCCCACTCTCCACTACAAGGACGTCTGCAAGCGGGATCTTAAAGCAGGCGGACTCAACCCCTCTCAGCTCGAGACCACTGCCTTAAACCGCAAAGGTTGGCGAATCGTCATCCAGAACATCACCAGTGCAGCTGAGGAGAGGAGAAACACCCGATGGAGGGAGAAGCGATCATGCAGAGCGCAAAAGACAGGAGTCGCCCCATCACGTGCTCACTGTTAAAAAGCAGAAAGATGATAGAAAAAAAAACCCCCAAAAAAGACTACACAGCCTGTTGCAGCCCTGGGTACAAATTCTGCCCAAGACCATGACGCGCATCCCCCATGATCTCCCGAGATCGATGGAGCCAACAACAAACATTTCTATAACGAAAAAAAAACAATATTTAGAATATAGTTTTGAAATACTTTTTTTTCAAATTGTGTACAACATATTTTTATTTAAATGTTTTTAATATATGCTTGTTTTGTTTGTTTATAAATTTTGCTGAAATAAAATGTTTTGTAAAGAAAACTATATATTTCAAATTGTTTCTATAAATCTCCAAAACGTTTTTATAAATAAACTGAAAAGCTGGTTAAAATAACATGAAGACTAATATTATGAAAAGTTGGTTATTATAACGTGAAGACTAATATTATGAAAAGTTGGTTATTATAACGTGAAGACTAATATTATGAAAAGCTGGTTATTATAACGTGAAGACTAATATTATGAAAAGCTGGTTATTATCACATAAAGACTAATATTATGAAAAGTTGGTTGGTAAACAATTCACTTTTCTTTTCCAGAGCTCTCCATTACATTTGTACACTTGGATCTTCTGAATTTACTGCAAAGAGTTTGTTGGAACATGGCGCAAGTCTGGACCTTTTGAACGAAGAATCAATGTCTCCTTTAATGGTGGCTGTCAAAGATAACAATCTCAAGATGGCGGCCATTCTGATACGAGCCGGGGCCGATATGACAAAAGAAAACGATTACGGTATGTCTTCACTTATTTTAAGAATCTCAACCACAAGATCATCTTTATAAGAGCATCCATAAAAGATATATTGTTAGAAATGCAATTTTACAGCTTTTCACAAATAATTTTTTTAGTCATCATCATCATCATCATCATCATCATCATCATCATCATCATCATCATCATCATCATCATCATCGTCATCATCATCGTCATCGTCATCGTCATCGTCATCATCATCATCATCAGCGTAATATTCCGTTAAACATCTGCTTTACATTCTGAGATGTTTTTGACGGAATTTAGAAATTGACTTCATTAATGAGATGGATGGATTGTCAGTTGGATGATGAAGAATATTATGAGATGATTTTAAATGATGAATGGAATAAATAAAATGTCTATTTATAAAGACGATCTATTACAAGTGGATTTGAAGAAAGGGATCAGTCTTAGGATTATGTGTTCCACAGGTCTTCAAAGAAATTCTGTACATGAAAATTCCGTTTGATGTTGGACATGCGAAGGAGAAGAAAACGTCCTTTGTAGTTGTGGTAGTTAGACGAGTTATTGCTGCAAAGGAAGAACCAGAGATTTGAGCCGAGGATAGCATGAGGATTTAGGTATTTTCTGGAGTGGTAGAATGATCCAATCATTTTTGCAGCAATCTTAGCAACATATGGATATACATCTTTTATCTTGGATCTGGAGTGAACGTCAGTCCTCGGTGCTTATCAAAACACGGGGGCTTCATTAAGGAGAGAACCGTTCATTTACCCATAGCTAGATGTTCACACTTTCTACACTGTATTAGCATGCAAGTGAACAGGATCTGAAATCAAAATAGCAATAATTCCATAGTCTGCATTGATAACCATTACACCGAACATGCAACCCTGTTCGTGATCAGATACCAAGGCATCAGTATATGAGTTGTAGCACGATCTTCACGAGTTGGCGAAGAGAAATCAATTTAGTCCAACTGGCATATGGAGCCAGTATATGGGAAGTTATTAAACATGGTAATTTGCCAAATAAAGGGCTCAGGCTCCCATAATTCAAAAGGGTTATGACCCAATACGCTGTGTGTTTCTTTTTTAATCTACTTATAAATAAGTATATGCTATTTTGTAAAAATAACACTTGAATTTCTTTCAGATCAAAGTGCTTTGGATTTCCTCCAAGATCCTGACGAGTGGGTCAACTCTGAACTCTTCTCTGAAGAGATCAAAGAAGTGGTCATTGGTCAGTGGATTTTTATTTATTTTATTTTAAAAAAAACTAACTTGCAGTATATATATATATAAATATATATATATATATATATATATATATATATATATATATATATATATATATATATATATAAAGAGAGTAAGAGAGAACGAGGAGAGAGAGAGAGAGAGTTCAACTTCTTTGTGACAAATAGTCTCAGACAAAACTAAAGGTCCAAAATTGATATTTGCCATGTAAATTCTCTTGACCTTTATAAATATGTTTTATGTATTTGTGGTGAGAGAGAGAGAGAGAGAGAGAGAGAGAGAGAGAGAGAGAGAGAGAGAGAGGGAGATGTGGAATGTGGTATGCGTTCATCTTGAGTTAAACAAATTTGACTAAAAAACTACATTAAAACTCTTTTTTGTTTCACCATGAAAATTCATTGAAAAGAATTTTTATTAGGATATTGCATTCGTATTTATATTATTAAAATACATAAGAAACGCCTTTTTATAAATTGTTGCAACATTTTAGAATATCTTTTAAAATTAATAGGATATTCTGATTTTATTTTTTAATTATAAATATCAAAATTCATGCTACCACGACAAATAATGGTTAATTAATAAAAATGTTCCTTTACAAAACCAATATGCAAATATCAGGAAGTTTCATCAGATGAGCTGCTGGCTTGACAGGCTCAAGACATTTCCTCAAATAATGACGATAGAGTAGCGCTCGTAAAACCAAGTCAATTCACAATAGTCCCCGGTGTGCCGCATCATTAATAGACAAAACCTGTTGAGGAAGTGCCGTATGGTGGAGCCTATCACTCCACTCGTCTCCACGGTGATTAGTTGGAACACAAAGTTGTCGAGAAGAACAGCATATTTTGATCACTTGCAGTCCTCTGTTTACGCTGCTACATATCCAGGGTTTGTCGCCACTTCCATTACTAATGAGAATGCAAAAGTGTCAAGACAAATCGTATTCTACATTAGCGACTTGCCGTTTGCAAAGGAAACCCCCGTCAGGCCATTGAGCCATTTGTCATCCCCTCTGTCAAGGAATTATTATTTACAATATTTGTACTGATTTCCACAGAAACGTTTTACGCACATTTTGCAATCATGCGTTCTTCATGTAACTTGTGTCGGACTCGGAAATCGTCAAGGAATATTGAACAAAACCCTGTATTAGAATACACTGCTCACATTGAATGGTTTAGGCCCTGTGTTATTACTTCAGTTAACTTGTTAAATTGTCTATCCTCATTTATTCAATTTTGAACTCATTTCCAAGGGAGTTTTTATAATAGAAATCATTTTGATGCCTTTTTATTGTAAAAATTATTTCCAATTCCAGAACGGGTAAAATTATTATTATTTTTTTTTAATTGAGTTCACCCCAAACAAGACAAGTTGCCACTGTAGACGTAAGGGGCTACTGAGAATTAGGGTGAAATTTAGGGAATCATCCTAAATTGGGAGCTGTGCAGCTAGATTAGTTTTAAATTTCTGCATGTCAGTACAGTCTGGGAAACAGGGAGCAGGGAGGGAATTCCAAAGATTGGGAGCTAGAGGAAATTTCAAAGCAGAACCGTTTTGCACCACTTTTATATCTGCTTATGAAGATTAAAATCAAAATATAATGCTATTAAACCTAATATCTAGAATCCTTACTCCAATTTTGATCACAATCCATTACGTGATTTTGATTCGAGAAAATGTCTAAAATTTAAGCTTAAAGTGTCTTAAGAATCAATTGAAATTATATGATGCTTGCTTAATTGGTGTCTAATGATGATAATGGATGAAATTGGTGTCTAATGATGATAATGGATGAAATTGGTGTCTAATGAGGATAATGGATGAAATTGGTGTCTAATGATGATAATGGATGAAATTGGTGTCTAATGATGATAATGGATGAAATTGGTGTCTAATGATGAAGATAATGGATGAAATTGGTGTCTACTGATGAGGATAATGGATGAAATTGGTGTCTACTGATGAGGATAATGGATGAAATGCAAATCTAAAAGATTTGAATTTTTAAATGAGAGGTTGTGCCCATACCATTCCCTCTAAAATACCCAAAAGAAACTGAAATTTAAAGAATATTAATTAATTGATGTCTAATACCTAATGTTAAAATTTTGTCAAAACTCAGGTATTTGAATTTTCACGAACGGCTTCCACCTCCACTTACCACCTTTCCATTGAACTAAACTAAACATAACTCATATTACCCAGCCATACCCTCGCAGCTGTGTTTCTAAAATTCATAATGATCGCTTAATTTGTTTAGGAGTGAATCCTTTACATAAGAAATATATAATCATATACACATACATACACATATATAATAATATGCACATACATACACATATATAATCATATACAAATACATACACATATATAATCATATACACATACATACACACACATATATAATCATACACATATACATACACATATATAATCATATACACATACATACACATATATAATCATATACACATACCTACACATATATAATCATATACAAATACATACACATATATAATCATATACACATACATACACATATATAATCATATACACATACATACACATATATAATCATATACACATACCTACACATATATAATCATATACAAATACATACACATATATAATCATATACAAATACATACACATATATAATCATATACAAATACATACACATATATAATCATATACAAATACATACACATATATAATCATATACAAATACATACACATATATAATCATATACACATACATACACATATATAATCATATACACATACCTACACATATATAATCATTAAAGATGGGCGGTTTTACCGAAAAACCGCTGTTTTTCGGTTTCGTCTCCATACCGAATACCGAATCGGTTTTTTTTTTAAAACCGTAACCGTTCGATATTGTGTTTTTACTACAGTAAGCCACCATATACAAGGAAACACGGTTGAAAAGATTTTTCGATTTGAATAAAATGGAATATTACCAAAAAATGTTATATTAGTAAGAGGACAGATTGAACAAATATATGATACAAACATTTAATTTACTTGTAGGAAGAAATCTTTGTTTACAATTTGTTTATTATTAACATTTTGAATTTTCAAATGAAAAAAAGAGAAATACGACAGACAACATGACATCGTATTTTTAGCATTTTCAAATGAAAAGGAAAAAATCAAACGCGTTCCGTATGATGTCGAAAATCTATTTGATTCACAATATTTCATTTCATCATCATTTTTGCTTAATTTTATTTGTAAAATTATTTTGTTTGTTTAAATAAATTTTTGTTTTTTAATTTCTTGCATTTCTGAGTTATATTTTAGCTTCTGATGGGTTAAAGTATTAGATAGAATGTATATTCAAACTCAGTTTTATTCTTCAGAAATCTTTCATGAATCTTTGGTCACTGTTTTAACGAGTTAACTGTTGAAAAGGTATCAGAACTTTGATTACAACTCACGAATAGGCTATATTGCCGGTCCTGGCAAAATAACGATTCCTGCGTTATTTTGCCGGTTCATGTATATTTAACTAAATTGTTAAACATACAGTGACGCCCGGTACAATAATGAGTCTTACGTTATTTTGCCAGCTCGTGTTTATTTAACTATAATTTTTTTTTTTTTATTATTTAAATTAATTTTTTTGTATTATTTAAAACTTTATCAAACGAAATTTTATTTATAATTTAAAACTTGGCCTGATTGTTATTTTTTTAATTTTTTTTATTTAAAACTTTGCCTGATTGATTTTTTTTTGATTAGGCAAAGTTTAATTAAAATTAAACTTTGCCTAATTGATTTTTTGTATAATTTAAAACTTTATTAAGCGACAATATATTTTAAAATAACGATAAAATTAATTTTTACTTCCGGTTGATTCGATTAGGAGTGAACTCTTCAAAATTACGACTCATTTTATGATTTCATTGAAAGAACATTTTAAAATAGAAACTGTTTAAATCCAGTGATTTTCTGTATATTTTAACATTATCGAAGTTTTTCTTCATAAAGAAAATCAGAATTTTACATTAACATCTTTCCTTTGTAAAGCACATTTTTAACAAGTTAATTCAACAACTTAATAACTTCATTGTTTTTAAAAGTTTGGCTTTGGTTCAAGGATTACGAAGCAACACCTATTAAAGCACATTTTTAACAAGTTAATTCAACAAGTAAATGTTACCAAAGGCAACATGAACACGTATATAATCATATACACATACACATATATAATCATATACATATACGTACACATATATAATCATATACACATACATACACATGTATAATCATATACACATACATACACATATATAATCATATACACATACATACACGATTTTTCCATACTACACATTGCTCCTAGCCTGAGGAGGCAAAACGGATGATTACGCAAGTTATTTTAATAAATAAACGAAATATATACGCTTTTTAAAAAATCGGCTGACTTGTAATCTTTCGTTTTGCCTCCCCACGAGGGCGGAGTTAGACTTCAAAAATCAGTTTCTAAACGGAAGCAATTTTAAATTTATGAAGTTTTTTCCTTTTTTTTCTGTAAGCAACAATTATAAACAAATAAATAAAACTTCGCTAGTTACTCGCCTCCCTACGAAAAGAAAAAAAAGTATCCACTTTTTCTTAAAATACACAACACGAAATATAGAATTGCGTTTAAAATTTGTTTTTTATTTAGTAAATAAAAGTAAAAAAAAAAATGATAAATTGTTTTGTTTATTGCAAAACGACAGATTACAAGTCAGCCGATTTTTAAAAAAGCGTATACATGTTAAAAGAAAAAAAACCCGAGTTGTTTTGTAAATAGTGACACAAAAACATGTTTTAAAAGAAAACATGTTAATATTTTATTTGTTTTATTTATGAACTCTCTGCCTTAAAATAAATATTAACATGTTAAAAGAAAAAAAAAATCCGAAATATACTGCATTTATTAACATAAATAAAAGATCTATTTACAAGTGTTTTGTAAATAGAGACCACGTGTATTGCGAGGTCAACCGGTGATTCCAAAATATGTCCCGCGTCTTGTGTTAATGATCTGGGGTCCCTATTGTTGTCTTGGTCCAAAATATAATATTTTACTCATATAAAAATTTTATATTTTACTCATATAAAAATATAATATTTTACTCATATAAAAATATAATATTTTACTCATGTAAAAATATAATATTTTACTCATATAAAAATATAATATTTTACTCATATAAAAATATAATATTTTACTCATGTAAAAATTTAATATTTTACTCATATAAAAATATAATATTTTACTTATATAAAAATATAATAAAACAAAATGCGTTTCAAACGTTTCATTTTTTTTTCTTATTTTTTTTTCAGCCAATTATTGGCAATCGGCAAAAGACTTTATTCAGAAATTGACACTCAAGGTCCGTTCAGAAAGGGTCAACACTCGAACAAAGCAGTCACCCATGAGTACAGGCTCAACTATCACCAGTTACAACCACTGGGAAAATGTGTCATCTGTCCAACGCCTGCCCAAGATCTTCATCACATCAGGTGATTCTACATCATTCCCAAAGACTATTCTAAAACCCCAAAAGATTTAGAATGTCGAATACTAGGAAGAAACATACAGTCATTTAAAAATTATGTTTTTATATTTTACTAAAAAAACACACTAAATAATTAGTATATTCTCATTTTTAAAAGTTTAATTTTCACTCAACAAACATTTAATTACAAAAATCATACTTTTTTATAAATACAAATAACACAAATAAACCTTTTTTTATTGATGAGTCATCACTTATCAAGGCCGAAGGCCACTCAAGGATGAGGATTGATGAGATTGAATGATTGTCAGATGAGAGATGAAGAACCCCATGAGAGGATTGCGGATGATTAATGGAATGAACTGAGTTGCATTACTTGTTTGGACTCCTTCTGGAAAAGTAATTCCAAATTTTGATCATTTCTGATACGAAAAGAAAATAGCGCACCAATTTTTGTATGCCACTGTTTTTGTTTCGTAAATAAATTTCGTTTAATTTGTCTGTAATTACATTTAATCCATTTCTTCTGCCAATATTTCTAATCGCCAAATGTTGAAGAACACCTTCCCGTATATTTTGAGGTAGTGACAAAAATACCGCTGGGCCCTGTTTTTGTTTAGGTTAAATCTGTGAATATAAATAATATGCCAATCACTTGCTTCAATTCAGCATATAATTCTTCACTTTTCAAAATACAGGGGCTGTTTCGTAAAGGAAGCCATCTTTCTTTTAAACATGTTCCAACGCTTTTTGAACAAGAATAATTTCTTATCCCATGAAAGAAGACAGCTTTTGCTACCGATGTTAGTAAGCTAGTATCATAATCGAGTAACGGACACCTCGTGTTTTTGTCTAGCAACCACCTTTTTCCAGAGAAAATATAAGCACAAAGCAAGGGACATAACTCTAATCTCCCTACACCAAGGGATACAACTCTTATCAAATTAAATAACTCAGCACATTGAAGGTACCCGTCATAGCCTTGTCCCTGCTCAAATAATTGTTCCTGAATTACGTCCATTGAAACACTGACGACCGCTCAAGTTTCATTCAACTAATTCGAAAAGGAGAAACCCGGGTTCCTTTCAATTGACTCTTAAATCGTAAATTAAAACGCATATTCTGCTCTTGCTTTATGATCGAGCACTCTGATGCTTTCTTCTATTACGTGAGTATTGAGACATTTATTATTATCCATATAATAATATTGTCTGCGGCAATTAAAATTCAAACATAACATTTTAAATTTATTCAATTAAACTTCAGAAAAATCCGATTAAAAAGAATGAAAAAGCCTGGTGTACAACAAATGTTTTTAATTTATATATTTTATTAAAAAGACGAGAGTCCTAGTTGAAGTCAGCGTCCCTAATGATGTTGGCTTAAACATAGCTGAGAGAAAGAGAGAGAGAGAGAGAGAGAGAGAGAGAGAGAGAGAGAGAGAGAGAGAGAGAATATAACTAAATACCAAGGTCTTACATACGACATGAAAAGAAACTGGAATAAAGATCTCCATAATTTCAGTAATCATAGGGGTAACCAGGCTCATAAAAAATAATTTTAAAAACTACATAGCGAATATACCCGGTGAACCAAGTGCAAGAGAGATACAAACAATTGCGCTGGTAAATGTTTAGTATCCGATAGGATGCCTCATCCCCAGCAAAGACAAAAAGATAAGAAAATATAAAATAAAAATACAGAAAACTGAAAGAAATATATTAGAGACAAAATTGACTGACATCCATCGTTAACCTTTGCCCTACATTTGAATAGTCTAGTTTCTCCGTTTGCTATCGAATCGGCATTAGATCATTGGACAGACACCCCCACTCAACCCAGTTTCTAATTTTCCAGCCCTTTTCGTCATAGAAAAGTAATACTCCTGACAACGTACGTTATCCGCTTCATTCAAGATGGTCGCTGTCCTCTGCCTTCTGGTATGGTACACACCCTGGATGGATTCAGCTGGCTTCCTCCAAAAATAGGAAGTTTTTAGGGAATATCAAATTCACAAGCGATCCCCAGTCGCATGTGTATATTGCACAGATGAGATCATTTAATGGAGTGAGTTTTTGCAGTTGTTTGCAGGGAGGTGTCACTGTTCTCCCACATACAACACTTGGTATAAAAAGATGTCACTGTTCTCCCACATACAGCACTTGCTATAAAAAAGTTTTACTGTTCTCCCACATACAGCACTTGGTATAAAAAAGTGTCACTGTTCTCCCACATACAGCACTTGGTATAAAAAGGTGCCACTGTGCTCCTACATACAGCACTTTGTATAAAAAGGTGTCATTGTTCTCCCACATACAGCACTTGGTATAAAAAAGTGTCACTGTTCTCCCACATACAGCACTTGGTATAAAAAAGTGTCATTGTTCTCCCACATAGTGCACTTGGTATAAAAAGGTGTCACTGTTCTCCCACATACAGCACTTGGTATAAAAAAGTGTCATTGTTCTCCCACATACAGTACTTGGTATAAAAAGGTGTCATTGTTCTCCCACATACAGCACTTGGTATAAAAAGGTGTCATTGTTCTCCCACATACAGCACTTGCTATAAAAAGGTGTCATTGTTCTCCCACATACAGCACTTGGTATAAAAAGGTGTCACTGTTCTCCCACATACAGCACTTGGTATAAAAAAGTGTCATTGTTCTCCCACATACAGTACTTGGTATAAAAAGGTGTCATTGTTCTCCCACATACAGCACTTGGTATAAAAAAGTGTCATTGTTCTCCCACATACAGTACTTGGTATAAAAAGGTGTCATTGTTCTCCCACATACAGCACTTGGTATAAAAAAGTGTCATTGTTCTCCCACATACAGCACTTGGTATAAAAAGGTGTCACTGTTCCTCCACATACAGAACTTGGTATAAAACGGTGTCACTGTTCTCCCACATACAGCACTTAGTATAAACAGGTGTCATTGTTCTCCCACATACAGCACTTGGTATTAAAAAATGGTCACCCATTTGATTTTGACCAGGCTCAATGTCTTTGAACTTAGATGATCTCATGAGAACCGGTGTGTTAAAAAGATTATGTCTTTTTCTAGAGACTCCCAAGATTTGTGCTGTGCAAGTGTATTTGTCGTATTTGACTTGGCTACATGTTATCATTCGTGTCGACACACATCTGCAACACAGGCTCTGTATCCCTTATCATTAGCTCCAATCCTTTGCAGCAGAAAACTAGTGACCTTTTTTCCCCTGTTTTTCATTCGACCTAACTTGCGTTATGCCTGCCGCCAGTGAGTACTCTCTGACCAGTATTGAAAAAGTTTGCAGCTGTCTTGGATTAACATTTAATTGGCAGCTTTCATGCTCATCCACGATTTGCCTGTATATTTGTTGTAATTCATTGGTGAACATACAAATATTGATTGGAGTTTATTTAGAAGCTCGGTTTAAAAAACAAGTAAAAGAGTGGAGTCTCTGAGAAAAAAGAGAGAAAGTATTTTTTCATTAAAATCAAAATGAACGATTTGGAGATTCTGATCAGCAGGAGCAGCCTTTGTGCATATGCGTAGTTTGCTTGCATTGTTGCATTGCCCCTCTCCTGCTTGGACAGCAGCAGAACGCGTTTTGTACACTCGTCATTTTTAAACACATAAATCATATAGTTTCATACCTTTAAATTTCTCTCATGTCATGCAGAGTGTCGCCTTCTCGATGTCCTCTAGTGGTTGAACTTCTTCCTCCTTCTTCTGCCCTGAACCACGCCGCTGCAACAAAGACTCCATGATCGGATCGGAAGACAAACAATCTTTTTAATTTAACTTCAGTTTTATTTCAAGCGTTAGTTATCCAACAGCTGGGAGATATTCACTAACGTCGAGAGAGAGAGAGAGAGAGAGAGAGAGCAAATTACTACTTTATCATAGTTACTTATCAAATAGGTCTTAACCGTTCATGGAGGGGGGAAAAGAGATCTTTCGCCTGTATTTTCTTAGGGAAATATTTCCCTTTATCTATTGTAGTTTACATGGTAAAAATCACGTCTGATAGGTCCGCCTCCAAAACCCAGACTGCTAAAACTCGCTTCTCACGAAGAACGAGTGACCCCCACGGATCCTTCTGTTTCCCATGCAAAGGCCCGTGACGTCACAGAGTCTCTCGCAGGTGCACATTGACCCTTGATCTGAGGTCTCGTCACGTGGTGACCCTGTTACGTTTGTTATTTCCGACTGTGGGAACAGGCCTTATTCTGCACTCGACTGCACGGTTCCACCCGCGCTCATTCACGCAAGTCAAACCAACGATTTCCAACATATACGTCCATTCCCATAGGGTCATCATCCAACAGCATAACAGTTTAGTAGTAACTGCTAACTGAACAGTGTTGTCATGGATTTGTGTGGAAGCTTTAAGCTGACTGAGTAAAGGGCATGCGAATGTGTGTTTTCTGTGTTTAGACAGTTTGTGCATGTCTCCCATATCATCTGCCGAGATTCTATGGCCTAGCAATCAAGGATAGATTTGATTTCGTCAGCAAGGCATATAGTAGTAATTGCTAACACCACGTTGTGACTGACAAGGGTTCGTGTTGCAGGTTGAATCTCTCACTGATTAATATTGGCAGAAGTTGCAGAGGTATTGTTTCCAAAGTTTGAACTCATGAAACATAAGAAGGCGAAGGTCATGTTTTGGCATGTTCATCACTGAGGGTCTTCTATCATTCAAAAATACGTTTTATCTGGAAAAAAGTTACAAATAATTATTGAGAACACATTAATTATTATGTATGTTAAAATTTACCAGAAATAAACTACAAATTCTGTGTTAAAACGACTTTTTTAAAACCCAGCACTCCAGCGCCCATTATTTTTGTTTTTAAGGGGTCAAGGCTTCTGCAATGTTATCGAGAGGAATTAAATAATAACTCGAATTGACAAAACTTTTGTTTCTACTAATGGGTCACTGTTTATCAAGGGCTGGGGTCCACTCGATGATAAGGGTTAGAAACATACAGATATAAAAGGGGTTATTACTGTAAGGGATGCAATAGGTGGTTACAAGTTGGGTAACTGTCTTGTAATGTATACGAGGAACAGCCCAGATGTACTCATACTACGTCGTACTCCTCAAGTCCCTAATGACTAGCCTTCCCAGAGAGCAGAGTTAGGCACAAGGACGGTTTTTAATGTGGGGAAAATCCAGCTCCCCAAAAAGAGAGGCACTCTGGATTGGGACAAACATTTAAATTGCTTCAATCTAGAAGGATTTCTATTTCACTGAGAAAGGACAGAAATATAAAGTCGAACATCAAAACAGTTTCTACACTCCTTACTCCTAGCCAAAAGGCCAAATGCTACTCAGATAGTTCAAGGGGTGTCAGTACTTTCTCTATAACAAATCCTATCCGAAAATTTTGGTACCCATTGAAAATGGTAGGAAAATAGACCAATTGCTTGTTGTAACACGGCCTTATCTCAAGGGGTCAGAAGATTTTTTATGGAGAAGTAGTCATTTCGGGTCAGTCTAATTGATCAGATAGCCAAGCAAGTGTCAGTAGTCAAAATGTTTTTTCTTCCTTCAGAGTTAGATGATCCTTTCAAACAATCACTCATGAAGTTAGTCAAGTTGATATCATCTTCCGCCCTCCTTTTATCACATATTGTTACATTATCCACGTAAACTAATGTAGGAGAAAATCCTTCAGAAGTGCTAATGTTTTTTTATTAACCCTCTAAAAACAATCCACCTCATTAGTAACTCCTAAGAGTTTCTGGCAGAACTGACATAGGGTTCAATCAGCTTCGAAGGCCGTATATTTCTTCTCAGACTCCTCAATCGATACTTTTTTTTAAAATTTATCATAGATATTTACAATGGCAAAAAAAGTGGTTAGATCAAAATAGAAACAACAAGAAACAAGAAAATACATATTAAAGAAAAACAAAAAGCAGGACTGGTATGTCACCTGGTCCAGTTCTGCTACCACAAGCCACTAGGGTAATGTTCGTCAATGCTGCAATTTTACATTTAGGTTTAGAAAAAAAAAATATTAAGAAAAAAAAAGAAAAAAAAAAAAAAGAATGAGAAATGTTTGGGGAAAAAGATGTGTACGACATAAATGCATGTCAAGAGGGGAAATGCAGGAGAGAGAGAGAGAGAAAGAGAGAGAGAGAGACTGGCCACTGCGACATGACGGTTGAGGAAGTGAAAGAGTACTTGGTGGTGCACACTCTTAAAATCCACAGTATTGAAATAGCGATACTTTGCCACTTTATGTATTATCCAAGGCCATACCCATAACAGGCCGAAAGATCTAACACTTTGGGGTCTTTTACTGGAGTGAAGATTTCTTGTTAGTCAGCAGAAATCTTTTTAGCTACTAACACTTCATCCTCATTGCTCGAAGAAAATGTGATTCTGAAAGGGATTCTAACCCATCAAATTTACTTCAAGTTCTGTATTATATCATACATTTTATTTGGATTATAAGTTTGTGCGTATACTGTAAAAAGTCAAAATTGAATTTTATTTAAAACAATATCTTCAACAAATTATCGAGTTTTTCAAAAACATGTCCTTTTTAACTGAAATAAAATGAAAAAAACATGGTATTTCTTGAATAAACAAGGCTGTCAATATGAAAAGAAAACTTTAAAAAAGATTATTACTTTAAACTTTAACAAAATATATCAAACTTAGATTTTTCCAACATTCCGGTGGGACTATAAGTTTTACCAATATGGCGGCATGCCAACCCACATTCGGGGATACCATATTTATGGTCTCCACGTGGTTTGTGTTATTTATAATGGATTTCCATGCGGAGTGGTTTATTTTATAATAGAAGACCCTTGATTAATTAACGATTAAATGTCTCATGTTATTTGGATAAATATTCCTATTGGCATCACAAATTATTTTAAGAGAAATACAGTCAAAAAATAAACCATAAACAATATTTAGGTTATCTTAGTAATTTGTGACCTATTTGCGTTAACAGATAATAATCGACCACATGGGAACCAAAAAATGACGACGGGTTAAAATTAACATGGGAACCAAAAAATGGCGAAGGGTTCAAATTAACATGTGGAACCAAAAAATGACGAAGGGTTAAAATTAACATGGGAACCAAAAAATGGCGAAGGGTTCAAATTAACATGGGAATCAAAAAATGACGAAGGGTTAAAATTAACATGGGAATCAATAGTTAATAAAGTCTCTGTTTTTAAATGTCACAAAGATTACTTGATACAACAACAACAAACGTTATAACAATTAATAAAAAAATGTTCCGGTCTTTAACACAAAGAAAGAAAATGCGACAGTATTGTAAAGAAAAAAAGAAAATGCGACTGTATTGTAAAGAAAAAAAGAAAATGCGACAGTATTGTAAAGAAAAAAAGAAAATGCGACAGTATTGTAAAGAAAAAAAGAAAATGCGACAGTATTGTAAAGAAAAAAAGAAAATGCGACAGTATTGTAAAGAAAAAAGAAAATGCGACAGTATTGTAAAGAAAAAAAGAAAATGCGACAGTATTGTAAAGAAAAAAAGAAAATGCGACAGTATTGTAAAGAAAAAAAGAAAATGCGACAGTATTGTAAAGAAAAAAAGAAAATGCGACAGTATTGTAAAGAAAAAAAGAAAATGCGACAGTATTGTAAAGAAAAAAGAAAATGCGACAGTATTGTAAAGAAAAAAAGAAAATGCGACAGTATTGTAAAGAAAAAAGAAAATGCGACAGTATTGTAAAGAAAAAAAGAAAATGCGACAGTATTGTAAAGAAAAAAAGAAAATGCGATTGTTTTTGTAAATGTCACAAACTTTATAACAATTATGAGATGTTTTTTGTGACATGTAAATAAAAGCTCTTAAAAGTTATCCTTGTGGCATTTAAAAACGGAGACTTTATTAACAATTGTTCTAGCATTTTCTTTTTTGTGTTAAAGAATGCAACATTTTTTTGCAGCGATAAAAAAGTTATTTCATTTCATGCCAAATTTTCAGCATCTACGAATTCGAAATAGCGGCGTGTAAGAAATTTAGAGTTATTTCCTTCAGACCGCCGAATTATCTATTTCTAGGGTATCCACCCGGGCAACGTCGGGTAAATACAGATAGAGTTATATCATTCTCAAAAAGAATTCGAATGAGCAGTCTAATGCTTTGATTTAAAAATTGATAAAGGGAGATAACCTTTATAAGTTTTGTTTTAGTTATCTACCTTGGACCCTAACTACTTGGATTTCTGAATTTATATTAGAAATGAATATGAAAATATAGGAGTAAAGATCTTTATATTAATCAAATTGCGTGACCACTTAACGGTTCTGTCTATTTGTATGTGTATTCGTCGCTTCTACGTGACTCGCACATTATAATTTTTTTATAAGAACTAGTGTTCATGGAACAAGACGAAATAAGTGGATTTAAAAAGGGTATTTAAAAAGTTAATATATTTTATGTTTATTTCGCCGTTAAAAGAAAGAACTCCTTCAATTAATTATTTTTCCAAGGTATATTAAAATAATCAATTATTTACTGAAATCAAAAATGCAATAACGAACTTTTAAAAAAATCCAATTTAAACAAATACTGTAATTACGAAATTAAATCCATCAGAATGCATTTCCGTTTTATCGTAAACAAATCAGCAATTTTAATGTTTTGTTAATAGTTGAAATTAAAAAAATTATAGACATACGATAGAACTCAACGACAGATTCGGAGTATTACACACACTATATATATGTATATATATATATATATATATATATATATATATATATATATATATGTGTGTGTGTGTGTGTGTGTGTGTGTGTGCGTGGTGACGGTGCAGAGAGACCAAGAGATAAGCGACTACAACTAGCATGCACCCGCTGCAAAAAAACAATAGCTGCACACAGGAGCGAACCTGGTACTGTTTGAATTGAAGGTGCTTTAGGCAGTCCTAAAGGGCTGAATAAAAGAAGTACACAGAAAAAAGAAAGACCTTTTGTGCGTAAAATATACCAAAAGTGTAAAAAATACCAAAAACATTCTAAAACTGTAAAAATACAAAAAATCATGGCGATTAAATATCGAAAGCGCCGAAGGATCCAAACAAGAAAGGTTTTTCATTACTGACACTTTATTGTAGTGTCGACATTCTTTTAGCACTGTTAGCCTCACATACATAGTCAACTCTCCAGCCCCCACTATAGGGAGCAAAAGGCTAACTTTAATCGATAGTATCGCTCTCATGTTTTTTCCGATTCTCTCTCGATTGGTTAGGTAACTCAGAAGATTGTTGTAACACATTCCTCAAAGCGGCATACTTCAAAATGCAAACAATGAAATGTTTATATTTTCATTTTAGTCTCAGCCTTGAAATTATCATAACAATCTCAGTCGCATTCCAAATGCAACGTTTACCGACATTCCTTACATACATCTCGTTATCTCGGAGGTTATCATTCTTATTTAGTATCCTGCTTTTCCGATCACCCCAGGGTACTTTTGTTAAATATACTTCATCGTCTTTTTTATATCACTATATAATTGTTTTAGAAAATGTGCTTCATGCATCATTTTTATCTAAATGAATACATACGAATTATTTCCCATCGATCTTAACTACGTCAACATCAAAAAAGTTGTGCTTATTTAATACAATTAGACGAGATAATAATTTTAAAATCTCGTATATATAGTAGACTGAAAATACCAACAAAAACCGTTTAGTCTTCTTAATTAGCATATTTATTATATAAACAGCTTCTAATGAATTAATATTTTGTAATATACAGTTGTAATTTTGCATTGTCATATTTTCTTATATATACGCAATATTTTCGTCGATAGAAAAACGTCTTATGTCGCCAGGAAACTGAGAACAGATACTACAGTTTGATCTAAGCAAAAAGGTCAAGAAACCATAAAGAAATGTTTTTATGACTAGCCATTTTTAAATGAATGAACATTTTTTTCATCTATTATTGTTTTATCTCTTAACAGGATTGAGTAGTGTAGTATCGGTTCTGTTGTCATAAGACTGTTCTCCCAAGAATTACCTCCTTCTTTTGAAGGGGTTGGGAGTAATCCTCCCAGGCATTACATCCTCCTTTGGGGGAGGGGTTAATGTAGTATCTGTTCTGTTGTAATGAGAAAATCTTCCCAGAAACTAAGTTTTACTTTTTTTGGTGTGTATGAGGGTAGTGTAGTACCTGTTCTGTTGCCATGATACCATACTCACAGGCATTCCTTTCTTTTTTCTATGAGGCGATCCTTCCAGGTATTACCTCCTCTTTTTGATGAGCAGCATAGTATATGTTTGTTCCTTACGATATCATCCTTCCATGATTATCTTCTTTCTTTTTTTGGGGGGAGTGGTGGTTGTGGGTTAGTGTACTATCTCTTCTGTTGTCATGATATCATCCTCCCAGGCATTAACCATTTTATTGTGGGGGGGGGGGCGTTCATCATGATACCATCCTCTCAGTCATTACCTCCTCCTTCGGGGGCCAGTGTAGTATATGTTCGTACACCATGATATCGTCCTCCCATGCTAGCAAAAATATGCAACCGGAGGAGCATATGTTTGCTAGTATTACATAAAGTCATCTATTAAGCCTCATAAGATTCACATGTCTATAAAGCGACAGTCGTTTGTTTTCTAGATTTCCATGAAATCAATTCTCTTTCATCATTTAGTTGATAACAACATCCACTTCTTCTATCTTCTGAATTTGCCTAATCTAAAACACAAAAAAAACAAAAAAATTGAATTTTTTTCAGATTTCTTTAAAAGTTAAATTATAGTCTCGTGTTCATTTAATGTATTTTTAAACAAGTTTATTTTGATTCAAATATTAATTTGTGAGATTCGACAAATGTTGAGATAACTTAGTAACTACATAGACATAGATCAGAACTGGGACAGGTCATTGCATGAATTAAACTGCCAATGATTTCTCTGTATAATCAGTTACTTTGTAATTATTTAAAACCTCTATTACTTTTTAATAATTAGGTTAAAACAATCCAATGGATTTTGATCGAAATTGGAATAATGATTTTCATCTTCATAGCAGAGATAAAAAGTGGTGCGAAACTATTATTTATATATATATATATATATATATATATATATATATATATATTTATATATACATATATATATATATATTAATAAATATTAAATTATACACATATATATATATATATACATATATATATATATATATATAGATATATATTAATAAATATTAAATTATACACATATATATATATATATTAATAAATATTAAATTATACACATATATATATATACATATATATACACGCATACATATATACATATATATATATATGTATACATATATATGTGTATAATTTAATATTTATTAATATATATATATACATATATATTTATATATATATATATATATTAATAAATATTAAATTATACATATATATATATATATATTAATAAATATTAAATTATACATATATATATGTATATATATATATATATATATATATATATATATATATATAGAGAGAGAGAGAGAGAGAGAGAGAGAGAGAGAGAAGAGTATTACAATCAGCAGGTCTCTATAGAAATTTCATGGTCGCTTACCTACGTATTTCGTTCTTCTTACCATAAAATACTTGCCAGCTAAATATTTTTAAATAAATAAAACGAAGTTATACAGTCTAAATCTTATCTTCCTCTGATTATTACAATAAATATGTAAATTAAAACATTTACTTATTTATTGTAATAATCAGAGGAAGATCAAATTTAGACTGTGTAAAGAAATGTATGCAGAAGAAGAGACTTCGTTGGTTTGGCTACATTGAAAGAATGGATGAGAGTGTTTGGGTTAGTAGCTATAGGACAGTTAAAGTATCAGCGTCAGTTAGAAGGGGGAAGGTCAAGAAAAACATCGGACGAAATGATAAGGACGAATTTGAAATAAAGAAAGATAAATAAAGACCTGGCCAGAGAAAGGTTAGTTTGGGAATCAAGTTCTAGAAGCCGTCCAACACATGCCAGCATGTAAAACATTTGTATTTCTCATCTGTTGTACATTACTGCTGTGCTTTAAAATATTTCGATTCTATGGACGTCCGGCACAGACGCAGACTCCACGATATTACCGTATTTGTTCAAACTGAAACATACTTATCTAAGTACGTGGTTTATGTAGTTTCACAATATATCTGGTTATGGGATTCTATCTCCCAAACCATTGTAGGGATTTGTGATATATGTCAATTCTATAGATGTCTGGTGCGAATGCGAACCTCACAATATTATTTTACATTTTTTGGACGGGACAGATACACCGCTTTGATCTTAACCCGAATGTAAAAAAAGGGTAATTTCATTTCGAGTTTCACGTTCTACATAACAGAGCCATCAGATGAAATTAGAAAATACTTTTTTTGTATTGCATGTTTACTGATCAGGCGATCCTATCTTTTAAGAAGTGGAATGGTGATAACGTGCATACGAACATGAAATTTCCGTAGCCTACTATTATAAAGATAGGCATACAGGAGACAAAGATTGATTGCATTGTTTGATTTATGACAATGACTGTGATGGCCTTTGTTATATACAAGGAACAAGGAAGTTTTTAAAAAGAAATAAAACATTTTCATGTTTTGTTAATCAACGAAAATGGTTAAATTGGTGCACAAAGTTCAGTGATGTTTTTTTTTAACAGAAATATTTGGACATTGGAAAAAATGAGTCAAAGATTAAGCAGGTGTTGTGTTTCGGCTAAACGCAGCTTGTCTCAAACCAATTTAACACACAGCTCAAAACACACAATAGTATGCAGAAAATATATACACACCTACTGGTTAAAAACAGAGAACACATACACAGACACACACAAAAGTAGACACACACACACACACACATAAAATATACCATCTAAAACGCCATAACATTCTCCGCCGACCAATCAGGTGGCATAAGACAACGCTCTCAGCTGTTGCGACCGGTATAAAAGACATTCGTTTTTTACATTCGAAGTACTTTTGGAGCATTCTACCTAGACTCATTGTCAGATGTCATGGCGATCCGCCTCGACAACGATCGGAAGAAGTGGTAGTAGTACCCGTCCGGTTGCAATTCACGACGACTATGACTGCCACTAGCAGCAGCTAGCATGCAACACTAGCAACAGTTTCCGATCCAGTCGTACAACCGACAATAACCTTGCAACGATAGTCAGCAACAACATCTCCGATTCTCCGAGCAGCACCAACACCACGGCTAAAAACATTTGCTACACCACTGTACCGATCATAATCATCATTCATTGTAACAAGCCGACGCTTAATAATTCAAGATGGTTGGCGACCTTCCAACACTACAACTATCATCAGCAACATCTACTACAGCTGCTCCGTTCCTGCAGGCAACGTCAACACTGACTCAGCGATGGCAGTAGCAGTAGATGTACAGCAAATGCACTTAGTAAATCCAGACGTCGGGTGATGTACCAACATTGCAAGAAGAAAGCATCGACATCAGCATCCACTCCTTATGGTTTACCAATGAATGAAAGATCTTATGGCCTCCACGTGGTTTGTTTACTTATTATGAAGGGCCGTGAAAAGATTAAAAGTTTTACTCCTTTTGCTATTTAGATAAACATTACTATTAGCGTCACAAATTATTTTAGAGGAAATACAATTGAGAAATTAGCCCAAAACAAATGTTAATTTACTTACTCATTTGTGACCTATTTGCGTTAAAAGATATACGTATAAGTGCGGTCTACGTCAACCGACCACGTGGGTATCAATATGGCGGAGGGTTAGCTTAACCTGTATAGGAAAATAAAACTGGGAATGAAATGAATATTAATATTTTAGAGGTCAAATGTTTGGGTAACCAGCGAGCAAGTGCGCGCACCACATGTATGGTGTTTTGTGAATGAAAAAACGAAAGGAAAGATGACATTATTTTAGACAGTGAATTAACAAGTGAAATAAAACATTACTATAGGAACAAAACATTTTATAAAATAAATTATTTTAGATGAGACATTTGTAACGCTACAGGTTTCCTTGGATATGAGTCCGTTTTTAATGACTAGGAATGTCCTTTGGTAAAGTCTATAGTTTGTGTTCGTGTTATAATTGTTAATTTGTGATCCGATTGTTTGGCGGGTGGATCTTGGGACGATATGTGACGACGGGACGATGTGTGACAACATGTGCGCGTATGTGCAATGTCTCGTCATGTTATCGCCAATGAGCAATCATCGTTTGACGATTATTACTGTCGTCTGCTTCTAAGACTGGCTTGCTGGTTGTTTGCTCGGGACCATCGTGCTGCAAATAAAACATTATGTAATAATGGAACAAACCATTTTATTTATTATATAAAAATATAATTTATTTTTGCCGAAGAACATATTTAAAACTCGAAGGTTCAGCTCAGTTCGACGAGCGTGTCAAGCACGCGTCTTCTTCATTCAGATTTCAACGGCCGACTCTTTTTCGCTTGTCGTGGAGAAGCGACGGGGGAAATAAAGAGATAGAGGGGGAGATAGAGAGGGAGAAAGAGAGGCAAACAATAGGAGAGGCCAGAAAGGAAGGGAAACACAGACGTCGTCAGTATTTCAATAAATATCGGTAACAGGTTATCTGACCTCTACAACCTGGCTGGTGTCTCCAACATCGTTGATATTTTAGCTGACATCAAGTTACACCGAATACCCCGATCAGTGAGATGACATTTTTAGTGCAGCGAATTTATTTTATTTGCAACTCAAGTCTGGCGCAAGGGTTACGAATATGACGGGGATCACTTAACTCTCCAAAAGGTCACGCATTGTGCCACAAATTTAATTTGTGTCCTTTGTTCTACTACTGTGTCTGTGTGTGAATAAGGGTTCTTTGTGTGTGCGAGGAAGGAAAAACTTGTACATACTTTTTGAAGAGTGCGCTCTTTTTTGTCTACACCCCCCTCCTACCGAAGGACCCGGGGGTGAAGAGTTGCTGGCGAACTCTTCGTGTGTTACTTTATAGTCTGTCTAGATGAAAATAGCTCTCCTCGTTCCTTTTATAGGGGTCACACAGTTCGCGTTTCTGATCGACGTGTCGGTTTCTGATTGGCTGGAGTCTTTAGTCAACACGTTTCTGCGAGATTTCTTTTTATCTCTAGTGAGTAATAAAGAAAGCGTATTCAAACGGCGACAAGAAAAAAGGGAGTTGAAATATACGCCATTTACTTTCTAGAGTTCATTTGGTAGCATTTTTTGGTTCGCCACAATCTTATTCTCTGTTTGTCTCTTTCCCTCACTATCTGTCCATCCATCTCTCTCTATATCTATCTATCTATTTATTTCTCTCTCGCCCTTTGAGGATTAAAACAAAATATTTAACAGATTTGTATGTACCTTTTGTTATTCGTCACCGAAATAAGTGAACAAGCGTCTTTATTTTATAAGAAACTAAAATGCAAGTACATGTTGCTTGATCTTTAGAAAAACTTTAAAGACTTGTGTAAAATTTAAATTAATTTAAAAAAAATATATTTTGCTTATAAAATTAATTTAAAGGAAGTGTTTGAAATTAAAATCTCTATTTAAATAGCCATGTTAACGCGTTAACTGAAACAGGCATTCGATATCTGAATAGTTTTAATTTAAAAAAAGATAAAACTTTATAAAAACAGTTGTAAATAAAATTACGTATTTTCAAATGTGATTTCGTTTCTTTATACATTTTGCTTACAAATCAAAGTTTGTAATCTTTTTTAATATCTTTAGTTTACGAAATAAAACGTTTTTGTAAACAAATCTACGAAAGCAACCGGAAGTAAAAGAACAGGAGATCAGTGTCGACCAAAATGTTTCCTTTTGGGCGTTGCTGATTCTGGAATCTGGGGTGCCTCGAGTCTAATTAATCTCAATTTGCTTGTCTTTATTTTCTTTTATTTCGTGAGCAAACAAATATAAGGATATTAAAATATGCATACGAAGAAAAAGAGACGTATTTATTCCACTGGACATTTTTAATGGAAATCGCTCCAGACAAGGCATGAAACCACTTGATGTAAGGAGCTAAACAGAACAAAAGATGATTATTACAAATACAGGATATGCCTATTGACTTTAGTCTTGAAAAGACCATGGGGAAACATTCACCAGGAAGAGAGTTCCACAAGCCTGAAATTCTTGCAAAAAAGCTACTGGAATAGGAAGCTGTATTATAACGAGGTATAAAAACAGCGAAGACCACTAGACAAACGAGCTGGAACAAAGGAAGCAGGGAATAGATCCTAAAATTCTGAATAATAAATTATTTTTACATACGAGTTTGTTCCCTTTTTGATCACGTTAATTACACCCTTTTTATTTATTTTTTGACCGATTAGCAATAACCATGGTCAGCTTGACAAACTTGGCATTTTATATAACACTCGTGCCTCGGCCTTCACTACATTATGTTTCGTAAAATCATGTCAAATAATGTCAGATCATGTCAAATCATGTCAAATAATGTCAAATAATGTCAAATAATGTCAAATAATGTATAAATAATGTTAAATTATGTCAAATCATGTCAAATCATGTCAAATAATGTCAAATAATGCCGAAAGGCTTTGATATTTTCTCTTCTTTTTACTTTAATCCACCCCAACATGACATACTGCCACTGAGACGCAAGGGGCTACTGTAATAAGGACTAGCTTCAAAAGTGAAAAGTGAAAAGTCTGGCTGAAAGATGTGTGTCCACTCTGCATGTTTCTACGGTCGGGGAAACAGGGAGCAGGGAGGGAATTCTATAAACAGGAACCCCACACGCTTCTCACACCGTGGGAATCGTTGGCCACCACACACACAGGTGTTTGATGTCCTGGTCGCGATGCCAGATATGACAAAGGAACCCCACACGCGTCTCCAACCGATCTTGCCAGACCGTGAACACTCCTCAGCTGATCGTCGTAGTGGCAATGACAAAAATATGTCGATCGAAATTCCTCTAGGCCGGGATGGCGACGATGATGGTGATGACTTCGTCGATCTTGTCTCGTCCAACTCCCACGTTGAAACTGTTAATATTAGCGAGCGATCACTAGGTGAACAGCAATCGGTTGTGTCCTGTGAGGGCGAAAGATTATTCAAAGCAGAACAAAGGGACAAGAATAATGTTCAACAACTCAGTCGGGGTCTTTTTGTATGAAGAGTAATTATTAATAGAATAAAAGAATTGATTTTACATTGTACTGATGTCTACCGTGTTCGTAA
Organism: Sepiola atlantica; assembly: GCA_963556195.1. NCBI lineage: Eukaryota > Metazoa > Mollusca > Cephalopoda > Sepiida > Sepiolidae > Sepiola > Sepiola atlantica. The sequence continues at coordinate 25,021,430 of OY744552.1, read as the reverse complement.
AAACTGTCGTTTGTGCTAAGCTATCTCGTTGTCTCTCCGTGTGTGTGCGAATTCGTTTACAATGGTTATTTGGTCACAAGTTAACTATCCAAGGAAAACGATGATGAGTTACTCTGCCGATTATTCTATTCATTGTCGAAGCGGGGCGTGCCGCTCGACCGGCCTCTTCGCCTCCTCAACTAGTTCTGTCTGACTCGTGCGTTAAGACGCACACACTCTTATTGAAAATGTTCATCGCCACACACTCCTCTTCTGCCATCTTTCTCTCTGCGTTTCTTCCTCTCTCAGTGGTTGGGGCCGGGCGCGTCCTCCCCCAATGACATAAATAAATGGGATTCCCTCTCTGGTTTTAGCGTTATCATAAAACAATTACCCTTTCTTTCTCGCCGTGTGGCCAGAGGCCGTCTGCTATAATTAATGACAATAAGCCTAGATGATTATCTGCCTAGTCAGCGTAGACCTCCGGCCTCGCCTGACTCAAGGTGTATTACTCGCTCACCCGATCTTTTGTTGACGTTTTATTAGCATTACGCTGATTAGGGATTTTGCTGAATCCTCGTCTAACATCTGGCTCGTATCTTCCTGTTGTAGCAGTGATCAATATTGACATCAGACATAACTTTTCTTAGACAACCCGGCGCTTTTTTTCGAATAAGCTGGTTCCACGTCGAATATATACTAGTTTTATATCTCCACTTCGTCTCTACGCAGGGCCTAGCATCATCACCAAGATGCCTACTAACGCGTGACTAGAGTACCTGATCCCCATGGGCCCCGGATACTTTGTCACAATTCAAAAGACAAGCGGCCATGGGAAAGAAGCTATTAGAGTAAAAAGTTGTCCAACATCTAGGGATCATTAGAGTGAAGGGGTGGAATGTTGCTGCTAGTTTGGTAGGTCGGGGGTATTTTACGCTGAGGAGGTACAAGTACAGTAAATTAATTGGAACACATTCCGTAAAACTACTGTAGAGTGTATTCAATGCGGAAACAGACACAAGTGTTAGAAGTGTGATGTTATATGTTTGTTTTGTTTTCTTTTTTTAAATTATATTTTCTTTTTTGGTTTTGTTGGGAATGGAGCATCCTACCAGATGCAAGACATTCATCCGCTATTTCAGAGACTCCAACCGAGAGATCTTTTTAGGATTCTAACCGTCCCATTTGTTCGTATCTCTCTCGCACTTGGTTTACCGGGTATATTCGTCAGGTAATTTTTTAAGTTGTTTTTCACGAGCCCAGTTCCTCCTATCATTACTGGAATTATTGAAATTTTCATAAGGTTCCGGTTTCTTTTAATGTCGATACCTTGGTATTTAGTTCTCTTCTCCCCATCAGCACTGTTTAGGCCGGCATCATTAGGGACGCTGACTTCACTCTGAATAAACATGTGCTACTTCATGCGATATTGTTACATTGTTTGTATATTTGCTTAATCCCTGTGAATTGCCAGTGTGTGTATATGTTGGCTTGTATTAATGTACGAATACGCGTGTGTGTGTTAATGGAACAGCTGTTTGCTTCCCCGGGTCTCGAAGGCCCGGGAGATGGGGGCGATATTGTGTTCGCTGAGTGTAATGTCTCTGGCTAACTGGAATCTCGTTTCTTCTTCTGGGTTTTTGTTGTCACGTTGCTGATTTTATTTAAAAAAATGGTATTTCACACAGGCTCGTTAGCTTTATCGTTTCGAACGAGCGGGAATGATTTTCCATTAATTAGAAAATGTAGAATTCGAACATTTATTTTTATTTTATTTATCTTCCTCCCACAAGGTAAGATGTGACACAAGGTCGGGAAAGTGGGATTTGAAAAGCCAGCGCCCGAGAAGGTGAGCACTCTGGCCTACAAAACATGCCTGGGAAGCCCCGTCGGCATTCCCCGGTAGAGGCGCCTCAGGCAGTAAGCAATAAACTTACTCTCCCCCAAAGAGGGGAGGAAAAGCCTGGGAGGATGGACCTCCTAGAACTGCACAGGACAAACCCACAAACCGGTGGAATCAAGACCCGAAGGCCAAGACGACACCGGTCTATGGGGTGTAGTATCCATCAGAACAGATACTACACTGTGATACCAGCCAAAAGGCCAAGAACATTTATGTGAAATCATGTTTTTCTTTAATTTGAGGAAGGCGAAAAGGAAAGAGTAAGTTAGACGAACGGAGAAAGAAAGCGAGTAGCTCATAGAAGTTAGTAACTATTTACGTTAGTTCGCATCTCTACCACAAATCTTTCTATGCGGTCCCTGCAAAAAGCATTGCACGTCTCTTGTTAGATTTAAGGCCCACTGTCGTACTCAAAATGACAGAAAGTATTTATTCTATTTTTCGCCGATGGTTCTGCCTGTTTAAAAAGTTATTACTCATTTTTTTTTCAATTTTCTTATCTTCTTGTTTTTGCTGGGGATCGGGCATCCTACTTGATGCCAGACATTCAGCCGCTATTTCAGAGACTCCAACCGAGAAATCTTTTTAGGATTCAAACCGTTCCTTAGTGGATAGCGTATGACTTATTTCCAACAGTTCTTTTTGGTATATGTTCCCAGGACTTGCTGCTACACTGACTATTAATTTTGTTTACAGATGGTCCAGTGGAGATATTTACATACTCCATTTTGTCGCATTGTAAAATAGCCGTCCCTCAGCAGAACCATATAACTGGATATCAAGTGGCTCACAATCTCTACGTTTGTGTGGCAGAACCTGCACTTTTGTTGCTGAGACCGCTCATCTTCTGAAAAGGATTGGTCATAAAGCATAGATCTTGGACAGCTATTAGCGTTCTCTCCTGATCATAGAGGAGCGATACTCTTTTGAGACAGTCTATTCAACAAGTGCGTATGCACGTATTCAGCTGAGTTCATATGATTGTACAAAAATAACAAAAGTAAATAAATCCATGAGAACATTTGTATTTTCTTTAGAAAGGGATTAACCCACAGGTTTTTATATAACATCCGGGTAGGCTGAACTACGTCAACAGGTCGTCGTCTTTGTCAACGGCAATATTGTGTTTGTGTGCGTGTATTCAAGCACGCACACAAGCACGCACGCAAGCACGTGTTACCACTGCCAACACCAGCAATTTAACTGAAGCCACCACCAACACCAACAACAACACCAACACCAATAACAACACCACCAACAACACCAACACCAATAACAACACCAACAACAACACCAACACCAATAACAACACCACCAACAACACCAACACCAATAACAACACCAACAACAACACCAACACCAATAACAACACCAACAACAACACCAACACCAATAACAACACCAACAACAACACCAACACCAACACCAATAACAACACCAACAACAACACCAACACCAATAACAACACCAACAACAACACCAACACCAATAACAACACCAACAACAACACCAACACCAATAACAACACCAACAACAACACCAACACCAATAACAACACCAACAACAACACCAACACCAACACCAATAACAACACCAACAACAACACCAACACCAACACCAATAACAACACCAAGAACAACACGAACAACAACACCAACAACACTGCCCCTGCCGACACCATCCAACCCCTTTATCACCACCGTGTACTCGATCATTTATAAGCGCTGCTTGGGTGCACATCCGTTAATATATGATAAAAGAATGCACATATTCCAAAAATTTTCTACCAGGAAATTAAATATATATAATTTCACAAATTCCTAGCAAGAATTTGAAATAACCTTATATCTAATTATCCAACGAGGAGCGAGATTATATAATAATAATAATAATAATAATAATAATAATAATAATAATAATAATAATAATAATAATAATATGTTATATAACAATAATAGATTATATAACAATACTCGATTATATAACAACAATAATAGATTATATAACAACAATAAAAAATATTCAGAAACTTTTGTCTACGATATTTACTTTTATTTTGTACTAACAGAATACCCGTCCCAAGACAGGTAAACTGAATTCCCCAGACAGATCACTTTTGCACCACTTTTATGTCATCTTACGAAGATTAAAATGAAGATACAATGCTACTAAACCTTGTGTCTAGAATCCTTATTTCAATGTTGATCAAAATCCATTACATGATCTTGATCCTAGTAAATGTCTGAAATTTAAGGTTTAAGCTTAAGGTGTCTTAAGAAGAAATTTAACGTCAGAGATTTTTGCTTTTGGTGTCTATGGGTTAAATTTAATGTAAATTACAGGTTTTACCCATATTATACCTCTTAAAACCCTTTAAAAAGAAAGAAAAGAAACTGAAATGTTGAAGAATATTAATAAATTGATGTTAATACCTATTGTGAAAATGTAACGAAATCGGAGGTATCTGAATTTTTATAAAATACTTTTGAGTCGGTTAATGAGTTTAGGAGTGAATCCTGTACATACAAATATATAAAGATATATACATATTATACTTTATGTAAATAGATATATACTAGTGTACAGTAATCGTCAAAAATGATAAAATAATTATGCTTCGCCAGTATTCGCATACGCTATTTATCTAGTATATTACTAAAATATTCGTAAAAAGATCATAGAATTACATCAGTAATATTTCACATATATAACTTATTGTTATCATTACTGATGACCTAAAGAAAGAAGAAACACCCACCGTTGAAATTTTATTATAAAGTAAAGGATTTCTTTCGGGATCCATTTCAGGCAGCGGGGTAAGTTAAAAATCTAAAATCATGTAATGGATTTTAATCAAAATTGGAATAAGGATTCTAGACATAATGTTTAGTATCATTATATCTTGATTTTAATCTTTGTAAATTGACATAAAAGTTGTGAAAACTGTTCTGTTCGGGGAATTCATTTGAAATACATAAAAATATGTTTAAAAAATGCGTTTAAAAACATATTTTAAAACTCCTGAGTTTGGCCATCGCAAAAAGTAAAATAAGTAAAAACAATGACAATACACATTAGACATTTTATAACAAGTATCAATGTTTTCAAGGCTTTCTTTTATTTTTACCTTGAATTGCATGTAATTGTCCAATTTGTGATGTAGCTTGGTAGACTTCCGATCCAACTTGAGTATCATATATATATATATATATATATATATATATATATATATATATATATATATATATATATATTTATATTTATTTATTGCTATGCAGGATAAAATCCTAAACTAATGAACCGATCATTATGAATTTTCGAATATATATGGTGAGTAACATAGACACAATATTTTTGTTGTAAATTTTATCATTTAGGGAATGAATGTATATATATAGTTAAGCATGTGCATACTTTATACATTTCAATGTATAGGATTCACTCCTAAACTAATTAACTAATCATTATGAATTTTGGAACACAGCTTCTAAGCGTAATGGGGGAATGTTGGCTATATTTAGTTCAATTTAGTGTTACGCAAATGAAGCAAAGAACTGGTGGAAGCCCTTCGTGAATTTTTTAAAAATTTGACAATATGTATTAGCCATCAATTTATAAATATTCCCCAAATGTCATTCTCATTCGTATTTTTAAGGGCATAATATGGACACAACCTCTGATTTACAATTCAAATATTTCAGATTTGCATTGAATTTGATCCATAGTCATCAGACAAGATTCCTTGAATTTCAATTTCTTCTTAAGACCCATTGAACTTAAGCCTTAAATTTTAGACATTTTCTAGAATAAAAATCATGTAATGGATTTTGAACAAATTAGAATAAGAATTATAGACATACGGTTTAGTAGCATTATATCTTGATTGTAATCTCCGTAAAGGGGCATACAAGTGGTGCAAAACTGTTCAGTTTGGGGAATTAACTTTACCCATCTTCGGGCGGGTATTTTTCTAGTGTATAACACACGTGTTCTTTTCTGGGCCATAATGTTCAGTGCGCAAATAGGTCGCATGTTTTCATAATAAAAACCGCTTAACACACAAATAATGGCGTCATAGAATTCCTTGTAAAAAGTTATGGCAATATGTCTTTATACCTCAACTATTTCCAAAGAGAACAAATACCCAAAATGTCCCAACTGATACATATTTTTTGATTTTTTCCTTTGAGGTAGAAACCTGCAGACTTTTAGTATTTAAAAAAATTCTGTACAAGATAAGTTCGGAAAATAAAATCAGTCGGTTCATGTTTTTGAAGGCATTAAGAATATCCCGTAGAGAAGTTGACAATATGTACTGGATATTATTCAAGTATTCGTAAACTCTCATACGGCATAATACAGTTTGACACACCGGTTCTCGTTAGATCGCCGAAGTTAAGCAACGTTAAGCCTGGCCAGTACCAGATGGGTGACTATTTGGGAATACCAGATGCTGTATGTAGGAGAAGGGCGAAATCATCCTGCATAAAAAGTACATATCTTAAGATGCCTTTAGCAAGTGCTTTAGTATATGCCTGCTTCTATTTATCTTCCTTCCACAAGGTAAGGTGTGACACAAGGTCGGGAAAGTGGGAAAAAACCAGCGCTCGAGAATTTGAGCACTCTGGCTGTTTAAAAATTGCCTGGGCCCCGGTAGGGGCGCCTCAGGCAGTAAGCAATAAACTTACTCCTCCCCAAAGAGGGGAGGCAATGCCTGGGAGGGTGCACCTCCTAGAACTGCACAGGACGGACAACCGATAGACCGGCGTAAATCCAGACCCGAAGGGCCGGACAATGCCTGCTTATTCACAGATGTGTTCACACAACGGAACAACCCCCCCCCCTGGCGGAAGTTATGTTCTCAATCATGTAAGGTAGATCTCCGGAGAAAGTATTCTATTGTTTTTCTTTATCGTGAAAATCAATCCTTTCTTGTGGGTACTGTGGTAGAACTGTACTACCGTCTACTTTGTCATTGGAAATAAAATGATAATTCTATGTCAACCTGTATTTTTTGCTTTTAACTAATTAAACTTTTTTTTACCATATAAAACTGGGCTGAAATAATGCAATATTGGTTTGTCGCCTGTCGTCTGGAATCACTTAGGTAGTCGGCGCTATTGCTACTATCGTAACTAAGTCGGTGTTTGTGCTCCGGGCAGGAACGGATCTGCTGCAGTCGACGAAAGAAGTTCTGCTTCTTTCAGGCGGTATACATATCAGTCGAGGATCGGTTCTCGACAATCAGTCCGACAGACACACGACTAATGCGGTGGCCTTTTACCTGTCGGACTGTGGTATTCGTTCTGGGTAGGACTAGGAGGTTCACCTCCCAAGCCTTACCTTTCCGGTTTGGCGAAGAGTTACTTAATCCTTAACTGCCAGAGGCTCCCCCACCGGAGAATGCCGACGGAGCTGTTCATGAATTTTAAGAGGTCAAAGTGCCCTAATTCTGTGGCGCTGGCTTATTCTCCACATCTTCAGGCATTGTACCACATCTTCATGTGGTTGGAAGAAAGTTAATACCGATGATGATGATGATGATGATGATGATGATGATGATGATGATGATGATGATGATGATGATGATGATGATGATGACTAACCTTTAATTGCACGTGTCGAAATTAGAGACCAACCGTTACATAAACATACAATGTTTATAATCATCATCATCATCATCATCATCATCATCATCATCATCATCATCACCATCACCATCATCATCATCATCATCATCATCTGAACAGTTGTGTTTGGAAGGTAAGTGTCAAAAATGTGTCTCTTTTCATACCGGTCGCACAACTACTGCTAGTAATGATGTCTTAATGTCAGCTGATTGGTCGACTAATAGGGAGATGCGTGAAGAGAGACGAAAGCGTATCTATGTCACATGCGCCGAGGCTATGAAAGAGTTAACTTTGTAAATGAGTGACGACAAGCTTTTAGTGATGGAAATACTATTTCAAAGTTAAACGTAGCGACTGGCAGACGCAAATAGACTTATCAACGGACGCGCAGAGACTCTTTTAAAATATACTATTTACTAACTTTCACATACTCACAGCGGATTTCATTCAATCTGAGCGCTTAGCGATACAAATCTTAAGCGTGACAGACAAATTGACGGACCGACTGAAGCCTCTTTGCCGCATCTAAAAAGAAAAGATTTTAAAAATATAAGAAATTCCACGGAAGTTGTGAAGAGCTGTTTATCTATTACTGAAAGAGATTTGGTATCTCTCTCTCGGAAGCCGAAACTATACTATTATTTCTATTAATTGTACTAGATAGTGCTTTAATTATATACCTAAATATTGTTATAGTATTTTTAGAAAAGAAATATTGTTAATAACAGTGAAGATTCCATGTTATCTATTACTAATAGAGATTTGGTATCTGCCTGTCTGAAGCTGAAACTCTACTATTACTTCTATTAGTGTACTAATTAATACGCAATTAAATTTACTATATTATTTCAGACTAATGTACTATCTTTCAATGCTCAATTTAGGGAGTAGTTCAGTATCTGTATCTTTTTGGCGGGGTAATGTAGTATATATTTGTTCATCATGATACCATCCTCGCATGAATTACATCCTACTATTTTGGGTAAGGAAGTGGTAGTGTAGTATATGTTTGTCTATCATGATACCATCCTCGCATGAATTACATCCTCTTATTTTGGGTGGGGAGTGGTAGTGTAGTATATGTTTGTCTATCATGATACCATCCTCGCATGAATTACATCCTCTTATTTTGGGTGGGGAGTGGTAGTGTAGTATATGTTTGTCTATCATGATACCATCCTCGCATGAATTACATCCTCTTATTTTGGGTGGGGAGTGGTAGTGTAGTATATGTTTGTCTATCATGATACCATCCTCGCATGAATTACATCCTCTTATTTTGGGTGGGGAGTGGTAGTGTAGTATATGTTTGTCCATCATGATACCATCCTCGCATGAATTACATCCTCTTATTTTGGGTGGGGAGTGGTAGTGTAGTATATGTTTGTCTATCATGATACCATCCTCGCATGAATTACATCCTCTTATTTTGGGTGGAGAGTGGTAGTGTAGTATATGTTTGTCTATCATGATACCATCCTCGCATGAATTACATCCTCTTATTTTGGGTGGGGAGTAGTAGTGTAGTATATGTTTGTCTATCATGATACCATCCTCGCATGAATTACATCCTCTTATTTTGGGTGGGGAGTGGTAGTGTAGTATATGTTTGTCTATCATGATACCATCCTCGCATGAATTACATCCTCTTATTTTGGGTGGAGAGTGGTAGTGTAGTATATGTTTGTCTATCATGATACCATCCTCGCATGAATTACATCCTCTTATTTTGGGTGGGGAGTAGTAGTGTAGTATATGTTTGTCTATCATGATACCATCCTCGCATGAATTACATCCTCTTATTTTGGTTGGAGAGTGGTAGTGTAGTATATGTTTGTCTATCATGATACCATCCTCGCATGAATTACATCCTCTTATTTTGGGTGGGAAGTGGTACTGTAGTATATGTTTGTCTATCATGATACCATCCTCGCATGAATTACATCCTCTTATTTTGGTTGGAGAGTGGTAGTGTAGTATATGTTTGTCTATCATGATACCATCCTCGCATGAATTACATCCTCTTATTTTGTGTAGGGGAGTGGTAGTGTAGTATATGTTTGTCTATCATGATACCATCCTCGCATGAATTACATCCTCTTATTTTGGGTGGGGAGTGGTAGTGTAGTATATGTTTGTCTATCATGATACCATCCTCGCATGAATTACATCCTCTTATTTTGGTTGGAGAGTGGTAGTGTAGTATATGTTTGTCTATCATGATACCATCTTCGCATGAATTACATCCTCTTATTTTGGGTGGAGAGTTGTAGTGTAGTATATGTTTGTCTATCATGATACCATCCTCGCATGAATTACATCCTCTTATTTTGGGTGGGGAGTAGTAGTGTAGTATATGTTTGTCTATCATGATACCATCCTCGCATGAATTACATCCTCTTATTTTGGGTTGGGAGTGGTAATGTAGTATATGTTTGTCTATCATGATACCATCCTCGCATGAATTACATCCTCTTATTTTGGGTAGAGAGTGGTAGTGTAGTATATGTTTGTCTATCATGATACCATCCTCGCATGAATTACATCCTCTTATTTTGGGTGGAGAGTGGTAATGTAGTATATGTTTGTCTATCATGATACCATCCTCGCATGAATTACATCCTCTTATTTTGGGTGGGGAGTAGTAGTGTAGTATATGTTTGTCTATCATGATACCATCCTCGCATGAATTACATCCTCTTATTTTAGGTTGGGAGTGGTAATGTAGTATATGTTTGTCTATCATGATACCATCCTCGCATGAATTACATCCTCTTATTTTGGGTGGAGAGTGGTAGTGTAGTATATGTTTGTCTATCATGATACCATCCTCGCATGAATTACATCCTCTTATTTTGGGTGGGGAGTGGTAATGTAGTATATGTTTGTCTATCATGATACCATCCTCGCATGAATTACATCCTCTTATTTTGGGTGGAGAGTGGTAGTGTAGTATATGTTTGTCTATCATGATACCATCCTCGCATGAATTACATCCTCTTATTTTGGGTGGGGAGTGGTAGTGTAGTATATGTTTGTCTATCATGATACCATCCTCGCATGAATTACATCCTCTTATTTTGGGTGGAGAGTGGTAGTGTAGTATATGTTTGTATATCATGATACCATCCTCGCATGAATTACATCCTCTTATTTTGGGTGGAGAGTGGTAGTGTAGTATATGTTTGTCTATCATGATACCATCCTCGCATGAATTACATCCTCTTATTTTGGGTGGGGAGTGGTAATGTAGTATATGTTTGTCTATCATGATACCATCCTCGCATGAATTACATCCTCTTATTTTGGGTGGAGAGTGGTAGTGTAGTATATGTTTGTCTATCATGATACCATCTTCGCATGAATTACATCCTCTTATTTTGGGTGGAGAGTGGTAGTGTAGTATATGTTTGTCTATCATGATACCATCCTCGCATGAATTACATCCTCTTATTTTGGGTGGGGAGTAGTAGTGTAGTATATGTTTGTCTATCATGATACCATCCTCGCATGAATTACATCCTCTTATTTTGGGTGGGGAGTGGTAGTGTAGTATATGTTTGTCTATCATGATACCATCCTCGCATGAATTACATCCTCTTATTTTGGGTGGGGAGTAGTAGTGTAGTATATGTTTGTCTATCATGATACCATCCTCGCATGAATTACATCCTCTTATTTTGGGTGGGGAGTAGTAGTGTAGTATATGTTTGTCTATCATGATACCATCCTCGCATGAATTACATCCTCTTATTTTGGGTGGGGAGTGGTAGTGTAGTATATGTTTGTCTATCATGATACCATTCTCGCATGAATTACATCCTCTTATTTTGGGTGGAGAGTGGTAGTGTAGTATATGTTTGTCTATCATGATACCATCTTCGCATGAATTACATCCTCTTATTTTGGGTGGAGAGTGGTAGTGTAGTATATGTTTGTCTATCATGATACCATCCTCGCATGAATTACATCCTCTTATTTTGGGTGGGGAGTAGTAGTGTAGTATATGTTTGTCTATCATGATACCATCCTCGCATGAATTACATCCTCTTATTTTGGGTGGGGAGTGGTAGTGTAGTATATGTTTGTCTATCATGATACCATCCTCGCATGAATTACATCCTCTTATTTTGGGTGGGGAGTAGTAGTGTAGTATATGTTTGTCTATCATGATACCATCCTCGCATGAATTACATCCTCTTATTTTGGGTTGGGAGTGGTAATGTATTATATGTTTGTCTATCATGATACCATCCTCGCATGAATTACATCCTCTTATTTTGGGTGGAGAGTGGTAGTGTAGTATATGTTTGTCTATCATGATACCATCCTCGCATGAATTACATCGTCTTATTTTGGGTGGGGAGTGGTAGTGTAGTATATGTTTGTCTATCATGATACCATCCTCGCATGAATTACATCGTCTTATTTTGGGTGGGGAGTGGTAGTGTAGTATATGTTTGTCTATCATGATACCATCCTCGCATGAATTACATCCTCTTATTTTGGGTGGAGAGTGGTAGTGTAGTATATGTTTGTCTATCATGATACCATCCTCGCATGAATTACATCCTCTTATTTTGGGTGGGGAGTGGTAATGTAGTATATGTTTGTCTATCATGATACCATCCTCGCATGAATTACATCCTCTTATTTTGGGTGGAGAGTGGTAGTGTAGTATATGTTTGTCTATCATGATACCATCCTCGCATGAATTAAATCCTCTTATTTTGGGTGGAGAGTGGTAGTGTAGTATATGTTTGTCTATCATGATACCATCCTCGCATGAATTACATCCTCTTATTTTGGGTGGAGTGTGGTAGTGTAGTATATGTTTGTCTATCATGATACCATCCTCGCATGAATTACATCCTCTTATTTTGGGTGGAAAGTGGTAATGTAGTATATGTTTGTCTATCATGATACCATCCTCGCATGAATTACATCCTCTTATTTTGGGTGGAGAGTGGTAGTGTGGTATATGTTTGTCTATCATGATACCATCCTCGCATGAATTAAATCCTCTTATTTTGGGTGGAGAGTGGTAGTGTAGTATATGTTTGTCTATCATGATACCATCCTCGCATGAATTACATCCTCTTATTTTGGGTGGGGAGTAGTAGTGTAGTATATGTTTGTCTATCATGATACCATCCTCGCATGAATTACATCCTCTTATTTTGGGTGGAAAGTGGTAATGTAGTATATGTTTGTCTATCATGATACCATCCTCGCATGAATTACATCCTCTTATTTTGGGTGGAGAGTGGTAGTGTAGTATATGTTTGTCTATCATGATACCATCCTCGCATGAATTACATCCTCTTATTTTGGGTGGGGAGTGGTAATGTATTATATGTTTGTCTATCATGATACCATCCTCGCATGAATTACATCCTCTTATTTTGGGTGGAGAGTGGTAGTGTAGTATATGTTTGTCTATCATGATACCATCCTCGCATGAATTACATCCTCTTATTTTGGGTGGAGAGTGGTAGTGTAGTATATGTTTGTCTATCATGATACCATCCTCGCATGAATTACATCCTCTTATTTTGGGTGGGGAGTAGTAGTGTAGTATATGTTTGTCTATCATGATACCATCCTCGCATGAATTACATCCTCTTATTTTGGGTTGGGAGTAGTAGTGTAGTATATGTTTGTCTATCATGATACCATCCTCGCATGAATTACATCCTCTTATTTTGGGTGGAGAGTGGTAGTGTAGTATATGTTTGTCTATCATGATACCATCCTCGCATGAATTACATCCTCTTATTTTGGGTGGGGAGTGGTAATGTATTATATGTTTGTCTATCATGATACCATCCTCGCATGAATTACATCCTCTTATTTTGGGTAGAGAGTGGTAGTGTAGTATATGTTTGTCTATCATGATACCATCCTCGCATGAATTACATCCTCTTATTTTGGGTGGAGAGTGGTAGTGTAGTATATGTTTGTCTATCATGATACCATCCTCGCATGAATTACATCCTCTTATTTTGGGTGGGGAGTAGTAGTGTAGTATATGTTTGTCTATCATGATACCATCCTCGCATGAATTACATCCTCTTATTTTGGGTGGAGAGTGGTAGTGTAGTATATGTTTGTCTATCATGATACCATCCTCGCATGAATTACATCCTCTTATTTTGGGTGGAGAGTGGTAGTGTAGTATATGTTTGTCTATCATGATACCATCCTCGCATGAATTACATCCTCTTATTTTGGGTTGGGAGTGGTAATGTAGTATATGTTTGTCTATCATGATACCATCCTCGCATGAATTACATCCTCTTATTTTGGGTGGAGAGTGGTAGTGTAGTATATGTTTGTCTATCATGATACCATCCTCGCATGAATTACATCCTCTTATTTTGGATGGGGAGTGGTAGTGTAGTATATGTTTGTCTATAATGATACCATCCTCGCATGAATTACATCCTCTTATTTTGGTTGGGAGTGGTAATGTAGTATATGTTTGTCTATCATGATACCATCCTCGCATGAATTACATCCTCTTATTTTGGGTGGAGAGTGGTAGTGTAGTATATGTTTGTCTATCATGATACCATCCTCGCATGAATTAAATCCTCTTATTTTGGGTGGAGAGTGGTAGTGTAGTATATGTTTTTCTATCATGATACCATCCTCGCATGAATTACATCCTCTTATTTTGGGTGGGGAGTGGTAGTGTAGTATATGTTTGTTCATCATGATACCATCCTCGCATGAATTACATCCTCTTATTTTGGGTGGGGAGTGGTAGTGTAGTATATGTTTGTCTATCATGATACCATCCTCGCATGAATTACATCGTCTTATTTTGGGTGGGGAGTGGTAGTGTAGTATATGTTTGTATATCATGATACCATCCTCGCATGAATTACATCCTCTTATTTTGGGTGGGGAGTGGTAGTGTAGTATATGTTTGTTTATCATGATACCATCCTCGCATGAATTACATCATCTTATTTTGGGTGGGGAGTGGTAGTGTAGTATATGTTTATCTATCATGATACCATCCTGGCATGAATTACATCATCTTATTTTGGGTGGGGAGTGGTAGTGTAGTATATGTTTGTTCATCCTGACATCATTCTCCGAGACAAGCAAAAAAAATGAGACCAGAGGTAGTATATATTTGCTAGTAGAGATATTAGCAATTTCTAGGATAGTGTGAAAACAATGTGTTTTGATCTATGATCTGTCATTCCATCCAACACGCGTATCCGATTGAGAGAATAACTGATCTTCCTTGACCCAATTTCACTCGTCATATGCTATCCCTTAAATCAAGGAAGTCATTTATTTTAGAATAATCTACAAATGTCATATGCTGTTGTTTTCTTCCGGTCGGGTGGCGTGACTTCAACCAATGATTATTATAGTTTTACAATCAATCATTTTATCTTGTTTTCTTCCGGCCAGGTGCGTGTCCATGCTAAGTGCACCTAGTTCTATCGAATGACCTTTTCAGTAGATCTGGCCTGCGGATTTTACAAATCCACACATTTCATATCGAACAAATTAACAACCACAAATTGCAAGCTTTCAATTACTTTATTTACATTTAAACCACTTATCTAAGGAGCGATGAATTAAGTGGACGTGGTTTGAAAATGTTATGGACTTTATTTGGGAAGCTGGAATAAACAGATCGACGGAGTCTCTTAAAAAGAGATGCGTGAATGCATTTAAATATAATTACGCGTTTAACATAACAATGCGATTTCAAACTTAAATGCGACAGGCCGATCGATTGATGTATAGACAGAACTATTTCTAATAGAGATGATTTTTCAAATTGAATAGATGGAATAAAAGTGGAGAGACAACTTTTTGGCTTAGATCAATGTTTAGTATCTGTTCTGATACGACAATTCCTCTTTTCTGTCCTCGGTTAGTGAAGGAATAATCCTTCTAGACTAAGTCACATTAAATTTTTGGCCTAATCTACAGTGCCCGTTTTAGGTGAGCTGCAATTTCCCCACATTAAAAACCGACCTTGTGTCTAACTTTGCACTCATGGGGAGGTGGCGGGCAAGTAAATAGGGGCATGAATAAATGGGGGAAAAGTAGATCTTATTACATATAAATGAGGAGGGTATAATACATGCAAGAAAAGTACATTTTCTGAAATTTATGTGGCAAAACTATTTTTTTAGACGTGTCTTGGGTTAGCGGTAGCGTTAGTGTTAGATAGACTTAGCTAGCTTTTGGGTTAGGTTAGGGTTAGGGTTAGGGTTAGATAGGATTAGTTAGCTTTTCGGTTAGGTTAGAGTTAGGGTTAACGTTAGCGTTAGTGTTAGATAGAATTAGTTAGGTTTTGGGTTAGGTTAGAGTTAGGGTTCAGGCGTGGCCTTTGTAAAGAGAACACCATTACATTGTTTCGTTTTTCTACTCACGTCACAGTGGTTGGTGCTAAGCACATAAACAAGACGCTTTGAAGGAAACGGTTACATACTACATGTAGACATCTGACGGTGGTCATTTCTGTCTGAAATTATGTTATCTTTGATCTAGGAATTGTTCGGAATTTAAAATAGGAAAGTGATGATTTTGTTTATGTCGTTTTCAAAGTGGAAGACTTATTATGATTTGAAGTTAAAACTAGAATTAAACACTCATTCAGACTAAAATTCAAGATGATAAATCTGTCTTGATAAGACAGTCTTAAATAAAAAAACAAAAACAATACTGTCTTGTCTTCCCTAAAAGTAGAAATATTTTACAAAATAATATTTTACAAAATAACATAAAACGTTTTGTTTGTTCTGATACAACATTCTAAGTCATTTTTAACGCATATAAAATTGAACTGTTATGCCTATCTGTCGACACCACATGTTTGACAATTTTTTAACTATAAAATAATATCGACTAGATATTCCGTTAAAACTTTTTTCTTTTTCTATAAAAAAAATGTTCAAAATTTACTTTTTGATCCAAAAAGTTATTTTTGTGTAATAACATTTTAAAACAGTTCAAATATATGTTGTTGTAAAAAAAGAAACAACGATTAAAACATTGAATTAAAGTTACATTCTGAACAGTTAAAAAAAAGGTTATTTCTGAACAAGAAATACAATTTAATCATAGTGTAATGAACAATAAAATAATTGTGCTTTTATATTTATTTCCAAATAGTGTTGTATTTTTCATAACACTTAAAAATTAATTATTTAATCAATTTTTTATTATTTATTGTTTTCATTTATTTTATTATTTATCGTATGCATTTAATTTGTTAAATTTGTTAAAATACATAGCCCTGTTGTGCTCGCATACCCTTAATGACAATAAAAGTGTAAACATTTGGGAATTTCTTTGCTTTTGTACATTTAGTGTATATGAATATTCATCTTAACCCTATTAAGGGCATATGATTTCAGTATACTGGCATTCTTCATGGAATATTGAATAGAGTTCCGTTTCACAATGATCGGATCTTGTTTCATTCTTTTCTTTCTTTAAACGAAATTTTAAAAGGTTTTCTAAAACATTTTTAAACGCTATCAGCATGTTTTAGGGATATCTTTGGGTTCTGCCGGAATTTGGTTGTAGGCTCTAATAAGATCTAGTTTAGCATTAACCGTTAACCGTTGCGTTATCCTGGATTATGGCAGTTATGTCATGAATCTGGGGAATAGGGTAACGGTTTGGCTTGGTTACCGAGTTGAGTGCCCTGTAATCACCACATGCCCGCCATGTGCCACCACCTTTTGGGGCCATATGTAATGGCGAAGTCCCACTACTTTTTGATGGACGGATTATACCCAGTTCCATTATTTGGTTAAATTCATATTTCGCTATGCCTAATTTTTCCAATGACAGTCTCCGGAAGCGGCTATGCACTGAGCCCCTCCCCCCAGTGCATAACCGCCCCAAGCGCCCCATAGCGTTCGTGTCAATATAATGAGTGACAGTGTGGTAGTGTGTCCCTATTAAAATATAGCTTTGTTATGCCTTCAAACTTTTTTAAGAGATTGCGAAAAATCGGATTATCTTCTGTGCTAGCTACCGTGAGCGTAGCGAAATTATATTTTAAATGGATCCAAGTAACCTAACGTTAGTCTCAGGGTCAATTAGACAACGTCTGTGCATGCCCACGAGAAGGCCATATTTGTCAAAAAAATATGCACCCAATATGGCCCTATCCACCTCCGCGATGATGAACAGTCTAAAAGTAATGTCTAGCACCTCTGTCCGTAAGTTTTGATAAACGACTTATTTACGGCCTGCAATGTGAGTTTCTCAGGGCCATTAATCCTGTCTGCGTTTGTGTCAGGGATTATAGATATTTGTTCACCACTGTCTACGAGAAAATTTACCTCTGTACTGTAGTCACATATAGGCGACAGGCTTCCTCCATTCTGTCCCCCTTAGTCGCCTTCGGAAGACAGTCTAATCGTTTCCCTGGATTGTATGAACAGGGAGGTTTGCAGGAGCATGTCCTGTCTCCATATTTGCTGTGATTGTGGCATATGGAGCCTTTGTTACTTTCCTTTGCACGGTGAGGTGAGCGTCGTTCACTACCCGAGGGGGCTGTTTTCAACTTATCCAGTCTTCTCGTGAGGTCACTTATATAGGCCTCCAGCTTCCCCCGACTCTTAAGGATTTGGGCCAGGGGATCCTGTTCTGAGGTCCGAACATCCGCTACTAAAATCAGGCTGGTGGTCGCCACAGAAGCGATTTTATCAGCCGCTCGCGCTAAGTCCTCTGTAGATTGCTGCTAAGACTGTCTGATAAGCAGGCGGCAGGCGCTGGAGGAAAATATGACGAAAAATGTCGTCGTCTTTATTTACCTCAGCGATGTCTTGTACGCGTCTCAGAAATTGGGAGGATTTACAATCCCCAATGAGTTGGGGCATGTTTTTTGTCTGGACACCGACGTCCTGAAAATGACCTGCTCTTTAAGAACATTATACGGCCTATCTACCAGTGGGGACATTACTATGTTATTAACCTCCATGATGACATCTTCTGGCAATTTTAAAATTACCACCTGAATTTTTTTTTATTTGGGAGCTAATTCCCTTAATTTGGCAGTTCAGCTCTACTTGTGCGAAATATAAACGGGGATCAGCTTTTAAAAAGTCGCAGATCGATGGCACTAATGGTATCTTTTTCGGCCATAGCGAGAAAGACGAAAAGAACAAAATAAACAAACAAAAACTAACGAATAAATAAATGAATGAAAATAATCTGCGCCGGGGAAAGAAATCAGAAGTGCCCCGAGCTTGTCACTCCCTCGCTTAAATGGCAAGGTCCACCGAAAAAAAATGAGGAGGGGTTCTCACAAACTCCACGTGCGGGCAAAAATGTATATGTGCCCCACTGTGTCCCTGAGAGACGGGAGAAACCTAAGCTATGCGACTCTAGAAAAAAGACACACCTTTATGTATAAGAGGAAGAAAGCGAATATATCTCTGTTACATTATGAAAATAAAATTGTCTTCACTTATTTATTCATTATATGACGACTTTTCACGCGACAAAACAATGGAGACTGTTTTTGTTTTCTCTTGTTTCGACTTAAAGGAACGTCTAACAACCGAAAGTAAAAATTATATATATATATATATATATATATATATATATATATATATATATAATGCCAAATTTGTGCGAGTCCGCAACAAGGGACCACCACGTGTCGGTTGAGTGGTTCGCACTCTTAGTCTGCAGAAAACATGCCGCGCTACTAGGGGAATTTTAGTATCTGTTCCGATGGATACTGCATCCCATAGACTGGTATTGTCTTGGCCTTCGGGGCTTGATTTACGCCGGTCTATTGGTCTGTCCTGTGCAATTCTAGGAGGTCCACTATCCCAGGCTTCGCCTCCCCTCTTTGGGGAGGAGTAAGTTTATTGCTTACTGCCTGAGGCGCCCTACCGGGGAATGCCGACGGGCTGCTCAGGCAATTTTCAATGGCCAGAGTGCTCACCTCTCGGGCGCTGGCTTTTCAAACCCCACTTTCCCGACCCGACCTTGGGTCATATCTTACTTGTGGGAGTAAAATAAAATTGGCCTTGTGCCTAACTCTTAGAGAGGAGTAAATAAATACTAGGGGAAATACAAACATGTGTGTGTCGACAAGTAAGAGGAAACGCAAAAAAATGATTTTATTTAACGTTTGTTTTGACAAACACTGGCACGGTCAAAGATAAATTGAATAAACATTTACTATGAGTCCCAAAACAATTGAATGTTATACAAATAAGGAGTTATGTGAAATACACAAAAGGGTCACTTTTCATTAGACGCATTTTGGAGTTTCTGGAGGAACCGGAAAGAGCCGACTTTACACTGAAAAAGGAAAGGCATCAGAGGGGTTCTTGAAATCTCGCGAGAACTGGGTCAAAGTCACGTGTCTTCCGGGATCACGAACGAGCTTGTTTCCTTTTCTCTGACTCTATCGAGACCCGACCTCTTATTCAATGGAGGTGACTCTATCGCTCCTACATAAGCTTTCATTGATTATTGGCAGCCTGACTTCTCGGCATATCTTGCTTACCCCAAATATATGACGTCACTTTTGGTCACAATGGCTCATTCTTTACGAATCTCTACGTTTAGATCGATGAAACCTTAATTTACATAATAAATGCAACTGTCAAGTGCATTGCGGAATGGTTACAGCTATCTCTTAAATTATGTGGAGCAGAAAAATAAGGGAAAGCTTATTTTATTCAAATATTTAATAGCATGACTCGACTGTTTTTACTAGAACTCGCATATCGGGGAGGGGGGCTTTTCGACAAACGCTCCATGTGTGGACGCAGCTCAAACTAAAATGCGTTTGGCGATGAAAATGTTATTTCAAACTTAACTGACGGACGGATAGAACCGCTTGTAGATACAACAAACTATTTACTTATTTCCACTTCTTTCTAAGTCGTTTCATTCAAACTAAGCGTTTAAAATTCTATTTCAAATCTAATCATGACAGACTGACGGACAGATTGATCTACAAACCGACAAATGGATAGTTTCATATCTATTACAAATGTACATTTGGTATGTGTCTGTCTGAATTCGAAACTATGCTATAACTTTTATATCTAAAGCTGAAACTATACTACTACTATCTATCAGTGATACCATTCTCCCAGGCATTACCTCAGCCTTTTCTTTGGGGGTAGGTAGTGCAGTATTTGTTCTGCTATCATGTGACAATATATGTTAGTTTTCATGAGACAATCCTCCCAGGCATTGCCTCTTCCTTTGATGATGATCATGATCATGATGATGATCATGATCATCATGATCATGATCATGATCACAATGATGATCATGATGATCCTGCAATTTCAGAAGTAAGCATCACCGACGGACAGTGCCTATTATTCAAAACAATTGCTTTTTGGGCTTTTTTTCATTCGCACCCTCAGAGTGTTATCGCTTTGTAAATGTGGTATTTACCTTCCCCGGTATGGGGCGCCCCAGGTGACTAACAATTAAGTAACTCCTTCTTCAAGAGAAAAGGTAAAACCTGGGAGAGTGGACCTCCTCGGAGTGCACGGAACCATACCTCATACCGACACAGCAAGTCCATCGCCGTAACAGTGACCCATACCCTGCCAAACTGATTGTCGCGGACGTATCCCCGACTGGTATGCTTGCCGTCGAAAGTGACTTTACACGATAACTGTGTAAAAGGGTGTCACTGTGTTTCGACTATGGGTAAAATAAGACGTATTTCATGTTTTTAAATGAATGGGAATAAAGTAATTCTTGTTTGATAAAAAAAATCTATAAGTTTTTATTTGTTTAATAAAATAAACAATTTTTATTAACATTGATTTATTAATTAATAAATACTGAACATTTTGTTAAGATCGGATAATTCCATGCGTTTTGATGCATTTTTTTTTCAATTTGAAGGATTGGTTATAAAACATATTACATTTCACTTTCATTGCCAGTCCCTTTTTTATAGGGATGCCTGAACACATCTATATAGATCAGGATTAAAAATAGTTTATCAGAAATGTCTAGGATGGTGTGAAGACAATGAGCTTTGATTTGTCATCTGTCATTCCATCCAACACGCGTTTCCCATCGAGAAAATAACTGATACTCCTTGACCGAATTTCACCTGACTTATACGATTCTGTGAATCAAGGAAGTTATTTATTTTAGGATGATCCACAGAGTTCACATTGAACAAATGAACAACCACAAATAGCAAGTTTTAGCTTAGCCTATTTCTATTTAAACCATAAAGCAAAAGAGCGATGGATTACGTGGGCGTGGTTTGAAAAATGTTCTGGAATTTATTTGGGCAGCTGGAATAAAGTGGCGGACGAAGCCTATTATTGAGATGCGTGGACTAATACGCGTTTAGCAATGCAAATGCGATTGAAAACTTAAATGTGACAGACCGACAACATTCTATTTCAGACAGAAGTGTGACAGACCGACTGATACACATTTTTTTATGAATTGAATAGATGAAATTAAAATGAACAAACAACAAATAGAAGTAGATTTTATTGAACTTAAATAAGGGGACTTTAATAAATGGAAGATAAGTACATTTTATGAAATTTGTGTGGCGAAGCTAAAATACATGGTAGATAAGTACATTTTATGAAATTTGTGTGGCGAAGCTAAAATACATGGGAGATAAGTACATTTTATGAAATTTGTGTGGCGAAGCTAAAATACATGGTAGATAAGTACATTTTATGAAATTTGTGTGGCGAAGCTAAAATACATGGTAGATAAGTACATTTTATGAAATTTGTGTGGCGAAGCTAAAATACATGGTAGATAAGTACATTTTATGAAATTTGTGTGGCGAAGCTAAAATACATGGGAGATAAGTACATTTTATGAAATTTGTGTGGCGAAGCTAAAATACATGGTAGATAAGTACATTTTATGAAATTTGTGTGGCGAAGCTAAAATACATGGGAGATAAGTACATTTTATGAAATTTGTGTGGCGAAGCTAAAATACATGGTAGATAAGTACATTTTATGAAATTTGTGTGGCGAAGCTAAAATACATGGTAGATAAGTGGCTGATGGAAGCAGCAGCAACTGTGAATGTTGTTTTAGGTATCGACTTTCGATTAGACAAAAACTCAGATCAGCAGGGTTTTTTTCAACCAATCACAGCACAAGAGATGTTTACTTCCAAATCTCACGCATAGCATTAACACCCAAACACAACATTTTTCTTTCTTTTTCCTATTTTCTTTCAGAAACAACACACATGCGCACGACACTTTCTGCCTAGGCCCTTAGCACACATATGACGAGAGACAAACACGAACTACTAAACATAACGACAGCAGATACACACTGCTAACTGGTCTAATTTGCATAGTTCATGAACGCACTCTTTCACTAACAAAACGGGTATATGTACAAACGTCTACAATGCCTATCCCATTTGCATACACGTAAACACACAAGGCGACAGCCGAAATGAACATGCGTACTCAATTTCTCCTTACAAACAATACATCTTCTTTCACTTTTGAACGTTCTCAGACACTTTGAACTCCCATTCTTTACGAATTACGAATTCTTTATCTTTCATTGTCTTAACAAGTTGTAAATAAACATATTTTTTTGTATGTGATGTTTTCTTTTGATATTGCCTAACTCTCTAGCTGCCTTTCATGAAATTTAAGCAGATAAACTAGAATAAATTTGAGATGGGTAGCTTTTATTAAATTTGTGTCAGGAGATTTGAATAAACGCGAGATAAATACATGTTATTATATTTAAATCAGGCGACTATAATTAATGGAAGGTAAGTACATTTTATGAAATGTATGTTGTCAAACTAAAATAAATGAGAAATTAGTACATTTTATGAAATTTATGTTCTCAAACTAGAATAAATGAGAGATTAGTACATTTTATCAAGTTAAAGTTAGGAGTATAATAAACATGAGATACATACATTTTATTCAATACAATTGGGAAGACTAGAATAAATGGGAGATGTGTATGTTTTCATTTAATTTAAATAAGGAGAATCAATGGAAAATAAGTAAATTTTATCACATTTTAATTAGGAGGCTATAAGTAATGGAAGTGAAGTAGAGTTTATGAAATGTATGCGGTGAAACTGAAATCAATAGATGATAATTACATTTGAAATTTAAGTTAGGAAACTAGAATAAATGGGAGATGAGTAAAAATTATTAAATTTAAATGAGGAGACATTACGATTAATTAATGAAAAATAAGTACCGTTTATGAAATTTAAGTGGAGAAACAAGAGTAAATAGAAGATGAGTACATGTTATTACATTTAAATTGTGAGACTATAATTAATGGGAAGTAAGTATATTTTTTAAATATTATGCATTTTATTTTATGTACTTTAAAATATATATCTACTAGCGCAATCTACCCCCACCCAGGGTAGAAATTAATCGGGGGGAACGTATAGTTAAGAAAAAAGTGAGAATTCCATAATTTTAACAAACTTCGGTAAATTTGTAGATTAGAACCCTCAGCTAAATAAGATTCTACTTTTAAGGGTAATTTTAATTTATTAAGACAGTTAATTATTATATTTTCAATACTAACTTTAAAATGGGTAACTCCCATAAAACGCTAGTATGGCCCGGAAATGAAGATCATTTTGCGTTAAATTTATATGTGAAACTGATTCCCCACTTTAAATTCTAAATAATGCTGTTCTTTTTTTTCATTCAGTCAGGTTTTTCAGTGTATTTACACGTAATCGCTTAAAAAGTAGAATCTCATTTTTTTTGGGGGGGGGGCTGAGAGTGTTAATTTAACTTAGGACCCAAACTGTTAATATTTTTTATTTACGCCTTAAAAATAAGGTATTTAATTAGTGCACTAATTTTAAAGGTAATCACAACAAAACCAATTCCTTAAAATTAAAATAAAAAAGACTGCGATTTAAACAAAATAGAATAAGATTTTTTTTAAAATAGAATATTGGTAAATTTGAAGATTAACACAAAAATGAGATTCTGCTTTTTAGACGATTACACGCGGACATCGTGGAAAACTGAAAGAAGGAAAAATAATTTAGAAGTTAGAGTAGGAAGTTTCATATATATTTAACATAAAATGTTCCCAATTCTAACTTTTTAAGGTAGGTAAGTAAAAATCGCCTAAAAAGTAGACTCCCCAAAAAACAGAGAATTTAACTCCCATAGAAAAAATAATTTAGTTAGCTGTCACAAAAAGCTAGACTGGTACAGAAATAGGGGATAAGTTAACATTGAATTCATATACAAAACTGATCTTCCAAATTAAATTCTAAATTAATAGTTTTTTTTTGTCGCCAAGTTTTACAGGATGTTGACACATAATCGCTTAAGAAAAGTAGAATTTAATTTGGGGGAGGAAGATGGGATGATTTAGCAGAGGATGTTAATCAACAATTACACCAAAATATGAACTTATTTATTTATTCGTAATTTAGACAAATCAGTGCTACTAAACGTTTGTTTTCATTTGTCAAAGAGAATAGTGAAAAGGGGTTTGTAAACATCAAACAATAAGTTTGTTGTAAAACTTTACAAATAAGGCATTTACTTAAGTAATTAAAAATATTTTTTTTTTTCATTTTAACGGAAAATGTAAAAACTGAAAAAAGAATGAGAGATATCCTCTCTTTCCTTCCCTTTTCTCTTCTGGCTTATGCCTCGTGACGAGGGATATTAGTTTAACTTAAGGTGTTTTAGTCATTTATCTGATTTGTTTATCAAATAACTTTAATTCCTTACTGTTTATGTCAAATAAAATATTGCATATGCATGGAAGAATTGAACGATAATATTAAGAATGTATAACACGAAATATTAATTTTTAGCTGTTTAAAAATAGTTATGCAAATAAGCCATCCAAACTTATGTGTATCAGCTGTTCGTCTCTACGATATATACTGTATTTCAAAATACTACGTTTTATTATTTATTTAAATAACAGTAACCCGTTTTGATGGTAATGTAGTAGCGATAAAAGAAAAAAAGTTTCGCACTTAGTCATTTATATATATATATATATATATATATATATATATATATATATATATATATATATATATATATATATATATAAGCTCTTCTAATCCATTGAATACTGTTGAAATAAATACTAAAAAAACATATTTTCGTAATATATTATTTTGTAATGTAAGTTTATATATATATATATATATATATATATATATATATATATATATATATATATATATATATATATATGACACTAGCTTTAAGGCATATCTCATTGGGTAAAACTAATTCGAACTCCTGGCACTTGACAATGTTTACATTGTAGATATCACTTACATTCAACCAGTGTCGTATGATAGCGCCGACCGTCAGCTCGGTGGTTCAGTTTCAATCCCGGCTTGAGGCATTTGCTGGTCTAGCCGTACTGAAGAGTTATAATACAGCGAAACAGTCTGTATATGGATGACTATATATAGCTCATTTTACGGGTAGAGCTTATTTGTAAATATATCACCAACAGTCACTAACTTTAAGGCATATCTCATTGGGTAAAACTAATTCGAGCTCTAGGCAGTTGACAATGTTTACATCTTAGATTTCACTTACATTCATCCAGTGTCGTATGATAGCGCCGACCGTCAGCTCGGCGGTTGAGCTTCAATCCCGGCTTGAGGCACTAGCTAGTCTAGCCGAACTCAAGAGCTTTGATACAGTGAAACAGTCTGTATGTGGATGACTATATATATATATATATATATGAAATAGTAAATTATATATATACGATTTACTATTTCATATATATTTATAAACTTATATTACAAAATAATATATTACGTATATATGTCTTGTTTAAGTATATAGGTAGAATACAAAATGAATTCCCAGAACAGAATAATTTTGGACCACTTTTATGTCCCTTTACAAAGATTCAACATATAATGTTATAAAACCTAATGTCTATATTCCAATTTTTATCCAAATCCATTACATGATTTTTATTCTAGAAAATATTTAAAATTTAAGGCGTAAGCTTAAGGGACCTCAAAAATAAATTGAAATTCAGGTAATCTTGTTTAATCGATGTCTAATCACTGGATCAAATTCAATGCAAATCTGAAATATTTTAATTTTCAAATGAGAGGTTTGTCTATAGCATACCTCTGGCTACCATTTAAAATACTAAAAAAAAACTAAAATTTGGAGAATATTTATTAATTAATGCCTAATAATTATTGTAAAAACTTCACAAAAATCGGAGGTCTCTGAATTTTACGAATGACTTCCACACAGTTCTTAGCTTTTTGGCATAAAAGTAAATAAAATAAAATATAGCCCACATTTGGACCCCTTATGCCTATTAGCTGTGTTCCAAAATTTATAATAATCGGTTAATCAATTTAGGATTGAATCCTTTACATACAAATATATAAACACATATACATACCTAAATTAATAAAGATGAAGATTATTTTCTGTTATTATTTCAAACTGATTTGCACATAATGGATTCTCTTCGGCAGTTGATCTCACCCTGGAATATGTTTATGATTTTCATATGTACTCATTATTGGATACATATTTTATATGATCCCTCCAATTCGACATATTTTTTGCTCGAACTGGTTGCGGATATATCCAAATGATGTTATCTGAATTGTTATTGATGAAGTCTATATGCCGATGAAAATAATCATATAAAATTTCAAGCTTTGCCATGATGTAATAGGGGGAATAAATAGTTTTCCGAAACGCATGTATATATGGATAAACATTGTTAATTTTTAATCTTCGAAACTTTTTCATAATATTTCAAATTTGACTTAATTATACCATAAATTTTATGCCCCATTTGACATAAGCCGTTAATTGTTGAGCTTATTTTTATTTGCAGGAGTTTGATGAAATTTAATTTGTAAAAACTATTATTTGTATTAATTGATCTCCTGGGGATGTCTTCAATTTTTTCTATTTATATATATATATATATATATATATATATATATATATATATATATATATATATATATATATTTGTT
The DNA here is from genome assembly GCA_963556195.1 of Sepiola atlantica. NCBI lineage: Eukaryota > Metazoa > Mollusca > Cephalopoda > Sepiida > Sepiolidae > Sepiola > Sepiola atlantica. Next base: position 24,993,908 of record OY744552.1, on the reverse strand, counting down.
TAACGAGAAACTGACCAGTTTGTTCAATTACCGTGGCAAGACGCCAACATTTTATTTATTAAAATAGTTACATACTAATAGATATACCAACAGCTTCTTGCTAATGAATTCTTCAGTGTCCTCCGAGAGACTTTGAAATTACAAATTGTCAGAATGATTTGTAATTTCAAAACCTATGGGAAGATACTAAAGAATATCATTAGCAAGAAACCATTGTATCTAGTAGTTAAACGTTTCATTATTAGGTTGTATTTTTATTATTTAATTTAATATTAATTAATAATTGTTATTGTTTAATTTAATATTAAATAGCTATTAATTAAAATCACAAAAACACGTAATCCAGATTTTTAATTCTTGCAAAAATAATGCATTTCGTAAAATATAACCTTCATTTTTTTCAGTAATTTTAAATTAAAGTATTTAATTTTTAAAAGTAGATTACATTAAGTAAAGTACATATGGGTTTAAAGTACATAATATAAAATACATAATATGTTTAAATACATGAGAGATTTTAGATTAAAAATACATAAGAGTTTAAATTAAGTAAAGTACATACGTGTTTAAAGTACATAATATGAAATACATAATATGTTTAAATACATAAGAGATTATAGATTCAAAATACAAGAGTTTAAATTAAGTAAAGTACATACGTGTTTAAAGTACATAATATAAAATACATTATATGTTTAAATACAAGAGTTTAAATTAAGTAAAGTATATACGTGTTTAAAGTACATAATATCAAATACATAATATGTTTAAATACATAAGAGATTTTAGATTAAAAATACATAAGAGTTTAAATTAAGTAAAGTATATACGTGTTTAAAGTACATAATATCAAATACATAATATGTTTAAATACATAAGAGATTTTAGATTAAAAATACATAAGAGTTTAAATTAAGTAAAGTACATACGTGTTTAAAGTACATAATATCAAATACATAATATGTTTAAATACATAAGAGATTTTAGATTAAAAATACATAAGAGTTTAAATTAAGTAAAGTACATACGTGTTTAAAGTACATAATATCAAATACATAATATGTTTAAATACATAAGAGATTTTAGATTAATAAAAACATAAGAGTTTAAATTAAGAAAGTATATACGTGTTTAAAGTACATAATATCAAATACATAATATGTTTAAATACATAAGAGATTTTAGATTAAAAATACATAAGAGTTTAAATTAAGTAAAGTACATACGTGTTTAAAGTACATAATATCAAATACATAATATGCTTAAATACATAAGAGATTTTAGATTAAAAATACATAAGAGTTTAAATTAAGTAAACTACATACGTGTTTAAAGTACATAATATCAAATACATAATATGTTTAAATACATAAGAGATTATAGATTCAAAATACAAGAGTTTAAATTAAGTGTGCAGGAAAGCAAACCAGAAGCCGGTCACGGGATTTGACCGGAAGTGCACGCAAACGCGAACCGGTTAATAATGCGGTCAACTGCCATGTTGCTGCCGTATATAAACAAATACCTCATTGTTGTATAAAGTCCGTAGATAATATGACGTATGAGTACGTTTCGCCTTTCGCGCTTTTCTCGTGGGATTATGATGTCTCCTGGATAAATTTATTGGAACTGGTAACTTGAAAACATGGTTAAATCGCTGAAAATATCAGAGAATTTCTAATTTCACTGATAGTTTCAGTGTCCATTCTATAGATAAATCCACATAAATCTACCCCGTCTGTATATTCCTGTCGTCGTATGTACGGTAACGATATCTGTCACGATCGGCGCACAACAGCATCCACCGACCTGTCATTTCGAACACGCGCGTAAAGCTACGTAATCAGATAGAGAAAGTGACGGTGAGGAATTGTTACATCCGCCATGGAGGTTATGTTTTCGGTCGAGGTTTTTTATTGGTTTGTCACTATGCTTGTTTGTGTACAGTCTAGCGTTGATATCGCGTGACCAATCGCCACCAAACTTGCTCAAAATATTGGTCATGTTCTATATTGGAACTGATTTAATTTGACAATGTCTAGGCCAACTGTCAAGGTCACGGTCACAGTGAAGGCGAAAGTCAGAATTTTAGCGATAACTTCGGTTTTGTTTATCGTAGAGACTCACTACTTGGTCTATGTTGAAGCCACTGAAGTCTCGCATCTTATATTATCTTGATCTTGACCTTGTCAGGTTTGGTCATGGTCGGAATTTACATGAAATTTCAATTTCCGATTTCTTTTGGCCTTTTGGCCAATATCAAAGTGTAGTATTTGTTCCGATGGATACTGCACCCCATAGACTGGTATTGTCTTGGCCTTCGGGGCTTGATTTACGCTGGTCTATGGGACAGTCCTGTGCAGTTCTAGGAGGTCCACCCTCCCAGGCTTTGCCTCTCCTCTTTGGGGAGGAGTAAGTTTATTGCTAATCACCTGAGGCGCCTCTACCGGGGAATGCCGACGGGGCTGTCCAGACAATTTTTAAATGGCCAGAGTGCTCACCTCTCGGGCGCTGGCTTTTCTAATCCCACTTTCCCGACCTTGTGTCACATCTTACCTTGTGGGGTAGATAAATCTCTTCAATTTCCGATTTTTTACAAATTTGATATATGGATCTAATACTCTTTGAAACGAATATATAAAATATCAGCCTGATAAGATAAATAGTTTTTTTTAGTTATCAACATTTCCATGGCAGCATAACTTTGAGAATACATCATATACAATATGGAGAAGTAAGGCCCAGATAAGACTTTTGCCTATCCTTACGTTGTCTAGCGGAGGTATGCAGTCTCGCAACTGACGTGTGTTCTTATTTTAAATACGTTATTACAATTAAAATTGAGTCTATTTTTCCGACATTTAAAGTAAGAGGTAAAACATTCTATAGTGTGTTGCTGACTCCCTCACCCCTCGACGGATGAGATCTTTCCTCCGGTCAGAAGTCTCAAAGTTGATAGCACCGACTCTGTATAAATACAGAGATAGTTATGCAACGAGATTACTCATGCGAGAGGTAATACTACTACTTATTATTATTATTATTATTAGTAGTAGTAGTAGTAGTAGTAGTAGTAGTAGTAGTAGTTTTTCTTTATCTTCACATATATATATATACATACGTATTGTCGTGTTTCCCTCTAGGTTGCAAGGGAAATCACTCTGTCGAGTTTTCGTGGAAATTACCTCCGTTGGGTAGAGTCGAAAATCAACCACCGTCAAGGTAAAGAAAGAGGGTTCTCTGTAAGACAAGGAAAAGAACAATAATGCCAAAGGACTTTTGCTAACAAGAAATATTTAATTATATATATATGTATACCCAACTAACGCCAGCTGGTGGTGAAGAATAAAGAAACAGAGTTTCTCAAGCACGTCCTTGTCTCTATCGTTGTGTTTGTTTGATGCTACCAGGTCCCCCGAAGGAACGAGTATTGCAACATTACTATCAAACCTATAATTATTATTACCCCCACTATTAGTATTATTATTACTAGTATTACTACTGCTAATATTTCTATTATTATTATTATTATTATTATTATTATTATTATTATTTTTTTTTTTTATTTTTTTTTTATTAAAGCTACAATATATAAATTCCAGGAAAACAGTAAATGCAGACTGTGTGGACAAAGAGACGAAACAGTAAATCATATAATAAGTGAGTGTAGGAAACTTCCCAAAAAAGAATACAAGAACATACATGGCTGTGTGGGGAACGCAATACACTGGGAACTGTGCAAACAATTGAATTTCGAATACGCAGACAAATGGTGCAAATGGTTGTTTTGAATAAGGAATACGTGAAAACACAAACAATTTTGAAAGTACGATTGGGAATCAAAAACGTCAGGGGTGCCCACAGTGTATAGGGGAAACGAGTGTAGGAGTAAGGAAGGTAATGTTAAAAGTAAGCAATTAAAAATAGTTTGTGTGTCTTCATTTGTAAACAGCCCTGCGGAAGTAGATGCTTCGAGAGAAGCTGGGGCAATACACTAACTGAAGAAAGTCAAGTAAGTGTTGCTTTTCAGTCTGATGTAACTGATATCCTCAACGAAAGTATTGGATCCGTGACACATAACTAGTAGAAGCAATGTCACGCATTTGTCTGTCTTATAGATTTATGCGCCTTGATCTTCGTTCCAAATGACTTACCTATGGATGGGGAGACACAAAGTGATCGGTCATCACTATTTAATATCTTATCTGAGCATTTTAAAATAACATGTTCGCACTTGTAGTGCCCCCAACGAACTGCTGACTTCTTTCACTTTTTCTCTTGAGCCATGTGACGTCACATCCGTTAGTATCAATCCGACAGACGAGTAAAGACTAACCTCGACTTCAGCAAATTATCCCCAACTGAACTTTCATTTTCTATTATTTTCAACCAAACAATTTATATACTAGTGGGTTTACTCACCCAATACAGGACGAAATCGCTGACCGAAGAAAAATTAGTACGTATCTCTTTTCGGTTTGAAACATCCTTAACGAAGATGTTTGCTTCATGACGCATAATCATTAAAAGCAACGTTACGCATAGCTGTCAAGGACTTTACAGACTTTGGTAAGTGTTCCCCTCCTCACAAAGTATGGAGGACCCATATGAGTAGATAGATAAACACCCTGAGATCAACGGAAACATGGTGGAAGAACAAATAGCAACGATGAAACAATAGTCCGAAGAAAAACAAAGAAAAATAATAATGTGTGTTTTTTTAACATAAAATGATTTGGAATTCTTCTGAGAAAAACAGTTTAACCTTTAAATGCTTTAGTTTCAAATATGACACATTCCAACAAAATGCCTATTTAATATAATATTCAACGAAAATGTGTCAAACTGCAACTTGTTTCACATCTACAACAAGCCTGTTGGCTAGTGTGAGTAGGTATTAGTATGATGTTGCATCAACACACCCGCGAAATAGGTAATCAGTATGTTCGATGTCACGGGCGAGTGTCATCGGTGTGTCATCTGCCTAATTCAAGAGCCTAAACTTTTAAATCTGTTCATTATAATGGTAAGTAAAAATTATTTTATGATTCTCTAGTATATTAGGATTATTTAGATGCATATATTGTTATGTTTTGTTATACATGTAAAATGTTATGCCATTTTTTGCACATTTGCAACATCATTTAATTTTTTTCAATAGTTTTTTTTCAAAAATCAAAACGTTTTTCACTTGATAAACTCTTTTCAAAACAATTTCTAAATATAAAACATTCAAGGGTTACATTTTTGAAATCAAATAAACATAAAACTTTGTAAATTGACATATTTATAATCACTTTTTGTTATTTCATACTTCTATCCTTGGTTTCTTCTTTCTATGCTACCCTTTCTCCACCCGTTTCACGTTACAACGACATTTGATTGGTTCTAACATATTCCGGGTATCATTACCCCCTATTCCCCCCCTCGCACATTCTCTCTCCCTCTCTTTTTCTACCATTCTTTGCCCTCTTTTTCTTTCTCTCCGTCCTTCGCTCTCCCTCTTTCTCCCCTCTGCCGCTACCCCTCTACTTTTCTCCTTTCTCTCTTACCCTTCCTCTCATTTCCTCTCTTTACCCTTCTCTCACTCTCCCTCTACCTCCCCTCTCTTGCACTCCTTCTCTCTCGCTACCTCACTCTACCTCTCTCTTGCGCCACCTCTCTCGCCCTTCTCTCTACACTCCATCTCTCCTACTCGTTTCCCGTCTCTCTCTATCGCCATCCCACTCTATCTCCACCTTCTTCTTCCCCTTTCACTACATATAGGCCGAAACCGAACAAAATGGTCTATGAAACAATATCATTAAACTTTATGATGATTGTATTTAATTATCATTGCGATTTTACAGCAAAAACATTGTCACGTGAACAAGAACATAGGGATAATATACTTATACAGTTAAGTGTAGATTGTATGTAGGTTACGTTGCCAAGGGTTGACCTCACGGTTGATAATGATTTTGTGGCGTGTATCTTGGCTTCTATAGGATATAGACAACGGTCACGTCTTTGTAATGTACCAAGACACATTCTGAGAATAAATAATGAATGAGAAAAATAGACTAACATATATGTTATGAATGTTTGGGGATGTCAGTATTTAGCAACTGCTAAATTCACCAAGAGGGTGTTGTGAATGAAAGAGAAAACACATGACTAACCAATATAACATATTTATGTATTCATACAAATTTACAATGAGGCGAAATTTATTTCGAGTCAGCTGTATTTTATTAGAAATTGGTATTTCACTCAGGCTCGTTAGATTTATCGTTTCAAACGAACGGGAATCATTTTCATTGGTTAAAAAATATAACGTTAATACTTTTTTATTTCGGGGTCGCTTGTTGCGTTTGTGCGGTGCTCAGAGAAAGCAATTGATTTTAGTGACGCCCATTCCAACTTATACAGAATGAGGAATATGTGAAAAAGGAAAGAAGCGGAAAGAGTAAGCCGAACGAACGGATAAAGAAAGAGAGTAGCTTATACAAGCTGCTGTCTTTTTTACGTTAGCCCTTCTCGCATATCTATTTATTAAGTAAAGTAAAGTGAACGACGATAGTTGAGGACAACCCGAAGGCTCCCTCTTCATTACCTTCTACATCGGGATGTAGGGGAGGGCGCCATTCCTTTCGCATGATTACTCTACTTACCTATGATCCTCACTTTATCGAGTCGAGTGTTTAGCAAGGAGCATCAGGTACCATTTTTTTAGTCTTTGTTATGACCGACCGAAGACTTAACCGCGGTCTCTCGAGCCATTAACAAACACTAACGATAATGCCAAATGGGCAGCTAATTCCATAGATGATGGTGAATGTTTGATTGGTTGGTATAGTCATATGTTTAGTCATATGTGAATGTTTGATTGGTTGCTTTAGGCAATAGAAGAAACGTGGTGCAAGGCTTGCGAAAACGTGTCGTGTTGATCAACGAAATCACACGTTAAAAGAAATATACATCGTAATCGAATAGAGAACTATTATGCAACGTGTCGCTAACCCTAACCCTAACCCTCTGGTGTTTTGGTAACAACCTCGACTTGCACGTGCGAAAAGTTTAGGTATGCTGTCCCTGGTTCGGGAGTCCCATTATTTTAAAAGCGTGTTCGGTGCTTTATTCGTCTAATGAATTATTTCAAGTGTCATTGTTTGAAAGGGTGACCTCCCACCCCACAAAAAAGTAAACAACTGATTGCGGGCATACCTTTTCTCATACATCCTTTGTTCATTTTACTCATATATCATTCATTAATTTTTCTCATATATCTTTCATTAATTCTTCTCATATATTCTTCATTAATTTTTACTCATATATCCTTCATTAATTTTTCTCATATCCTTCATTACATTTTCTTATATATCCTTCATTATATTTTCTTATATATCCTGCATTAATTGTTACTCATATATCCTTCATTAAGTTTCTCATATATCCTTCTTTAATTTTTCTCATATATCCTTCATTACTTTTTCTCATATCCTTCATTAATTCTTCTCATATATCCTTCATTAATTCTTCTCATATATCCTTGTTTAATTTTTCTCATATATCCTTCATTAATTCTTCTCATATATCGTTCATTAATTCTTCTCATATATCGTTCATTAATTCTTCTCATATATCCTTCATTAATTCTTCTCATATATCCTTGTTTAATTTTTCTCATATGTCCTTCATTAATTCTTCTCATATATCGTTCATTAATTCTTCTCATATATCGTTCATTAATTCTTCTCATATATCGTTCATTAATTCTTCTCATATATCGTTCATTAATTCTTCTCATATATCCTTGTTTAATTTTTCTCATATGCCCTTCATTAATTCTTCTCATATATCGTTCATTAATTCTTCTCATATATCCTTCATTAATTCTTCTCATATATCGTTCATTAATTCTTCTCATATATCGTTCATTAATTCTTCTCATATATCGTTCATTAATTCTTCTCATATATCCTTGTTAAATTTTTCTCATATGTCCTTCATTAATTCTTCTCATATATCGTTCATTAATTATTCTCATATATCCTTCATTAATTCTTCTCATATATCGTTCATTAATTTTTCTCATATATCGTTCATTAATTTTTCTCATATATCGTTCATTAATTCTTCTCATATATCGTTCATTAATTTTTCTCATATATCGTTCATTAATTCTTCTCATATATCGTTCATTAATTCTTCTCATATATCGTTCATTAATTCTTCTCATATATCGTTCATTAATTCTTCTCATATATCCTTGTTTAATTTTTCTCATATGCCCTTCATTAATTCTTCTCATATATCGTTCATTAATTCTTCTCATATATCCTTCATTAATTCTTCTCATATATCGTTCATTAATTCTTCTCATATATCCTTCATTAATTCTTCTCATATATCGTTCATTAATTCTTCTCATATATCGTTCATTAATTCTTCTCATATATCGTTCATTAATTCTTCTCATATATCCTTGTTAAATTTTTCTCATATGTCCTTCATTAATTCTTCTCATATATCGTTCATTAATTATTCTCATATGTCCTTCATTAATTCTTCTCATATATCGTTCATTAATTTTTCTCATATATCGTTCATTAATTTTTCTCATATGTCCTTCATTAATTCTTCTCATATATCGTTCATTAATTCTTCTCATATATCGTTCATTAATTCTTCTCATATATCCTTGTTAAATTTTTCTCATATGTCCTTCATTAATTCTTCTCATATATCGTTCATTAATTATTCTCATATGTCCTTCATTAATTCTTCTCATATATCCTTCATTAATTCTTCTCATATATCGTTCATTAATTCTTCTCATATATCCTTGTTAAATTTTTCTCATATGTCCTTCATTAATTCTTCTCATATATCGTTCATTAATTATTCTCATATGTCCTTCATTAATTCTTCTCATATATCGTTCATTAATTTTTCTCATATATCGTTCATTAATTTTTCTCATATGTCCTTCATTAATTCTTCTCATATATCGTTCATTAATTCTTCTCATATATCGTTCATTAATTCTTCTCATATATCCTTGTTAAATTTTTCTCATATGTCCTTCATTAATTCTTCTCATATATCCTTCATTAATTCTTCTCATATATCGTTCATTAATTATTCTCATATGTCCTTCATTAATTCTTCTCATATATCCTTCATTAATTCTTCTCATATATCCTTCATTAATTCTTCTCATATATCAGTCATTAATGGATTAATAACCTAGACATTATTTTTAGAATCGAAGCCATGTAATTTATTTTGATTAAAACTTTTATAAGGATTCCAGACATAAGGTTTAGTATATACTCTGGTTTTAATCTTAGTAAGTGGACATAAAAGTGGTGCAAAATTATTTTGTTCGGAGAATTAATTTTACCCGTCCGTAGGCGAGTATTATTCTAGTTAATAATTGAATAGCTAATTTGGGGCAATTCAAATGTACAATTTTACGCACTGCCGCCGAACACACGAGAACGTCATAATAAGCGCTGTTTATAGTTGTATAAAAAAACGACGAAATGATAAAGAAAAAGTAAAAGTATTCTCATCTGATTCGGTGGCTTAGCTACGTCACATTAAAATGAGACATGACCAAAGACACATTTCAAACAAATAAATGAAACAAAATAAGTTGAATAGTCTATCTTTAACATGAAATTATTTTAAACACTCATTTTTAAATCATTTAAAAATTTTGCAGTGGAAAAATATAAAAGTGTGTCAATAAATAATAATGACCTTTTGTCCTTCCATACTTATATCTTGTTTTTCTTTTTCTTTTATTACCTTTTCCCCACTCGTTTCACTTTAGAAAAGAATTTGATTGGTTCCTATATCTTCCGGGTATTATCTTTTTCCCGCTCCCCTCCATCATCTCTCTCACACAGACACCCACTTTATATATATATATATATATATATATATATATATATATATATATATATATATATATATATATATGATTATTTTTATTTACACATACATGTACAAAATCTGCGACACTGGCATGTCGATGTTATCGATCAACAGTTATTATAAACTGAGATCTCATCAGGCAGGGTTTAGATCCGATGATGAGTTAGAATCTACCTGATGAGATCTCAGTTCATAATAACTGTTGATCGGTAACATCGACATGCCAGTGTCGCAGATTTAGTACATGTCTGTGTAAATAAAAATAATCATATATAAAAGCTCTATTTGATATTGAGCACTTTTTATAAACCCGGCTGAAATTCTTTGGATTACTACCCTGTGGATTTTTTACCTGGATTATTATATATATATATATATATATATATATATATATATATATATATATATATATATATATATATAAATTTAGCATAAAAATTATTATAACACAAAGTTTGACAAAAGCTCGATAGTGTAGGATTAGAGCTGTAATAAAAACTAGTTTAATATTATATAAACCACATAAAATGTAGGACACCACATTAAATGTAGGAAACCACATAAAATGTAGGAAACCATATAAAATGTAGAGAACCACATAAAATGTAGGAAACCACATAAAATGTAGGAAACCATATAAAATGTAGAGAACCACATAAAATGTAGGAAACCACATAAAATGTAGGAAACCATATAAAATGTAGAGAACCACATAAAATGTAGGAAACCACATAAAATGTAGGAAACCATATAAAATGTAGAGAACCACATAAAATGTAGGAAACCACATAAAATGTAAGAACCAACATTAAATGTAGGAAACCACATAAAATGTAGGAAACCACATTAAATGTAGGAAACCACATAAAATGTAGGACACCACATTAAATGTAGGAAACCACATAAAATGTAGGAAACCATATAAAATGTAGAGAACCACATAAAATGTAGGAAACCACATAAAATGTAGGAAACCATATAAAATGTAGAGAACCACATAAAATGTAGGAAACCACATAAAATGTAGGAAACCACATAAAATGTAGGAAACCATATAAAATGTAGAGAACCACATAAAATGTAGGAAACCACATAAAATGTAGGAAACCATATAAAATGTAGAGAACCACATAAAATGTAGGAAACCACATAAAATGTAGGAACCCACATTAAATGTAGGAAACCACATAAAATGTAGGAAACCACATTAAATGTAGGAAACCACATAAAATGTAGGACACCACATTAAATGTAGGAAACCACATTAAATGTAGGAAACCACATAAAATGTAGGACACCACATTAAATGTAGGAAACCACATAAAATGTAGGAAACCACATTAAATGTAGGAAACCACATAAAATGTAGGAAACCACATTAAATGTAGGAAACCACATTAAATGTAGGAAACCACATAAAATGTAGGACACCACATTAAATGTAGGAAACCACATAAAATGTAGGAAACAACATTAAATGTAAGAAACCACATAAAATGTAGGAAACCACATAAAATGTAGGACACCACATTAAATATAGGAAACCACATAAAATGTAGGAAACCACATAAAATGTAGGAAACCACATTAAATGTAGGAAACCACATAAATTGTAGGAAACCACATTAAATCTAGGAAACACATTCTAACGCATTCAACAAAAAAATCTGTTATTATTCGCATACAATTGTTTCGGCCAACCACCAAGATATATGTAATGTTAGAAAACTATAAGGCATTTATGTTTCTTGAAAATGAATCATCAGTGATCGTAAAAAGGTGTAACCGTCTAAACAGGCAAAACCTGTATTGCATTCCGCATTCATTTACTTTTTATATTTTGTTTCGCTGTATATTATTTCCATAAAATATCTTGTTTTTTATTTATTTATTCTACAGATTTTATTGTTCATATAAATCGTATGCCATGTGATTTAACCATCCAGCATAATTGCTAAATCACATTAATCGAAGACGTCACAATATATATATATATATATATATATATATATATATATATATATATAGAGAGAGAGAGAGAGAGAGAGAGAATGAGAGAGAGAGAGAAAAGAGAGAGATGCAAAAGATTTTTCATTTATCACTGCTATACTACCATGAAAACGGGTTACTGTTATTTAAATACAACATAGTATATTGAAATACTGTATATATCGTAAGGACGAAAGGCCCAACGAAAGAACTTTCTATGCCGAAGTTGCATAGTATTTTTAAACGGTTCGTAAATGAATATTTGGTTTATTCATTCAATTCTTTCTTGATATATATACAATAGTTTTGTCGATATTAAAAGTAATTAATTAAGCTGAATCATTAAAAAAGAAAAATACGTAAACCTTTCTTAAAATGATTGCTGATTACTTTACAGGGGAGGTAATTTGAATTAAATTACATAAGAAAGGTCATTGAAAGTTTTAAAACGAGCAAGCACGCACGCATGCACGCAGACAATCGCTCAGGCAAATTGATTCTCTCTTTCTTTTCATTTCTTGACGATCTTATTTAAAAGGTAAATATATTTGTATCAAAATTGCGAAAATGTTTATATCTATTTATAAAATAAATGCGAAACATTGTGTCTTGTGTTGACAACAAAGTTACGAATAAAATATTGAATATTTAATAACATTTTAATTTCAAGTAATTCAATGTAGCGAACTTTGCGAAACGATAGGAAAAATAACCATAATGTTCAATTATCTATGTCAGAGAAGTATATATATATATATATATATATATATATATATATATATATATATATATATATATATTAATTAGATATTGTTCCACAGTGTACATCCGTTGTGCAATTTGAAATTTTTTATCTTAGTAGCAAAAATAACGCAGATATTTATTTATTTTTAAATATTTTTTTTTATTTTTAAAAGTCAACTTAGTTTCAACAATATACGTCTTCTTCAGGAAAAATAAAATATTCTTTTTCTTTTTCTCTTTCTCTTTCTTCGGTCCTCTTGGCTGAAACATTTTTTAAAAATCACTGTTGGAAGAGCTTACAGATTTTTCTAGTGACAACATGCCATGCAAAAAAGAAAAAGGAAAAGAAAAAGAAATTGTTATTAGTCATGAAGAAGACGGATATCGTTTAAACTAAGTTGATTTAAATAAATAAATAGTTGGGTAATAAAATGAAAGTTCTTGGAGCATTATTAGAAGTGAAATAATGAAAATAGACAAACAAATGTCTTTGGAAACCACGTATTGAGATGCATTATTAGACATTTAAGTAATGAAAATAGACAAACAAATGTATTTTGAAACCACGTGTTCAGATGCAATATTAGAAATTTAAGTAAGGAAATAGACAAACAAATGTCTTGAAACCACGTTTTGAGATGTAATATTATAAATGAAATAATGAAAATAGACAAACAAATGTCTTTTGAAACCACGTGTTGAGATGCAATATTAGAAATTTAAGTAATGAAAATAGACAAACAAATGTCTTTTGAAACCACGTGTTGAGATGCAATAGACAAACAAAAGTCTTTGGAAACCACGTGTTGAAATGCAATATTAGAAATTTAAGTAATGAAAATAGACAAACAAATGTCTTTGGAAACCACGTGTTGAGATGCAATATTAGAAATTTAAGTAATGAAAATAAACAAACAAATTGCTTTTGAAAACCACGTGTTAAGATGCAACATTAGAAATTTAAGAAATGAAAATAGACAAACAAACGGCTTTTGAAACCACGTGTTGAGATGCAATATTTTATTAAAAATCATTTAAATGTCTTTTTTTGTTTTTTTAAAAATATTTTTTCTTACTAATTTCGAATGATAAAACATTTTTCTTCAGAGAAAGAGGGTCCGAATTCATTTAAAGGCAAAAACTTAGTATTCTGTGATCGTAGCTTATCTCCTCGATTATATCAGAGCGTTGTTCAGACTTCGTCGCAGGGTGATAAAATGGCAACGTTCTTTTTAAAAATGTTTAACTTAAATGCGCGTGGCCGCTTATGTGGATCATAAGTTTCTATGCTAATATTGAGCTCTATTCATGTATTGAGCACTCTTAAAGTGATTTAAATACTTAAATGAAAAATATGTACGTAATATTTTATCTTGTAATATAAGTGTATGCGTATAAAACAGTAATATATGTAATAAAACTGCCTTATTTATTATTGACATTTATATAATGAAAGTGTCTTATTTATTACACACACAGATACACAAACATATATTTATACACATACACACACACACATATATATATATATATATATATATATATATATATATAGAGAGAGAGAGAGAGAGAGAGAGAGAGAGAGAAAAAGAGAGAGGGGAAATAGAGGGGAGAGATATTTATTATTTATTTTTAAAAACTTTTTTTACATTAAAGGTCACCGCTTATCAAGGCCCAAAGGCCACTCGAGGATTAAGGTTAAAGAGTTTCACTCGAGGATAGGGGTTAAAGAGTTTGACTGGTGCATTGCGAGACATCGCGTCCACCGGCACGATGGTTGTAGAAGGGCAGAAATTGATTATTTACGGTTCAACAAGAACTAGTTTACATTGAACTTGAAGACGACCATATTGTAGTCGGCAGGGAAGCAGGCTCTCGGCACTGTTAAACAGAGGCAGTTCTAGGGAAGAAGCTCTGCCCATGGAAGTTTCGTTTCGTCTTGGGCCCGCAGAGGGAGAAAGGAAACCATTGACAGTGGTAGTAGCTATTCTACTTATTCAATCTTTTGTGTACGAAAAGTCCTGTCTTGAATCGTTCCGGTTCTGATTTTGAAGAGTTCATTTTAAAGTTAGACAGCAATAGGGATAATTAGGCAGATTTCCTTATGAATTCTCACGGGAATGAAATTTAAACTTATCTGTGTAGCTTACTTGCCATAATTATATTTTCATACTACTACTAACCTCTATTCACGTATTTAGCACTGTTGAAGTAAATATGGTAAAACATATGAAATGTATAATAGTATTTCATAATATTATATGTATCGTTGTTTGCTTGAAGCATTGCGCGCGGAGTTTCTTTCGTAATAATGAGCCACAGCTTATCAGGGCCCAAAAGCCACTCAGGGATATGGGTTAATGAGTTTGTCAGGTGGACAGTGAGACAACACTTTGAGGATTAAAGATGATCGTTTAAACTGGGCAAAATTTATTTAAGATGACGGCTTGACAAGAATTTGTTAGCATTGGACTTGAAAATGACCTAGTTGTAATCAGCTGGGAAGCAGTCCCGTAGTATTGTGTTCCACAGATAAGTAGTGCTTGGAAACAAACTTTGCCTATGGAATTTCTGTTTAGTCTTAGCTATACATAAGAAGAAAGGAAAATTATTTACAGTGGTTGTAGCTAGACGAGTTTTGTCCGTGAATATTTTACTATAGATTGAAGCTCATTCGAGCACCGACCATGAAAATAAAATAGAGTAGAGAAAGACTAGCAACGTTTCTTCTGTGAGAAAGAGGTTTTAGAGAAGAGTAGATGGTTTCTCCCGCTAGATTTCAAAGCTTTAACTAGGAAAGTGTGCTCTGAGCAGCATCCTCCTCAGATGTATCAACAGTAATTCATCTTAGGACTATCTGACTCTGATACATCAAGAGCATTTTTTATGGAATTCGCTCCAGACACGGCATAAAGCCACTTGATGTAAGGAGTTAAAAAACACACTTCAAGATCAAAAACTAGCCAAATATAAGTGTTAAATTGATGGATTCCGACTCATAAAACAGAAATTATTCCCCCTTTGTCAGAAATATCGCTCATGGAATGTTAGAACTAAAGGTCAAAATAAGGGAAGCGAAAGTTACGAGGTTGCCGAAAGTAAACCCAAGGTCCACTATCTACGCTTCTGATTGCGTCAGGTATTAAATACTTTCTGGAGCGGTAGAATGATCCAACCATTTTTCAGGGACCTTAGCAACAGATTTGCTGTAAGTCTTCCATTTAAAATCTGGAGTGAAAATTAGTCCTAGAAGCTTATCAAAGAAGGGGGCTTCCTTAAGGAGAGAGCATTTCATTTCAACTGGGGCAAGTGAGGATCCGAGCATTGGTGGTGAAAGGAGACAAGCTTGATTTTAGATGTATTAAAAGTAACCACCCGCCCTTTCCCTTATTTCACCACGTGCTCCAAAAAAGAAAATCATCAAAACCTTGAGCATTAATGCTCTTCGAAGTGCTGCCATAGATGGTTATGTGATCTGCATAGATGTCAACAAATGATTTTAGAATGTGATTTGTGGGATCATTAATAGAGATCAGGAAGAATGTTGGTCCCAGAATGGGTCCTTGAGGCACCCCAGCATTGATACTATGGCCGTCAGACTTCTGACACTCAACGCTAACTAACCCTACTTGAGAACAGGGAGTTGATGGTTGAGGAGACATTTCCAGATATTCCATAGCTAACACGCTTGTGAAGCAAAAAGTTATGTCAACCCCTATCAAAGGCCTTTAATATGTCAAGAGCTATTGCCTTAAAAACGAAGCCTACGTCAATAGATTTACTGATTCTGTGTGATATTACAGTCAGCACATAAGCTGATAATTTGCCAGGACGAAATCAATATAGCTTATCACTGCAGAAAGATGCAATTTTCTGCATCTTAATAACTTAGGAAGTGAGACAATCGAAATAATAGCAAGCAACAAAAAAACCAACGTTGCAATCACCAATAAAATAATTACATTAAAATACATTAAATATTTCGGTGATAAAAGTCGTACATATTTCTAAACAGGGCGTCTTGGTCCAATGGTAAAGACGCTGGACTATAGACATCAATATCGAAGTTTCGATCCTTGTCTAAGTTAGCCATGCTGATGACGGCTGTGAGCCAGAAACATGTGTCTATGGATTACTTTTATCTACAAGACGAAAAAAACATAAGGTTAATACCTTTTATTTGTCTAAAGCTCTGGCGAGGCTTGTTGTATCAAGCGAAATTATTAGATAAAAAAGTCAAGATTAAAAAAAATAAAATGAAATATTGTTTTGATTTTTGATTTTGATTTTAATAAAAAATATCTGCTTCTAACACATGGTTTTTTGAAGGCATTTGCCTCTTTCTTGAAGTTTAAAAATATTAAGATGCTTAAAAAATGAACTTTCCCAAATGTATACCTACCAGCGACCATGTGCGATTTAAGTTCAAATTTAAAAGAGCCATTTACACCGTTAAGTCCACACAAACAACGAACGTCACTTCTACAAGACCAGGAAGGATTGTTACGAAAAAAATAAGGTTAATACCTTTTATTTGTCTAAAGCCCTGACGAGGCTTGTTGTATCAAGCTAAATTATTTGATAAAAAAGTCAAAATAAAAAATATTGTTTTTATTTTTTATTTTTATTTTTATCTTGATTTTAATAAAACTGAACTGAAGATCAACATGCAACTGAGGATCAACATGCAACTGAGGATCAACATGCAACTGTGGATCAACATGCAACTGAGGATCAACATGCAACTGAGGATAAACATGCAACTGAAGATCAACATGCTACTGAGGATCAACATGCAACTGAGGATCAACATGCAACTGAAGATCAATATGCAACTGATGATCAACATGCAAGTGAAGATCAACATGCAACTGAGGATCAACATGCAACTGAGGATCAACATGCAACTGAGGATAAACATGCAACTGAGGATCAACATACAACTGAGGATCAACATGCAACTGAGGATCAACATGCAACTGAGGATCAACATGTAACTGAGGATCAACATGCAACTGAGGATCAACATGCAACTGAGGATCAACATGCAAGTGAAGATCAATATGCAACTAAAGATCAACATGCAACTAAAGATCAACATGCAACTGTGGATCAACATGCAACTGAGGATCTACATGCAACTGAAGATCAACATGCAACAGAGGATCAACATGCAACTGAGGATCAACATGCAACTGAGGATCAACATACAACTGAGGATCAACATGCAACTGAGGATCAACATGCAACTGAGGATCAACATGCAACCGAGGATCAATATGCAACTGAGGATCAACATACAACTGAGGATCAACATGCAAGTGAAGATCAACATGCAACTAAGGATCAACATACAACTGAGGATCAACATGCAACTGAGGATCAACATGCAACTGAGGGTCGCTTGTAAATTTAATATTTCCTAGAAACTTCTTCATTCGGAGAAAGCCGTCTTAACCCGCCCTGGGTTAATTCCGCATAATTTAACGTGAACTCAAATTTTAGACGATAATAAATTGTCAAGTGACGTATTTATAATCATTTATCCTTCAATGTCGTATTTTCTTTCTTTGCCACCCTTACTTTACCCATTTCACGTTATGTAATAATTTGATTGGCTCCAGTGTCTTCCGAGTATCATTCCTGTCTTCCACACCTCTTTCTCTCTCTCTCTTTGTCTGTCTGTCTGTCTGTCTGTCTGTTTGTCTCTCTCTCTCTTTGTCTGTCTGTTAGTCTGTCTGTCTGTCTCTCTCCCTCTCTCTCTCTCTCTATATATATATATATACATTTATTTCAATCTTCTTCTTTATCTGTCATTTACTTTACCTCTCTCCCTCCCTCTTTGTCTCTGTTTCCTTCTCTCTATATCTCTCTCTCTCTCCCTCTCTCTTTCACCCCATCCCCACAAAAACACCTATTGGCTGGTATCGAACAAAATTGTCGATGAAACAATGATAAGGAAACTTTATAATTATAGTAGTTATCTGTCATTTAGATGGTACTCTCTCTCTCTCTCTCTCTCTCTCTCTCTCTCTCTCTATATATATATATATATATATATATATATATATATATATATATTTGTCTGTTTGCGTCCCTATCTCTTTCTTAATCTTTCTCTGCACTTCCCTCTTTTTCAGTCTGTGTGTCTGTCTTTCTTCATCTCTCTCAATCTCTTTCGCTCCCTCTTTGTTTGTCTATCTGCCTGTCTGTATGTCTGCCTCTACCTCTTTTTTATGTCCCTCTCTCTCTCTCTCCACCTTTCTCTCTCCTTGTTTGTCTCAAGCTCTCTCATTTTTCTGTCTCTCTTAATCCATCTTTGTTTATCTGTCTGCCTGTCTCACTCTCTGTTTATGTCTCCATCTGTGTCTGTTTCTCTCTCTTAAACAATCTCAATCTCTCCCTCTCTCTCTCTCTCTCTCTCTCTCTCTCTTTTGTCGGTCTTCGTTTTCCTCTCTCTTGTGTTGTCTCTTTCTATCTCTCTCAATCTCCCTATGTACTCCTCTTTATTTGTCTGTCTTTTTTCTCTCTTTCTGTCTGATAGTTTCCCCCTCTTCCTCTTTGTCTATCCCTCTCCCTCTATCTCCCTCAATATCTCTACAGCTTTGCTTCTCTCACCCTTTCTCTCTCCCTTGTTGTCTTTCTTTTCCCTCTCTTTCTCTCCGTATTTCTCTCCCTCTTTGCTTTGTGTCTGTCTGTCTGTCTGTCTATCTGTATGTCTGTCTCTTTCTCTCTCTCTCTCTCTCTGTAACACTGGCACATGGCCAAGGTATTACATATCACCTAGTAGTAATATGCCTTTGCAGTTGAGTGCAGATTTGGTTTGCCGGCTCATTAAATATGATTGATATGCCACCTCCTGAATCTCACTCAGAACATCGAAGATGGGTTTCAGAAAGGACTGGTAACGGGAGCCGTCTTTGTTGATCTGTCTGCCGCCTCCTCTTGAAATAGATCTTCGAGCTGTAAAAAGACTTGGCACTCACTGACCAAATCGGAGCCATCTTAAAAGATAGGCGCTTTTATGTTACCCTAAACAACAAAGTCGCTGGTGCTGACAAAAGAATGGCTTACCTCAAGGTAGTGTGCTGGCTCTATTACTGTACAACATCTACACTAATGACCAACCAATGAGCTAGAACACTGAGCGGTTCATCCATGATGACGACCTTTGTATAACATTCCAAGAGAGTACGTTTGAGTCAGTAGAAACAAACCTCAACTCAGCCTTAGATAATTTACTCCTCTACTACGAAAGTAACCACCTGCATGCAAACCCTGCAAAAACTCAAATGTGCTCGTTTCATCTCCGAAACCGAAGAGCCAACCAACCACTAAACATCACGTGATCTGTAATACAAATTGATAATCGCACTAACCCTGTCTACCTTGGCGTAACCCTGGACCGCACCCTCTCATTCAGGAAACATGTAAAGAAGACAAAATTGAAAATCAGCTTCCGTAAGAACATCCTACGGAAACTGATCAACTCCAAGTGGGAAGCCACAGCACACACACTAATATGTACTGCCGTAGCCTTGTGCTATTCCTCTGCGGATATGCTTGTCCTCTTTGGGAGAGATCAGCGCATGCCGAAAACATAGACTCAGCATTGAACAACATCTGTCCCTTGATCACTGGATGCTTGTAGCCCACCAACCTGAACAACCTGCATCTTCTCAAGCGCATTGCTCCGTGAAGTTGTCAATCGTAGAGATCACAAAGGCTATCAGTGATGAACGCCATCTCTTTCATGGATGTGACCCACCGATCAAACGACTGAAGTCAAGAAGAAGCTTCCTCAGCATGTCTAACCCCTAACTAAATCTCATGAAGAGACCAGACTACAGCTGTGGACCAGGCGGCTAGAAGAGTGCCCCCCCCCCACTTATAACGAGTTGGGAATCCCTGCTTCTGAGGAACTCTCGGTTCAGGGGCACCCTGGCTCCAGTGAAAACACTAAACCGTCTGAGAACGAGAATGGGACGATCAAAAGTTACTATGAGTATGTGGGGCTACAAAACTGGCCTAACCATCTGTGAATGTGGAGAGGAGGAGCATGCGATGGAACACTGCCTGGTCTGCCCCCTACTACCCAACTTGAAAGATTTTGCAGAGTACAACAAAAATGCAAAGGACTGCATTTGTTGGGATGGTGTTGCACTATAAGTTGAGGTGTTTAATTATTCTTAATTATAAATTAATCAGGGTCAAAGAGAAAATACCTGATTTCCTATTTCTCTCAATTGCGTTTAAAAATAATGCTTTAGATTTTTTTTAGATTATCAGTTTTCTTTGCGTGGCTTCGAGTTGATTTGAGCACATCCGGAACGCCAGCGTTTTCAAAAACATTTTGCTAGTTTCAAGAGGGTTACGGCGGACTCCTCTCTTGATCCTATTCATGGCACGATGCGACATGCGTGCTTTTTTACGAATGTTCCCTTTTTCAGAATGTCCCTTGCAAAGTTCAGGGTTAGTAACAAATTGTTTAATTATACGATGATCCAATTCTTTGGCTATTTCTACAGTAGATATCTTATCATGAATACTTTGGAGAGTTTTAGACTGCTCAGCTTGACATAAACACCTTTACGTCTGATCTTGAATATATAGAGTTACCACGCTGAAACAGGCTGCAAGTCACCAAAATGGATGATGTTTGTTAACTATTGCGCAGATTAGCTTAGAATTTTAGATTTGCGCATGTGTTAGTGTTGCCATATTACGTGTCAAGTTTCACTAATTTTTATTAAAAACTATCGAAGTTAGAACGAAAAAATCGATTTGCATATAATTCTGACACGCAGTGTATATTTAAAAATGTAATGGGAGATTGATTGATATCAATAATGTTAAGAGCGACTCAAGTAAAGAAGACGAAGACTACACTACTTTTACTGACGTAGTTAACAAATACCGTGATTATTTCCAACCGTTTGAGTTGAGCGCTATCATTGTAAAATATCTAATCTTCGCACAGGGTTTCGTATAAAATAATACAGATGCGGAAATTATACAAAGTGTTCTTAATTACCTAGAGAATGAACCTGGTTTAACACTTCAACATATCGCAGGTTACTGCGAAAGTTTAATTTTGTTCACTAAGATTTAAAAGACATTGAGCAAAGCGGATTATCACATATTAGAAAAATTCGTAACAAAAAAAATAATTCACAAACTGAATTTGATCAACGAAAGAAAAATAATTGTCCCCATAACCGTATTTTTGTTGCGGGCAATTGTATTGGAACAAATAGTGTCCATATAATTACTTTTATGTACGTATAAAATTAATAAAAATATATATACATTTACAAAAAAAAATACGTCCTTTAAAGTTTAGAGCGAATAATAATACAATTTTCTGCATCTTAATTACTTAGTAAGTGAAACAATCGAAATCGTATTAAGCACAAAAACAACGAACGTTGCACTCACCAATGAAAACAATTACATAAAAATACATCAGATATATATATATATATATATATATATATATATATATATATATATATATATATATATATATATATATATATATATATATGCTATTAAAAAGTTATGGGAGTCTTTCTGTTCGTCCGCAAATAGGAACATGTGATCTGTTGACAAAAAATGAATAGGCCCTAGTTTTTACGATGTACCCGAATTCGAATCTCACGTAAGTCTGACGGATTTTTTAAACTGGATACATGATTTATAAATTTAAATAAATAAACATAATAACATTAAAAAATCGCATAAATATTTTACAACTAAGTAGACATAATGTATAGTTCAAAGCGAATTATTTTGTTTAAAACATAATTTCTAATATTTTGCTAAGTAAAAAGTACGTACATACATTCATCGTAGTTCCTTAGTCTCTCGTGCAAATACTGTAGCGTATAGTTTTCTACAAAATTCCACAAAATTCTTCGTACGAGATATAAAGGGGTAGAAGCTAGGTAAAGATGGAAATTGACCTACCTAGGTACTGTATTAACACCACTCAAATAGCGGTTATGAGTTGCTGCTGCTGCTTCTACTACTACTACTACTACTACTACTACTATAACTGATACTACTAATAATAATAATCATCATCAGCATCAGCATAATAATAATAATAATAATAATAATAATAATAATAATAATAATAATAATAATAATAATAATAATAATAATAATGATAATAATAATAATAATAAATTAGGGGTGTTACATAGTCCTTTAAAAAGGGCACGGCACCAAAAGGCATTTGTTGCATAGTCACCAAAAAGGGACGCGGCACCAAAGGGGGATTTGTTACATAACGCTTTCTGTAAGGCACTTTTAATATATTTCCTTAAGAGGCACTTTTATGACACTTTCAGGCCTTTAAACTGTCGGTCCATTTTCACATTACCCTTAAAGGTATTAAAACATTTCTCTTTTTAAATATTTCAAATTACGCATTTTAAACATTTTAAACATTTTAAACAGTGTTCGTTAGACATATCAAATTAAGCATTGTTCCTTTCTTCTTTCGATTATTAGTTCTTTCAGTTTTACCAAAAAAAATGTTATGCCGAAAATAAAGTTACCATACATTTTCTTTCTCACTGTTGGTAGTGGGTATGCTGGCACACTCACTTCCGTTGCTGGCTCGTGATCATAGTGTTGTACCTGTTTTATGGGCAAATTCTGTCATCATGCACAAAAACGCTCAGAGACAAGACTTTTTGAGAGAGATTCCATTAGTTTATTTCACACTTCAATCGGAGAGATTTCCATTCGTCGGTTCGTTCACTCAAACTCTGTCTTTCTTTCATACTGCTTTGTGGAAATGTGACGGATGCAATCAGCTATTTTCTTGTCCCGCCGTTGGGATCTTACTCTACGTCTTAGCCCATATCTGGCGATGCCACCCAGACTACGAATTGCAGAGCTCAGTTTATGGACGTTTGTCAATGACGCGCCTCCATGGTGAACTGTCTAGAAAGCTAATTTCTCACCAGGGATCTGTGACGTCAGAGCCCTTTGACCCTTCAACGAATATCATAACAGAACTCAATATCGCTTTTTGTCTAACCTTTTTGATCCGAGCGTTTCATCTCGGCCAGCATACATCCAATATGTTATGATTCCCAGAATGAATCATTTTGTTTGTCCCAAATTATCAATGCACCTAATTTGTATTTCATCCTATTTCTTTCACCCAGTTCATAATTTATACTAGCTACTTTACCCGTTTTCAAAATACAGGGCCCGTCATGATGTAACAGGGGGTCTTTTTGTCATTTAGGTTCCAGGGAACACCACTTGCTATTGCTATGACTTGCGTAAAAACTCCTAGTGAGTTAGTAATAACGATAATATAAAAGTAAAGAGACTTATTATTTTTAGTTATGCAAGATGCAAACTTTTGTCCACTTAACGGCTTATGCTTATTTTGCTATATGATACAACATAACATTTTGAAATACCATATATATATAGTCGTAATCAGCTATATATATATATATATATATATATATATATGTTCTTAATTTACATACTTACTTCATTAACAATTTCTAATAAATTAATATTCTGTAATATACATTTGCATATTTTCTGATATATACGCGATAGTGTTATCGATAGTTATATTATAATCATTAATAATAATTATTATTAATAATAATTATTAATAATAATTATTAAAGCGCTGTAATAATAAAAGGATTACAATTCAAAAACTTTCTTAGAATTTCATTTTCATTACTTTTTAAGGGGGTAATATGCATAAAACTTCTGGTTTGAATGTCACTGCGATGCTGAGAACAGATATTACAATTTACAGTAAAAACAAATACGGCACAAGGCCATCAAAAGTGTGGGGTTTTCGGTGTCGTTGGTAATCTTTGGTCTAAATTGATAAAAATGTCCATCCTACTCTTAACTAGAATCATCTCACTCACCACAATACCACATTTACACTAGGGTCCTTCCTACTTAAGATATCCGACAATTGATTAGAACTGTTATTTTCATGAATGTCATTGGAATATAACGGGGAGTGGGGAAAGAACAAAACCAAAAGCAGTTAGTAAGACCCTCCCAACCTTTTTTAAATAATAGATCACCCACTATTTTCCGGTTTGTTCAGACTTGAAAAGAAACATGGCGTTTTTTAAATGGAAGTGGGATCTAAGTGAAGGAGAACAGTAAACGGGCAGGAAGTTGGAGAATGGGTGGTGTCCTTCCAAGATAAATACAATTTAAGGGAGGCTGAGGACAAAAAATTGAAAGTGGGGAGTGGACATCTTGGAGGAGTTCTATTATCGGAAGGGGGTAACTCATTCACTCGACTAGCTAAAAAGCTAAACTTACAAGTATAATTGCATCATGCTCAAGCAGGGGATACATACAAATACTTGACTCCTTTTCGTATACACAAGCTCTCTCTCTCTCGCTCTCTCTCTCTCTCGCTCTATCTCACCCCCCCCTCTCTCTCTCTCTCTCTCTTGTATCCACCATTTTTCAAAAATCGAGGAATGTAATCATTTTCTATCACATCTGATCTTGACCTTCAGCTGGTGCTTGAAGAACACGATCAGATCCTGATCAGCAAAAGATTCAACCCCGTTGAAATTCTATCAGACCATACTAACATTTGCGCTACGGCTAGGATCGCAAGAAACACCATTCATCTTCCCCTGTTCCAGGCCGGCCCGACGTTGTCCATTACATGGGGTACGTTTAGTGACAGGGGCTGCTCGGGATCGATATGAGCCGTCACCTTTTTGACATACCCCCAGAACCCCAGAACCGCAGGAGTATTAGAAGAAATTGTGCTCAGGTGTTTCTTTCTTCGAGTGTGTCGCAGCGGGGACACTCAGGCGAGTCCTCTATTCCAGAACTGTTTTGTATGACATTGAGGGATAACCCTTCCAGGCCAATTGTCAGGTCAGCGAGTACACTTTGATCTTAGCAAAAAAAACAAGGAACCATAAAATATAATGTTTTACTGAGCGTTTTTAAATGAATGGAAAATAAACCCTTGTTTAATCAGAAGTCTATTATTTTATTATCTGTTAATAAGGGTTGGTAGTGTAGTATCGGTTATGTTGTCATAAGACCGTCTTCCTAGGAATTACGTCCTCTTTTTGGGAAGTGGGAATATCCTTCCAGCTAATACAGTCTCCTTTGTGGAGAGGGTACCATAGTATGTGTTCTGTTGTCATAAGAACAACTTTCCCATGGGCTCTCTTACCCTTTTGTAGTGGTGGTGGGGGGATAGTACAGTATAGTATCTTTTCTGTTGCAATGATGCCATATTCGCGGGCATTATGTTCTCGTTTTAGTGAGGATCCTCCCAGATATTACCTTCTCTTTTTTACAGGGGATAGTGTAGTCTCAGTTCTGTTGTCATGATACCATCATACCAGGCATTATCTCCTCCTTTAATGGGGACCCGTGTACTATATGTTCGTTCATCATGATACCATCCTCCCAGGCACTACCACATCCTTTTTAGGGGGTTAATCCTCCCAAACTTTACCTCCTCCTTCGGAGCGGTAGTGCAGTATATTTTCCTTAATAATGATACATTCCTCCCAGGTATTACATTTCTTTTTTAGGAAGGGGGCAATATGGTAGATGTTCGTTTATCATTATACCATCCTCTCATGAGTACCTTCTTCTTTTGGGTGGAGAGGGTAACGTAGTATCTGTTCTGTTATCATTATATCATCTCCCAAGCATTAACTCCTCCTTTGGGTGAGAGTAGTGTTCGTTCATCATTGTGCCATCCTCACAGTCCAGCAACAATATGCGATCGACGGGAGCATATATTTGCTAGTAGTTTATGAATTGTTAAATGAAATAAAAGTACAATAAATAGTGGTAGTAGTTATGACCAAACGGGTCACGGGTACGTATAGTATATATCTATATTGTTGCTACGACCTACCTACGTTACAATTTACCTACATATCCTATTTTTTATATATCTAATAGCTAAAACCTTCCAACCTGAACATCTTCTAAATTTTTTGCTTTGATTTGACCATGCGTGATAATTATTTGACGACTGTTTTATTTTTATTTTTATCTTTATTTTCTTCCTTCGACTCAAATAACAGGTTCAGTTAGTTTTTTTTTCTTTTTCACAAAACCCGGAAATTGCATCATTTATTTTACTTTTATATTTGTACAAAAAAGATGTAACCTGTTGGGTCACTTATTTTTGCGTGATCACAACAGCCGTTTTCCATTGATTTCTCGTTAACAACGACCGTCGCCCTTCTCTGGAATTTGAGTGTCAATAAGCTTACCCGATATATGACATAATCACGTTGACACACCGGTTCCCGTTAGATCACCGAAGTTAAGCAACGTTGACCCTGGTCAATGTCAGATGAGTGACGATTGAGAATACCACATTCTTTATGCTATTTATCCTGACTGAAATATACATATGACTGGGGACTACATGTGAATTGTATATTCCCTAGAAACTTCCTTATTCAGTAGATGCCGGATGCCCGTCAAGACCTAATACCACACCAGGTATTATCGAATGTAAGAAGAAGCCCCTCAAAGGTTCCAATACCCTTTGCACTCTTCAAGTAGATGTCTGGTTGGTTCTATCCCTCCTCGGCCTTTCCATCCTCCTTTATCCCTCATGATCATTTTGTGTAGTACCAGTCGAGGCTGCTGCAACCCCATATGTGTGTTGTCGTTGTTTAGAGAAGTGAATCAGTTTATGGAATTTCTGATAGTTTCAGTTCCGTTAGGCTCGTGTGATGTTATTTTTATATTTTTTGTTCTATATCTATTTCAACTTACCTCTGATTGGTTAGCTTTCGTAGTTTGTACAGGTTGGTTTGCGCATTTGAAGATTTTTCTTAATATTTTGACTGTTTTCATGATTGCCATGCGTTGTCTGATGTCAATCTTCCTTCTGATTTCAATTCCCCCTAGTCTTTTTATCCAGGTTTTTCAGGACTGTTCTTTGTGCTTCTGTAATTATTGGTATTATTGTGGTTTTCTTTATGTTTCATATTCCTAAAAATACTGGAAACATCTATTATTCACAGATGTATTTACGTCCGAGCTTTCGACTGACTAAACTCATCATCAAGGTATAGAGGATATCTTGCGGGTAAAATTGTTAAATTTTAAGTCCTAAGTATATTTTATTTTTCACATATGATTGCGAAATAAGCCAAATAATTTACATTCACTTTTTTTGTATTTACTCACTCCAATAATAATACACACGCAGGTAGAATATGTCACAAAGTCAATTAAATATGGCGCTCCCAACGTTTTTTAAGAGTCAGGGTCACTAAAAAAAATCCCCTATTTTTTTCAGTATTTCCCTCGTTTAGGGAAGCTTCCAGAAAAGACGAGAGTAAATATAAGCACATACCCTACATTTTGCTCTGGTCCTGTTCTATGCATTCAGTCGTGTAGTGTTCGTTAACCAATGATGTCAACTTTTGAAGGCGTAGTTGACGCTTACTCGGGCCTTGCTTTACCCACCGATCTTTCGTCCACTGCAACTTGTGATCCACTCGTTAGTCAAGTCTTATTTCTACATTGTTGGCTTCTAGCGAAGGAGTGGTCGCGTCACGATTTACATTGTCTTACTGTGGGTGTGAGACGGTTATTCATTTTTAGTTGACAACAAAAAAAAGAAGCAACTATCAACCCACTTAAATACGAACGATATCTAGAAACGCAGAATGGAGATAAAATTCTGGACGATAAATCCTTTCATAGTATGCCGGATTGAATGGATAACAACAACAATATTTCTTCTTTTTTAATTATTTTAGTTCAGGTAATTCTTAGAGGTCAAGCGCTCCTCCCCCTCTTGGTGATGGTGGTATTTATCTACCTCCCACAGCGGTAAGATGTGACACAAGTCGGAAAGTGGGATTTGATAAGTCAGCACCATAGAGGAAGAGCACTTATGACCCTCAAAAAATGCCTGGGCAGCCCCGTCGGCATTCCCCGGTAGGGGCGTCTCAGGCGACTAACAATAAACTAACCCCTTCTCAAAGAATGAGAGGGCAAAGCCTGGGAGGGTGGACCTCCTAGAACTCCACAGGACAAACCCACAGACCGGCGGAATCAAGGCCCGAGGCCAAGACGGTACCGGTCTATAGAGTGTAGTATCCATCGGAACAGATACTACACTTTGATTTTGACCAAAAGGCATAGTTTGTTTGTGATTATATTTGTATGCAGCCTAGCGTTCACATTGCTTGACCAATCGTCACCAAACTTGGTAAAAAATATCGGTTTTGGTCTTACAAAAACTGATTTAATTTTAGGATATCTAGGTCAAAGGTTAAAGTTAAGGCAACGGAAAAGGTGCAAGTCACATTTATGGCGATAACTTCGATTCTGTTCATCGCAGAGACTCGCTACTTGGCCCGTATGAAGTCCAGCATGTTATATGACCTTGAAATTTAAGTTGACCATAAAAAGTTCAGTGACGGTCAAAACTTTGACGACATTTGTACTTCCGATTTTTTCTAAATTTGATGTATGGATTTGATGCTGTTTAATAACAGTTACCGCCATTCAAAATTTCATCCTGATCATATAAATATTTTTTTTGAGTTATCGACGTTTCCATGGAATAACTTTCGGAATACTTCATACAATATGGAGATGTAAGGCTTCCATAAAAGTTTTCTCATCCTTACGTTGTCATGCGGAGGTATGTAGTCTCATTACTGACATGTTCTTATTTCTTTATGAGTTGCATTTGTATCCGAGGACCTTTAAGGAGTCATAGTGTCCCTTTGTTTTTAGGTTCGAATACTGTTTTTTCTTTTCTTTCTCCTTTCGCAAAGCTTGAGTAAGCGAAGTGACGGATAGCCATTTTCTTCTCCTAATAGACCACTGAACTATTTTATAGTATCTTTTTTGAAGGTGTTACCTGATTCCAAGATCGGTTTGATGGACTGTGCAGTCTATTATTACTTTTGATAGCGTTACTAGAATGTGCACTAGTAAATTTTTTAAGTGAGTCGGACTTCTGTATAGAGCTCTCGGAGATCGTGCCTCATGATGGTCTAATCTGAGTGAAGTCCCACTGGTTAGTCGCAGCTATTTGTTAACCTGCAGTATTGCAGGTTTTACCTCCGACATCAGAAACAGCAATGCCCATCGGTTGCATGTGAAGTGGGGGAAATTTTTGTCCCAGAACACATCAAGGAATGGCGCAGAAGCAACGTTGCTACTTTCACTTCATTGATTTGCGATTCATTCCGTATTTGCCAAACGTAACAGTAGATATGACCAGAGGACGACGGATCCTGATGAGAGCCATAATACGGCTTGCTGCCAAGCCTGTCCGCCATAGTTAGCCCTGCCAGGAACCGGAGTTGCAGACAGCATTGTTCTTACATTACCACGTTTCCACCGCGCCTACCATGACGAAGAGAAAGATACACAAGGGTGTATTGATTTACTCCTCTCCAGGAGTTAGGCACAAGGCCAGTTTTATCTTACTCCCACAAGTAAGATGTGACCCAAGGTCGGGTCGGGAAAGTGGGGTTTAAAAATTGCCTGGGCAGCTCCGTCGGCATTCCCCGGTAGGGGCGCCCCAGGCAGTAAGCAATAAACTTACTCCTCCCCAAAGAGGGGAGGAGAAGCCTGGGAGGGTGGACCTCATAGAACTGCGCAGGACAGACCCATAGACCGGCATAAATCAAGCCCCGAAGACCAAGACAATACCAGTCTATGGGGTGCAGTATCCATCGGAACAGATACTACACTTTGATCTTAGCCAAAAGGCCAAAAGTGTGCATTGATTAACTCCTCTCCAGGAGTTAGGCACAAGGCCAGTTTTTATCCTACTCCCACAAGTAAGATGTGACCCAAGGTCGGGTCGGGAAAGTGGGGTTTGAAAAGCCAGCACCCGAGAGGTGAGCACTCTGGCCATTTAAAAATTGCCTGGGTAGCCCCGTTGGTATTCCCCGATAGGGGCGCCTCAGACAGTAAGCAATAAACTTACTTCTCCCCAAAGAGGGGAGGCAAAGCCTGGGAGGGTGGACCTCCTAGAACTGCACAGGACAGACCCATTGACAGGCGTAAG
Organism: Sepiola atlantica; assembly: GCA_963556195.1. NCBI lineage: Eukaryota > Metazoa > Mollusca > Cephalopoda > Sepiida > Sepiolidae > Sepiola > Sepiola atlantica. The sequence goes on along the minus strand of OY744552.1, from coordinate 24,963,181 downwards.
TCAAGCCCCGAAGGTCAAGACAATACCAGTATGTGGTGCAGTATCCATCGGAACAGATACTACACTTTGATCTTAGCCAAAAGGCCAAAAGTGTGTAGCCATGCTGCCGAGGGGACCGATTTTTATTCTGGGAGAAGTCCTGCCAGTTTCTATTATTTTAATATTTCGTCAGGGTTTACTTCTAAATGGCGTATCTTTATGTTGGGCTGTTCTGACAACTCCTGTGCAGGGTGTGAAGGAATGTGTTGTCACATATCAGTTGTTTATCTTCTAAGAAGCGTCACATCTCCGTGAAAGGTTCTGTAAAAGCGGCTGAAGTATAGTTATGATATTTACGTCACGCATTCAGAGCTAGGAATATGATTTTCAATCTACTATGTATATTTGTATTAACCCTTAAATGCTTTATTTTTTATATAGATTTGAAAAAAGTGAAAAACATTTCATAGGGGCAAAATAAAGTAGCATAAGTGATTTTTGGAAAAAGTATATATTCATTTAACAGCAATAAATGATGTTGCAAATGTGCAACAAATGGCATTCAATTTTACATGTATAATAACACATAACAATATATGTATCTAAATAACTATAATACACTAGAGAATCATAAAATTATGATTATAATGACCAGATTTAAACGTTTAGGCTCTGTAATTAGGCAGATGACACACCGATTACACTTGCCTGTGACATCGAACATACTGATTATCTATTTAATGGGTTTGCTGATGAAACATCATACTAATAACTAATCACATTTGTCAACAAGCTCTTTGCAGATGTAAAACAAGTTGCAGTTTGACACATTTTCGTTGAATATTAAACAGGCATTTGGTTGGAAGGTGTCATATTTGAAACAAAAAAGCATTTAAGGGTTGAACTAAGTTTGCGTTAGTAATGAATCAGGACATGACGAATAGAATGACTTTTCTTGCATCAAACACATTTCGAATATAAAACTGAAATTTAATCAAACTGCTATCATGCTTTTAAGCCATCATCTAGCCTAGTAGTGGCTTATGCATCATCATCATCATCATCATCATCATCATCATCATCATCATCATCATCATCATCATCATCATCATCCGACATCCGACATCCGACATCCGACATATCCTAATCGTGGTAGGAGCGGTGGCAACGTGGTAGTGTCAGATCTACTCTGCTAACAGTGCTTTGGTGAAAATCCGGTTGCTGTTTGCATCAGAATACGTCATCATTTCGTCATATCTGACTCTGCATTTGACAAGCAAAGATTTGCCAGGCACGGATCTGCAAATCAATCGAGTGAGAGTGACAACGTTGCTTCTGCCTCATTTTAACATCCCCGACTTCGCATGCAACCGCTGAGCCTTGATGTTCTTAGTGACGAGGTAAATCACTGCAATCTCTACTTTTACGTTTGCCAAATACAAACGGAATCGCAAATCAATGGAGTGAAAGTAGCAACGTTGCTTCTGCGCCATTCCTTGATGTGTTCTGGGACAAAATTTCCCCGACTTCACATGCAACCGCTGAGCATTGCTGTTTTTGATGTCGGGGGTAAAACCTGCAATCCTGCAGGTTAACAAAAAGCTGCGACCAACGCGTGGGACTTCATGCAGACCAAGCGATCATGAGGCACGATCTTTGTGAGTTCTGTGCAGAAGTCCGACTTGCTTAACCAACAAACAATTGATGGGTTTTTGTATGAGTCGTTCTTCACGTGAGTTTGCAGATCTGTGAGATGCACCAATGCAGATGCGCATCACACTCTACGGTATATGCTTTCGTTTTTCTTTTTAAATTTACATCGCTTTTCACACCATGCTGCCCTTGACAACGTTATTTGGTCCAGTTTGAAGTCGGTCGGGTTTCCATCCCAACGGGGATCATTGCGCCTTGTTTGAAGTGACTGTAAATGCGGTGATATAACCGTTTCCCCCTTTCTGAAACGGTAACGCGCTTCTCTGGGATATCAATTTAATTCATAGGTGCTTGCCTTCAATTATAATATCTTCATTAGTTGATGTTAACTCTCTTCAAACTGTTGACTTCATCAATATTACGCATATTCTTAATATGTTTAAATTGAGAGGGACAATAAATTAAGAATTGAGCATTGGAATAAGAGAAAAGAATGGACTGGGCGAAGGAGAAAGAGATGGTTGGGGGAGGGGTGGAAAACTGGGGGATAGGAAAAGAGAGAAAGATAAAGAGGCATCTAGAGAGAGAGGGAGGAGATAGAAGTTTTGTTATAAAAATGTTACACACACTATTCAATCTCTTCTATTTTTTCTTTATGACTCCGTGCTACGTCGGGTAGCCATACTAGTCTATTATATAAAGGAAAGTTATCTATGTGTATATGTGTGGATATGTTCAGCTAAAACTTCAACATCCCAAAAGTTTGTATATTCTTGATCAACGTTGCCCAGAATGAATAATATCTAAAATTATGAAAAGATTATTTATTCTTTTACCTTAAACTGGCACAGATTTTGTCAGGAAGGTGTCGGTTTTCCAGGCATTTTTATGTACTAAAGTAAATTAACTCTGATTTTTGAAGAAAGGGTTTACTTCCCCTATTATTAAAGGAATCGAAATAAAGGATAATTGTCTGTGTGCACGTGTGTGTATGTCCAGGGAGAGGATTGTCTAGGCGGAGGAGAAAGAGGGGTGGGGAGAGAGATTGGGAAATGAGAAGACAATAGAGAGACGGATAAAGAGAAGTAAAGAGATATAATTTTAATAGAAACATATTACACTTTTGCCCCGGGCAACATCGGGTAGCCATGCTAGTTAGTAAAATGAAAGGAACGTTATTTCGAAGGGCTGAAGTTTGTACACTCTCAAAATACGCAGCTCGAGAAAACAGTAAATACTTCAGGATTTCTTGGCGGAGAATAATTAGATTTCTGCGTGACCTTTTCGGGGGGTTGCCATTTAGAAGGGTGGGGTATATAAAGTTAGAATGAAAAAGAAAATAAACTAGTGATGAAACATAACATTATTTTTCCCCTTGAGTGCTTCACAAATTTGCTAACTATTGAATATCTGGTAATGTATTCGCAACCATTGAGCCCTTCATCTCTAATAGGTCTATAAAAGTAATTGTTTATGGACAGAAGGATCTACCCTGGGTGCATCTCTCTTCCTAATCTTTTTTAATGATCTTCCAAATCATTTTCTGATATCATTTGTTGACATTTTCGCGGATGACACAACTGTCTACGACAAGACCTCCAAGCGCCAGGCAGAGTTTTTACAAACAGAACTTCTTCGTGAAGGATTCCAGTCTTCAGATTACAACATGATCATCTTCAAATCCAATGTGAACACACTCCTGGTATGAACCGCCCCCACAAGTATTCAAACTTTTGATTTTGATAAGTCAGAGTCATTTTCAATCATCTCATAATGGTTTTTAAAAGACATGGTGCAAAATATCACATTTTGATAAAAATGAATTGACAATAATTCCATTCCATCAACCTTTATTCTTGATTGCCTTTTCACCTTCAAAAGTTGTGATCCATTGGTAAAAAAGTAAAAAACATATTTAATGAAGCTATATTTACAGTTTGCCGTTGACGAATATTAAAGGAAGTTAGCAGGTATGTAATACAGGGTTCACAGATAATAAGTAATTAATGAAAATAAGAAAACACGAGTTTCAGTGGAAAGAATGAACATATGTGCGACAGCACGGAAAATGTAATATTTTACATTAAGTCTCTACAACGGTGATCCACCACTTGTTGAAATCTGTACAACAAAGTCGTCTGGTTCTTTGACCAACGTCTGAGAGTCGATTGACTCAATCGAAAATAACTTAACACACAAAGCCATCAGAGTGTTAAAAGCTATGCTCTGAGAGCTGGTTGTAGACGTCCGACAGGTTGGAAGTTTAACCCCCAAAAATATCTTTTTCCTGAACTTAAAGACATATTTAATCAAACTATCATGTAATTACAAACAGATATTCTCAAAATTAACATTCTTTTTTTAATGTATTAATTAATGGTATTTGAATATGTATTAAATGAGGTGGCCGTAGTGAAGTGGATACCAATCAACAGTTGTGCCATTCTTATTTATGCGAATTCACTTGTACTTTAAATTATACTTTAAATGGTATTTTAGTATATCCTGACTATTATGTGAATCCCCTCTTCGTTATTCTCAGTATTATTTTGTCGCTGAAATGGTTATTGTCCACGTTATGTCAACCTATTACATCTTTTTCACAAATACCCTCATTGAGAAAAGGGTACATCCCTTTATAATTTTTTGGAACGAGAGTAGACTAGACTTTTAAGTTTTATTAAGGAAACTTGTTTAAAAAACCGTGGCAAATGCTACGTCTCTAAAAAGTCATCAACTACTAGGTGGACAGAGTGGATCGTGTTATTCACTTAAAATAAATTAGCTATTTAAACTGATGATAATGACTTATTAATCGCTTTTCATTCTTATTTATCAAGAATTCGTGTCCTAGCAAAATTTAAAGGGGTGGGATTTAACGCTGTGTCGAGCCTGGTTTAGCCTGATTTGAGTAAATAAAAGCAAAGCCCATCCAGAAAATAGGTTCAAGAAAATAAAAATAAATAAATAGCTGCTGCTGCTGTTGCTTTTGTTATATATCGAGGTGTGTTATCTCGCGGGGATCTTTGTGAATCATGGTGGAGGAATATACTTCACGGTGGCTAAGTGGTTAACGAAGCGGACTGATGACATGGGTGTGTTGGGTTCCACCGAAACACACTCATCAAAACCGACACCAGCCCTTGTGTTTAACCTCCTGGGGAGAAGGTAAATGAAATACTTCTGCCTGACTAGGAGAGTTATTGATTGTTGGTTCAACACGTCTGGTCGGATCTTTGTCATTGACGGGTTAAATCATGCGCCGACTGTAGAATACAAATATATATTTATTTAATATTTAATATACATTACTTTAGCTGTGAGGGAAGAGTGAGGAGGGGACGGAGAGCACAATGTTTAGGACTCAGTAGAACTGATTCTCTCATGCTATCGAACAGCTCAGCTGTACATTTCTTGGGGTGTCTTGAATAGGTTGGAAGGGTGTCACTAGACGCAATGAGGTTCTCCATTGTTCCATAGTTCTCAAAGTTGTCCACCCAGTTCTGAATGCTTCTCTTGAAGAGATGTTTTTTTACATTGTAACTGATGCACAGGAGTCCGTTGCACTTTTTTGAACGATCTGTCTTGTAGTAATGTTTGATGTAGCATATTCTTTTGTGGAACTCCCAGGGAAATCTAGTTGCGTTTGGAAGTGTTGCTACCGCCTAGTTCTGCAGTGTGAGGGTTATTGGTGAATTAATGAAGCGTATATAACAAAAGGTGTCCGCGGGGCTTTTCTGGAGGGGGGGGGGGATTACCCTTTATTGCGTGAATGTATATTCTCTATAAGTACTTTATTAACCGTCAAATCAATGCCAGAATTTTAAAATTTTCTTGTTTATATATAATTGTGTGTTTCTTATAAGTATCTATTATTTTTTATAAGTTTCTTATAAGTATGTAGTATGTTTTTTATAAGAATATATTATTGCTGCTCATTTATTTATTTTTATTTTTGTATTCATTTATACCTCAGTTATGACGCGGTTTCTTTAAAGATAAGTTTTTTCTGTTATATATGTTGGTTGAGATTTTCCTCTTTCATCAAGGAGATATTCATTTTCGTGTGAAATCATTTTTGTGCCTGAATCTTGAACCTAATCTATATAATAAAGTAAAGCCGGTCAATTCTCGAAGTTTCTAATTGATAGCTTTGTATCTAACAAATCGCTATTTGATTCTAGCTAGTGAATACTTTTGTAAATCGTTCTACCATTTTCTTCAGAATAATAAATTGTACTTTAATTTCATTTCTTTCAGAAAATATTTTATCCGACTAGGAATATTTTTCAGATGGAAGCTGCTGCAAATAAAAAGATTTATTTGCAGCAAATGTTAATTAAAATTGAGGCCATCTTTATAATCAACAGCAAATGTAGCTAATAATATAAATACTAATTATAATACATTCTTTCATTTACAGCAGTTACATAATACTACATTAAAAAGAGGTGAAAATAATAAGGAAATCTCTGAATTCTTTTAAATTTCGTTGACCCATCGCGTGAAGGCACATTTCTTTCGGGAGGTGGCGCTGGTTAAGTGGATATCGACACGGACTGAAGACCTGGGTGTTCCAAGTTCGCATCCAGTCGGTTCTACGGTACCACTTTCACTTAGGGATGTTGGCAACCTTTTCGTGGTCCTTCCCGTAAGTACCCGATGTCTTTCCAGAAAAATTTCTAACTAGAAAAACATCGGGGAACTAATGCCAACACCATAATCATCTGATTCACACGAAAGAAGAAGAAGAAGACAAAGACATTTCTTTCGTAACCGGTGTTTGATAAAATGTAGCTTTCTTTCCAGATAACACCGTTTTTCGACTTTTTTAACATGATCGCCTGTAGAAAAGGATAAGTGATATTATTCTTATATAAGCCATGTTTTAGTACAAATAATTAACATTTTCTTCATTGTTGTTCATGGGAAAATAACATTTGTATTGTACTTTCGTAATAAATAACACGCCAACATCCTGTAATTCCTGCTCCGAATCAAACATAACCAATTAAAACATTTCACAAAGTTGTTATTTAATGTGGTTAAAATTCAGCTACTGGTTCGTGGGTCCATTTTTTTCTGTTCCGTTTCCTATCATTTTTTAGACTACGTCTAGAAGGCGATTCGCTTACAATGACGATTAAAACCTTCTACCTCATAGCTTTTTTCGCTTGCTTTCTTCCATCGCTGTTACTTTCGTTTGTAGTTTCCTTTCCATATCTATGTTTACAATAAGTCTACAAGCCAAGTCAATTATTATGACGATCAAAACATTCGACGATATGAAGTTTTTCGCTTACTTTTGCCATACAGATTATACTTAATTGCAACATTACTAGGTTTTGTGTTGATTTTGTTTTTCGTTCCGTTTCCCATTCTCATGCGATTGCGATGGTGATCAAATAATTCTTAGTAGAATTTGGTATATTCGGACTACTGTTCTCATCTTGGGTGTTTTTATCACAACATTTCGGTCGATGTAACCTCCGAATTATCAACCCCCATCTAAAAATTCCGAAGCAAAATAATTCTTACATATTCATTTTTCTCTAGTTTTATTAAACAGCAATAAAAAGTCAATAAACCATGTTTTGATTTGTGTGTTACTTTCATTTTTCGTTTCGTTTGTCATTCCTATTTATTACAATAAGTTTACAAGCCAATTCGATTGCACTTGTGTCGAAAACATTCTAGCTTATACATTTTCTCCCTTATTTTTCTGTGGAAACTAAAATATTTACTGGCTTCTGTGTTAATTTCGTTTTTCTTTCTGTTTCCCCATTCCTCTTTTAAATGTAAGTATAGAAGCAGAAATAATTATGATAGCGACAAAAACATTCTAATAGAAGTATTGTTCGTTTGTTTTTTATTGAAGCGATGAAATTAATTAAATGATATATGGTTTATGTGTTAATTTCGTTTTTCGTTCAATTTTTCGTTTCGTTTCCCATTCTTATTTTATCAAATCAGTCTAGAAGCGATAGCGATCAAAACATTCTAACTCATGCATTTTTCGCGTCGCAAATTCGGCAACGAAATCATGTCTTGGTTATTTCATAAATAACATTTGTTGGCCTACATGATATAAACATTATTCTTTAAAACTTTAATATAGTTTTATTTTTACAATTTAGTTCAATAATAATTTAATAACCACGCCATCTTTTGAAACAATTACTTTTTACAAATACCTCCGAGATAATCTACCCCAGACCGTAGAAAGCTAAATTACAATGTGACATTACAATTTTATAAATTATTTAAAGTTATTTAAACAAATCAAGTATTAGAGTATTTTAAGATATTTATCAGCCTTATTTATTCAGTTGGCCAAAATGTTCGTTCTTTTTTAAAGTGGATATTACTGAAATTCATTCTCCATGCTCGATTCTGGAAATCTTGAGAATGTCTGCGATTTGTCTGGTTGTCAAACGGCAATCTTGTTCAACTACGGCTTTCACTTGGTCACTGTCGATCATATTTGGCCTGCCAGAGCGAAGAGTGTCTCTCACTGACAATTTTCCTTTTCGGAATCGAGCAAACCATTTCTGGCACACCTATTCTGTAACAGCATTCCCCCATACACAACAGATTTCTGTAGTTTTTTTCTTCCTTTTCCGTAGTAAAAAAAGCATCAGATGTCGGTAGTGCCCTGCTTGATCTTTCATTTCAAGGCCTTAAATACGAGCAAAAACTTACGAACTATTCTGCTCGGAGGCTTATTACACACTGACGTCAACATACTCGCTACACAAAGTACAGGATTTTAAGAATATGAATATAGAACTATCTTTAGTAGGCCGGAAATATGACAATTTAAGAGACGAACGAACTTTTTGGCCAACCAAATATTTAAAATAAATACTAGACTAAAAAGCTTATAGTGTTTCTTGTCATTTCTGTTTCTTTGGTTCATTTTTGTGTAGTGATAGCTGAGGCCGGTGTAATTTATTTGAGGGAATTATGAAGTGATGTTTCTTGCATTTTCTGTTCGCTGGTTCGTGTTGTGGTGTTCTTCGTGTAGTTTTGTTTTCTCCCTGTTGTAAATTCCTTATGACTGGTAATCCTTTGTAGCTTATGCGTGTTGGTTTCCGCATTCGAGGATTTTCCTTAAGATTGCAGCTGTTTTGATCATTGCCGTCCTTTGTATGATTTCGATGGCCCCTTTGATTCCAATTTCTCCCAGTCTTTTCTCCATGTTTTTTGGATTGTTCCTAGTGCTCCTATGATTATTGGTATTATTCTAACTTTCTTCATACTCCATATTCCTTTCAGTTCTCTGGCTAGTTCTGTGTATTTATTTCGTTTTTCCGTGTTTTTGATCTTCACTATATGGTCTGCTGGAGCGGCGATGTCTACGATTTTACAAGATTTTTCCTTCTTGTCTATTATAATAATATCAGGTCTCCTTGCTTGTATGAGTTTATCCGTTTGTATATTTATATCCCAGAGGATTGTGTGCTTTTCGTTTTCCAGTACTGTTACTGGTTTATGTTTGTACCATTTGTCTGCATATTCGAAATTCAATTGTTTGCACAATTCCCAGTGTATTACTTTCCCAACACAGTCATGTCTATTCTTGTATTCTTTTTGGGCAAGTTTGCTACATTAATTTCTTATATGATTTACTGTTTCATCTCTTTGTCCACACAGTCTGCATTTATTGTTTTCCTGGGTTTTATCTATTTTAGCTTTAATGTAGTTTGTCCTAATCGCATTGTTCTGTGCAGCCATCAGTAAAGATTCCGTTTACTTGTTCAAGTTTCCTTTTCTTAGCCATATCCAGCTATTTTCGTTGGTTTCTTCTCTTGTGGGTCTTATGAAGCGTCAATGTAGTTGTTTTTCTTCCCATTTTTCTTTTCTTGTCTGTTTGTGTCCAGTTTCGATGCTTCCTACGTTGTTCGTTGGGCAGTGTCTCTTGCTGCGGTGATCAGCCTTTCTGTTTTCTGGTTTATGTATTTCTCCGGCCCTTTTTTAGTGTCGGCCACACAGTCTTCTATACTTACCAGTCCTCTTCCCCCTTCGTTTGTCTTCTTCACAGAGTCTTCTGTATCGTCTTTTGGATGTAGTGCATTGTGCATAGTCATTAATTTTTTAGTCCTCTGGTCAAGGTGTCTGAGTTTTTCTTTAGTCCAGCTTATGAATGGTCCAGCATATCTTATTAGTCATAATGCTCAGGTATTTATTCCTTTCATTAGGTTTCTGCTATATAATTTTGTTTCTAAAAGCTTTCTTGTTCTTTTCAGGTATTCTTTTCCAATCTTCTCTTTCATTTCTGTTGATTGATTGTGTCTGCTTCTTAAACTCCCAAATATTTATAGCTGTCTTGTTCACCTAGCGCCCTCATCTGCTCTTGGTTGGGTAGTTCCATGCTCTCACTCGTCTCCATCTTTCCTTTTTTAATCTCTAGCAATGCACACTTTTCCATTCCGAATTCCATTTGAATGTCCTGACTGAAGATTATGGTCGTATTAATCAGCTTTTCCAGTTCTTTTCTGCTTTTTGCAAATAGCTTTAGCTCGTCAATGTACATAAGATGGTTTATTCTTTGGTTTCTGCCTGTGAACTTGTATCCGGCATCACATTTCCTGAGTATGTAGTTGAGTGGCATCATGGCTATGATAAATAGTAGTGGTGATAGGGAGTCTCCTTGGAAAATGCCTCTCTGTATTTTTATATCCGTCAATTATTGTCCTCCAGCTGTCAGTTCTAATCACCATGTGTCCATTGCTTTCTTGATTAGATTAATAATCCTGTCGGGTATCTTGTACATTTTTAAGCACTCAATTATCCATGCTTGGGGGATTCTGTCGTACGCTTTTTTGTAGTTAATCCATGCCATAGATATGTTCTTCTTCTTCTTCTTCTTCTTCTTCTTCTTCTTATTATTATTATTATTATTATTATTATTATTATTATTATTATTATTATTATTGTTCTCACACAGGTCATCATGAGATAATAACCGGTGGTGTTCTCTGGAGTCTGGGTGACAACAAATATCTCTAGATTTCCAGTACTCTCCACCTATTTCGATAACCTTTGTAAATGACTTTGCAACAGTCGCTTACCTTTGATTTCTCGCTGGCAGCGACCATTGTTCTTCACTGAGATTTGGTTCCAGTACTCTCCACACTCTTCCAGTGGAGGTCAGGTTATTGTTCTCCCTCCTCGGTCTTTCCATCCTCCTTGATCCTTCACGACTATTTTGTGTGGTATTAGCCGAGGCTGGTGCAATCATTTTTTTGGAGGGGGGGGGGGGGTTAGTGTATGAGATTTCTTGCAGTTTATATTCCTTGGTTCGTGTGGTGGTGTTCTTCTCTGTGATGTTCTTTTCTTTATATTGTAACTTCCATGTGACTGGTTACCGTTCGTAGCTTATGCGGGTTGGTTTCCGCATTTGAGGATTTTCCTTATCTGTTTGCATCTCCATGTTCCAGAGAATTTTTTTTTTCGTTTTTCAATACTGTCTCTGGTTTATGTTTTACCATTTGTCCGCGTTTTCGAAATGCAATCGTTTGCATCGTTCCAAGTTTACTGTTTTCCACAGCAGTGTCCGTTACTGTATTATTATTATTATTATTATTATTATTATTATTATTATTATTATTATTATTATTATTATTATTATTATTATTACTACCGTAACTAGCAACATTATGTGACTATATTTTTGCTTCTATATGACTACCCCCGCCTAAAATGTTGATAATGCCAGGGAATATAGCATTATGATGAACGGACATTTTGTACATCTACCCGGCCTCCTAAAGGAGTATGCAATGGTGGTCTCATAACAAAAGATATTGCACTATCTGCCTCTCAAAAAAGCAAGTGGTGAGGCCTAGAATGATAACAAAATAAATACACTACCCCTTTTCATGAATTGCGCATGAAATATATTACACTAGTCTGAAATAGTATACTAAACTTAGAATTAAACGATAGTAGAATTGTACAATACATATAATCACTAATATAGTTTGAACTGCAAACAGCCAGATACCAAATATCCATTAGTAATAGCAACAGTATTAGTTTAACAGCACATCTATAAACTAAATCACCGTTAATTATTATTTAAAGGGCAATCATATTTGGTTTTACAATTACGTCGACGATATTCTAATTTTCATTATTAATTCGAAATTTTCAAAAGTCTTATTATAATACGAGGTAATTATATAAAAAAAATATCGTCTATATCTCATTCATGCCAAGGCTCACACTGCAATGTTTAGACAAGCTAACGCTTTAGCGCACCAAAATACGATGGCTGCCAAATGCATAAAGGGAGATAACTCTTCATGCCTTATAATGTTTAATAAAAGTAAAAATATAAAACTTAAAACTAAAATCAAACGCGTTACAAGTATATGTGTAAAAAGTGTGAAATAAACAAATAAACAACTAAAATAAGATTAAAGTTATTTTTATTGTCTGGTATTCATCCACCTTTCCGGCTTTAGGTTGACCAACATTTTCTGACGTCAACTTCGATCAAAAAAAAAAATGAGAGAACGTGAAGGAATTCAACTGTTTACGGAGCGTTTCCTTCCTCACCTCCCTCTCTCTCTCTCCCTCTCCCTCTCTCTCTTCCTTTTCTTTTTGCTCTCTTCTTCCTTCTTCTTCTTTTTCTTCTTCTCTGGGCCTTTCTATTCATCCCCTTCTCTTCCTCAATCTCTTCTTTTTTCTTCTTCTTCATCTTCTTCTCTTAACCCATTTTATTAATCCCTTCTCTTCCTCAATCTGCTCCTCTTCTTCTTCTTCTTCTTCTTCTTTTTCTTCTTCTTTTTCTTCGTTTTTTTTCTTTGAGCCTCTTTATTTATCCCCTTTTCTTCCTCAATATTTTATTTTTATTCTTATCTTTCTCCTTTCTTTTCTTTTCTTTTCTCAACCTTTTTTATTAAATACATTCTGCCAGAGAAGGTGCTGTCCGGATTCCAGGGACGAAAAACGGATTTCTAACTGAAAGGATTGCCAAAACAAGAACTGCGTCTTCCTCAATCTTTTCTTTTTCGTTCTCTCTCTCTCTCTCTCTCTCTCTCTCTCTCACACACACACACACACACACACACTCTCTCTATCTCCCTCTCTTCTATTTTGATCGCATTTTGATGATTTCATTATCCACAAAATAAACCTACTTGACTTTCATTTTTTCTCATTGACCAGAATTTTCTAAAAATATAATTTCGTGTCACGTGATCCACCCTCGATTCGTGTTCCTTCTTGGTATGTCCGCTTTTAATGGATATGGAAAAAACTTCCCCATCCATTAACTTTGATTGATTATTTACGATCAATTGTTTTATCTAAGGAACGATGAATAAATAATACCGTAATTAATTTGACAGAGTAAAAAAATAGACCAGAAAATAAATGATCGATACAAAAATGATTGATATTCAATTTTCTTTATGGTGTAACGGCATATAGTGAATAATCCATCAAAATTAATGGATGGACACATTTTTATTTCTTCCGGGTTGGTGATATTCGTTACTTCATTTTGAATTAAAAGAAAATAAGAATTCGTACAAAAATAATGCACAATGTTTTATTTCTATTTTTCATTACATTTATAAACAAAAACAAAAACAGACCTCACAAAAGAACGAGAATGAACCTGAACATCAATATTCTGATTATTGTCTTTTGGGACATCCATACTAACTTAAGCTAAACGTACAAATGCTTCTTTTGGAGGTCTTGGCTTTTTACCAAAAATGAAAATAGAAGATTCGCAAAACTCAAAAATGTTACATCTGTGACGTTTACTTCTTCATTTTGTTTCTAACAAAACAGGAAATACACTTTTGATATTCATGAAAGCCATTTCTTTATTCTGTGCATATCCATTTGAGACTTATTTGCGTTAGAATTATAAAAACATTATCGAATTCATGAGCCTTACTTCTGACATTTTATTTTTTTAATTAGTGTTACGTTTAAGGTCCAGTATGTTTTATAAGAAACAAAATTAATAAAATCAATGAATATTTACTATCACACCCGGCGTAGTTAACCTCCTCAAAAACTTCAAATTCTACTTTTTATTTGCGAGTACAAGTAAACAGCCTGAAGCCAAATAACCCAAAAAGAAATTAAACACAATTATTAAATATTTTAGATTTTAAGATGTTGATCAATTTCCTTTATAAATTTAACGTAAAATGAGCACTTACTGGCCAGTTAGCGGAAATAGTTTCACAATTTTGTAGACGAAAAAATTGCGGTGGAAAATTGTTTTGAATTCATGCAATTTAGTTTTATTTCTGTTTTAAAAATAAATGGTGGAGATTTTAATTATTTTTTAAAGATTTTTCTTTATAACGTTCTTGAATTAGTTTACAGTTAATCATATCCTAAATTTGGAAAAAATGTCTGGAAAATTCCACTTAATTTAAGGGTAGGGAGGAGAGGTCCATGTGGTCAGACCGGAAGTTCAAATCGGAAAGTTTGTTCAAATAAAAGTTAATCCGAATCTTGTCAACTGGGTCAAGTGCTCTTCAACGCAAATAATCAAACAATGGCGTCTTTCTTTGAGGTTTGATGAAAGTACGTTTCTGAAAAATAGATAGATAGATAGATAGAGAGAGAGAGAGAGAGAGAGAGAGGAGATGAGAGGGAAGGAGAGAGAGACAAGTTGGAATAACAGGAAAATCGTCAGGGAAACTTTGGACTTTTAAACACGAGGGTTCGGCCAAGATTTAACTTTTCTAAACAAAATATAAATCTTGTATGCCATCAATTTAATTTGCATGCAAATTTGCTTACAAGATATACATTTTCTATATATAAAATATAAAGTTGTCTGTACGTATGTTAGCGTGTTGATGGACATATTTGGAATCAGAAAATTTCTGTAGATGTGTTTACCTGCTCTCTCTCTCTCTCTCTCTCTCTCTCTCTCTCTATATATATATATATATATATATATATATATATATATATATATATATATAGTAATCCAGGTAGTATAAAAATCCACAGGATAGAAATACAAAGGGAATCAAACCGGGCTTATAAAAGAGGTCTCAATAAAAATAGAGAGCTGTATTATGAATGTTTTTTTATTCAAACATGTACAAAGTCTGCTACACTGGCATGGCGATGTTATCGATTTACAGCTATCAAGAGCTGAGGTCTCATTAGGCAGAAATTCTTTTTTGTGATCCAACCCGGTCGGTGAAATCCTGGATTGTGTAGCAGACTTTGTACATGTTTGAATAAAAAACCATTCATATATATATATATATATATATATATATATATATATATATATATATATATATATATATATTGATATTGAAAATAAAATAGTTCTTTGAAGAATCTTTTAAATTTGTATTTTGAAAATGTAGCAATAACGTCGCTAGAAACCACACATACGATGCAAATATTCTTATTTTTTACATTTTTGTCTCAATTTTTTCAGAAACTCTCCCTTCATCAGAGACAAGAATTGTTTAATCTTAATGTTATTACCTTTAAAGTCCTTTTATATCTAAAATGATTGTTGGCGTTATCTTAATTAAGAACTTTAACGGCACATATACCATAAATATATTTTATACTATAATATATATATATATAGTAGCATTAACATATACTTATGGCAATTAAGCTACACAGAAAGGTCTGTGTCTTATTCTTGATGAAAATCATTATGCTAATAGCCGCCAACTATAAAATAAACTGTGCCTCATGTCCGATGTTCTATATCGATGAAACGGCCAGAAGTATGAAATCCTGTATTTACGAACACTAAAGTGATTTCCAACACAATAACCCTATTAACGCACTAGTTATACACGAGGATACTTTTAATCACAATTTTAATTTCACAAAATGAACCCACTTTAAGACCAAATATACTCTCTCACGCTGCAAGTGCATTGAAAGTGTCTAACATAACTATTCTGCTGTTACCCTTTTAGCATACCTTTTATGCAGCCTTATACTGCTAATTTTTATCGTTATTATTCGTTTTGCTTTGTCCAATTGAGGCATTTTTCATCTTTCTTTTTTCTAAAGATTTTAAACTCGCTACAAATCTCGTGTGATGTTTCTTTTCCTATATTATTCTCAATAAATTTTAAGTCATAACTTTATCTGAACGCATATCCAAACGGAATCGGTTAATCTCTTGTTTGTTTTTCTTTCTTATATATATATATATATATATATATATATATATATATAGAGAGAGAGAGAGAGAGAGAGAGAGAGAGAGAGAGAAAAGAGAAAAGAGAAAGAGAGAAAAGTGAACACCCGCTATTTGCGGCTCACCATTCGCGGGTTCACCATTCGTAGTTTCACAAATTTAGCAAAAGCATTGTCTTCATAAATTCGCTAGAACTTACAAATATAATAATCATTTAAGTCAAACTAACGCCAATATTATAAAAAAAAACGCAATTAAAAAGGCTAATCATTCCGTAGTATTCATATTAAATGCGGCTCATACAAACGCGAACTTTATACGAAACGTAAATATAAAAAGATAATCACCCAATTTGTTTGTTTCCATGCAATAAAAAAACACATGCTTATGTGCAAAAACCTGATTTTTAATGAACTTTGAGATATATCTATTCGCGGATCTTCGCTATTCGCGGGTGTGTCTGGAACGTAATCCTCTCAAATAGCGGGAGCATACTGTATATATATATACATATATATATGTATATATATATATATATATGTATATATATATTAGCAAGGTTACCTGGCGTTTCACAGGTTCAAATATGAGACGCTATCATACGCAACAGTATATTAAGTAAAGTTTACTTAAACAGCAACCTAGATGTTTTCAGCTTTATTTCCTAACTACTAAGCTATTCACACACACACACACACACACACACACACATATATATATATATATATATATATATATATATATACATATATATATTAACACTCTTAAAATAATGCTTATAAATTGATGAATTTCTATGTGCAACGTGTGGTAAAAAGGGATTTAGCTCCCTTAAGAAAGCAACTATAGATGCAAGACTATTTTACTCATGTTTATAGGAAAGATTCACGTGTAACACACTAATGTTTAAGGTACACATCTTCATATTAAGGGACATATAGAAACACGGTCAGACGGACGTTCTCCCTTATTATATAGACTAGCAAAAGCATCTACAGTGGTGACCTGCCTTGTTTTGGGTGAAATATCTTTTAAAAAAGAATGAAATAAAAAATAAATTCGCCCTGGCAATCGCATTTTTTACTAGGCTACTGCATCATCTGCTATGCCCCTGTTACCAAAAAATTGAAAGTTTACGACCGCGCCTCTGGTGTACAAAAGAATCGAAAGGTTACGTACGTGTCTCTGGTGTACAAAGGAATCGGATGTTTACAGCCGCGCCTCTGTTGTACAAAAGAATAGTAGTATGTCGACAGTTCCCGGACGAGCCTTTGTGTACAAAAGAATCGAAAGTTTACCTACATAATTAAAAAGGGTTAGCCGAAAGAAATATAAACAATCACGATGCCCCCACCGCTTCCCTCTCACAATGACGTAATTTCCGGAAGAATAAGTCTTCAGTTTTTCTATTTAATTACAAGTTTTTAAAGAAATAAATTAGAATTTTATTTTTGGATAAAACATACAATTTTAAACAAATGATTAAATTTCATCCAAAATGTGCGTGAAAATCAAACGAAATAAGCGAACAAACACTCCATCCACCCCCAAAAATGTAGAAGTTAATATCTGGGAGCATGCCATCATGACAACAAAATATTTACCCCTCTATAATAAGGAGAAGGAAATTCTGAAAGAATGGTATCGTGACGAACGAACGTATATTATAATGGCCCCTACCCCGGAAAGTAGAGGTAATGTCTGGAAGGAATGTCATGACGAATGAAAATATACTACATATAATTAATAGACCCGATAAAATCTCGCCTTTAACTATCTTTCGGAGTTTAGCTTTGTTGGTAGAGCGATTGAGTGAAGACATCAAGTATGACTAAAGACATCTTAATTGCGAGTTCGAATCACGCTTTCAGCGTCAAATTTACCTATTTTTTTATTTATGTATTATTTAGTAGTTAACATGTGCCCTAATGTATGTCTTACGTTTACAAAAATTCTCGTCGACGGACAGAGGGAAATCGTGATAAAGAATCTCTCGTTATTTTATAAGTAGATTTATCCCTCTATATATATATATATATATATATATATATATATATATATATATATATAGAAAGAGAAAGGAAATTATAGAGCTACAGACTGATAGACAGGCAGACAGAGATGCGTTAGGTACTAATCTAAGATGTTCTTATCATATTTTAAAAAAATGGAAACATCATATTCTTTGTTCTTTCATTAAAAACAAAGAAATCCGAGGCAGGATCGAAACAGTACACTCGAGGTTGTCAGTCTGAGCTTCTCCTTACTCAGCAATTGGAATATTTGTTAAGCCTTCATTTTAAATAACACTCATGATTACATTTCTATTTCTTGTGCAAAATGTTAAAAAGAAAAGGTCCTGTAAAACCCTTAGAAGGAACGTAGAGTGTCAAGATTAAGCCCATCAGGTTCCTAGGAAGATTCTACACGTGTGTAAACTTTTATATTTAAAGAACACTCGCTTTCTATAAACGGAGAGACACACACATTAACTTCTATTATATATATATATATATATATAGTATAAAAGGAGTCGGATTGTTTAAAATTAGCTGATTAGCTGATTAGCTATAAAAGTAATCATAAAATGTAAATCCATGTAATTTGCCTAATGACTTCTCTTGAGAATGAAACACAAAATCTTATGTGTAGCTTTTTTACTACTATGTATACTGAAAAATATATAAGTAATATATTATTTTACAATATAAATGTATATACAGGAAAAAGTAATGTACATATGTATGCATGTATATATTTATATATATATATATATATATATATATATATATATATATACATATATTCACAAAGTTAGGTAAGTAAATACGTTTACATATATATATATATTTATATGTGTAGGATTCACTCCTTTACTAAGAAACAGATCAGTATGAATTATAATATATATGTTCTATAGAACATATATATTATAACGTGAAGAAGGTGGGCACGTAATTTTTTTGTAAACTTTGCTATTTGGATGGTGTGCTCCAGACTCAATCCCGCACTAAAAAACTTTAAATACAAAAAGATTAATAGAGAAAGTAATTGCTATGAATTAAATTTTTAGTTATATTATGTGATTAAATTTTAACTGGACAAGTATTCGCGTATGTGAACGTCAGTAATATGTATGTGCGGGGTAAACTCCTAAACTTATTTACTTAACATTATGAATTATTGGATACGTATTCTAGGAAAAACAGTTAGTAAAGTGGTTACATTATTATTTGTTTGTAAAATTGCGAGGGTGTACCTCCGAAACCGCAACCTACCCCTTAAATAAATAGACGGCCAAGAGACCGAAAGCGCTCGAGGAATGGCCCACGACACAACGCTAGGTGCCATACTCCACCGGTTAACACCTGAGAAACGCAGAATTGCTCGCCGCGTCGAGAGATTGACACTAAAGATAGTGAAAAGAGAGAGCTCCGTGGTCTGCAATGAAGCTTGCATAAACGATGACTTGCTGCCGAACTATAGATTTGCGTTGCCATGGTGATATTATTTCGCATTCTATGCTTTTTAGTGTCATAATGTCATGTAACTAGTTGCGCGCCAACGTTGTATGTGGAATAGTGCGCGTGTGCGTGTGCACGTGCTCTAAATTAAGTTGTTTTGTACGAATGATGCGATAAAACTATTTATCATTCTGCTGTTATTTTATTTGTTGTTAGAGCAGACTAACCTACTGTTCAACAGAGAGTGCACTGTGCATCAAAGTACGAAACAACAATTTGTAGTAATAACGAAGGTCGCAAATCACTGTTAACCTCCAAAGCAGCTCTCACTGCTCGACACGTGCACTCGCTTCACACACTCCGTTTTTTCTGAGACGGTACGAGACTAGCTTTTTATAATATCGAGCCACACCTAATTTCCATACGTGCAACGAGACTTTGCGAGATTTTGCGTGAACTGTATGTAATAAACATTCAGGGACGCTATGTTGGATTTATTTCTGTCTTTCTTTCACTCGCAGCGCACAGGACAAGCAAACCCGAGGACGTTTCGCGAGTAAGCCCTCTTCATGTTCATGTTCCCTACACAATTTTCTACAGTGTTGGATGGGACACGATTCTCTGTATATGACTTGGTCTCGTCGCTCTTCAGATATTACACCATGTTATTATTTCTAAGCAAAATGTACGCTGGGCAATGAAATGTACGCTATGCAATCTGCCGATTTTCTAACTCTACATAAAAAATGCCGTTTGTTGTCTGGCTTGATTCTGTTGTTAGCATTCTTTTTGTACGGATAACAATGTTGGGAGAAGCTGTTGAGCTGGATAAAATGTATAAGTTTTAAAGTGAACAAATCGAACGCGTCGCATTCGGAAACACTCATTAAGAATTAGCCTAAATCGCTGACTAAGCAGATTTGCATATGCAACTTTTGGATAGAAAGCTTTACCCGTCAATTAAATTGTGAGAAATAACTTCACTTTATTATAATAAGTTAATAGCCAGATGTGCGTGTCATTTTTAATAGAATTTTGAAAAAATAAATCTATTCATTACATTATCGTTTTAATTGATTATTTGAATTCAATTATTACTTGATTTTAATTTTACAAACACGCTTATTCTTATTTACACGTGATATGCGATCAGATAACATTCGAATTTATTCATCAATATAGTCTACTGCTAGGGTGATACACTGATTTCAATGCTTCTCTAAAAACCGACGCCTTTTTTGTTTTGTAGAACGATTTGTCTTTGGACAAAAAATACGCCTCAGTTTCCGATATCACTTCTTTATTGGAGCCAAATCTCTTTCCCGTGAACATTCTTTTGAAATCTGCAAGCAACCAGTAGTCGCTGAGGTCAAATCTGGAGATTAGGGTAGGTGCGGAAGAAATTCCTTATCCAATTCACATCGTTGTGATCGACTTGTGACACGGTGCATTGTCTTGGTGAAATAGCACCTTTTTATTATTTATTTGTGGCAATTTTATAACGATTTCTCCCTTTAAACGCACAAATAATGTCATGTAATAGTCGCTATTGATAGTTAGTTATTTCTCAATGTAATCGATGAACATAAATATCTTGCGCATCCCAAAATACGGAAGCAAAAACCTTGCCTGCTGATGTTTGCGTGTTTGGTCGCTTTGGAAGGATTTCAGTTGCTGGTGTCTGCTGAGCCTACTGCCGATTTGACTCTCGAGTGAAGTAATTGATCTATGTTTCTTCCGTTGTTACATATTGAGGTTAAAAACCTCTTTTTGCGTTGAAACAATTGTAAATCGTCGACGCGTTGTTGGTTTTTGATTAACTGTGAGGAAACGCGGCACCCACTTTGAACACAGTTTCTTCATTGACAAATATTCATGCAAAATGGTGAATACACTTTCGCCTCCTGGTATTTTCAACTCTCACACCATCAACTTTAATTTACGATCGCACAAAACGAGTTTGGAGACGTTTTGTATGTTATACGAGACAACTGCTGAATTTGGACGACCTGGGCGTCTAGCATCATTTGTGTCTGTACGATCGCGTTTAAAGTCAGCAGACAACCTCTTAACCGTTGTGTCCGATGGAGCAGAATCCGAATTACACTTATCAAGCCATTGCTTTGCATGAACAGTATTTTTTCCATCAGAAAGCAATGCTTTATCAACAAACGAAATTCAGAATTTTCCATTGATTTGAAATTTTTTCCCTGTAGCTTCATTTAAAAAAAAACTGTGATTTGTAAAGTAATAATTAGATTTGAAGGTTTTTTTATTGGTGGCGCCATCTATATGTTAATGATGTGTTATGAAACTACTTTTCTAGCTTTATTTTATGTTTAGGTGCAAAAAAATGATTCATTTGTTCTTCGAAACCTGAAATAATCTTTTTTGTTTTTCGATAACATCAAGCGGTGTCAACGAATACATTTGTTGTGTGATCCTCTGTTCTCAATACGTTAAGGTCTGTATCTTGTGGTCGCTATAATCATAGAACTCTGCTCCCTTTGAAGGGAATAGAGTTCGTTATTTGTTGTATGCTCTACTTTTCACAATACGTTAAAGTATTATCCGGTGGCCCCTATAAGCTTTAACCACTGCTCCCTTCGAGGAGAATAGAGTTAGTCATTTGTTGGTACTACTCCAGATGAAGCGCCTAATTTCCGTGACTGCTCGGCGGCAACGATCGGGCAAGTCGCGGAAGCGCCCGAGATCTGCCGAGACGAAAACGAGGCGGAAGCAGAGCTGATCGATCAGGTTGCTGCCAATTCATCTGCGCTCAGCACAACAAAACAAGCGGTAGGAAGACCTTTCGAACCGGCCGCCAGCGTATCCTTACGAAAATATATGAAATCCCCCCCAAAACAAAAAAACATACAAAAAAACTTGCCTAAATATCCTAAGAAAAATAACATACTTCTTTGTTTTTATGTAAAAAAAAAGTTGCCTAAATATCGTACAAGAAATAACATTTACTTCTTTGATTTATGTAAAAAAAAGACAAAAAAAATTAAAATGGTTCATTTGGCCCACGAAAACCATTTTTTTAAAGTTTATTTATAGTTCTTCAGCTATAGTTTATTCATTTTGTTTTTTTTGTTTTTTGTTTTTTTTTTTCAAATATATGTATTTTCTTCTTTTGCATTATTCGTCTTATACTGTCGTCTGCGACTCTTCTATTTTTACGACTTTTAGTTTTGCTTCAGCCTCGTTTTCGTCTCGGCAACTCTCGGGCGCTTCCGCGACCTGCCCGATCGTTGCCGCCGAGCAGTCACGGGAATTAGGAGTAGTACCCATTTGTTGTATACTCTTCCTTTCACCACATAATAAGGTGTTATCTTGTGACTGCTATAAGCTTTAAACGATGTCCTTTTTAACGGGAATAGAGAAGTTATTTGTTATATCCTCTACTTTTTTGCAATATGTTAAGGTCTGTATCCTGTGATCACGATTAACTTCAAACACGGCTCCAGTGAGGAAATAATTACATTTTGTGGTCTTTTTCCCAATGCTAAACATTGTCACGCGTTCCTTAGTAATGTCTTCCAATCATGGAGGTTATGTTGTCCTCTTTCTTTTACAATATATTCAGGCCTGTATCCGGTCTTCGTTGCTTATTTTTATCAACCTCCTTACGAGGGACGGGTGCGGCATAAGGTCAAGCACCTGTGTGGTTCAGGCCATGAGTACCACATGGATGCTTAAATCCGGTCTGGAACAATTCACCAAAAAACCGGTTTCACGAAAACTAATGCTTTTTGCACGTATGCGGAAACGAATACTTTATTTGTTTTGGTGAAATTTATCCACAAATTGCATTTATTACTAGCGAATCGAACAGTTGTCTTGAACGAATCAGAAATAAAATTCCTTCAACGAACATTTACGTTAAAAATTAGCGATGATTAAACACGAGGTGTTTCTAATTAATAAAAATGCATTAAATTGACTACATAGTTTTATTTAACAAAATAGGATTATTAATCGATTATAATCTAAATGTAGTGCTTCGTTAGAATAATAAACATTCGTGTTATGTTGGAACACATGTTATTAAATAAAATTCTTTGCAACTAATAAAAAAGATAAAGTACATCTCAATTATGTTATTATGTTCCTCTTTAACTGAAACTCCGTTGATCCTACTTACAATTCTGTAAGATCAAGTCACGTAGCAAGAGAAGCTCAGTATTGTCTTATTGATGTTTTACAAACATTTGAGTTTATTGTATCTTTTTCCCTCTTATAATGCATTAAGACCTTTATCCTGTTGTCGCGATAACCTTCAAACAGCACTCTTTTGCGGCACGGGCGAGATTTTTTGTCATTGTCAAGCCGTTTTTGGACGCAAAACCCGCCTGAATCTAGCTTCCCCTATTTTGTGCAATGTATGGTATATTCGTTCAGTAATGACCGTTAGGATATCCGCAGAAGCCTGTGCTTGCCTAAATCCATACTGGTTGTCAGAAAGAAGTTTAGCATTAACGAGGTGACGGACTATCACTAGATTGATTAAGGATTCAAACATTTTAGCAATGATCGGGAGTAGACAAATGGGGCAATAATCATGAGGGGTAGTTCTATCACCATAATGCTTGAAGACTGGTACCACAGAGGCAATTTTCCAACTATCGAGGAAGCAAGATTCGGCAAAGCATTTGTTGTAGAGTTTGGGGAGGACAAGGGCCAGTTCTGTAAAGCATTTCTTTATACTCTTACTGGCATAAGATCAGGCCCATATACTTTTAGGGTGTCAAGGAGTTTTTCCGATGTCCCAGACATGAGATGGGCTGATTGTCAGGTCATCAAGTGTGGCTTCAGTCCGCAATGAGAAATTTAAGAGAGAGTTGTTTGCGATGTCCAAAGTTGAGTTTAACGCAAAACGCTGGGCAAGTAGTTCAGCCTTATCAGTTGCCGTGCAAACGACATCATTGTGGCTGGATAGCGAGGAAATTGTTTATTTCCCATTATTCACCACAGCATTGAAGATTTCCAGAAATCGCCTAGTTTCTGTGACTCAATGAGTTTTCTGGTCATCTCTGTACACCTTCTCTTTGCTTCATCTATTACAGTCTTACAATGAATACTTGGCGCTATAAGTTCCTGTCGATTTGTAATTACCTTGTTAGAATGCTTGCTGCCTCTGAGCAATAACAGCTGCACAGTTCGAGATAGACCAGTGTGGTAATTAGGGCTTGCTGCAGAATTTTCGCATGGAGACATGTGCTCCAATGCCTTCTTTGACCCATTTGGTTAACTCATTTGCGCACTGACTAGCAGAGAGAGAAAAAGTGTCACTCAATGAGGCGTTTCTGATGTGACCTCTGGTGGATTCCCAATAATCTCGCTTGTAGTATCTCGTCGTTTTGACAAATAGCTCATCAGGTTTGGGACGTGATTTGAGGGTAATATCAATCATTACCTCAAGGTGATCAACGTTCCCGAGCGGGATATGGGCATTTGTCGCACAAGCCTAGGGCAGTAAGGTCAAGAAAAGGTCGAGAAGTGAGGCTTGCTGGTCTACACGATCAGTGAGGCGGGTCGAGAAAGTGACAGTCTATGATAGGGAGTGCGCTATAGTGAAACTTTACCTGGATCTATGCTTTCCGATGCAAAGTTAAGCAGGGTACAGTCCTGAGTCGAAGGAGAACGGTATAAGAAATATAAGTAACTAACGCTGTGCTTTAAGGTTAATCTAATGCACATGTAAGCTTGATCATCTGATTCTAGCCGATGTTCTCTAGTCAAAGAGAGAGTGTTATGAACATAAACTCAGAGCCCGTGAATATGTTTGCTAGAGTCTTTACAGTAGAAAGGGAGGTATTGAGTCATGTCAAAATGTTGTGAGGAGATTGAGGATTGTAGGTTTGTTTCACTTAGTGTTAGGATATCCGGGGAGTTTACTAAGAGAAAGGTTTCTACGTCATTGATGTTGGTTCTAAGGCCCCGGATATTTGTGAATTCTAGCCTCAAGGGCGGAGGCAACGATGTTTTTTCGTGGATGTCTGGTTTAGGTTTGTTTCTTTTCCTTTGTATTGTCATTTCAGTTTTAGATAGAGTGGTGAGAGTAACGTGAGTGCTTGTTTGGTGCCAATAAGCTCACACAACCAGATCATTAGTCAAGCCTTGGTCAATGGGTGTTGTGGCTTCGGGAAAGCCAACCGGGGATAACTGTAGGGCCCCTTTTCATAGGCAACATGGCACGTACAGTTATACATGATATTATACAGCTATTGACGGAGCAGCCGTTTATAGCGCTACCTTAGAGTTAGCGCTCTTGCACTACCAGTCGGAAACAACAGCAAGACTAGCTGTATAACCTGTACCCTACACCTGTCGGAACAAGAGTGATCCAGACTAGTCCTGTAAGACTTAATGACAAGGTGTTTTCCCCAACTTACTCAGATAGAGAGAAAGAGAGACAGCGTTCATTGTCCTAGTCAGGAAACAAGGCCAAGCACTGTGTGTATTTGAGGTGTTTCTGCGCTGAAGCTCTGCCCCTGGCTAATAGAAAAGTGCAAAGGCCGGGCGAAGGACAAAGCCCATCTATCCCTTAGCAATTTAAGGTTTGCAAACCGGATATTTTGTTCGAGACTCCAGCTCTAGGAATGGTTCCGATCAGGACTAAGGAGGCCTCCCCCCCAACGGTTTGCTGCCAAGGCGTAAAACTAAAGTTTACGGTACCATCTTACATGTAAAGCACTTTCTGCAGTCTACAGTACTTGTTGAAGTTTACGGCATATTGTGAACAACCATGCGTTTTGAAACTCTGCGATCGATTATCACGCCAGCCGAGGAATCATTCTAGCGATCGAGGGAATGACTTGAACCACCAGATCTTTCTTCGTCGGAGTTAGGTATGATCCGGGTGAGTTATAGGTCGTGCACACTCACATGAATTACATCCTCCTTCTGGAGTGAAGATTTGTTTATTGCCGGTCACCTGATGCGGCCCTACAGGCGAATGCCGACGGATCTGTTCTCCGCAATTTTGTAACCGATCAGTTCCCCTCGAGGGGAGCTGATTTATCTTACTTTCCTGTCTTTTGCCACATCTTTCTACACGGGGAGACAAACAAATACCAATTTTAAAAGATTGTGGACGGACACATATTTGAAAATAAGGAAACCGTAAACCGATTGCGTTCGAGTGTTTAAAGGCATTGCACTTTCGCAACCATGTGCTTTAACGACTGCTTTCACGAAATCTAATGCTTTTTACACGTATTCAGAAATGAATACTTTATTTAATTTGGTGAAGTTTATCTACAAATTGCAATTTTTATTGCGTGGTGTTGATTTTTGATGTTTTCAATCAGAATATATTACATATGCTTTTTCAGTCGACATCTACTTCCGGGTCCTTAATTTTCTGCAGTAAACTTCTCTTTCCTGTGTTCAGTTTGTAGTATGCTCGGAAAGACGGCTAAAGCGAAGATAGATTACTGGCATGCTTAGCCTCTGCCTTTCCGTCTTTACTCATTTTTTTCTTCTTTCTTTCTCTTTCTTTTCTATTCCTAAAGCAAATCTCACATAAAAGTGGAAATAGGAGATACATAATAACCATTTTCACGGATACAGTTGTAACTATATACGTAACAATTGGAAGCAAACAAGAAAAACATAAATATACAAAGTCCACACCAAAAGTAATTATTGAGATTATTGGACCAATAAATGATTTTTCCTTTTTCTTCACTTGATTTCTCTCAAACGAGTCATATTGCCGCTAAAGCGTCAGGGGATACTTTTATAAGGGCCAGATTTATACAGGAGCAACATTGGCGAGGAGTTGGGCAGCAATACTTTGGTTCACATTACATCTAAATTTAATGCATGTTGGTATGATCGGGAAAACAGGAAGCAGGGAGGGAATTCCAAATACAAGCGCTTCGGGGAAAGAAGCTTTTAGAGTAGAAAATATTCCGGCATCCATGGACCTCTGTCAGTCTGGCCCTTTGGGGGTATTTCCGTTGCGGGGATACAAGCGCAGTAAGCTCATCAAAGTGCGATTTAACTTACGAAGTTTTGGATCCACTCGAGCTATATAAAAGTATGCACATCAAGACAAGCCAAAGCGGAATAGCTTACTGGCATATTAAACCATTGCCTTTTATTACAACAACGTCACTTTACAGGTTCAAAATAATGCATTCATCCGCACGTTTGAACTAGCACAGAAACGAACATTAAAAGAAATTGATATAATTATTTGCAATTAATAATAAGGTGATATTAATTTCAATTATGTTGTTTTGTGTCTCCTATTTACGCTCTTTTAAGTTCAAATCATTTACCAAGATAAACTCAGTATTGTCAAGTGTTTGTTAATGATCTCTCCTAATCATGGAAGGTTATTTTATACTCTTTCTTCTATATCCTAAGGAATGTATCCTGTCTTACTGTTGTTTTTTTTAACGTTCACACGGGTTTTTACCCCACCTTATAGACCGGTATTGTCCGGCCCTTCGGGTCTGGATTTACGCCGGTCTATCGGTTGTCCGTCCTATGCAGTTCTAGGAGGTGCACCCTCCCAGGCTTTGCCTTCTCACCCTTTGAGAGGGGGTTAGATTATTGCTAATCACCTGAGGCGCCGGGGAATGTCGACGGGGCTGCCCAGGCAATTTTTAAATAGCCAGAGTACTCAAATTCTCGAGCGCTGGTTTTTTTCCCCACTTTTCCGACCTTGTGTCACATCTTACCTTGTGGAAGGAAGATAAATAGATTCACACGATGACCAAATGCGAAAGATGGCCGAGCCTCGATGTAGGGTAGGTTATGATCACCATAACGACGCCAAAGTCTGGAACACGTCAAGAGGTACCGCGCAAATCAGACGCTAGCTTGTGAATCGTACTACTTGCTTAAACGAGTCAGAAATAAGATCTTTAAGCTTAAACGAACATTTATATTAAGATATCGACAATGTCTAAACACGCGGTGGTTCTAATTAATAAAAATACATAAAATAGATGATATACATTTGTTGGAATGTAACAAACTGTCATTAATAATCGACTATAATCTAAATGCAGTTTCTGGTTAGAATAGTGCACGTTCGTTTTATTTTTATCCGCTTGTTTCTGAAGTGTAGGGCAATTTCTGAAGTGTACGGTACTTTCTGACTCGGACAGCACTTTCTGAACTATTGTTTTCGGATCACCTGGAAATTAGTAGGCGGCCTAACATATAGCAGCAGGTTCGAAGGGTCTTACTAACCTGCATCATCAATATCATTCGATTTTTTTCATTATTTCTCTCTCTTTTTTGGGTGTTTTTTTTAATGTTGTCTCACTTCCAATCATGACTCCTTATACTCTTTGCCTTTCCGTCTCATCTGGTGTTTCTTAACTTCATCTATTTCTTCCTTTGATTCATTTCGTTTTCTTTCATTCACTTTCGTTTCACTTCTTAAAGATAGGCTTACATAAAAGTAGAAAGGGTAATTAGAAAGACAAGTAAAAGAGAATAGATTAATGGCATGTTAAGCCTCTGCCTTTACTTAACTCTTTTGTTTCTTTTCTTTCATCTCATTTATTTTCTCCTCTAAAAGCAAATCTCACATACAAGTGAAAAGAGGAGATACAGAATTAGCATTGTCTACAACTATATCCGCGAAAATAGGAAGTAGACAAAAATGACATAACAATACAAAGTCCATACCAAAATTATTAATTGAGATTGTTGTAAACGTTTTTCGCGCAATTTAACTGACCAAGTTTGGTACCTTTTTGGTGATATAAAATGATGCATGGAAAGAGGAGCTAAAGTAGAATAGATTACTGGCATGTTAAGCCACTGCCTTTCCTTCTCGTCCTTACTTTTCTTTCCTTTCGTTTCTATCACATTTCCCTTACATAAAATATCGCTAGCATAAAAGTAGAAAGGGAACTACGTACAATCATCATCTCGAATGTCCTCTGCAAAACCAGTTAATGACCGATTCAAAATTAAACAGTAATCAAGCATTCCGTATCCTTCACGCGCGAGTTATACAAAAGAATGTAGGAGCTTCTCAACATTATCTCCGATTGATACGACCCCATTGCAATGTTTAAAAAGAGACAAACACTTATGCCAACACCGTAAATAATGCACGCACTTTTATTTATACAAACATTTTATCTACAAAATTCTCTGTCAGTGAGTTGGTGGTTCTAGACCTCGAATAATGGCTGTAGCTGAAACATGTATGTACTCATGTTGCCAAAATGTTTGCATAAATAAAAATCTATGCAAAAATATAGCTCTACTTGTTATTGAGCACTGTATTATAAACACCGTAGTTTCATGGGATTAAGAAAATGAATTTCTATTAAGAAAAGCCCTACAAACACTATATATATACATATATATATATATATATATATATATATATATATATATATATATATATATATATATATATATAAGTACTGTGTGGTAGGGCAGGAAAAACCAGCAGAGTGCTCGATTAATTAAGAAATCCGAGATTTCGGAGGATTAAGAGCGTAAATATTTATTTATAAAATACAGAAATTCAATGTAACATCAGTACCGTCGGTTTCAAAGCGGGAGGTTGATCCCGATTATCGTCAGCTGATAAACATATTCAGGAATGGTATTCCTGAATATGTTTATCAGCTGACGATAATCGGGATCAACCTCCCGCTTTGAAACCGACGGTACTGATGTTACATTGAATTTCTGTATTTTATAAATAAATATATATATATATATATATATATATATATATATATATATATATATATATATATATATATATTAGTACTTCATGTATCCACATAAAATATTATAAGGAGATATAATTTTTTATGTATCAGTTTTCAGTATTTACTTCAACAGTGCTCGATACGTAAGTAGAGCTAGGTAGTAAGCCATATATATTTTCATTGCTTACTATATATATATATATATATATATATATATATATATATATGTGTGTGTGTGTGTGTGTGTGTGTGTGTGTGTGTGTGTAAAGAAAAACGTGATGACCCATTGAATCATAAATATAACCAATATATACTAGCGGGACCACGGCACTTTCTAAATCAACCTGCATAATTTACTGTTAATAATAACATTTCTGTTAATAATAAATGTCTGCAAGGGTCGATATTATTATGAAGAAATAACTTTTTCTTCTTCCGCTAAATAATTGTTATTCTAAATATTCTTTAAATAATAAAGCGAATAGGTTTTTTTTAAATTTAAAATTGTAGCAAATAAATCTTTAAGCAATAAATATTCTCTGTTTTCTCATCAAAAAATAATTGTCAGCAAAATATTCTTCAAATCAATAACACAAATGTCATTTTTTTATGTATTTATTTTAAATTGTACTGTTTTAGTCAACGGGAAAACATAGTTTGATTCATTTTAAGATGCTTAAAGTCTCAATTATTTACCTTAGCGATTAATTACCAGATACCACGGGACCATCTCATTTTTTATGTATATAAAAGGTGATAACGTTAACACAAACATAGAAATGTCTTAGCTTATTATTATATATTTGTTTTATATATTTGTTTCATTTGGATTTAGACCTTCTTTGGACGAGATGTCATTTGCCTTTTTTGGTTCAGGAAGTATTTCAATAATGGCCAGCTTTTCTCCTTTCAATTCTTTTTAAGTGCGTTTGGATTTACTTATAATGTTGAGCCCCTTCTTCCACACTGCTCCTACGCAAAGATTTTTTTCGCGTTCTACAATTCATCGGACTTCTCAACGGAAATTTACCACCCGGATAACCCTCATATTTTTTACGGAACTTTTCTTTTCTTTCACTGCATTTTTTAATAATATTTTTCATATTTTTCAAATATTTGAACGTTGGTTTTTTCGAAAGCCAACTTATCTATCTGTATTTCTCCTCTGATGATAAGATCTCGATCTTTGAAAAGCCTTGGCTTAAGGAAAGAATAATAAACACTAGTTTATTACTGAATACACCTTGCATTGAACAATTGAAAATTGAAATAAATTTGGACAATCGTCGCATATTTATCACTCTTTTTTCTTCTCTCTCGCTCTCTCTCTCTCTCTCTCTCTCTCTCTCTCTCTCTCTCTCTCTCTCTCTCTCTATATATATATATATATATATATATATATATATATATATATATATATATATATATATATAATCATCCAGGTAAACATCCACAGGATAGTAATCCAAAGAATTTCAACCGGGTTCATAAAAAGTGCTCAATATCAAATAGAGCTTTTATATACATAATTATTTTTATTTACACATACATGTACAAAATCTGCGACACTGGAAAGAACCAAATATGATCTAAGGTTAAGATCGGATTCTAACTCTGCCTGATGAGATCTCAATTTATAATAAGTGTTGGTAGATAACATCGACTTGCCAGTGTCGCAGATTTTGTACATGTCTCTGTAAATAAAAATAATTATATATATATATAAATATATATATATAAGTATAAGAACCAGAAAATACAGATATAGTTCATACCTTTAAAGTAAAAACTATCATGAAAAAATTGATACTTGATATACACGATAGAGCAAGTATATAGACAAGTAAAAGATGAGAATAAAGATTGTAAAATACAGTATCTAATAAGTCATCAGTTGCTTAACACCTGATGTCTAAAATAAAAAGAAATTTATTTTTCTTCCTTAAACCATGGCTTTTCAAAGAATGAAATCTTATCGTCAGAGGAATACAAACAGATAAGTAGGTAAGGTAAATTACCAAAAGTCATCATTTAAACAGATATAAAGATAATATAAGATAAAGATAAATATAAAAATGTCCAGTGCAGAAAGAAGTGTTTGAAAATATGGAGAAAAGTTCAAAAAGTTGAAATCGTCATAAAAATTGTAACAGCAGGTTGAAAAACGGTAAATCTAGGAAAGATTGGCATAAAAAATTGTAATATCTGTTTAACTATTGGAGAGACTAAACCATTAAAAGGCCAAAAATCTATTTGATAAAGGTGTAAATGTAAAAGTTTAGGGTGTAAGTTGTTTATTAAAAGATATTTCAGACTTCCATGGGCTTTCCAAATATAGTTTTCATCGTGTTGAATTCAAATTAGATAATAAGAGGTAGTTTCAATCAAAACAAAGAGCTAGTAAAACCTTACGTTGAAACAGAAATCCAAAAATTGAGTGAGCTGTTTTAAAAATTAGAAATTTAACAGGTTGCGTTTAAAAAATGGAAACTAGCAAAGTGGGAATATATATATATATATATATATATATATATATATATATATATATATATATATATATATATATATGTGTGTGTCTGTCTGTCTGTCTGTGTGTGTAGGTATATATATATATCGAAAAACGTGCCCCATTTAATCACTTATATAACCAATAAATACTATCAGGACCACGGTACTTTCTACATCAATGAATGAGAGAGATAGAATGGTATTAGTAGGCTATTACAATGAAGTCGTAAATCATAAACTAAGTCTATTATTCTATTAATATTATGATACTTATTTTATATTTATTGTTATAATTGACCGGTAATGTTGTTTTAAATCGTACTGCAGTAAATGTAAACGTGACCTGCAGCAAATGAAATAAAACAGAATTTAATGATAAAATTGTTCTTGTTACATTTATTTGTAACTGTTATATTTATCTATATACTTTTAAATTATTTAGTGGGTTGATGTTTTGTCTTCCGTTCGCAATACCGACATATTTCCATTTATTGCATTGTGATAGCCGTCTAATACTCCTCTATATATATATACATTGAAAAGTGACAATAAATGAAACCACGGTAACGTAAACAAGCTGAACACTTTCTTCGAAACAAAACACACAATTATTCACTTGGAATCTAAGGACGTTTTTGTACTAACATCCGCTCCATTCTCGTCAATTTTAGAACAATCCGTTACATTTTATCGCTATTGAACGCTTCATTGCTTGTGGGTTTTTTTTCAATGGTTCTCTTTTTCGTTGTTGCCAACGGATACTTATTCCGGATTACATTGACACGCGTACATATTTCCTGTGCACTAACCTACCCCACTTCCTGTTTTATAGATCACATAGATATAGATTATCAAGAGCTGCCCTTTATTTGTTGAGAACCTCCTCATAGTTGAATGCAGACGCAGTATCGACAATTCTTTCGATGATTCCTCTGACAGACGCACCTTTGAGAAAAGGGTAACGATTACCACTATATGTAGTACCAGAAAAAATATGCGAACGAACAAATACTGCATTTACCCCCTAAAGGAGGAGTTAATACCTAAGATGGTCTCATGATAACAGAACAGATTACAGACAACATTACACTTTTGCTAGTATATCATTACCTCCCAAAAAAGGGAGGAAATAATTGTTGGAAGGATTTTATCATGACCACACAACGGTATTACTACCCCTCCTAAAAAAAGGGGCAAGTAATGCTCTGGAGGATTGTATCATGACGAACGAACATATACTATACTACTCCCCCAAGAGGATATACTTTATAGAAGGATCGTATAATGGCGAATGAATATATACTATACTACCGCGTCTCAAATTAGGAGATCATATATGCGAGAATGGTCTTAGGACAACTGATACTACACTACTCCCATATAAATAAAATAATGTCTGATAGGGTGGTCTCATGACAACAGAAAACATACTACACTACCCCCGAGTAATTGACCATTTAAAGATAGTCCATTAGTCTGAAATAGTAAATAGTCAACTAAATTGCTCATTTAATTATAATACAATGGTAAATAGAAGTAATAGTAGAGTTTCGGCTTCGGACAGGCAGATACACAATCTGCATTATTAATAGATTTCTTCCTTACAAGAAGTTATCACATCAGCCATTTTCAATGATCTCTCTCTCTCTCTCTCTCTCTCTCTCTCTCTCTCTCTCTCTCTCTCTCTCTCTCTGGTAAAAACAGATGGTGGTCCTTGAAGTCGGAGTGACTACTAAGATATTCAATGCTATCTGCTCTTTTACATAACTTTTGTAACTGACTTGATGTACTCGCATCAGTCATTTAACATATGTTCATATGTGATAACTATCGGCGGTGTTCTTTGTCTTTGAATCTGACAAATCGATATTGGATTTTGCCTAGTAAATTGTTTTTGTGTATCGTGCCGCCAAGTTTTGCAGACTAATAAAGTGTCATTCAATTTCATTCCTTTCGGAAAATACTTTATCTGACTGAATATGTTTCAGATCGACGCCATTTTTTTTATCTGAAGAAAATATAATAAAAATAGACGTCATAAGTGTTATCAGCAGCAACTGTAACAAATAATAATAAATAGTAGTAATGCTACATGCTTTTATTTATTAATAATAGATAACATTTACACATGCTATATTTTTATTCGTATAGAAAAAAATTGGAAACAAATTAGGAAAAATTCTGTATATTTTTCCGCTTTCATATGTTTGCCTCATATAACGCTTTTCCCATGGCTAAGCAATACGTTATAGGTTTTATATACGCACTCTGGTCAGGTAAGCGACTCATATTTTATGTCTAAATTGCACTGATTACTTTTTCCCTGTATTTTAGACATAAAAGAACGGCATAGTTCACATCTAAAACTCACAAAACAAAATATAATTAATTAAATTCTTATTGCACGTGTGCTTTTGCACTAAGGTTATACGTTCCCTTATGATATCGATTAAAATATGCCTTTTAATTTTGTACTTTTTTAACTTCCTGCTGTGACGCATAAGACGTTTTAGTTTGATGAATTTCTTGTTGTCTACAACAATTGTTCCTTAACAAATAACCAATAGAAATTGTAATAAAGGTTTCATAGAGTGTGCATGGGATCATTTTTTCGACAACGAGGCTAAGTGAAACCGCCACTGTCTATATAGCTTACTGCGACTGCTACTTCGACCGCGGCTTTCTCTATGGCCTGACATTCCAGCACTAGCACAGTCTTAACTAATACTCAATAAGGTTACTGGCTGTTTTATCCAATATTTCTGTTTCAAATAACACAGCAATGACCATTTCCTTTTAGTTCTATTCTTATTTGCTTTTTCTCTATTCAAATAATCGTATTTTGGCTATCTGATTTTTTTATTCAAATATTTTGCTTACATTTAGTTTTCCTTGTTTTACGGCATATCAACCCATTAGATTTCATTGTTAAATCGATTCATGTTATCGATTCCATGTATCTGTTTATATTTAGGTATGTGTACACATTTATATAGGGTGGGCAAAAATAAGGGGCCTATTTTTAAAAATTCATAACTTTTTTATTTATTGATTTAAAAAAAAATTTTTTTTTAGAATAAGTAAAGGACCCCTTCCGAAGTAAGCATGAACCGTATTAGCCCTAAGGAACGTACCCTCATTTAGAAAACATTATTTTTGCTTAAAAAACTCAAAACAGTGTAAAAAACAATACTTTAGTTTTTGTAAGTTTTAAGAAGTGTTTTTCGGCTAAAATTTGTTTTGTTTATTTCAAAAAATGTCGGAAGGGTCAGTCTACACACACATAAAGTTTGGTGAGTTTAACTTTTATTTTGTGGAAGTTATTCAAATTCAAGTTATTCAAATTTAAAGATAAGACCCTTATTTTGGCCCACCCTGTATATTTATATGTACATGATTAATTTCTAAACTATTTAACCGATCATTCTGAATTTGGGAATATAACTACGATGCGGGTGGGTCCAAATGTTGGTGATATTTACTTTTTTAAATGTCAATTAAAAAACAATGTCGATGTTTAAAACTTTTATTCTTACTAGTACGGCCCCGAGTGATGGCCGTTGGTGAATGGAAGCTGAGATTTTAAATACGTATTAATTATTTTGAGGGTGTTTATTTATTTATTTCATGTTGGTGTATGTCTCTGATCAGGGATAAATAAATAATGGAACTATCAATATTTCATACATGATTTTTTACAGAAATTCTACCTGCGTGATCTAACTTGTTCTTAGACAACGTGCGTTCAAGTTGAGCTTAGTTGTTAAAAGGCCTGTAACGACGAATAATGGAGGCAAAACGTATCCCTCAATGTCTCTGACTTTCACAAAAAAAAATAATTGGTCAAATTAAAATTCATGATAATTTATGATAACTTCTCTATTTGTTGTTGTGGAACAGCAATATGCATGAAACGGTTAAGATGAAGCGGATGGTGACATATAAAGATGGGGTGCGCCGAGCACATGGAACGGAGCTACGTAACACTTATATCAATGAAAATAATTTGTAGTGTTAAAAGCAAATATTTATTTCGAAAATGCGTCCCAGAAAAAAAAGGTGTGTGAATCGTCGGTGTGTAATCTTTTACCCTGCGTAGAACGGTGCTGAAGCAAGTATAACAAAGAGGCATTTATTATGTTTTGTGCTTACCACAGAATTAAACAATTTTAAATAAAAATAGGAGTGCTTCGCCTTCCGCCGAATTGTTAGAAGAACTTAGTTCCTCTAAAACAACCGAGCACAAATTTCCGGAACGAATCCGAAACGGACAACGAACTTAGAAATCCGGCTTCTTTTGTAGTTCTTGTTGTTGTCAAAAACATGTCCGTTTTCAAGATTCTGCACGATAATTTCTCATGCAGGATATTCCCAGTTCATTCCTGTTTCATATCCTTCCTGATCGACAGAAAGAGCGATCTCCTCGCCCCAACCCTCTATATCTCTTTCTCACTAATAGAACACTCTATGTTGATGCAGACACACACATACACATACACAAGGGGAGTTTGAATTACCTAATAGACACAATCCTCGAGTGTCTTCGGTCAATCTGTACAAGGGTTTGTCAGGACAACCTGACATGAGGATACATCACCCTACAAGTAAACCCTGACCAAACATTTTAAATAAAATAGTATTCAGAGCCTAAATAAGATCCCATCGGCATGGCTATACACAGTCTTATACGAAGAATGGTGCATCTTTTCTAAGTAATGTTACCTCAAGTAATAGCACTTAACTTGATACACTACCAGACTAGATGAATTCTTGTCCTGAAATCCAGTAAGCACAAGAAACCACAAAGAAAGATACAGGTTGACTGATTAATTGGGGAGAGGAAAATGAATGTTCTTAATTTCTTTGCTAACTCAACGTGTCACAGGTAAAAAAGAACTTTAATGGAATATTCGAATATCTCGGTATCTCATATACAGATCAAGTGTTAACCCCGGGGAGGAGCCCCTTAATTTTTGAGAACTTCGACTGAAGTAAAATAAAATACACATCCTCCTCTGTAGATAAGATAACTTCATACCTTTCTTCCTACTATGCGAAATGGTACTTTACTATTAAACAAAAATCTTTATGGACTTACACTATTAACCTAAATATAAATATTAATATTATATATATATATATATATATATATATATATATATATATATATATATATATATATATAGAGAGAGAGAGAGAGAGAGAGAGAGAGAGAAGTATATTTGAGGAGTATCCGTTCCCGAACAGAATAGTTTTGCACAACTTTTGTCACCTTACGGAGATTAAAATTAATATATACTTGTAATATATATATATATATATATATATATATATATATATATATATATATATATATATATATATATATATTATATAAACCTTTGATTTTTATCAAAATCCATTAGTTGCTGTTATTCGAGATTTTCTTCAAGTCGTTCGATACTTTGACTACGCTATTTTTCTTGCTTTCCATATCTTGACCACGTTCTTTGTCCTATTGGTTCAAGGATTCCAGCAACAATTTTATAATTTCGCTTTTAAGAAGTTTAATGAACTTTCTTTGCGTTTTCATTTTTACTTTTTAAATACCACATAGATCAATACAATATTTATCTCTTGACGCTCATCTGTTGCATCGTACCTCAACCATTAATAGACATGAATACACATCTGTTCACACCACAAATAACAAATACAATACAAATTATTTATAAGGTTTCGTGGAATCAATCTTTTATTATAGTGATAGGGTGTATCCATCTACAACACACACACACACACCCATACACCCACACACTCGCACACACGACACACATATATATTCTTATAAAGTTTGGTATGTATACATGTTTTTATATTTTTATGTATAGGATACACTCCTAAACTATTTAAGCGATTATTATGAATTTTGGAACATAGCTTCTAGGCGTAAGGGATCCAAATGTGGTATATATTTGGTTTAATTTTGTTTTATGCATCAGGGAAAAGAGGGTGTAAAAGCCCTCTGTAAAAATGAAGGTACATCCGGTTTTTGTGAAATTTTAATAAATATTAAAATCAATTAATAATATTCTCCAAATGTCAGTTTCTTTGAAACATTTAAAAAAGTTTTAAAGGCCTAATATGGCCACAACTTCCCATTTGAAAATTGAAATATATCAGATTTGCATCGAATTAGATCGATAATCGTTAAGCACCAATAAGGCAAACTTTCCTGACTTTGAATTTCTTAAAATTGAGATTTTCTAGAATCAAATCACGTAATTTATTGAAACAAATGGGCAAAGAAACAATTGTTTTGTTAAATCTCATTTCAGTCACATAAATTATTCACAGTGAATTTCGGCGTTATTTTCTGAACTAATAATAAATCGACAAAACTGCCAGCGGCATTTTTGGAGTTTCCAATTCTTTTTTAATGTTACAACAAATAAGTGCTACCAAACGCAATATAATTTACTTTTCTACTGGGCTGCATAGTTTAACACTTCTGAATATGTCTTATGTTTTTTTTTTTTAATTTCAATATGAGCTTTCGTCGATATCCACTCCTTGGTCGACCCATGAGTTGCTACTGGTGTTTCATTCATTAAATGCAGTAAGAAAATGACTTACCAAAAACTATTAGTCCGACTGTCAACCCCCTGGATATGGACTTAGAGTTATTGGTAGGGCTGTGGCATTTATACGTAGTATGGTTAACAAAATATACAAAAATATATAAATACTGTTTCCGCACTTCATTTTAATGTAGGAAACAAAAATCCCCCCTTCAAACCAAAACATCACAAAATTGAAATAATACTATAATAATATACGCTTAGTTAGCACACATATACATAGATCCAGCATCAAACAATATTATCTCTAAATGGCCGTGAAGTTGGTGCTCATTTTAATTTAATTTCACAGTTAACTCATTATTTCATATCCCTCAACCTGGGCAACGCCGACAGACATGGTCCTGCTAATATTAAATAAATAAATTGTTTTGTTCGTGTTCTGTTAGATTAAACACAAATCCACAGATAGAAAAAAGACAGGAACTGAAAGAGGGAGTTGGTGAGAGTTAAGGTTAGAAAATAGAATACGAGATTTTTTTCCCTTTCTAATATGTTGTTTTTTTAATTTTATTTTGGCGTAACTTTTTAAAAAGTCAGAAAACATTTTGAAAAAGATAAAGTAAAATTGTTTAAATCAAAAAATATTTTTTTTTTTCTTTTTGATGTTTTGTTACTTTATGATTCT
>OY744552.1:24883444-24918444 GCA_963556195.1 Sepiola atlantica | reverse complement strand
ATGCAGAGAACTGCGTAAAAATGTGGGAAACTCTTGTATGACAACATGTTTCGATAACACACAAAGAAGATAAAGAAGAAAAAAGGACGTGTGTGCGCACTGCGTATAACTAGCGTGGGTATATTTCTTTGTCAGAACTCATGTTTTTCTTAGTGGCGGGGAACTTCTACAAAAGCTCCTAATTTATTTTAAATAACAAAATAGAAAAATACTTAACTAATTTAATCGACTTATTGATTGCTGGAGTTAAAACATGATTTTTATTGACGTTTTTTAAGAGTTTATTAAATTATGAACCAAAAGTAAAATCAACTGTTGAGAATTAATAAATGCAGTTTTTAAAACAATAAACTAAGTATGAATATCGCTCATTTCTACGTTAAGTATGAATATCGCTCATTTCTACGTTAAGTATGAATATCGCTCATTTCTACGTTAAGTATGAATATCGCTGAACAAACGCTATGCACTCATTTCTACGTTATTTTTCGTTAATTTCCCGCTACAATTTTCGTGCGTTTATGTTAAACGATTTTCAATGTTAAAACCATGTTTTACTATTGTTGTTTTTGAACACAAATAACAAGAAAGGGTTATTCATTGAGGATTCTTTTATAAGTTATTCAGAATGAAACTGCATATCTCCACCTGACGACGGGCCTAAGTCTTATATAGGGGCTTACTTCTTTATATTTTATGAACTATTCCCGAAGTTATTCATAGGAACGGTGATCACTAAAAAAAATAATTTATCTGATCAGGCTGAAACTTTGCATGCTGGTTTCTGTTATGAAAGCGTATTAGATCGATACATCAAATTCGGAAAAATCGGAAGTTTAAATTCTGTCAACATCTTGACGATGACCGAATTTTTCAAGGTCATTGTTAAGGTCCTAAAAGATGCAAGACTTCATTGGCTACAACATGGGCCAAATAGTGAGTCTTTACGTTGAAAAGAATCGAAGTTATCGTTAAAAGTGTGACTCAACTTTTCCGTGACCTTGACCTTTCACCTAGATATTTTAGAATTGAATCAGTTCTTAGACCATGATCGATAGTTTGACCAAGTTTAGTGACATTTGTTCAAGCGATGTGGATGCTAGGCTGTAAAAAAACTGGAACGCTAGAGTAAAAGAAAACAATTCTTCAGAGTGAGATGTGTACCATGAAGTAGGACATAAACTATTTGAACTGAAGAGAGACCCTATATCCACACAGCCATTGATCAAACGAACATATTTTGTCTTTTCAACGTACTTAAACTTTGTTTATGAGCTCAACATACATCTAAAATAGTTCGATCAAGAAACATGTAAAGACATAAATAAATGAGCATTTATCAAATGTTTACATCCATCTTCAATAAAAACGAATAAATGGTTTCTCTTCAAAATAAACAAATACGTACAGTTATTTGACGTGAAAGTATAAATGTACATTGTTTAAAAACTAATAAAAACGTTTTTTGTTAATCGCATTCTTTACATATTTTTATACTTTAACTTAACTTGTTTATTTTTATTACTTGAAGTGAAAAGGTTCTGAGTATTGTAAGTATGTGGTTCGGTCGGCTAATAATAGAACATATTAAACCGGAAAGAGAACGCTAAAAATTTCGGAACAGTTCTTTCTAATGTTATTTCTACCTACTTTTAATATTTAATAACGAGTTTTAAAAAAAGTGAAGAATTTTTGACATTCAAATAGACATCGGATCGAAGTTGGTGCTGATTCCTAATTGAATGATAGTTTGACTCTTAGATAAATCTGTCGTCAAACTGTGATGCCGCGGCACATATACTCACATGAGACAACTTTGCGTTCTATATAGAGAGAGATGATGAGAGACATACAGATAGACAAGCAGACAGACAGACAGACAGACAGACAGACAGCAAAGAATATCATAGTTTTCTACCATATTGAATTCAGAGTGTTCTGAGCGGAACCACCCCATATATATATATATATATATATATATATATATATATATATATATATATATATATATATATATATATATATATATATATATAAGGTTAATCCAACAAAATATATAAGAGGCAACAAATATCTTTAATTAGTGAACATCCGGATAAAGACTGAAGCTCAATATACTGGATAGAGCATTAATAGCATTAGATAAAGTGAAATAATAAAATAAGGTGCGAATCAAATTTTATTACAATTCAGTTAAGGACTTTAAGTACTTTGCCTGAACATTGAATTCTAATAAAATTTGATTCGCGCCTTATTTCATTCTTTCACTTTATCTAATGCTATATATATATATATATATATATATATATATATATATATATATATATATATATATATATGGGGTGGTTCCGCTCAGAACACTCTTTTTACTGTGACACGATAAAAAAATCGACTTCACAATCTAGTTGGGATCCCTCCCACTAGATTGTGAAATCAATTTCGTTCTCTATATCCCCTTTCTCAGAGAAGAGACGTTGCTAGTTATTCTCTGCTCTATCGGTATTTCCATGGAATATGCTAGACTGAGTTAGTTCTTCTGGTTCTTCTTTGTAAGACATTCACAGCAAGAACTCGACTTCCTACCACAGCACAACTGAAAATAACTTTTTTTTCATCCCTGTGCCTTGCGGTAGGTGAAATTTCCATGGACAGTGTTTCTTTCCAAGAATTCCCCATCTGTGGAAGAAATTACAGTACTTGTGCAGTTTACGACCCGTGTTGAAATCCACGTTTCGTCACCATCTTCTGACAGTTTACGTAAACCGCAGGAAAATGCCGAAACGTTTAAACAATCGGATTGCATCAGACGAACATTGTCAATAACGAATTGAATATAGCGTAAAATTCATTAAAGCGATCATGAATGCCATAGAGTTAGCACAGACGCTTTAGTCTCCGAAAGGAATTATGTAATTTTGTCAGAAAAGAAAACTTATAGGCCGAAAGATATATTGCAGAACATGCTCATTTCCCCCCTAACTCTAACCCTAACCTAATCCTAACCTAACCCTTACTTAGTCGATCAGGTTCAAAAGCTGTACCAGCAAAATAAATATACAAAATTCATTGACAAAAAATTTTGCTAACAGTTGTTTTATCATATTTTCTTCGTAAAAAAATAAATATTTTTTCATTAAAATTACGATTACTGTTTTTTACTTGATTTAAATGTTATGTCCTTAATTTTTCAATTTGATTGCGGCTTCGTCAAAAATACATATTTTTCAATTATTTTTTTCGGTTTGATAGCGTAGCCTCGTTTTGATTTTAGGATCACAAAGTTTTCATTCAGCTTTTACGTAAACAGCCGGAAGATACCGACGAAAACTCCACCAGTGCCGAAATTACCACGGGACTGCTTTCCTGCAGACCACAACATGGTCGTCTTCAAATTCCATATCAGCAAATGATTCTTATAAACCGCCTCAATGAGTAATCAAACTTTTTCCATTCCATTCATTATTTTAAACCCCTTCTCATAATATTGCAGAGAGGAAATCGACGCAAATCCACCTGAGATGACACGGAGTGTTATGGTCAACTTCTGGTACAAATGACTGCCATTACTGCCAACAGAATCCGCGATTTCTTTGATATAATGTTTTAAACCTATTAAGACATAACTAATTTTATTTACGTTTTGCATTAGATAGTTGTATTCTTTTTATATCTATTCAAAAGTTTAAAGATATTTTTTAATCAGCATATAAACCAATTTAGAGTTATTTAATGCCGAATCTAGTCATTTTAAAATATGTTCTTTCTAATTTTGTAAATTCAATTATTTTTTTCTTAAGTTCTTAAAATATTAAAATATTTAGTTATTCATTATATTTGCATTTATTAGTTAGTTAGGGTGAAAGTTATGTGTATACGACTGGAGGCAGTTTAAAGTTATTCTCAGGACAGATTATATTTAATCTATAGATAGGACCCTAACATTTAGTAATACTTTAGACTAAAGCGGACCTGGGAGCAATGATAAAATGTATTATTTATAATTAATTGTTTATCATAATACTAGGTAAAATACTTTCCCTTACCTTCCACTTACACGAGTAGGTATTCATTGAGGTTTCTTTTATAAGTTATTCAGGATAAAGGTTATGTGTATACCACTGGTCATAGTTTCATGTTATTATCGGGACTGATTCTACTTCATCTATAGATGGGACAGTGACAGGTACTACAATTCTGGACCAGAGAAGGCCTTGGTAATTGTAATTAAGAGGTGACTCCAGATTCCTCGAAACTTATAAATCAGGGCCTCATCACCGGGTGCAGTTTAAGGTAAGAAAAATCCTACTTCATCCATTTTAAAATGAATTGTTCCAAAATTAAAAACGGTAAATTTTTAAATAAATATATTTCAAAAAGTGACATTCGTTTTATTGATTCGAAAAATATTTATCTGGCAATTATGTTTACGGTAAGAAAAAAGAGAATATTTATCGTTTTAAAAAGAATTAAATTGCTGTAATTTTAAATAAATAGATATAGAAGAAAACTATTTGTTTTATTTTTTGAATATTTTGTTGACTATTATAATTATTTTAACGGGAGAAGTAATTCTTTCTTAATAGTATTGACCCCAACACACATTTATTATTTCAAAAGGAATACTATTCTAACCAGTAAATTATACAGATTTATGGAGAAAGCATCGTGGAATTTCCACGGGCCCCCGGTAATTTTATACATATATTTTAGCAATCTCGTTCTTATTTACTTAGATATTATTTAGTCGAAATGTAACTTTGTATGAAAAGTAGGCTTGCTATGACGTGAGAAGTTTGAATCACATATACCAGGCGTAACCAAAACTTTTGTTTAAAATTGATCCACCGTATTTAAAAAAATAATTCATTCTCAATTTTTTTGTTTTCATAGATAGGATTGGTTATCGTAAGTTTTTGGGGTTTTCAGCATGTCATTTTTTGTTAGGTACTTGTATGACTTAAGTCTCACCTATGTTTTATATACGAAAATGGTTGTGAAATTAATTTGTTTTGTAGTGTATTCTATTTAAAGCATAAACCGACACTGTAAACATGCACAATGCTTCATGTTTAGTGGTGTGTATAGATGAATGCTGTAAACGACAGACCAGCAATGGGAAAACATGAACAATACTTCATGTTTAGTGATGTGTATAGATGAATGCTGTAAACGACAGACCAGCAATG
Organism: Sepiola atlantica; assembly: GCA_963556195.1. Classification (NCBI taxonomy): domain Eukaryota; kingdom Metazoa; phylum Mollusca; class Cephalopoda; order Sepiida; family Sepiolidae; genus Sepiola; species Sepiola atlantica. Next base: position 24,913,258 of record OY744552.1, on the reverse strand, counting down.
GGAAAACATGAACAATGCTTCATGTTTAGTGATGGGTATAGATGAATGCTGTAAACGACAGACCAGCAATGGGAAAACATGAACAATGCTTCATGTTTAGTGATGTATATAGATGAATGCTGTAAACGACAGACCAACAATAGGAAAACATTTATCTTAGAAAAGAAATCACACAAGAAACTTCCTAGCCTCTTTCAACAAATAATGGGTTTTGCTGAGAATTCTAGAGAATTCATGTCCACTTCAGATTATAGACACCCTGGTCAGTCGCTTTTTATGCCCATAGATTAAACAGTCAAGTGGTCTTGCTCTGTGACTTATTCCGAATGATAAGATATCTATACATTGGGTTGGCTAAAATGTTCCTTCGTTTTTTAGGAAGGAGGAACCCAAACATAAAGTTAAAAAACATAACTGAGATAATGCACTTTATTTTCCGCGCTTCATTTTGGAAATATTGAGAATGTCTACGATTTGACTGGTTGTCTTTTTCAATTACGGCTTTCACTTAGTCACCGTCGATCATCTTTTGTCGGACAGAGTGAGAAGCATATCTCACTGAAAAAAATCCTTTTCGAAATCGAGCAAACCATCTGTCACAGCCGTTCTGTAACAGCATTCTCCCCATACACATGGAATAGCTTTTTTCTATAGCTTTTGTCCCCTTTTTTGTAGTAAAAAAAGCATCAGATTTCGGTAGTTCTCTGCTTGATTTTCTATTTCAATGCCTGAAATACAAGAATAAAAGGAATAACTCTTCTGCTCGGGGGCTTATTACACACGGGAGTCAATATATTCGCCACACCACATACAGAATATAAAGAATAGGAATATAAAACTATCTTTAATAAGCCGGAAATATAAAATTAAAAAAATTGTCATCCGGTAGAAAAATCAAGTGTGATTTTAAACAGCTCGAAATAAAACATCGTTGGTTGTTTTTAATTTGAGTTGTGATTTTGTTTGCAAGGAAAATCCTTTTATTAGAGCAGTGACCGAGCCATAATGATTGACACAATGGCCAATGTTTAAATCAAGCACCGGATTCGGACAGAGACTACGAGCGGACGATCACGATCTGTGGAGTTAACGCACACATACACCAGTTCACACACTACCACTTTTGATCAGCATTGACCGGTGGTAATGGCAACTTATGCGTGAATCAAACCTCTCCAAATCTGCTAAATTAGGGCCTCACCACCGGATGCTCTTTCGCATACTCATAAACACATAAGACCCTGGCAGGTACTACCACAACATAAGAGTAATGGCAATTAAAATGTTACTATACACTCTTAAAAGCTCGCAGATAGGGGCCTTGCTACCAGATTGTGAGGGGTTTTAGGAAAAATGTAAAACTTTTTTTGAAGGAAAGAAAAATGTCATACATTGAATGGAGGGTCCTCTTAAGTTTACAGCTTCTTGACGCGAGGGCTGTTGCGTTATGCTTCTCATTGTATATGAATAATCGCATGTGTGCGTAGAGACTCTGTTTAAAGTTACTTGCATCATATCGATATAGGTTTCTTCTTTCAGTGCTGTTATTTATTATGTGTAATACAATGCAGTGAAAATTCGATTAGATTTTGATTGCTACCGGCGGTATCTAAAGGTGTGAGAAATGTTGTGTGTTTGCCAAGGAATACTCTACAGCTGTTGTATACTCGATCGTCTCAAGTGTGTATGCTCTCATTATATACACTGCGGCTAGCAAACTCCGTCGTCAGCAGTGTCTCGACCAATTCAGACCGACACATGAGGCTTCTGTTCAATGGAAGTTTACTTAGCTTTAAGGGCAGAGTGGCACGAGTACGGTAACAGAGATCAGATAGATATATATATACATGCGACGGCTCGTCACTTTATTAAGATAGATAAAAAGAGAGAGAAAAAGAGTCATAGAGAGAAAGAATAAAAAAGAGAGAAAACGAAAGACGACTTAGCTCGTCAGTTATGCTATCTCACATCGTTTGCCTACCCCAGCCCCATTGTGTTTTGGAAACGAACAATCTTTTCGTGACCGCTTAACGCGAGGTATTGAAGAAAATCACACTTGACGTAATATTCTTATTCCGCTTACTCGCTGGGGTTACCTCTTGACCCTCGATCCGTCAATCATTCCAACCGCTCTACTGTTCAGTCCCTCTACCCCAATGAAGGGCCTCATTATGTATTACAATTCTGCTCTTAGTCAAGAAGCTTAATTAATGGAGAATTATGGAGAATGTGCAAAAAGTAAATGTAAAAAAATTACCGGTGAGAATGTACTGGCTGTCCTCACGAACAAAACCCTTTTTTCGAAAATGACGTCATGTTTTTACTCATTTAACCCGCTTGATATCGATCTGTTAACCATTCCAACCGTTTTACGACTCGTTCCCTCTACCAGAATTAGGGTCCACTTTGTGTAACAGAGTTCCGTTCACAATCAGGTAGCTTAATGGCGAATTATGGGGAATGTGCAAATCTTTATAAAGAGATTTAATATTAAAAATTAAAAAATGCAAGTGCCGATGAGAATGTACTGGCTGTCACCAAGAACTAGGGTTATGGGGCTGATCAGTAAGAGCTATACATGGGAGCCTCGAGTAAAGAAATGGTTAAAATATTTTTCATATTTTAACGATATTAATTTTTATTAATTAATTTTATTAATTAATTTTATTAATTATTAATTATTAATTATAATTATATTATAAAATTATAATTTTATAATTTTATAATATTATAATAATTATAATTTTTATAATTAATTTTTATAATTATTTTTTATCATTTTTTTAATATTTTTTTATTTTTTTTATAATTATAACTTTTATAATTAATTTTTATAATTTTTATAAAATTATAATTTTATAATCTTATAATATTATAATAATTATAAAATTATATTAATTATTAATTAATTTTATTAATTAATTTTAATAATTAATATTTTAACGATATTAATACAGTCCCCTTTATTGGAGGTTTACAAATGATAATAGTTCATGGTGAGCCAAAAATAAGATTTAAATTAAATAAAAGGTTGTGAGAAAATTACGAAAATTAAGAAAACAAAATTGAATCTAAAAACATAGAATATAAGTAAGTGATGTAAAAAAAATGAATTAGGGCAGGAATCAAAGTAGCAGAGTCTTAACTAGAAGTGAGAGTAGGGAGTCCTTGGTTGCTTCCCTCCCCACAAGGGTAGAGCTAGACACAAGGTAGTTTTTTTAATATGGGGGAAACCCAGCTCCCTCAAAAAATGGCCCTCTTGATTTAGACAAAAATTTAAATTGCCTCAGTCTAGAAGGATTTCTCCTTCACTGATCGAGGACAGAAAAGGTGTAGTCTAGTATCATAACAGATACTTTATTCCTTGCCAAAAGGCCAAGAAAGTGTGACAGGGAGAATTCAACGAGTCAAACCTGATAATACTTTGTGGGTGTGTGTTCTTGCGTGTAAAGATTTATGTGCATGTGCGATCGTGTGTATCTGTAACTTTGCACAAGCATACGCCCACAACAGAACAAAATGTAACTGACCCCCCCCCACACACACACACCCAACAAACGAAATGTAACTGACCTCCCCCCACACAACAGAACAAAACGTAATTGACTCCCCCCAACACACACAACAAACGAAATGTAACTGACCCCCCCCTCACACACACAACAGAACAAAACGTAATTGACTCCCCCCAACATACCCAACAAACGAAATGTAACTGACCCCCCCCCCCACACACACACAACAGAACAAAACGTAATTGACTCCCCCCAACATACCCAACAAACGAAATGTAACTGACCCCCCCCCCACACACACACAACAGAACAAAACGTAATTGACTCCCCCCAACACACACAACAAACGAAATGTAACTGACCCCCCACACACAACAGAACAAAACGTAATTGACTCCCCCCCAACACACACAACAAACGAAATGTAACTGACCCCCCCCCCCACATACACACAATAGAACAAAACGTAATTGACTCCCCCCATCACACCCAACAAACGAAATGTAACTGACCTCCCTCCACACAACAGAACAAAACGTAATTGACTCCCCCCAACACACACAGCAAACGAAATGTAACTGACCCCCCCCCCCTCACACAACAGAACAAAACGAAATAGACTTCCCCACAACACACACAACAAACGAAATGTAACTGACATTTTGCTTGTTGTTGTGGGGGGGGGGGGCACACACACAACAACAAGCAAAATGTAACTGACACTTATCGCCTCCCCGTTCCCTTCATTGAACATCAGTTAATTTCCAAACATGTCCACACCAGCGCCGCTTGAAGAATTATATAGATACATCAATTACTAATGGAGATTTGGTATTGTCTGTCTGAAGCCAAAACTATGTTATCACTTATATTAATTGTACTAGTGTACTATGTTTTAATGCTCAATTCAGTTTACTACACTATGTCAGACTATTACATGGACGGCGGCCCCCCACTTTTTGACTTGGCCCCCCCCCACTTTACGGTCATCAATAATGAAGTTATATATGCATGTGTTTAACCGGCCCCCCCCACTTTTTAGGAGAGCCCCCCCCACTTTTATAACTGTGCCACCGGTCCTGTATTATACTATCTTTCAATGCTCGATTGAGGGGGGGGGTAGTGTATTATCTATTCTGTTGTCATGATGCTATCCTCCCATGCATTACCTCCTACTTTTTTAAGGACGTGGTGTAATATATGTTCTGCTGTCATGAGACAATCCTCCAGGACATCGCTTCCTCCTTTAGGTGGTTGTATTGTACTATCAGTTCTGTGGTCATGATACCATCTTCCCAAGCATTACCTCCTCCTTTGGAGTGGAAATATATCTGTGCTCTGGTCATGATAACATCATCCCAAAGATTACCTTCTCTTTAGGGTTTAGTATTAGTATCCGTCATGTCGTCATGGAGCCATCTTTTCTAGGCATTAGCTCCTCCAAACTTACATTATATATATAAGCAAAAATATGTTATTTATTAATCTACTTTGGGAATTACCTTTCAACTTTTAATAATAATAACAAGATTTTCAAAATCTTATAGAACATATTTTATACTAGTGAGTCACCACTTAATAAGGCCAAAAGCCACGCGAGGATAAGGTTAATAATATTGTTAGTTGGATGATGAACAATAATATGAGAGAATTGAAACAGATGAATTGAATGGACAAATTTTATTTACTTAAAAAGATTGCACGACAAGTATTTGGGGACATTTGATTTGAAGATGACCATGTTGAAGTCTGCAGGGAAGGTTGCAAGTTTTAGTCGTACACACATATAGGATGAAACTGTGACCGCGAATCATCATGTTTTACCCACTTCATTTAAAATAGATATATTTGCCCATGTATCTCATCATTTTTTATAAAATTTATACTAAATGAATCACCACTTATTAAGGTTAAAAGCAACTCGAGGAAAAGGATTAATTAGATTGTCAATTTACTGATGAACAATACTATGAGAGGATTGAAATCGAGGAATGGAACGGGAAAACTTTGATTAATTAAGTGGACGGCTCGACAATTATTTGTTACCATTGGATTTGAAGACAGCTATGTTGCAGTTTGCAGGAAAGCAGTTCCGTGGTACTGTATTCCACAATTCTTGGAAATAAAGTCTGTTCATGGAAATTCCATTGTAAGTGAAAATTATATCCGTCGTGTAAAAGTGAATAGTTGTTTTTAGTATACGTTTATTTATTGTCACATAATGAAAAGAAGAAGAAAAACGTTTTGCGGTGTTTCATTTTTTCAAATTTATTTCATTTTCTTTTTTTTATATTGTTAGAAGTTGCATTGGCAGTAAATGTTTTTTTTACGTATCGACTCTCAATTAGACAAAAGCTCAAATCATTAGTTTCTTTCAACCAATCAAAGCGCAAGAAATATTTCAGTACCGAAATCCAGCGGGTTTCTTTTTCTCTTTGTCTTATATTCTTCCAGAAACAACAGACGTGTGCACGACATGATCTATCCTAATCCCTTTGAGACGAAGGGTCCACCAGTAAGCAGCACACACATGGCGAGAAGCGTTCACGCACTATTGTACGCACGGTTAAGCATACACACATCGCTCAACGAACTCACAAGTTTATAGACACATACACTCTCCTACGAAGTACACCTGGCTAAACGCACGCATTGTACATGTAAGTATGTGGAGGTTGGCGAGAAAAGATGTTAGCTCGACATTTTTGTAGTTGGTTGCTGCGTTGATATCCATCCTACTGGCCTTCTATGCCATGAAGAAAAGAGTCACCAAGTTTTGGCTAAAAAGACAAACCTCTTCTAAACAATTTTAATCAACTTTATTCAACAGCTTCATCAACACCAAACATGTCCCGGAAAGAGTTAGGAAACAAGAATACAAAATAGTTTGAGTTCGCCGACGAACATGTACAAAAGAATTGGATTTAGCCAATGAGTTCTATCTTGTCCAGCAAAGGCATTGCTAGAGACGAGGAGAAAGATATGGCGGAAGTAGAAATTAACTCACACGCGAACAGTGTTATTATCGCCCAACATACATATCCTTCCGCGAATGAGAATGTTCTAGTCTATTATTACCGAACAACGTACTCATCACTCCGTGAGTGAGAACATGCAAGTGTGAAATAACGCAGATCGCAATTATGTAACTGCTACAAGTACATACATACACTCTCTCACTAACAAAAAAAAGACACACAAATATACAGACACATATCTTCATGCCTACACACACATAAAGAAGCATGTGTATTTAATTTCTTTTTACAGAAAAAAAACTATCATTCAAGAACGTTCCTTGGGTATTTGAGCTCTTACTGGTTGTTTTGTACGGATAGGCTTTGTCATTCTTTCTTTTGATAATGTTCTATCGTCAACAATATTATTTCCTCCTTTTTATTTTACTTATCTTTCACTTTCACTTTCACTTTCACTGTCAGTCACGCTTGAATTTGAAATAGCATTTTCTTTGCTCGGTCACACTTCAGTTTGGAATTGCATTTTCGTCTGTCTGTAACTCTTGCGTTTAAAATAGCATTTTCATCGATCTGTTAGGCTTTTTTACTTATAATTTACTAATGGGTCACCGGTTATCAAAGCCAGAGGACCACTCGAGGATAAATGTTCAAGAGGTCGTCGGTTAGACGTTTACTGCCACCACACTAGGATTGGAAACAACCGGATAGAATGGGCATAATATTTCTTGAGGGGAATTGTTTATCCAAGAAGACGGCTCAACAAGTATTTGTTTACATTAGACTTGAAGATGACCATGTTGTAGTTTGCTGGGAAGCATCTCCGTGGTATTTTGTTCCACAGATGGGACGCTCTAAGAAAGAAACTTTGTTTATGGACGTTCCACCTAGTATTTGGTACAGTAAGGGAGGAAGGAAAGTTCTCTGCTGAGGTTGTAGCCAGGCGAGTTCTTGCTGTAAATGTTTCATATGAGGGGGCGCGGGATTGGTGCTCAGTCTTAAGTCTATAAATACCATTTCACTAGTCTGTCACGCTTAAGTTTTAATAGATTGTAACGCTTCAGTTTGGAATAATATTTTTATCAGTCTGCTATGCTTAAGTTTTGAATAACATTTTAGTTGGTCTGTCATGCTTGAAATTTAAATAAAATTTTCGTTAGTTTCTCGCGATTTCCAACGTCTTATAACCCTTCAGTTTTGTTATAGTATTTTCGCTTATATTATATAAATAGAGATGTTGTTTGTCTGTCAGTCACCATTTTTTTAAACGTAATAAATACATTGCGCAATTGCTCTCATTTCGATGTTTCAGAGATCTTAACTACTTTTAGAAATGGAGAATAGCAAATAATGAATTTCCAACAAAGAAAACGGATGGCACGACCGGAAATCGAAACCAAAACTTTAAGATCTTCAGTATGGACATATTTGGACTTTCTTATAAATAGAGCTTAAAACATTACCTTAAAAATAATTATAGCCGTGACATCATAAATTTATGTGTTTAAAAACGGAATTTAAACACAATAAATATTTTAAAAATGAATGAGCAAACATTATCAATAGCATTGTAATATATATAATAGTCCAAAACAATGTATTTTGCTTTAACTACGTATTGTATGCAATTCTTTCACAATTATATAATCCTCCCAGCCTAGCAAAACTAGTCTAACGAAGAGAGCATATACTTGCTCGTGTTTTAAATAGCATTTCATTGGTGTGTCACGTCTAATATTGTCTGATATACTTAAGTTAAAAATAGTTTTTTTGTAAGCTGGTCAAGTTTTAATAGATAAAACAATTTTTGTTAGTCTGTCACATTTAAGTTTTAAATAGCATTTTTTAGTCTGTCAGGCTTTAGTTTGAAATAGAATTTTGTTAGGCTGTCAATTTCAAGTTTGAAATAGTATTTTTGTTAGGCTGTCAATTTTAAGTTTGAACTAGCATTTTTCTTAGGCTGTCAATTTTAAGTTTGAACTAGCATTTTTCTTAGGCTGTCAATTTTAAGTTTGAAATAGAATTTTTGTTAGGCTGTCAATTTTAAGTTTGAAATAGCATTTTTGTTAGGCTGTCAATTTTAAGTTTGAAATAGTATTTTTGTTAGGCTGTCAATTTTAAGTTTGAACTAGCATTTTTCTTAGGCTGTCAATTTTAAGTTTGAAATAGTATTTTTGTTAGGCTGTCAATTTTAAGTTTGAAATAGTATTTTTGTTAGGCTGTCAATTTTAAGTTTGAAATAGTATTTTTGTTAGGCTTTCAATTTTAAGTTTGAAATAGCATTTTTGTTAAGCTGTCAATTTTAAGTTTGAACTAGCATTTTTCTTAGGCTTTCAATTTTAAGTTTGAAATAGCATTTTTGTTAGGCTGTGAATTTTTAGTTTGAAATATCATTTTGGTAGGCTGTAAATTTTAAGTCTTAAATAGCATTTTTCTTAGGCTGTAAATTTTAAGTTTGAAATAGTATTTTTGTTAGGCTGTGAATTTTAAGTTTGAACTAGCATTTTTCTTAGGCTGTCAATTTTAAGTTTAAACTAGCATTTTTGTTAGGCTGTCAATTTTAAGTTTGAACTAGCATTTTTCTTAGGCTGTCAATTTTAAGTTTGAAATAGTATTTTTGTTAGGCTGTCAATTTTAAGTTTGAACTAGCATTTTTCTTAGGCTGTCAATTTTAAGTTTGAAATAGTATTTTGTTAGGTCGTCAATTTAAAGTTTGAAATAGTATTTTTGTTAGGCTGTCAATTTTAAGTTTGAAATAGTATTTTTGTTAGGCTGTCAATTTTAAGTTTGAAATAGCATTTTTGTTAGGCTGTCAATTTTAAGTTTGAACTAGCATTTTTCTTAGGCTGTCAATTTTAAGTTTGAAATAGTATTTTTGTTAGGCTTTCAATTTTAAGTTTGAAATAGCATTTTTGTTAGGCTGTGAATTTTTAGTTTGAAATATCATTTTGGTAGGCTGTAAATTTTAAGTTAGAAATAGTATTTTTGTTAGGCTGTCAATTTTAAGTTTGAAATAGCATTTTTGTTAAGCTGTCAATTTTAAGTTTGACATCGCATTTTGTTAGGCTGTCAATTTTAAGTTTAAACTAGCATTTTTGTTAGGCTGTCAATTTTAAGTTTGAACTAGCATTTTTCTTAGGCTGTCAATTTTAAGTTTAGAAATAGAATTTTTGTAAGGCTGTCAATTTTAAGTTTGAAATAGTATTTTTGTTAGGCTGTCAATTTAAAGTTTGAAATAGCATTTTGTTAGGCTGTCAATTTTAAGTTTGAAATAGTATTTTTGTTAGGCTGTAAATTTTAAGTTTGAACTAGCATTTTTGTTAGGCTGTCAATTTTAAGTTTGAAATAGCATTTTGTAAGGCTTTCAATTTTAAGTTTAAAATAGTATTTTTGTTAGGCTGTCAATTTTAAGTTTGAAATAGTATTTTTGTTAGGCTGTCAATTTTAAGTTTGAAATAGTATTTTTGTTAGGCTGTCAATTTTAAGTTTGAAATAGCATTTTTGTTAGGCTGTCAATTTTAAGTTTGAACTAGCATTTTTGTTAGGCTGTCAATTATAAGTTTGAACTAGCATTTTTGTTAGGCTATCAATTTTAAGTTTGGAATAGCATTTTTGTTAGGCTGTCAATTTTAAGTTTGAAATAGTATTTTTGTTAAGCAGTCAATTTTAAGTTGAAATAGCATTTTTGTTAGGCTGTCAATTTTAAGTTTTAACTAGCATTTTTGTTAGGCTGTCAATTTTAAGTTTGAAATCGCATTTTGTTAGGCTGTCAATTTTAAGTTTAAACTAGCATTTTTGTTAGGCTGTCAATTTTAAGTTTGAACTAGCATTTTTCTTAGGCTGTCAATTTTAAGTTTGAAATAGCATTTTTGTAAAGCTGTCAATTTTAAGTTTGAAATAGTATTTTTGTTAGGCTGTCAATTTAAAGTTTGAAATAGCATTTTTTTAGGCTGTCAATTTCAAGTTTGAAATAGTATTTTATTTAGGCTGTAAATTTAAAGTTTGAACTAGCATTTTTCTTAGGCTGTCAATTTTAAGTTTGAACTAGCATTTTTCTCAGGCTGTCAATTTTAAGTTTGAAATAGTATTTTTGTTAGGCTGTCAATTTAAAGTTTGAAATAGTATTTTTGTTAGGCTGTCAATTTTAAGTTGGAAATAGTATTTTTGTTCAGCAGTCAATTTTAAGTTGAAATAGCATTTTTGTTAGGCTGTTAATTTTAAGTTTGAAATCGCATTTTGTTAGGCTGTTAATTTTAAGTTTGAAATCGCATTTTTGTTAGGCTGTTAATTTTAAGTTTGAAATCGCATTTTGTTAGTCTGTCAATTTTAAGTTTAAACTAGCATTTTTGTTAGGCTGTCAATTTTAAGTTTGAACTAGCATTTTTCTTAGGCTGTCAATTTTAAGTTTGAAATAGCATTTTTGTAAGGCTGTCAATTTTTAGTTTGAAATAGTATTTTTGTTAGGCTGTCAATTTTAAGTTTGAAATAGCATTTTGTTAGGCTGTCAATTTTAAGTTTGAAATAGTATTTTATTTAGGCTGTAAATTTTAAATTTGAACTAGCATTTTCCTTAGGCTGTCAATTTTAAGTTTGAACTAGCATTTTTCTTAGGCTTTCAATTTTAAGTTTGAAATAGTATGTTTGTTAGGCTGTCAATTTTAAGTTTGAACTAGCATTTTTGTTAGGCTGTCAATTTAAAGTTTGAAATAGTATTTTTGTTAGGCTGTCAATTTTAAGTTTGAACTAGCATTTTTCATAGGCTGTCAATTTTAAGTTTGAAATAGTATTTTTGTTAGGCTGTCAATTTTAAGTTTGAACTAGCATTTTTCTTATGCTGTCAATTTTGAGTTTGAAATAGTATTTTTGTTAGGCTGTCAATTTTAAGTTTTAAATAGTATTTTTGTTAGGCTGTCAATTTTAACTTTGAAATAGTATTTTTGTTAGGCTGTAAATTTTAAGTTTGAACTAGCATTTTTCTTAGGCTGTCAATTTTAAGTTTGAAATAGTATTTTTGTTAGGCTGTCAATTTTAAGTTTGAAATAGCATTTTTGTTAGGCTGTCAATTTTAAGTTGGAAATAGTATTTTTGTTAGGCTGTCAATTTTAACTTTGAACTAGCATTTTTCTTAGGCTGTCAATTTTAAGTTTGAAATAGTATTTTTGTTAGGCTGTCAATTTTAAGTTTGAACTAGCATTTTTCTTAGGCTGTCAATTGTAAGTTTGAAACAGTATTTTGTTAAACTGTCAATTTTCAGTTTGAAATAGCATTTTTGTTAGGATGTCAATTTTAAGTTTTAAATAGTATTTTTGTTAGGCTGTCAATTTTAAGTTTGAAATATCATTTTTGTTAGGCTGTCAATTTTAAGTTTGAACTAGCATTTTTCTTAGGCTGTCAATTTTAAGTTTGAAATAGTATTTTTGTTAGGCTTTCAATTTTAAGTTTGAAATAGTATTTTTGTTAGGCTGTGAATTTTTAGTTTGAAATATCATTTTGGTAGGCTGTAAATTTTAAGTTTGAAATAGTATTTTTGTTAGGCTGTAATTTTAAGTTTGAAATAGCATTTTTGTTAGGCTGTCAATTTCAAGTTTGAAATCGCATTTTGTTAGGCTGTCAATTTTAAGTTTAAACTAGCATTTTTGTTAGGCTGTCAATTTTAAGTTTGAATTAGCATTTTTCTTAGGCTGTCAATTTTAAGTTTGAACTAGCATTTTTGTAAGGCTGTACAATTTTAAGTTTGAAATAGCATTTTTGTTAGGCTGTCAATTTAAAGTTTGAAATAGCATTTTGTTAGGCTGTCAATTTTAAGTTTGAAATAGTATTTTATTTAGGCTGTAAATTTTAAGTTTGAACTAGCATTTTTGTTAGGCTGTCAATTTTAAGTTCGAAATAGCATTTTGTTAGGCTTTCAATTTTAAGTTTTAAATAGTATTTTTGTTAGGCTGTCAATTTTAAGTTTGAAATAGTATTTTTGTTAAGCTGTCAATTTTAAGTTTGTAATAGCATTTTTGTTAGGCTGTCAATTTTAAGTTTGAACTAGCATTTTTGTTAGGCTGTCACTTTTAAGTTTGAACTAGCATTTTTGTTAGGCTATAAATTTTAAGTTTGAAATAGCATTTTTGTTAGGCTGTCAATTTTAAGTTTGAAATAGTATTTTTGTTAAGCAGTCAATTTTAAGTTGAAATAGCATTTTTGTTAGGCTGTCAATTTTAAGTTTGAAATAGCATTTTTGTTAGGCTGTCAATTTTAAGTTTGAAATAGTATTTTTGTTAGGCTGTCAATTTTAAGTTTGAACTAGCATTTTTCTTAGGCTGTCAATTTTAAGTTTGAAATAGTATTTTTGTTAGGCTGTCAATTTTAAGTTTGAACTAGCATTTTTCTTAGGCTGTCAATTTTAAGTTTGAAATAGTATTTTGTCAAACTGTCAATTTTAAGTTTGAAATAGTATTTTTGTTAGGCTGTCAATTTTAAGTTTGAAATAGTATTTTTGTTAGGCTGTCAATTTTAAGTTTGAAATAGCATTTTTGTTAGGCTGTCAATTTTAAGTTTGAACTAGCATTTCTCTTAGGCTGTCAATTTTAAGTTTGAAATAGTATTTTTGTTAGGCTTTCAATTTTAAATTTGAAATAGCATTTTTGTTAGGCTGTGAATTTTTAGTTTGAAATATCATTTTGGTAGGCTGTAAATTTTAAGTTTGAAATAGTATTTTTGTTAGGCTGTCAATTTTAAGTTTGAAATAGCATTTTTGTTAGGCTGTCAATTTCAAGTTTGAAATCGCATTTTGTTAGGCTGTCAATTTTAAGTTTAAACTAGCATTTTTGTTAGGCTGTCAATTTTAAGTTTGAATTAGCATTTTTCTTAGGCTGTCAATTTTAAGTTTGAACTAGCATTTTTGTAAGGCTGTACAATTTTAAGTTTGAAATAGCATTTTTGTTAGGCTGTCAATTTAAAGTTTGAAATAGCATTTTTGTTAGGCTGTCAATTTTAAGTTTGAAATAGTATTTTATTTAGGCTGTAAATTTTAAGTTTGAACTAGCATTTTTGTTAGGCTGTCAATTTTAAGTTTGAAATAGCATTTTGTTAGGCTTTCAATTTTAAGTTTTAAATAGTATTTTTGTTAGGCTGTCAATTTTAAGTTTGAACTAGCATTTTTGTTAGGCTGTCAATTTTAAGTTTGAAATAGTATTTTTGTTAAGCTGTCAATTTTAAGTTTGAAATAGCATTTTTGTTAGGCTGTCAATTTTAAGTTTGAACTAGCATTTTTGTTAGGCTGTCACTTTTAAGTTTGAACTAGCATTTTTGTTAGGCTATAAATTTTAAGTTTGAAATAGCATTTTTGTTAGGCTGTCAATTTTAAGTTTGAAATAGTATTTTTGTTAAGCAGTCAATTTTAAGTTGAAATAGCATTTTTGTTAGGCTGTCAATTTTAAGTTTGAAATAGCATTTTTGTTAGGCTGTCAATTTTAAGTTTTAAATAGTATATTTGTTAGGCTGTCAATTTTAAGTTTGAACTAGCATTTTTCTTAGGCTGTCAATTTTAAGTTTGAAATAGTATTTTTGTTAGGCTGTCAATTTTAAGTTTGAACTAGCATTTTTCTTAGGCTGTCAATTTTAAGTTTGAAATAGTATTTTGTCAAACTGTCAATTTTAAGTTTGAAATAGTATTTTTGTTAGGCTGTCAATTTTAAGTTTGAAATAGTATTTTTGTTAGGCTGTCAATTTTAAGTTTGAAATAGCATTTTTGTTCGGCTGTCAATTTTAAGTTTGAACTAGCATTTCTCTTAGGCTGTCAATTTTAAGTTTGAAATAGTATTTTTGTTAGGCTTTCAATTTTAAATTTGAAATAGCATTTTTGTTAGGCTGTGAATTTTTAGTTTGAAATATCATTTTGGTAGGCTGTAAATTTTAAGTTTGAAATAGTATTTTTGTTAGGCTGTCAATTTTAAGTTTGAAATAGCATTTTTGTTAGGCTGTCAATTTCAAGTTTGAAATCGCATTTTGTTAGGCTGTCAATTTTAAGTTTGAAATAGTATTTTTGTTAGGCTGTCAATTTAAATTTTGAAATAGCATTTTGTTAGGCTGTCAATTTTAAGTTTGAAATAGTATTTTATTTAGGCTGTAAATTTTAAGTTTGAAATAGCATTTTTGTTAGGCTGTCAATTTTAAGTTTGAAATAGCATTTTGTTAGGCTTTCAATTTTAAGTTTAAAATAGTATTTTTGTTAGGCTGTCAATTTTAAGTTTGAACTACCATTTTTGTTAGGCTGTCAATTTTAAGTTTGAAATAGTATTTTTGTTAAGCTGTCAATTTTAAGATTGAACTAGCATTTTTGTTAGGCTGTCAATTTTAAGTTTGAAATAGTATTTTTGTTAGGCTTTCAATTTTAAATTTGAAATAGCATTTTTGTTAGGCTGTGAATTTTTAGTTTGAAATATCATTTTGGTAGGCTGTAAATTTTAAGTTTGAAATAGTATTTTTGTTAGGCTGTCAATTTTAAGTTTGAAATAGCATTTTTGTTAGGCTGTCAATTTCAAGTTTGAAATCGCATTTTGTTAGGCTGTCAATTTTAAGTTTGAAATAGTATTTTTGTTAGGCTGTCAATTTAAATTTTGAAATAGCATTTTGTTAGGCTGTCAATTTTAAGTTTGAAATAGTATTTTATTTAGGCTGTAAATTTTAAGTTTGAACTAGCATTTTTGTTAGGCTGTCAATTTTAAGTTTGAAATAGCATTTTGTTAGGCTTTCAATTTTAAGTTTAAAATAGTATTTTTGTTAGGCTGTCAATTTTAAGTTTGAACTAGCATTTTTGTTAGGCTGTCAATTTTAAGTTTGAAATAGTATTTTTGTTAAGCTGTCAATTTTAAGATTGAACTAGCATTTTTGTTAGGTTGTCAATTTTAAGTTTGAACTAGCATTTTTGTTAGGCTGTCAATTTTAAGTTTGAACTGGCATTTTTGTTAGCTATCAATTTTAAGTTTGAAATAGCATTTTTGTTAGGCTGTCAATTTTAAGTTTGAAATAGTATTTTTGTTAAGCAGTCAATTTTAAGTTGCAATAGCATTTTTGTTAGGCTTTCAATTTTAAGTTTGAAATAGCATTTTTGTTAGGCTGTCAATTTTAAGTTTGAAATCGCATTTTGTTAGGCTGTCAATTTTAAGTTTAAACTAGCATTTTTGTTAGGCTGTCAATTTTAAGTTTGAACTAGCATTTTTCTTAGGCTGTCAATTTTAAGTTTGAAATAGCATTTTTGTAAGGTTGTCAATTTTAAGTTTGAAATAGTATTTTTGTTAGGCTGTCAATTAAAAGTTTGAAATAGCATTTTGTTAGGCTGTCAATTTTAAGTTTGAAATAGTATTTTATTTAGGCTGTAAATTTTAAGTTTGAACTAGCATTTTTCTTAGGCTGTCAATTTTAAGTTTGAACTAGCATTTTTCTTAGGCTGTCAATTTAAAGTTTGAAATAGTATTTTTGTTAGGCTGTCAATTTTAAGTTTGAAATAGTATTTTTGTTAGGCTGTCAATTTTAAGTTTGAAATAGTATTTTTGTTAGGCTGTCAATTTTAAGTTTGAAATAGCATTTTTGTTAGGCTGTCAATTTTAAGTTTGAACTAGCATTTTTCTTAGGCTCTCAATTTTAAGTTTGAAATAGTATTTTTGTTAGGCTTTCAATTTTAAGTTTGAAATAGCATTTTTGTTAGGCTGTGAATTTTTAGTTTGAAATAGCATTTTGGTAGGCTGTAAATTTTAAGTTTGAACTAGCATTTTTCTTAGGCTGTCAATTTTAAGTTTGAAATAGTATTTTTGTTAGGCTGTCAATTTTAAGTTTGAAATAGCATTTTTGTTAGGCTGTCAATTTTAAGTTGGAAATAGTATTTTTGTTAGGCTGTCAATGTTAAGTTTGAACTAGCATTTTTGTTAGGCTGTCAATTTTAAGTTTGAAATAGTATTTTTGTTAGGCTGTCAATTTTAAGTTTGAACTAGCATTTTTCTTAGGCTGTCAATTTTAAGTTTCAAATAGTATTTTGTTAAACTGTCAATTTTAAGTTTGAAATAGTATTTTTGTTAGGCTGTTAATTTTAAGTTTGAAATAGCATTTTTCTTAGGCTGTGAATTTTTAGTTTGAAATATCATTTTGGTAGGCTGTAAATTTTAAGTTTGAAATAGTATTTTTGTTAGGCTGTCAATTTTAAGTTTGAAATCGCATTTTGTTAGGCTGTCAATTTTAAGTTTAAACTAGCATTTTTGTTAGGCTGTCAATTTTAAGTTTGAACTAGCATTTTTCTTAGGCTGTCAATTTTAAGTTTGAAATAGCATTTTTGTAAGGCTGTCAATTTTAAGTTTTAAATAGTATTTTTGTTAGGCTGTCAATTTTAAGTTTGCAATAGCATTTTGTTAGGCTGTCAATTTTAAGTTTGAAATAGTATTTTTGTTAGGCTGTCAATTTTAAGTTTGAACTAGCATTTTTGTTAGGCTGTCAATTTTGAGTTTGAAATAGTATTTTTGTTAGGCTGTCAATTTTAAGTTTGAAATAGTATTTTTGTTAGGCTGTCAATTTTAAGTTTAAACTAGCATTTTTGTTAGGCTGTCAATTTTAAGTTTGAAATAGTATTTTTGTTAAGCAGTCAATTTTAAGTTGAAATAGCATTTTTGTTAGGCTGTCAATTTTAAGTTTGAAATAGCATTTTTGTTAGGCTGTCAATTTTAAGTTTGAAATAGCATTTCGTTAGGTTGTCAATTTTAAGTTTGAAATAGCATTTTCCTTAGGCTGTCAATTTTAAGTTTGAACTAGCATTTTTGTTAGGCTGTCAATTTTAAGTTTTAAATAGCATTTTGTTTGGCTGTCAATTTAAAGTTTGAAATAGTATTTTTGTTAGGCTGTCAATTTTAAGTTTGAACTAGCATTTTTCTTAGGCTGTCAATTTTAAGTTTGAACTAGCATTTTTGTTAGGCTGTCAATTTTAAGTTTGAAATAGTATTTTGTTAGGCTGTCAATTTTAAGTTTGAACTAGCATTTTTGTTAGGCTGTCAATTTTAAGTTTGAAATAGCATTTTTGTTAGGCTGTCAATTTTAAGTTTAAAATAGTATTTTTGTTAGGCTGTCAATTTTAAGTTTGAACTAGCATTTTTGTTAGGCTGTCAATTTTAAGTTTGAAATAGTATTTTTGTTAAGCTGTCAATTGTAAGATTGAACTAGCATTTTTGTTAGGTTGTCAATTTTAAGTTTGAACTAGCATTTTTGTTAGGCTGTCAATTTTAAGTTTGAACTGGCATTTTTGTTAGCTATCAATTTTAAGTTTGAAATAGCATTTTTGTTAGGCTGTCAATTTTAAGTTTGAAATAGTATTTTTGTTAAGCAGTCAATTTTAAGTTGCAATAGCATTTTTGTTAGGCTTTCAATTTTAAGTTTGAAATAGCATTTTTGTTAGGCTGTCAATTTTAAGTTTGAAATCGCATTTTGTTAGGCTGTCAATTTTAAGTTTAAACTAGCATTTTTGTTAGGCTGTCAATTTTAAGTTTGAACTAGCATTTTTCTTAGGCTGTCAATTTTAAGTTTGAAATAGCATTTTTGTAAGGTTGTCAATTTTAAGTTTGAAATAGTATTTTGTTAGGCTGTCAATTAAAAGTTTGAAATAGCATTTTGTTAGGCTGTCAATTTTAAGTTTGAAATAGTATTTTATTTAGGCTGTAAATTTTAAGTTTGAACTAGCATTTTTCTTAGGCTGTCAATTTTAAGTTTGAACTAGCATTTTTCTTAGGCTGTCAATTTAAAGTTTGAAATAGTATTTTTGTTAGGCTGTCAATTTTAAGTTTGAAATAGTATTTTTGTTAGGCTGTCAATTTTAAGTTTGAAATAGTATTTTTGTTAGGCTGTCAATTTTAAGTTTGAAATAGCATTTTTGTTAGGCTGTCAATTTTAAGTTTGAACTAGCATTTTTCTTAGGCTCTCAATTTTAAGTTTGAAATAGTATTTTTGTTAGGCTTTCAATTTTAAGTTTGAAATAGCATTTTTGTTAGGCTGTGAATTTTTAGTTTGAAATAGCATTTTGGTAGGCTGTAAATTTTAAGTTTGAACTAGCATTTTTCTTAGGCTGTCAATTTTAAGTTTGAAATAGTATTTTTGTTAGGCTGTCAATTTTAAGTTTGAAATAGCATTTTTGTTAGGCTGTCAATTTTAAGTTGGAAATAGTATTTTTGTTAGGCTGTCAATGTTAAGTTTGAACTAGCATTTTTGTTAGGCTGTCAATTTTAAGTTTGAAATAGTATTTTTGTTAGGCTGTCAATTTTAAGTTTGAACTAGCATTTTTCTTAGGCTGTCAATTTTAAGTTTGAAATAGTATTTTGTTAAACTGTCAATTTTAAGTTTGAAATAGTATTTTTGTTAGGCTGTTAATTTTAAGTTTGAAATAGCATTTTTCTTAGGCTGTGAATTTTTAGTTTGAAATATCATTTTGGTAGGCTGTAAATTTTAAGTTTGAAATAGTATTTTTGTTAGGCTGTCAATTTTAAGTTTGAAATCGCATTTTGTTAGGCTGTCAATTTTAAGTTTAAACTAGCATTTTTGTTAGGCTGTCAATTTTAAGTTTGAACTAGCATTTTTCTTAGGCTGTCAATTTTAAGTTTGAAATAGCATTTTTGTAAGGCTGTCAATTTTAAGTTTTAAATAGTATTTTTGTTAGGCTGTCAATTTTAAGTTTGCAATAGCATTTTGTTAGGCTGTCAATTTTAAGTTTGAAATAGTATTTTTGTTAGGCTGTCAATTTTAAGTTTGAACTAGCATTTTTGTTAGGCTGTCAATTTTGAGTTTGAAATAGTATTTTTGTTAGGCTGTCAATTTTAAGTTTGAAATAGTATTTTTGTTAGGCTGTCAATTTTAAGTTTAAACTAGCATTTTTGTTAGGCTGTCAATTTTAAGTTTGAAATAGTATTTTTGTTAAGCAGTCAATTTTAAGTTGAAATAGCATTTTTGTTAGGCTGTCAATTTTAAGTTTGAAATAGCATTTTTGTTAGGCTGTCAATTTTAAGTTTGAAATAGCATTTCGTTAGGTTGTCAATTTTAAGTTTGAAATAGCATTTTCCTTAGGCTGTCAATTTTAAGTTTGAACTAGCATTTTTGTTAGGCTGTCAATTTTAAGTTTTAAATAGCATTTTGTTTGGCTGTCAATTTAAAGTTTGAAATAGTATTTTTGTTAGGCTGTCAATTTTAAGTTTGAACTAGCATTTTTCTTAGGCTGTCAATTTTAAGTTTGAACTAGCATTTTTGTTAGGCTGTCAATTTTAAGTTTGAAATAGTATTTTGTTAGGCTGTCAATTTTAAGTTTGAACTAGCATTTTTGTTAGGCTGTCAATTTTAAGTTTGAAATAGCATTTTTGTTAGGCTGTCAATTTTAAGTTTGAAATAGCATTTTTGTAAGGCTGTCAATTTTAAGTTTCAAATATTATTTTTGTTAGTCTGTCAGACTTACTTTTTAAATAGACTGTTTGTTAGTCTGTCAACTTTTGCTTGAAATAGCTATGTCATCGCAAAACACGCTGATTGGATGCACGGGTCTTAAGCATATTATATCTTGTTTACTCTAACAACTTAGTTTTATTTTCTGTGTAGGTTGAGTTGCTTCTTTGCGATACAAATTGAATAAGAGAACTCAGTGAAGGTTAGGTCATGTTGTTGCAGAGACGCAACAAAGATAGATCGGACCCCAGGATTATCTGGTCGGCATGATGCCCTCTTCGTTGGTCGTAGCTATTCGTTATATGTACAAGATTGTCCATTTTAACCCTCAACACACAGAGCATCAAGCTCACCTCCGTCAAGTCCACCCTTCCCCACTGTGGTAGAGCGCGGTGGTAACGTGGTAGTGTCAGAATTACCCGGCTAACAGGGCTCTGCTGAAAATCCAGGAGGAGTCGGCATCAAGGCCCGTCGTCCCCTGATCGTCTCTGCCTCTGCACGTTGCAAACAAGGGTGTATCAGACACGGACACGCAAATCAATGGAGTGAAAATGGAAACGTTGTTTCTTCGCCATTTCTTCGTGTGTTTTGTGAAAAACCTTCCTCGACTTCGCTTGCACTCTCTGGGATTTTCTGTTCTGGGTATCAGGGATAACACCGGCAATCTGGCAGGTTAACGAATCGCTGCAATCCACTATGCAGACCATAGAATATTGACGCACGATTTTCGCGAGCTGTATGCTGAGTCAGCAAACGAACACACAAGCAGCAAGGCCCAGCAGTTTCATACGAAGTCAGGGAAGGTTTATCTCAGAACACACAAAGGAATAGCTGTTGTACATGCACACAAGAAACGTTGTCATCCTTAATCAATGGAGCTGCAGTTTCACACATGAAAACTCTCTGTTTGCCACAGACGTAGAGATATACACGACCAGAGGACGAAGGATCCAGGTGTTGCTTTCTACTGGATTTTCACCAGAGCTCTATTAACCGGGTAGCTCTGATACAGACCAGGTTGCTTACCACAATTAAGAAGGATTGGACTCTAGTGGTTGCTCTTCGTGAGGTCGAGCAACCAACCCTTCATATCTAGCTAACCCTTTGGCGGACGATTTGGCCAATCAACGTTTTGATCAATAGACGTTTTGGTACTTGTCCAGATTAGGATCCAAACTAAAATCTACTCAGTAGTTTCTGGATGTTTACGTATACGGCCGGAAGAAGCCGAATGAAAAGTCAGTTACCTGCGTACAAAAGATCCAAATAGAGGCTAGATGTACAACTGGAAAAAAAAATGTTTTTTATTTACACGTAATATTTGTTTTAAATAAAAATATCACTGATCAAGAGTTTAAACAGGGTAAGATTTTGTTCAAACTCATTATCGCTTTGATCAATTTTTATTTCCAATTAGTGAATTTCGCGATTCAATCAATTAAAATGTTAACTGGTCGTCTACTTATTTTCTCGCATTCTGATTGGATAAGCGGCATTTTCCGGTCGTCTACGTAAACATCCGGAAACTACAGACACCAAGTCGATTTTAGCTTGAGTCCTACTCTGGACAAGTACCGACGTTTTGACCAATGAAATGGAATGCTTTCTTCACTTTTCATTTTTCAATTTAAATTTTGTTTTGTTTATTAATGAATCCACACTTATAAAGGCCAAAAGCTACTCAAGATTAACGAAATGGTTGAATTGACAAGTATTCTATAAAAGGTTCGACATAAAGAGTTTTATTTAAGGTTCGACATAAAGAGTTCCGAGTTCGACAAGACGCACTTGAAGAAGGTCGGAGGTTACATCAGTCGAAACGTTGTGATAATAACATCCAAGATGAGAAGAGTAGTCCAAATAATCCAAATAATCCAAATAATCCAAATAATACAAATAATCCAAATAATACAAATAATACAAATAATCCAAATAATCCAAATAATCCAAATAATACCAATAATCCAAATAATCCAAATAATACAAATAATACAAATAATACAAAATAATACAAATAATCCAAATAATCCAAATAATACAAATAATACAAATAATCCAAATAATCCAAATAATCCAAATAATCCAAATAATCCAAATAATACAAATAATCCAAATAATACAAATAATCCAAATGATACAAATAATCCAAATAATCCAAATTATCAATCCTCATCTAAAAAAATTACGAAATTGAAAATTAAAAAGTAAAATTTTAAAAAAATGTTAAATACGCAATTAAACTTGCTTATTTGACGAAAACTCTAAAGAGAATTAATAAAAAGTTATTTGAAGAAATAATCAATTAATTTGTATTGTTTAGATTTTTCAGACTATTATTCTCATCTTTGGGTCACCATTTACAAAGGCAACGAGCCATTCGAGGATAAGGGTTATGGGATGGAAGGATTGTCATCCGAAATTGATCAATTTAATGAATTCAGTTTGGTTACTTATGGGACGATTCCCGACAAGCACCTGTTGCTATCAAATTTGAACACGACAATGGTGTAGTCCGCAGGAAAGCAGTCCTGCGGTAATGTGTTTCATAGACGGAAAGCCCATGCAAAGAAGCTCTGTCCAGAGAAATTCCGCCTAGCGCAAGGCACATGGAAGAAAGAAAGTCTTTTTCAATTGTGGGAGCTAAATTAGTTGCTGTGAATGTCTTACGGAGGGAACGAGAGATTAGAGCTCAGTCGAGCACTTTCTATTAAAGTAAAGATCGAGTAGAGCGAGACTAGCCACATTCCTTCTGTGAGAGTTATTCCCACACCGTTTCGGCTGATATAACCTCAGACCTTCTTCAGGTTAATCTGGTCGAAATCGGGAATCTTTATAACGAACCAGGGAATCTATACGTCATTTCGAACTGAACATATTTTGGTAATCCACGGGGGTAGATTGTTCTCGTTCCATCAGCCATGGCTGGGTAGTAGTTTTAAGTAAGTAATTACACCTTCAACCCCCAGAAAAATATCATTTAGAACGGAGTGTAACTTAACACCTTTATCCGTTGCGCCATGCGTCCATGCACCTGGAGAAAGTCGGCGGTTACATTGACTGAAACGTCCTTAGAATAAAATCCGAGTTCGAATAATCCAAAGAATCGAAATTATTTGGGTTTTTTTAGGATTGTTTCGATGATTCGAACTACTGTTTTGACTACGTTTCTCACAACATTTTGGCCGATGTAACTTCCGGCCTTCTTCAGGTGAATCTTCGGGAATCTGTACGGAATTTCGAATGCAACGCTTTATTTAATCTACGGGGTAGCTTGCTCTTGTTCCGTCAGCCATGACCGGGTAGAAGTCTTAATTAATTCGCAAATATATTCTTAGTATCGCCCGTACTGAGGATGGAACCTTCCACCTCCAGAAGACTGTAATTTAAAACTGATTATTATTTTAAATATTTACCCGTGACGTAACAGATACAAGTGAGGACGCGTGACGCAACGTACATAATAGCTGCCCCCATGTATTAAATAAAGGGTTCCGTTCGAAATCCCGTGCAGATTCTTGAGTTCGACAAGATGCACCTGAATAATGTCAGAGGTTACATCGGCCGAAACGTTGTGAGAATAACATCCAAGATGAGAACAATAGTCCGAATAATCCAAATAAGACAAATTACACATCCCCATCTAAAAAATTCCGAAACATTATCTTTTTCTGTGTTAAATGTGAAATATTACGGGTAAGCATTAATCTTTCTTTCTTGATTGTTAACTATATGACAAGTTAGCGTTAATACTTACAATGCTTTTTTATTAATTTTTATATTATTAATTTATTTGTTTTCAATTATTTTTCTTTGTTAAACAAAAAAATAATTAAAAGTAAATAAAATTCTTCATCAGATCTTACATAACAAAGTAACTGTTTAAGTATATGTTTGCATTTAGCTTCAGATTATTGTTGTTCTTTGTGTTATACTGATTGTCACTTTACACCTTTATCCGTTGCGCCACATGTCGAGTTTGACCAGATGCACTTGAAGGAGGACGGAGGTTGCATCCGCCGAAACCTTGTGAGAATAACATCCAAGATGAGAACAATAGTCTGAATAATACAAACATTGTAAAAAATTCCGATACATAAGATTATGCTTTTATTACCAGGAGAGAAAATAAAAAATAGAACAATCGGATTTGACATAAAAAATAAAAAATAAAAAATAGAACAATCGGATTTGACATAAAAAATAAAAAATAAAAAATAAAAAATAGAACAATCGGATTTGACATAAAAAATAAAAAATAGAATCACAGTAAAACATTCCGTTTTAAATACCTCGACTGATTTCAATAATTTGTCCGTCTCTATCGTGACCCAACGGTCTACTTGCTTCTTTCTTTCGTCCTTTCTTTTTTATTTATTTCATTCATTCTTTCTTTCTTTTCTTTTGTTCCTTTCTTTTTTGTTTGCCGCTACATGTTAACGCCTTTCCACATTATTTTCTTTCACATTTTTCCCGTTTTTCTTTCATTCTATGTTCGTTATTTTGCTGGTGCATGTATAGGCATAGCAAAGACAATAGAATTGCAGTTAACACTCGAGAACCCGTAAACAACAGAAACAAACAAAAAAACATAATTTATGCAAAACGCATTAGAATGAAATTCCCTATCCAACCCGCCTAATTTAAACGTATTTTTTGCATGAAATCTTTCTTTTTGAAAAGAATGGCGATTGCGACTTTGCCAGGTTCGGGTCTACTCGGTAGGCAAAGTTCGAAAATTATCTTTTTTTAACATCTTATTTTTACTATTCTGCTTATTGGGGAGGGGGTCGACTTTTTAAAAGAGTTTTATTTTTATTTTAATTTTGTTCCCCATTTCTTTAAAAATAGAAGGCATTGCCGTAGAGGCTACACAAGTAATGTGAGACGAGAACTGGCTGCGCTTATTCACTATTTTCGGTTACATAGGAAAACTAGTGCGATCGGGGTTCATTTGGGCATTATTTCTGGTGGGGTTCAAACGTAGGGGGCAAAATCATTGTCAGAGCGCGTACATTAAGAGGAAAATTATTTCAAAATCACTAAAAAAAATTAATTCATGTAATCCCGATTTATATAATGTTAGGTATGTGCATATGTTTATATATTTGTATTTACAGGATTCACTCCTAAACTAATTAAGCGATCATTATAAATTTTTGGACACCTGCTAGGAATAAGAGCGGGTAACGTGGATTATATTTAGTTTAATTTAGTATATGCAGAAGGAGGAAGAGAGGGTGGAAACCCTTCGTGAAAATTCAGATACCTCCGATTTTTATGAAATTTTAACAATAACATCAATTAATAAATATTCTCCAAATGTCAGTTTTTTTGGAATATTTTTAAAGAATTTTAGGGGCCATAATACAGGCACACATACTTCAGATTTGCATTGACTGTGCTCAATAATCGTAAGAGACCAATTAAGCAAAATTTCATGAATTTCAAATTTCTTCTTAAGACTCCTAACGCTTGAATTTTTTTTTAGTTATTTTCTAGAATAAAAATCAAGTAAAATTGCAATCGAGATTTTAGCTCATCCTTCGTCGTAGACTCCTCTATACATAATGTTTATAAGACTCCTTTATACATAATGTTTATACGACTCCTCTATACATAATGTCTATAAGACTCCTCTATACATAATGTCTATAAGACTCCTCTATATATGATGTCTATAAGACTCCTCTATACATAATGTTTATAAGACTCCTCTATACATAATGTTTATAAGACTCCTTTATACATAATGTTTATACGACTCCTCTATACATAATGTCTATAAGACTCCTCTATACATAATGTCTATAAGACTCCTCTATACATAATGTTTATAAGACTCCTCTATACATAATGTTTATAAGACTCCTCTATACATAATGTTTATAAGACTCCTCTATACATAATGTTTATAAGACTCCTCTATACATAATGTTTATAAGACTCCTCTATAGATAATGTCTATAAGACTCCTCTATACATAATGTTTATAAGACTCCTCTATACATAATATTTATAAGACTCCTCTATACATAATGTTTATAAGACACCTCTATACATAATGTCTATAAGACTCCTCTATACATAATGTCTATAAGACTCCTCTATACATAATGTCTATAAGACTCCTCTATACATAATGTTTATAAGACTCCTCTATACATAATGTCTATAAGACTCCTCTATACATAATGTCTATAAGACTCCTCTATACATAATGTATATAAGACTCCTCTATACATAATGTCTATAAGACTCCTCTATACATAATGTCTATAAGACTCCTCTATACATAATGTCTATAAGACTCCTCTATACATAATGTTTATAAGACTCCTCTATATATAATGTTTATAAGACTCCTCTATACATAATGTTTATAAGACTCCTCTATACATAATGTTTATAAGACTCCTCTATATATAATGTCTATAAGACTCCTCTATACATAATGTTTATAAGACTCCTCTATACATAATGTCTATAAGACTCCTCTATAGATAATGTCTATAAGACTCCTCTATACATAATGTTTATAAGACTCCTCTATACATAATGTTTATAAGACTCCTCTATAGATAATGTCTATAAGACTCCTCTATATATGATGTCTATAAGACTCCTCTATACATAATGTTTATAAGACTCCTCTATACATAATGTCTATAAGACTCCTCTATATATGATGTCTATAAGACTCCTCTATACATAATGTTTATAAGACTCCTCTATACATAATGTTTATAAGACTCCTTTATACATAATGTTTATACGACTCCTCTATACATAATGTCTATAAGACTCCTCTATACATAATGTCTATAAGACTCCTCTATACATAATGTTTATAAGACTCCTCTATACATAATGTTTATAAGACTCCTCTATACATAATGTTTATAAGACTCCTCTATACATAATGTTTATAAGACTCCTCTATACATAATGTTTATAAGACTCCTCTATAGATAATGTCTATAAGACTCCTCTATACATAATGTTTATAAGACTCCTCTATACATAATATTTATAAGACTCCTCTATACATAATGTTTATAAGACACCTCTATACATAATGTCTATAAGACTCCTCTATACATAATGTCTATAAGACTCCTCTATACATAATGTCTATAAGACTCCTCTATACATAATGTTTATAAGACTCCTCTATACATAATGTATATAAGACTCCTCTATACATAATGTCTATAAGACTCCTCTATACATAATGTATATAAGACTCCTCTATACATAATGTCTATAAGACTCCTCTATACATAATGTCTATAAGACTCCTCTATACATAATGTTTATAAGACTCCTCTATATATAATGTTTATAAGACTCCTCTATACATAATGTTTATAAGACTCCTCTATACATAATGTTTATAAGACTCCTCTATATATAATGTCTATAAGACTCCTCTATACATAATGTTTATAAGACTCCTCTATACATAATGTCTATAAGACTCCTCTATAGATAATGTCTATAAGACTCCTCTATACATAATGTTTATAAGACTCCTCTATACATAATGTTTATAAGACTCCTCTATACATAATGTTTATAAGACTCCTCTATACATAATGTTTATAAGACTCCTCTATATATAATGTCTATAAGACTCCTCTATACATAATGTTTATAAGACTCCTCTATACATAATGTTTATAAGACACCTCTATACATAATGTCTATAAGACACCTCTATACATAATGTCTATAAGACTCCTCTATACATAATGTCTATAAGACTCCTCTATACATAATGTCTATAAGACTCCTCTATACATAATGTTTATAAGACTCCTCTATACATAATGTCTATAAGACTCCTCTATACATAATGTCTATAAGACTCCTCTATACATAATGTTTATAAGACTCCTCTATACATAATGTCTATAAGACTCCTCTATACATAATGTTTATAAGACTCCTCTATACATAATGTTTATAAGACTCCTCTATACATAAGGTTTATAAGACTCCTCTATACATAATGTCTATAAGACTCCTCTATACATAATGTCTATAAGACTCCTCTATACATAATGTCTATAAGACTCCTCTATACATAATGTCTATAAGACTCCTCTATACATAATGTCTATAAGACTCCTCTATACATAATGTCTATAAGACTCCTCTATACATAAGGTTTATAAGACTCCTCTATACATAATGTCTATAAGACTCCTCTATACATAATGTCTATAAGACTCCTCTATACATAATGTCTATAAGACTCCTCTATACATAATGTCTATAAGACTCCTCTATACATAATGTCTATAAGACTCCTCTATACATAATGTCTATAAGACTCCTCTATACATAATGTCTATAAGACTCCTCTATACATAATGTTTATAAAACTCCTCTATACATAATGTCTATAAGAATCCTCTATACATAATTTCTATAAGACTCCTCTATACATAATGTTTATAAGACTCCTCTATACATAATGTTTATAAGACTCCTCTATACATAATGTCTATAAGACTCCTCTATACATAATGTTTATAAGACTCCTCTATACATAATGTCTATAAGACTCCTCTATACATAATGTTTATAAGACTCCTCTATACATAATGTTTATAAGACACCTCTATACATAATGTCTATAAGACTCCTCTATACATAATGTCTATAAGACTCCTCTATACATAATGTTTATAAGACTCCTCTATACATAATGTCTATAAGACTCCTCTATACATAATGTTTATACGACTCCTCTATACATAATGTCTATAAGACTCCTCTATACATAATGTTTATAAGACTCCTCTATACATAATGTCTATAAGACTCCTCTATACATAATGTCTATAAGACTCCTCTATACATAATGTTTATAAAACTCCTCTATACATACTGTCTATAAGACTCCTCTATACATAATGTCTATAAGACTCCTCTATACATAATGTTTATAAGAGTCCATATAGTCACGAAATAGAATAGATAACCATCACACAATAAACTTTTGGTCTCTGACTGATTTGTCCACCGAGTTTCTGTAATGAATATCCAATAGTATTTGTTTTATTACGATTCAATGGTATGCTCTAAATGTGCGAGCTCTGCCTAGTCGTCGTTAACAAGTTTTGAGCAATCTTGGGCTGGTGAAGTTATGTAGTGGAGGATGAAATCACTTTAATTAATCGCTGTTAATATCGACGAAACTATCACATACATATATATATTACAAATGAATAAGACTAAATATTTATGAATAACCGGTAATACCACTTTTTGTGGTATTCACACAGCGTCGGGCATTTCGCCTTCCACTGAATGTAGACGTTTATCAGGAATACAAATTCACATGCGGTCTCCAGTCAGCATGTGTATCACGTTTTTGCAAATGACATACAGTCCCTAGTATTTGCAAATGGTCACCGATCTCGTACTGTTGCTTGACTTCGGTGAGCTAATGGAAACTTGTGTGTCAACGTGATAATGCTAAGCATTAATTTATCATAAACTGTTTAAAGTGACTCGTTGGAATGTTGAAGATGACCCTTTGGTGTAAAAACACCGAAGGAAACATGCTTAGCTGGTGAAAGAAAATGGTATGGGGAGATGTAAGTTTTAAGTAATATATTTGAATAAATAGACTTTAGGTTTGGGATTTTTTTAGTTTTTAGATGAGGATTGATAATTTGGATTATTTGGATTATTCTGACTACTATTCTGGTCTTGGCTGTTATTCTCACAGCGTTTCGGGGGATGTAATCCTCGACCTTCTTCAAGTGAATCTTGTGGAACTCTGAACTCTTTATAACGAACGCGGACATGTGATGGAACGGATAAAAGTCTTAAATAACAATCAGTCTTCTATAGGTTGAAGGTCC
>OY744552.1:24873444-24878444 GCA_963556195.1 Sepiola atlantica | reverse complement strand
CAGATTCCTGTTGTAAACTGTCATCACAAGTAATTCGAGCTTGGTCAATCCCATCAATCTTTCCAAATCCTCTCATACGGTTCTTCATCTCTCAACTGATAATCATTCCATCTCATGGTATTTTGCCTTGAGTAGTGGCGATTCTAGCGAGAGAAAAATATGATATCAACTTATTTGTTATTTATTTATGGTCCAAGCAAACTATATATTATAAGAAATTCCTTTTAAAAGATTTATGGAATACTTTACCGGCTCGCTGTCGCAAGGTTTACTACTTGAAATACTTGAAATATTAATTTAAAATAATAAACATTTACTTTGTTGTAAACATGAAACAAAATCTTTTTCATTTATTCATATATATAGATAAACATTAATATTTTGCTAAATTCGATACACATTTATTTATCTTTTGCATGTGGCTGTAAAGAAAGGAAAAGAAAGAAGAAATCAATGTGCCTTTTCATTTCCAATTTATAAATATATCACAACTTGTTTAAAATCAAGTCGGTATCTTTAAATAAAATAACATTTGAACACAAATGCTAAATATTCTAAATATGTGTCCGGGAAAGAAAAAAATATTTCGTAACATAACTATTTGTTATATTAAAATCATTAAATAAAAAACAATAACAAATAATAGTTAATTAATGAAATATCCTTTTTCAAAACGGATATGCAAATTAGTTAACCTTACGACTGCTATCGCATAAACATAAGTAGTATATAAAAAAGATGGTGCGTCTTCTGTGTAAAGTTGAATCCACTTTAACTTACCAGTCTGGGATACATCCTCGACGATCAGTCCGACAGAGGGTGGTCTGCTGTGGCATCTGCTGTGACATCTGCTGTGGCATCTGCTGTGACATGTGCTGTGGCATCTGCTGTGACATGTGCTGGCCCTGCTCTGTCGGGCTGAGGTATGGTTCTGTTCAGCCTCAGGACATCCACTCTCCAAGGCTTTGTTTTCACTTTGAGAAGATGTTAGTTTATTTCTAATCGCCCGAGGCGCCTCTACCAGATAGGGCTGCTCAGGCATTTTGTAGACGAACATGCGCTAATCCTAACGTTGTTTTTGAAACCCATACCTAACCGTATGTCTAACCTCCTATGCGGTAAATAAAGTAAAGTTAGAATTAACTTGAAAGAGGGCGTTTTGACTTTACCGTTCGTGCAAGAAATGGGCCCAACTTTCGCATTTATTCATTTAGACGACTATTTGACTTAAATGAAATACCTTTATGCATCGGTATTACTGCATAACGGTCGGTATTTCTACTAAGGATCAGAGTATCTGCAAGTCTCGAACTCAGCTGATCTCCACGTCCCGCTGAGCGATCCTTACGCCACACAGATACTCTGGTCCTGAGTAGAAAAGCCGACCCTTGTATAAATGACACAGCGTTTACGCTCACCATTCAAGTCTAATGATAAATGAAACCGAAGTTGTTGTGAACGGGTCAATGGTCGGTGTCTGTTTACAGAACAAGCCGTTTTATGTGCGTTTAAACAGTGACACTCCTATAATTTCGAATAGGCGTCGAAATATAATCATTCAATTTACGTTAGTTTTTTCCAAGGCCGGTTTTAAGCCGATTTGACCGATATATGAGGTACAAGACACTGAAACCGTAAAATGAAGAAAAATATATTCTTCCTCGTGATATTAATGTATTATGTTTGATGAATTAACAGTAAATGATAGTTACGCCACGTCTATCAATATAAATAGAAAATTATAGTGAAGAGTCTTCTTTGGAATTAATGTGAGAAATCCTGTTCGTAGGGAAGACAACTTTATTTAACAGGAACATGGGAATATAAGGCGAGTTTGCTCGACAGACAGGCTTAGGCTGAAGACAGAATATTTCGTTCTAGAGCTCAATATCTTCTTGCCGTTTTCTAGCAAAGGACGAAAACTTAGCGTTTTATCTTCACAGTGTCTCGCTCAGGAACTGGTTTGTCTCTTCTCGTAAACGAGGTGGATGGAAACCGATGTCTGCTGAAAGTCTCGCACATGCGCAGAAGTGTTCGAATTGCCCAGTGCATTTCTTAACATGCGTGTTTCTCCAACCGAACTACGACGAAATATTACGCAAGAGATTGCATGTACATACAAAAGAAATAGATCTTCGCCATGCAAAACTGCTACAAAACATAAGATTTACAGAATTCCTATATGTTTTCTTTGTCCTGAGGATTTATTTAACAATGCCAATAACGAGCGCATCAGGGGAAAAAAGTTCTTCAAAGCTGAAACCAATTAAAACATACTTGAGGTCTTGATTTTACAACATTTGCAAATATAAAACTGAAAAGTAGTCTGTTTCGAAAAAAGTATTTATGTAATTACCTTATCAATGTCAGTTGCGAGATGAAGAACCGTATGAGAGGATTGGTAAAGATTGATGGGATTGACCAATCTCGAATTACTAATGAGGACAGTTTATAACAGGAATCTTTTGACACTGGGTTTGTAGACGAACATGCAAGAAAGGACTCCCGTTGTAACGTCTTCCACAGACAGGAAACCCTTGATTCCCTGCAGATTAGAGCAGGGGCGTGTTCAAATCCAATGGCACACGAAGGAAGAAAGGAAAGTTTTTTTGCAGTTGTGGTAACAAGACGAGTTCTTGTTGTGAATGTCTTACAAGGAGGAACTGAATATTGGAGCTCAGTTGAGCATCTTCTATGGAATAAAAATAGAGTAGAGAGAGACTACAAACATCTCTTCTGTGAGAAAGGGGATGTTAGGAAAAGAAGAGATGATCCCCTGTGATACTATGCACTGTCTCCCCCCAGCCAAGACCCCGAGCAGGGAGGGGGAGGGTGATTCATCAATGCCCATAAAAGCGGTCGGAAGTAGGATGAGCCATTTTCTGCTCATCATTCACTCTGAGAGACGTTTAGGATTTTCGGTCCTGAGTTAATATACTAGAGTAGGGAGGGTGATAACATGGTGAACGAACCTACACTAAACTGACCCCTAAAGGAAAGGGGTAATTAATGAGAGGATGGTATTATGATGAACGCCTCCTCTAAAGAAGGATGATTTAATGCCTAGGAGGATGTTATCATGTGGAACGAACATATACTTCACTGAACGCCAGAGGAGTAAGTAATGACTTACAGGATGGTATTATGATGAACGCCTCTCCCCCATCCAACAAACGGAGGAATTAATGCCTGGGAGGATGTTATCATTACAAAAGAACAGATAGTACACCAAAGAAGAAGAAAATCATGGAATGATAGTATCAATTGGAAATAACATATACTATACTGGCCCGCAAAAATAAAGGAGGTAATACCTGGGGGGATTACCCCATAAAAAGAGAATGTGAATCCTATGAGTATGGGGTCATGTCAACAACACAGATACTACACTATTCCCATCTTTCCGTAAAAAGGAGAAGGTAGTCCCTTGGAAGATTGTATCATGACAACAGGGCAGATACTACATTACCGGCTCCCTCAACGGAGGATGTAATACTTGGGAGGAGTACCCCCACCCCCTTAAAAAAGAAAAGCTAATTCATGGAAGGGCAGTCTTATAGCAACAGAACGGATACTACAGTACCCATCTTCATTAAAAGAAAATATAATAATCGATGAATTAAGTTTTGTTTACATTCATTTGAAAATGCTTAGCCATGAATACATTATTTTTATAGTTCCTTTGGCCTTTTGGCTAAGATCAAAATGTAGTATCTGTTCTCAGCGTGCCCGCGATATCATACGTTTTTCTATCGACGATAATATTGCATGTTACAGAATATTAATTTATTAGAAGCTATTTATAAAATAAATATGCAAATTAAAAATACCTCAGGCTATTTGTGGGTGTTTGCAGAGATAAGACGTCGGAAAACCGAGGCCAGGACGCAACCCACAGTGTTGAGGATACCCATGCAGTTGCGCCAGAGAGTGAGATGAAACTTCCCAGAATAAAATTCCCAGCAGTTCGGAAGAATGGTGCATGCTTGACCATATAACAAGCAATGCATTATATTAAGAATTAGATAGAAAGAAATATGATCAACGGTTGGACAATGTGGTCATGTTATATACCGGATTTGTATGGCATTGTAGGGTGGGAAAGAGAAATCTACAAAACCACCAGTCAAGAAAAACAGACGACAGAGAGAGATGGAAAACTTAAGAAATAAAGTGAGGCTGGGTGAAAAGAAATATCATATGGTGATATAATAGAAAGTGTCCACTGTATAATTATCTCTGTGAGAGCAAAACTTTTTTTTGTACTAAAACTATTCATGAATTATCGCCATTGAACCATTTGGATAACTTAGGAATGTTATTTATTTAGGTATATAGTTATTAATATTTATTTTATTTATTTATTTAGCTATTTTATTTATTTTAATTAATTTATTTATTTGAAAAAAACATTTCTCTTCGATATAAGAGAACGGTTTCATACAACAAAGACGTAAAAAAAACAAAAAACAGACGAGACGCTGAGTCATCAAACAACACGTGAGACGACGCTAAGCCGTTGAAAAGTCAGTTGTTTTTATTTCAGTGAACAGTTAGATTGAAATGCGATTCAGATAATGGGGCCTCACATCAGTCAGGGGAGGGTGATACGCAAAAAGCTGTCGAGAGAAATGCCCTGAAACGGTGCGTATTCTCTTCTGATGACCCGACATTGTCTGGAGACTGAAATGGAGTATTCCATCAGTAAAATATCCGAGGAATTATATATATATATACACGCCCACAAGGTAAGCTGTTTCTTCCAAACAACAATATCTTCTGTTGTCAGCTCGCTTTATAGCGAGTTTCTGCTACTGTTCCGGTATCTAGTTTCATTAAGTCAGTGTACATGACGTCTTTTGTGATGTCATCAGACATGGGCGTTGACAAAGAGGGTGACGTCATCCTTTTGTGACGTCATCCATCATGCACGGACTCAAACAAGCAAGTAAGATAACAAAAAGGAAAGGAAGATCCGCAGCGTCAATCGAAGATGTAGT
>OY744552.1:24850944-24868444 GCA_963556195.1 Sepiola atlantica | reverse complement strand
TTCACATTCAAACAATCAACTATTTAAAAGACCAGTTTTTTCTCGGGTTACGGAAGGTAATTCTTGATCGAGTTTCCTCCTATAGTTTCTTCCTTGATGTTGAGAGAACGAATTATCAAGGGAAGTAACTCTCGAATAAGTTATATTCTATTTCGTCTGTGCAACAAATATCCAAGGATTTTAATGTATTATTATTATACGAAAACTGAGTTAATCAACGTTTGTTTCCCGAAATTTGTTTTCCTATATATTTACTTCTTCTTTTGCGTATGCGTTAATTCCGAGCTACGACGGTCTTCGTAGTGATGGATGTTTGTCTAGACTTGACACAATGACATGAATGATCCGAGTGAAAGACGGTTTCACAGAGATCTTTGTGCAGGGTGTCTTCCCATATCATCATCGGCTTTCTCTCGGTCGCTTCCCAGCGACTTCTAATGCAAGGCAAGTTTTGCGACAGTTTCGCCATCGTCGTTAGCCTCAGCACATGTTCAAACCACCTGAGTCGCCATTCTCTCGTCTTTCCCTCAATCGGTGCAATGCCATGGCGCCTTTTGATATTCTCATTGTAGACATAGTGGAGCCGTGTAATTCCAGACATCCAGCGGAGCATTTTGGTTTCACAAAAAAAAGAGAATTTTCTCTCCGCCTTCCTCGTTGTCGGTAAGCACTCGGAGCTGTACAAAGCGACTGACCTCATAACAGTCCAATAAATCTTTTACTTTAGATGATCGCTGATCTTGATTTATTCCTATATATTTTAATCACACAAAATGCATGCTAAAATATGCAGCAGGATTGCAATGTATTTATGTTTGTAAAAACTTCACTTAAAATGTATAACTAATAGAGTAACGTTTTTTCTTACTATATTTTAGTCTACCACTATTACGCCCTTATTTTGTACGCTATCTAATTCTCTCCCTTCTGACTCTCTCTTTTTCTGTCTCTCTCTCTAATACTCTCTCTCTCTCTCTCTCTCTCTCTGTGTGTATCTGTCTCTCTCTCTCTTTCTTTCTCTCTCTCTCTCTCTGTTTATTAACGGTATACAAAATCAATTTATCTCTGTCTCGTCAGCGAAGAGCTGTAAATAGTTCTCAAGCGAATCACTACGCCGAGCTCATTGATTGGTCCACTCTAAACCAATTTCATCTCATCTAATTCTACACATAAAAAATAGTCCGTCAATTCTACATATCTCTATATTGCAATTGTCATATTTCATCAAATTGAGAAAATAATAAATAGTGTTAGAAGGATAAATCGGAATCAGAATCGAAAAATTCGCAACTTTTTTTCTTTTTTTTAACTTAATTTCCGCTTTCAAAAACGATTCTTTTTAAAAAATTAAACTTAATTTTCCGTTGCTAGTATTAATGATAAAATGATAAATATTTACTGTTATTAAACTACCAATAAAACTAAAAATCTTTAGATCATAATACCATTAAAATACGATGTAAATTTATTTTACTTGTGTAAAAAAATGAAACTTTGCATAAATTCGCTTAGTAACCTTTAAATGAATGCAGTTGATTTACAGGGTTCGAAAAATGTTTTAAAATTAAATAAAACATTTTTGTCAAAATGAATACTGACAAACATCATTGATAATTAAATTAAAAGTAAAATAATAAAATGTTTTCAGGCTGTGCACACGTAATCGCCTAAAAAATAAAACATGTTTCCTCCTTCTTTTACTCATAATAAACTTACAATGTAAATAAATAAAATTTGTATTTTGCTGGCTTATTTTTTTCTGTAATTTTTCCCTATAATTTGTAAAATAATACATACCAAAAAATAGAACATGTTTCCTCCTTCTTTTACTCATAATAAACTTAAAATGTATTAAATAAATAAAACTTGTAGTTTACTGGCTTTTTTTTCTGTAATTTTTCTCTATAATTTGTAAAATAATACGTACCAATAGTTAAGTTGGTAAGACAAAACTGTAAACAAAATCAAACCATTTTTTCTTAATGTTTAGTTAACTAAAAAATGTATTTATTTTCAAACCGATATTTTTTAAATTTAAGCATTATAATTTTGCTTCTCGATTTGAAAATAGTTGATTAAATTGATTCATCGATTAATGTTTGCTTCTTTACAATGAAAATAAATATTCATTAATTGATAATTAATTTAATTTTCTTTTAAAATTCAAGAAAAATATTTTCCATAAGATGGCCGAAATATATCAATAAATTATTTGTCAATAATCAACTTATTCAGTGTCAAATATTCAATGAATGCCCTAAACATTCATACAAAATATCTAGCTAAAAACCCTTCAGGGTTAAGAAAATAATATTAGGTGGGTAAAATTATTGGGGTGGAATTACTCTGCGGCGTCAGATTAGTCGAAAGACTCTTAGAAGATCGCGATAAACACATAAAGTCCTATCACACTAAAGGAAATTTATTTATCTACAAGTTTACCAATGTGCATAGTATTTTTTATAAATTATTGGTAAGATACAAAAAATAAACATATCCGTTTGTATAGATTTTGTACAAGCGTAAAATTATACTAAAAAAACTGACTAAACAAATTGTTAGTGGATTTTTTTTAACATAACTTTGGTATATAGCGTTTACCCTCATGAATCACCGTTATGCTATAGCAACGATCTTAAATCGATTCTATATAATAACCATTTTCGATAGTGGGTCTATAGTCGTGCAAATGATTACTTTTTATGCTGTGGTTGTGTTCTTTCGGGCGCTTTCGTTATTGGAATCGGTAACTGTATCGGAATTTGGAATTTAGAAAAGAATGGGTAATTGTATCGAAATCGGGAAAAGTATTGGAATCGTCTCATCACTAATAATAAGAAAAACAAGTGTGATCTTCTGTAAATAATATAAATATATTATTATCAAACTTTTTGATTGATTATGGAGAAAATATTAATTGATCGAATTTTATATATATTTGCCAAAAATAGTATTTTTTGTGAAATTTGAAAGTTTATTTCAGAGTCCTGTGACACTCTATCAGTTCCAGCTGGCATTATTTTGAAATGGCTGCTGGTGTCGGTGAGTGCTTGCGGTTAGGAGAACAGCTGTAGTCAGCGTGATCCGGGTTGTGACAGTTTTCGTTTTTGCTATGAACGCTTGCAAAGGTTAAATATGGGGTGGCGACGGAGAGGTTGTTGACAACTTTACTTTCTTTTTGCGTGAAGGATTCGGTTTTTGCAGCTTACAGAGACTACCATAGACGTAGAAGCACTTGGCTTATAAAATCAAATTTTAAGAATAAATTATATTTTTCAAGACAAAAATGTCTTATCCATTCTGTACCAAGTCATTTCTTTTTCAGCTCACAGACTCACATTTTTGTCCCTAGAAACAAACAGAACTTTCTCTGGCATAAGCAGAGAAGAAATGTCCAACGACGCTTATCTCCAAAGTTCGAACCTTTTGTGGATATGAAATTTACAACCTGGGCGCAAGTGATTGACGGGGCATCTAGTCCGAACTCATGCGACACTCGTGGCCCCAGTGTCTCCCGACTACTCACGCCACAACGTATTGTCACATGTCTTTGGGGCAACCTAGATTTTTCCACAAGTCACCTTTACGTGACCTATGTAAACAACTATTGATGACGCATGTTTAATAATTCTGTGAGAAAAGATGCAGATGTGAGACGGGAAGTTGCCAGCCGAGTAGAGATCACAAAGGCTATCAGTGATGAACTCCATCTCCTTTATGGACGTGAACAAACGGCCCAATGACTAAAGTCAACGAGAAGTTTCCTCAGCCATGTCGAACCCCTAACAACATCTCAGGAGCAAACAAGACTACAGCTGTGGACCAGACAGCTAGAGAATGCCCCCATACTGACATGGGATTCTCCCCTCCTATAGCCCTCCCTCCCTCCCTCCCTACCTCCCTCCCAGTTGAGAAGTTTCAGTGGAAATCACTCAACCGCCTGAGAACAGGAATGGGGCGATCAAAAGTTGCTATGACTAGATGGGGCTACAAAATTGATCCAATTATCTGCGAATGTTGTGAAGTAGACCATACGATGCAACACTGCCTTATCTGCCCTCTACTGCCCAACGGATGTAGCTTAAAATATCTTGCAGAGTACAATAATAATAATAAAAGACTGTGTAAAAAAGAAGAAGAAGAAGAAGAAGAAGAAGAAGAAGAAGAAGAAGAAGAAGAAGAAGAAGAAGAAGAAGAAGAAATGTTATAATTCGAAATAATTGCAATGGTGGAAACATTTCAACCCCTTGGGTGACAACCAAGTTTTCTACC
The DNA here is from genome assembly GCA_963556195.1 of Sepiola atlantica. Classification (NCBI taxonomy): domain Eukaryota; kingdom Metazoa; phylum Mollusca; class Cephalopoda; order Sepiida; family Sepiolidae; genus Sepiola; species Sepiola atlantica. The sequence goes on along the minus strand of OY744552.1, from coordinate 24,864,172 downwards.
ATTTTATTTGTAAACAACTTTTGGAGAATTTGGGGAAAAATAACTCGTGAAAAAAATTTGGGGAAAAATAACACATGAAAAAAATTTGGGGAAAAATAACTCATGAAAATTGTTTTTTTACTAATAGATCACCACTTATAAAGGCCAAAAGCCACTCGAAGTTTTAGATGTATGTGAAAATAAAAACCCTGCAATGTTTACCAATTTGGTGGGGTGTAGGGAGATGTTCGGTCTCTCCTAGAGGACAAACCAAAATTGTTCTGAGGTGGTCAGTACTTGATTCCTAACTTTTAGTTTAGTTTAATAATAAAATATGGAAACCCTTCCTGAAAATTCAGATACCTCTGTTTTTTGTTAACATTTTAACAATAGGTAATAGGCATTAATTATTAAATATCCCCCAAATTTCACTTACTTAAGAGCATTTTAAAGAAGTTTTAGGGGACGTAATATATTTCAGATTTGCATTAAATTTGATCCACATCATAAGACACCAATTAAGCAATTTATTCTAAAGACCTCTTAAGCTTCAGCTTGGAAGTTTAGACATTTTATCACAAAACATTTTTGTTGATAAAATGGCTTCAATATAAAACTTTTATAAAAAACTGAACATTTTGAAATTTGTACAACGCTCATTTCAAATGTTCTTTGATAACACTTCTCCGTCTAAAAAATACCACTCAGACATTCTGAATAGTTAAATTCCGAACTCTAAAAACACCTTCATAAAAAAGAAACATTTAAAAAAACTGTTTGATTCTGAAAAGAAAAAAAAATGTTTGACCTGGGATGACTATATAATGGTTCAAATTGCATTAAACACCAACAAACAAGCAAACAATCCCGTCTTTAAGTTGTTGTTGCATCGCGTGAAACCATTCTCCTAAATTACTAACGAAACCTCTACTTTTTTTTATATCAATGTACGCGCGTCCATGGTGCCGTTTTACGGTTAGGCACAAATAATTCCCTCAACCGAGATCCTGCTCAGTCGCTAAAAAAAGTTACACACATTAACCACACCCACATCAGAGTTCAGACGTGATTTGTGTGTTTTTATTATTAAAATCCATTTTGTTATTTTTGTTTGCGTGCATATGTGGTAGAAATTTGTCATAGACACCAAATTCTCGTCCACATATGGTCTTAATGTCGGTATACACAGACCTAAAACAAGTCGATACACACCCTACATATGAGATATGCATGTTGAAGGTGTCTGCTTCCTTCGCCATAGAAAGTCGTACAAAACAGCAGCAAAAGTGTGAAACATCGATATTTTATACAACGTCATGTCCTTCAGAATTTTGATGAAAATATATCCATACTATCTCGCCATTTAAGTATGACCCCGGCCAAAGAAACATTAGAGGTCCTAGAGGTTCAGAGGAGCCATATAATAAGTTGAACTTAATCAGCGTCAAATCGCCGCTAACCTCGGGATTCTACTTACCGCTTTTAAGCGAGTGATTGTCCAATTCATCAACGAGTGAAAAATCAATCGTATCTTGCCTAGGACGATTAGTACCCTCTGACCCTAGCCCTAAGCCTAACCCTAACCCTCTGACAGCCGTTTTTATTAGTATTTGTTTCTTTCATGTATGAATATCTAAATTAATAAATGCGAAAGTTGTTTCATTTATCACACCTATATTTACATCAAAACGGCTCACTTTATTTCATTCTTTAATTTTTTTAAAAACCAACAAAAGCTACTCTAAAACGTTTTCATCAGCGCCTTTAGCACCACATCTTACAGAAATTCACGGAAAAAATAACAAGCTCGTCTTAGAGGAACATCCATTGGAGGGAGGGCGTACATAGACCAATATTGGAAAAAGAATAAGTTACAGATATAAAATAGGAATATAAAGATAAAACTGATAATGATAATAATAATAATAATAATAATAATAATAATAATAATAATAATAATAATAATAATAATAATAATAATAATAATAATAATAATAATAATAATAATAATAATAAAAAAACCTTATAAACATTATAAAGATTATTAAGAAAAAATGAAAAAAATAAAAATAAGAACAAAAATAAAGAGTAAAAATAAAATAAAATATAATATAAAAATAATAGAATATGTGAAGGAAAAATAAAATCAGGGGATAAGAAGAAAAATAAAAAATAAAATATCAAATAAAAAAATAAAAATAAAAATAAAAATAAAAGCAAAAATAAAAATAAACATAAAAATAAAAATAAAAATAAAAATATAAAAAATATTAAGATATAAAAATATAAGTAAATATAAAGGAATTAAAAAATTGAAAAATTAAAAATTAAAAAATTAAAAATATATAAAAAAATATATAAAAAATATATAAAAAATACATAAAAATATATAAAAAAATATAAAAAAATATAAAAATATAGAAATACATAAAATAAAGAATGAAGTGTAATAGAGTAAAATAAAATAAAATAAAAAATAAATAAAATATAAAATATAGAAGATAAAATCAAGTAAAATAAAAATGTAAGTGCGATAATCGAAATATAAGGAATACGAATATATGAGCAATATAAAAATATATACATATGCAGACATATATACATACATATGTATATTCATATACAAACGCACATATATACACATACATAAAAATATATAAGAAAATAATAGGTTAATAAAATTATAAATAAGTAAATAAAAATTGTTAACTTATAATATAGAATAAAGGTAAATTAAGAAACTTAGAACTATAAATGAAAATAAGATATAAGTTTAAATTAGTTCAGGGGATAAATGTTGATTATTATCAAGGCTCCTTTACTAGAGGTTTTTTAAGATAACATAGCGTAATGGGATGATTAGGGTAGGAGGAACAGCACATGGGAATGTATGGACAACGGTAAGTTTTAGGGGGAGAAAAGACACCTTATAAAACAGTATTATATGAGAAGGGTCAAGGGTGACTAGGAAAATAAAGGATGTAATATAATAGATTAGCTGTATAGATGGGACTATATTAACATCCGTGCACGGACAGGTGCATGACGACACGTTGACACACCGGTTCCCGTTAGATCACCGAAGTTAAGCGAGCCTGGCCAGTACTAAATCGGTGACCATTTGGGAATACCAGGTGCTGTATGTGATCTCTGCTTATCTCGGCATTGTTTCCAGTCGTCCTGTATTACTACTTGCCATTGGAATCAAGCATTCGTGATTGCGCAACCCTTGCAATTATACACGCGCGGGCCGCCCCTGGCGGGGCACTAATACGTCGGGAGAGAGTCTATCAATATATATAGTAAAATGTTAATACTGTGTGTATATATATATATATATATATATATATATATATATATATATATATATATATATATGCAGAATTAATATTTTTATATTTTTTATATATATATATGGAGCATTAACATTTTTATGCTGTTTATATATATATATATATATATATATATATATATATATATATATATATATAATAGAAATTGGTAGTTTGCTGTAAGCATTGCTGGGAGTAATAATAAAAGTTTTTAAAAAGGTTTAAGGCAATGCGAAGATCCGGGTTGCTGGAAGCTGTGAAGAACAAAAACAGAACAAAACCGAAATAAGTCGGATATAGATCGATCTCCGGCTTATTTCGGTTTTGTTCTGTTTTTGTTCTTCACAGCTTCCAGCAACCCGGATCTTCGCATTGCCTTAAACCTTTTTAAAAACTTTTATTATATATATATATATATATATATATATATATATATATATATATATATATATATATATATATATATATATATATATAATTATTTTTGCTTACAAGGACAAGTGTTTCATGATAATTACTGTCGTTCAAAGGATTCGAACCCAGTTGAAAAGTCATCTTTGATCTGCAGCCTGGTATTCAAACTTTAGTCGATCATCAATTAACATGGGAAAGAAGATAATTTAAATTCTATATGATGTTGAATCGGCGGACATATACCGTAAGCTTAGTGTTCAACAGCAGTGGCCGGAACATCGCATTACGCATAGATTGACAGCTTATTATAAATTATCCCAGAGGCCCAATCCTTGTAGAAGGGGACAATAACAATATTTTTTATATAAATATTTATTATTTTTACCTACAGACACATATATTTAATGCTTATGCAATCTTTAGTATAAGAGATGATAATTACTGCCGGTCGAAGGATTCGTTTATGTTTGCAATTTGCTATATATATATATATATATATATATATATATATATATATATATATATATATATATATATATATATATATATATTGGTACAGAAAAATTAGTACAGCATTCATACCGTCGGTTTCAAGCACAGAAAGACTTAGCCATCCGGCTCTCTTCAGTTTCTGTTGTCATCAACAGAAGCTGAAGAGAACCGGATGGCTAAGTCCTTCTGTGCTTGAAACCGACGGTATGAATGTTGTATTTATTTTTCTGTATCAAAATAACTAAATATTACGCTCTTAATTTTTAATTTTTAACTTTAATTCTCAATTAATTCCTGCTATATTACAAAGAAGTATATATATATATATATATATATATATATATATATATATATATATATATATATATATATATATATATAAATGAAGGAGAGTGGAAAGGAATTAGAGAAAGCAAAAGCCAAATCAAAATTCAATTCAAAAGTTCAAAGCAAGGTATAATCCGCAAAAAGGCAATTTATTCAAGTTAAATTTTCCTTAAGCCAGGCTTTTCAAAGATCAAAATCTTATCATCAGAGGAAGTCGCTGGGATAGATAAGTTGGCAATGGCCAAGATTTAAAATTTGAAAAAATGAAATAAAATAAAAATTGTAGGGAAGGAAACGTAGGGCAAAACTGTGCCAGGGTGCAAGCAAATGTCCGATTGCCAAAAAGTCCGGTGTCGATAAGATCAATAAAATTTGAACATTCTTCCAAGATTTCGCAACCAATCATTACTGGGTGTACGATCGTTTCCAAGATTTTTTATGGAAATATTTCATTTTATTTTGGAAATATACACACACACACACACACACACACAGACACACACACATATATATATATATATATATATATATATATATATATATATATATATATATATATATATATATATATATATATGTAGTATAGGACAAAGTCCCAACCACAACTATTTGTATGCTTAACGTGTATAACTATTTTTAAACGGATTGTAACATATCAATGGTTTGTGTTATTTATTTATAATTTTATTGCACTATTTTCCTATGTATATGCAATAGTGTTGATGATATTAACCGTAATTAATTAAAGTGAAAAGGGATAAATTACAAAAAACTTTCAGTAAAATATTATGTACATTAACCCTTGAATGCTTTTTGGTTTCAAATATGACACATTTCAACAAGATTCCTATTTAATATAATGTTCAACGAAAATGTGTCAAACTGTAACTTGTTTCACATATGCAACAGCCTGTTGGCAAGTGTGATTAGGTATTAGTATTGTGTTGCATCAGCACACCTGCTAGATAGGTAAGCAGTATCTTCGATGTCAAACCTATATAAAAAAGGTTAATTTTTAAGGGAGGTCATTTAAATAAGAACTAATATATCTAGAAAGAAAGATATACCGACGATGTATACGAGTAGTAAAATAATTTCATAGAAATAATGGGAAGGTGTCTCTCCTCTCTCCACCTCTCTCTCTCTCTCTCTCTCTCTCTCTCTCTCTCTCTCTCTCTCTCTCTCTATCTATCTATCTATCTATCTCTGTATCTCTCTCCTTCTCTCTCTCTGTCTCTATCTATCTCTCTCTGTGTCTCTCTCTCTCTTTCTCTCTCTCTCTCTCACACACACACGCACACACACACAAATTAACTCTCCTCTCTCTCACACACACAATACACATATCCCCTCTATCTAACTCTCTCTCTCTCTCTCTCTCACACACAAACATTAATTCTCCTCTCTCTTACACACACACACAAACACACACACACACACTCTCTCTATTTCTCTATCTCTTTCTCTCTGTCCCTGTCTCTCTCTTTCTCTCTCTCTCACACACACACGCACATACACACACATTAACTCTCCTCTCTTTCTCTCACACATACACATTAACTCTCCTCTCTCTCTCTCTCACACACACACCCTCTCTATCTATCTATCTCTCTCTCCCACACACATTAACTCTCCTCTCTCTCTCCCTCTCTCTCCCACACATACCCTCTCTATCTATACCTCTCTTCCACACACATTAACTCTCCTCTCTCTCCCTCTCTCTCCCACACACACACACACTATCTATCTCTATATCTCTTTCTCCCCCCCCCTCTCTCTCTCTCTCCTGGGTTGTCATTAGAAACGCCAATTTGTTTTTAGTTTTTATTTCAAATCAAAAAATTATCAACTGGTTTTCGTCAGTCATGTTGATGTGAACTTTTGCAATATGATAAATAAATAGATATTACGCTCCTATTATTATATAGCGCAAATAAAAAGGTAAAAGCCATGAATCTATGGGAAGATAATAGGGAGCTTCACGAATCTATTAGATCAAGCGAAAAACTTAATCCACATCACCGATAACAAATGGCACAATTATAGAAAGTTAAATGTTAATAAAAATAATTCATTATTATAAAAACCTAAGGTACATAATAGAAGTTGACGGTTAATTTTTATTATGACAAATAAAGAAGTAAAAATATTAAATAAAAAAATGTTTATATAAAATACCCAACTAGAAAATATTAAATTAAATTAAAGACATATAAAAAATTATGAAAATATAATATATATATATATATATATATATATATATATATATATATATATATATATATATATATATATATATATATGGTTAATACAGCAAAAGGTATAAGAGGCAACTAATATCTTTAATTAGTGAAAACTCATGAGTTAAGGACTTCAAAGTACTTTGCTTGAACTTTGAATTCTAATAAAATTTGATTCGCACCTTATTTTATTCTTTCACTTTATATATATATATATATATATATATATATATATATATATATATATATATATATATATATTAAAGAAGGAAAGATAAAGATAAAAAATTGCATAAAATTACAGGAAATTACATGTAATTTTATGTAATTTTATGTAATTTTATGTAATTTTATGCAATTTTTTATCTTCATTTTTCCTTCTTTAAAAGTGATTGCTCTACTCAACGTATTGAGCTTTACGTTATCGCGATAGATCACTTTACGATACTTCACTTATCGTTAATTCTATTATCATTAGTATATATATATATATATATATATATATATATATATATATATATATATATATATATAACCATATATTAATAAAAAATAATTTGTATATATATATATATATATATGAATCAATATTTATAAAATGATATAAAAGAATATTAAAATATAGAAAATAAAAAAGATAAAAAATAAATAAGAAATGGGAAATTTAATATAGATAAATAAAGATAATGGTGGTGAATTATGAATTTTCATTTCTAATTATAGTAAAAGAAGACCTTAAAGAAACACAAAAGAAAATTTAGTTGGTTTATACAGGGATGATGGACTAATTATCATCCCTAATAGTGACGGCCCCATGGTATCCAAAATACATAAAAAAATAATAAGAGCCTTCAAATACCTAGGATTTAAAATAGACATAACCCCAAATTGTAAAGAAGTTAACTATCTAGACATTACACTAGACTTAAAAAAGGGGACTTACAAACCCTTCAACAAAGATAATCACACACCATCATATATCAATATTAGATCTAATCACCCGAACTGCATAATCAAACAAGTACCTAAAACGATTAATACTAGAATCAATAAACTTTCGGCTAACAAGGAAATTTTTGAAACAAACAAACATTTATACAATAGAGCGCTAGAAAAAAGTGGATATAGCGATAAACTCAAATATATCAAGAAAGAAAATAAAAATAAATCCAGGAATAGAGGCCGTAAAATAACATGGTTCAATCCTCCATACTGCCAACTATCTAACATCAACATCGGGAAAGTATTCTTGAACCTAGTAGATAAACATTTTAGCATGAATAATCCACTCAGAAAGATATTTAATAGAAAAACCATAAAAATTAGTTACTCTTGTACCAAAAACATGGATAAAATAATCAGCACCCATAATCGTAAATTACTAAACAATTCTAGTAAAAATATGGCTACAGTAGATAAATGTAATTGCCAAGTTAAAGAGAACTGCCCACTGGACGGTAACTGTAAAGTTGAGTGTGTGGTGTATAAGGCCACTATTCATCCGGAAGATAATAACAGGGACAATAAAGTCTACATCGGCATCTCCGCGGGTAACTGGAAACAACGCTTCTATGACCACAAACACTCTTTTAACAACCCAGATCTCAAGAACAAAACAGAATTAGCGAAACAATGGTGGCTTCTGAAAAATGAGAACCGGTCCCCGGTGGTTTCGTGGTCAATACTATGCTTTTCGGATATCCCAAATGGATTTAGGCAGAGATGCAATTTATGTTTAGAGGAGAAAATAAGAATCCTAAAATACGACCGCAATAATCTTTTAAACAAACGTGATGAATTGATGGCGAAATGCAGACATAAATGCAAATTTAAAATTACCAATATCTAACAATCTGATAGACCTCTAGACTTGTAACAGTTAGATACCAAATAGATCAGTTACGGTAAACCCCCATAAATATTTACATTAATATCTGTTATGAACATGTAATTACTGACCTGGTGACATTAGTTATAGTTGTTTTTCGGATGTATGCATATACGAGTGTACATTAAGATATTCGTGTATTCAGTGTACTTATTTGAAATAAGATAGCATTATATTTGCTATGTATGCATGCGCGTGCGGATGCGCGTGTATGCGGGCATTAGTGTATATGTATGTATGATAAAAATTAGGAACGTATATATAAGTACATTTGTTTTGGTATGTATATATATGTGTACATGCATGCTTGTGTCTGTGTATGTGCTAGCATGTATGTGGGTGTGTGTATGTGTGTGTGTGTATGTATGTACTGCATATTTGCCTTATCAATGTGTGCGTATATTTAATTAAACTCTTACCCCGGTTATTAAAACTTTCCAGGCCGTATGTATTATTTTACTTATGGGTATGTATATGCAATTTAAAACTTTCCAGGCCGTATATATTATTTTGTATATATATATGTGTATATGGGTATATATGTGTATACATGGGTGCAGGTGTAGGTGTGCATGTATGGGCATGTGCGAGGATATGAGTATAGGTATGTGTGTACGTATGCGTATGACTGAGTATGTATATAGGTATGTGTACAGGTGTGCACTTGTGTATGTCTATGTATACATATATATGTATCTCTATTTTGCACATCTGTGGCTATGTGGGCATGTGCGTATATAGGTATGTATAGGTATATGTGTGTATGTGTGTGTATGTGCATATGTTTGTGTGTGTGTGTGTGTAGGTATGCATTCATTTAGTAGGGATGTTCTTTAATGAATACTTAAAGACGAAACACATTTATCTTCGATGTCTTAAAAAATTTTTAATTCAAGGTAGTAGGTACGGGGGTATATATGTATGTATGTGTGGGTGCGTATGTATGTATGTGTATATATATATATGTATATGTGTGTATGTGTGTATATATATATGTGTGTGTAGATGTAAGTATATATGTATGTGTGTGTATATGTATGTATACATGTGTGTGCGTGTAGAGATAGATGTGTATATATATAGGGATGTATGCAGATGTTATTTACTTAAAATAAGATAGCGAATTAAATTAAGTGTATAATATTATCACTAGACAATATTAGATTAGAGTTAATTATAGGCTTCCATAGATTATAAACTAATGTAAGATGAATTTGTGAAAATCAGAGTATTTTTAATTTTCAAATTAATTCTAATTCGAATCTAGAGAAAATTAGGGCACGAGAAGTGTCAACCGGCCGATGACACGAGACTCTCTCGTTTCGTTTGCCGGGTAAAAAACCTCGGTGGCCTTGGTAAGCTGAATTTCGGGCTAGCCAAAAATTGTGTGTGTGTGATGTTAAGAATAGGTATATGTGTGCGTATGTATGGAGGCGTATGTCACCAGGTCGGATATGTAGAAAGAATATGTGCGCTTAACCCAGACGTTATTATTTAATAAAAATAAACAAAAAAAACCATAAGATCCCCTTAGATTAATTTAGTTAAATATAAGATGTTAATTCCTACTCGCTCTATGTTGGGTGTTCAAACCGGCTGCTACCACCACTCCCTCTGATTGTGTTTGAAGTGCCGAGGATGAATTCAATTTTCTATCAGTATCAAAAATGTAATTGTTAAGTTGGATGCTTGAATAAAACCGCAAGGTTGAAATAAATTATTGCATCGACAATCATGTAATTTCGTGTTATTATATTTTACGTTATTATTGCTCTGTTTACCACATTGAGCTCTCTTACCCGGATTTCTTCCTGGAATTATTCCATTATAACACTATATATATATATATATATATATATATATATATATATATATATATATATATATATAATATCAAATAAGATGAGATTAATAAAATTAGAACATTACTTATATCAGTCCCATCACTAAAGCACAATAAATTGTTGGCGTACGATCGTTTCTAAAACAATTTGCAGTTTTATTTCGTACTATACTTTCGATCATTTCAAAAGGTCTCCTCATTAGCGAAATATATATATAAAACATCAATTTAGATCATCTTCAATGAGATAGCTTTAAATATCAATCAAAAAATCGCAAATATCATCTCAATATTTAGTAAAATTGAGCTCAATATATTATATATATACATATGTGTGTTTATATATATATGTGTGTTTGTATATATAAATACATATATATATATATATATATATATATATATATATATATATATATATATATAAAAATGTAAAGTTGGTTTGTTCGTTTCCCATGGAAATATACTTCCACTATACCATTACCACTGAAATTTTTTTATAGCAATTCCTTACATCCGAGCTATGTTTTTATGTTATTAACATAATTTTTACTTTACACATAAAAAACACTTTTTATTACAATTCGTTCGTACTAAGTTGCACTTCCGGTTTACAATCCGTTTCTGCGAACCTGCATGTCCAACTTCACTTCCAGATTGACCTTCCACCTCCCGCTGTCACGTATCTACTTCGTACGTAAAAAGTGTTATTATTATTTTTTTCTTTTTCGTCGGCTGAATTAAATATTTTTCTAGCACCAAACAGTAAACACGAATGTTATTTTGTTTTGTGTGAAGTTAAATATTTTATTAAAAATAAACACAAAATTGTTAAACATTTTTTTTGCCTGCGTTTTTTGTTTATTTTTAAATAATCTAACTTCGAGAGACGATCTTTATTTTAAACAACAACAAAACAAAAAAACAGGAAGTTGTGTGAATGTCAATTTTTTTTGTTAAAAATGTGTTAATTCGTTTTTGGTTGTTAATATTTGTCTTTTTTTTCCTTCACCGCACAAGAAATAATGAAATATGTAATAAAGACCTCTTCAGTCTCGAAAGACAATGGATACCCCCTGTAAGGGTGTCTGTCTACATTTAAGCAAGTGTTGCGCAATCTCAACCTGCTCATCACGTGAATGAGTATATAATATAGTACACCCTTTTTATGATTGTAATGAGATTGTAATGTTTCTTGATAAAAACGAAACGGAATTTCTTTTTTGTTTGTGTGTTTACTACAGTTACAGGCTGTAACTTACAGCTGTTATGGATTTTTTGACATTTCGGTGACAAAAGGGAAATTATTATTTTTTTCTTTTTCGTCGGCTGAATTAAATATTTTTCTAGCACCAAACAGTAAACACGAATGTTATTTTGTTTTGTGTGAAGTTAAATATTTTATTAAAAATAAACACAACATTGTTAAACATTTTTTTTGTCTGCGTTTTTTGTTTATTTTTGTTTAAATTTATTAATCAGTTTTTATGACAAAAGGGGTTTCTTATAAAGAATGAGCATCCAGAGTATTTCAATACTTTGACGGAGAATCCCGAGGCAATCCCAAAAATGGTCGAAGCAGTTTACGATTTGAAATATATATATATATATATATATTTTTTTTTTTCATAAATTAAAAAAGAAAATTGGTCATATGTCCCTTCTTACCACAAACTGGTCTGAAAGGTGTGATCATTTTACGTTAAATTGATACAGGAAAGTGATGCCCTACTCTAAAGTCGGTACTTATCCAGATTAGGACCCAAGCTAAAATCGACTTGGCGTCGGTTAGGGTTAGCTTGGGTCCTAATCTGGATAAGTACCCTAAGGTCTAATATTTTTTAAATTCTTTTATTGCGGATATTTTTTTCAAGCTGTTTACATGTAATCGCCTTAAATCTATATATATAAAAATGTAAAATTGGTTTGTTCGTTTCCCATGGAAATATACTTCCACTATACCATTACCACTGAAATTTTTTTATAGCAAATCCTTACATCCGAGCTATGTTTTTATGTTATTAACATAATTTTTACTTTACACATTAGAAAACACTTTTTATTACAATTCGTTCCTACTAAGTTGCACTTCCGGTTTACAATCCGTTTCTGCGAACCTGCATGTCCAACTTCACTTCCGGATTGACCTTCCTCCTCCCGCTGTCACGTATCTACTTCATACGTAAAAAGTGTTTTCCTTATTCGTTGTTTGTTTCCCTAAACAAACGTTTACACTAATACTTACTTAACAAACGTGCGTTAATTTCATTACCTCTCTACTTCGATGTTTTTAAAACCTGCTTCCTTCCTCATTTTCTTCCATTTAATCATGCTTCATCTCTAAAAAAAAAACAACACTACTTGCATTTCTTACACAACCCTTACTCGCGCGTTATAATTGATTGTTTATTTTAAAACCAGTTATCTTTATAAAATTATTCATTCCTACTGTTTTATTTTTACAGGTAAGATTTAATACATAAACCACGTGCTTTAAGTTCATTTCGCATCTACTCATTTTTTTTACTTTAACCATGCTTCCTCTCTAAAAAAAACAAAAACTCAACGTGCGTTAATTTCATTTCCTCTTTACTTCGATGTTTTTAAAACCTGCTTCCTTCATCATTTTCTTCCCTTTAATCATGCTTCATCTCTAAAAAAAAAAAACAACACTACTTGCATTTCTTACACAACCCTTACTCGCGCGTTATAATTG
>OY744552.1:24778444-24845944 GCA_963556195.1 Sepiola atlantica | reverse complement strand
GTTTTCATCCTACCTATAGCTTCTTTTAATTTCAAGACTAAGGCCAATAGGCATCTCCTGCTTTTGTGATAATCATTATTTCGTTCTTGTTAGCTCTTTACATCAAGTGGCTTCATGCCTTGTTTAGCGTGATTTCCATGAAAAAAACAGAGCTATTATAAAGTAAGTTGAGACAAACAAAATAAACACATTATTTATATAAGTTTATGCCAAATATTCGCTGTTTTTTGCATTCTTGGAACTGATATAAATAATGTTCTAATTTTGTTTATCTAAACTTACTACACACACACATACACACACACACACATATATATATATATATATATATATATATATGAGAAAGGCAGGATGAAGGTAAAAGGGATGTATTTTTATATATTCATCAACGTTTCGTCTTTATTTTTTAGACTTCTTCAGGATGATAATATTAAGAATAATGTCATGCAAGTACGTGAAAATATTGGGTTTACATGATGGGTTGATGATAAGAAGTAGTAGCCACTGCTGATAGCAGTAGGACCGGGGTCTGGGCTTAGTGAAGTCAGTAGCATGGAATGAAATAAATGTGGATGGTTCTGAGTGGAAAAAGTGGAGGGGTGGGGTGAGCGGGAATAATTTGGATGGCGGTGAGTAAAGAAGTGGAGGGTGGGGTGAGCGGGAATAATGTGGATGGCAATGAGTGAAGAGGTGGAGAGATGGGGAAAGGGTGGGGGAGGCTCTGTGATTTTGGTGAGTGGGTAATGTCATGGTTTTAGAAAAGATCTGAAAAAATGAGGTGGTTTTAGAGTGAGAGGGATGGGTGGGTGAGAGTGTGAGAGAAGTGGTCGTGATGATGAAGTGGGTGAGGGGAAGAGGGGAGATGTGTTTATAGTGAGTGTGAAATATTTAAAAAGTGGGAATGTTTCACCAGGTGGCTATGTCAAGAATGTGAGGAATGAATGAGTTGGAAAGTTAGGATTCGTGGTGAAAGAAGATGTGTTTATAGGGGGTGTGTAAGACTGTATGTGGAGAAGTGGAGAGGTGGGGGAAGAGGAGGGGGCTCTGTGATTTTGGTGAGTGGGTGATGTCATGGTATTGGAAAAGATTTGAAAAAATGAGGTGGTTTGAGAGTGGGAGGGATATGTGGGTGAGAGTGTGAGAGAAGTGTCCGAAAGGGTGAAATGGGTGAGGGGGAGATGTTGTTGTAAATTGGAAGGTTTGGATTCGTGGTGATTAAGATGTGTGTGTGGGGTGTATGCGGAGACATGTGTGTGAGTATAATAGAGATCAAAGAGAAAAATGAAGGTTATCCATGATCTAGGTTAAGATTTTGTTTAGTAAGGATAATTTTGCTTATTAAGGGCGATAGATTATAGAAGCCATTTCGTTGTTTGATGGTGTTAGAGGCGGTGATAGTGCGGTTTCCAGTAGTCTTCGCCGGGCTTTGTTGTGGATGTATTTTGTGATTTGGGCCTATATATATATATATATATATATATATATGGGAAATGAAAAAGGAAAAACCAAAAGGATGTGTTATATATATATATATATATATATATATATATATATATATATATATATATATATATTCATCAACGTTTCGTCTTTATTTGTAAGACTTGTTCAGGATGATAATATTAAGAATAATGTCATGCAAGTACGTGAAAATATTGGGTTGACATGATGGGTTGATTGGAAGAAGTAGTAGTCACTGCTGGGAGCAGTAGGACCGAGGTTCGGGCTTAGTGAAGTCAGTAGCATGGAATGAAATAAATGTGGATGGTTCTGAGTGAAAAAGTTGAGGAGTGGGGGTGAGCGGGAATAATGTGGGTGGCTGTGAGTGAAAAAGTGGAGAGGTGGGGAAAGAGGTAATGATTAGAAAAAACGGCATAATAATATTAATTATAATAATAGTAATAATAATAATTGTAATAACAATAATAGTACTAACAATACCAATACAACACATACCATTCTACATCCCCACGACTATCAATAATAATTTTAAAAACAAATTAAAATAATAATAACAATAATAATAATCATGATAAAAAATAATACTAATAACGATAATAATGATAATAAAATAATAATAATAATAATAATAATAATAATTATTATTATTATTATTATTATTATTATTATTATTATTATTATTATTATTATTATTATTATTTACTCACTAGGAGTTATCACACTGGTCATCGTCAGTGATCGCCCACTGCCAACAACCTGTGGTATTCCCTGGAGTCTGAGTGGCAACAAGTCTCCTCAGACTTCCAGTATGCTCCACCTCTTTTCGTTCATCACCGCTGATGACCTTGCGGTATCGCAACAGCCACCTACCACCGATTTCACGGTGATAAAGGCCATTGGTCTCTTCTGGGGCCCGGGTGGCAACTTGCCTCCCCAAGCTCCCAGAGCTGTCCGCGCTCTTCCAGTGGAGGTTTGGTTTGCGCTTTTCCTCCTCGACCCTCTGTCCATAATTTTCGTGGTGTCAGCCTATGCTTGCACCTCTCTCTTGCGGTTGTATTTTCCCCGGATCTGTTGTCTTGTGCTTCCATGTGTTTGTTCTCCATTCGTTGCTTATGTGGGTTGGTTTCCGCATTCGAGGACATTTCTCGGGATTATAACTGTTTTAATCATTACTGTCCTTTGTATGGTCTCAGTTATCCCTTTGATTCCTATTTCTCCTAGTCTTTTCTCCATGTTTTTGGGGACTGTTCCTAGTGCTCCTATGATTATTGGTGTTATACTGACTTTCTTCATGTTCCATATTCCTTTCAATTCTCTGGCAAGTTCAGTATATTTGCTTCTTTTTTTCTGTCTCTTTGATCTTCACTCTGTAGTCCGCTGGAAGTCTACGCTTTTGCAGGATTTTTCTTTCTTGTTGATTATTATCATATCCGGTCTCCTTGCTGTTATGGGTTTGTCTGTTTGTACATTCATATCCCATATGATTTTGTGTTTTTAGTTTTCTAGTACAGTTTCTGGTTTGTGTTTGTACCGTTTTTTTGCATATTCAAAATTCAGTTGTTTGCACATTTCCCGGTGTACTTCTTTCCCCACGCTGTCATGTCTGTTCTTGTATTCCTTTTGGGCTAGCTTGCTGCATTCACTTATTATATGATTTATCGTTTCGTCTCTTTGTCCACACAATCGGCATTTGCTGTTTTCCTGGGTTTTATCTATCTTTGCTTTAATAAAGTTTGTCCTAATCGCATTGTTCTGTGCGGCCGTCAGCAGAGATGTCGTTTCTCTGTTCAAGTGTCCTTTTCTTAGCCATGCCCAGCTGTTCTCATTGGCTTCATCGCTTGTGAGTCTTATAAAGCGTCCATGTAGTCGTTTTTCTTCCCACTTTTCCTTTCTTATCTTTTTGTTTCTGGTTTCAGTGCTTCCGGAGTTGTTTGTTGGGCTGGTGTCTCTTGCCGTGGTGATCAGTCTTTCCGTGTTCTGGGTTACATATTTTTCCAGCTCTTTTTTGGTGTCTTCCACACAGTCTTCTATACTTACCAGTCCTCTACCTCCTTCATTTCTTTTCATGTAGAGTCTGTCCGTATCGTCTTTTGGGTGCAATGCATTGTGCATAGTCATTAGTTTTTTAGTCCTCTGGTCAAGGTGCCTGAGTTCTTCTCTGGTCCAGCCTATGAATGGTCCAGAGTATCTTATTAGTGATACAGCCCATGTGTTTATCCCTTTTACTAGGTGTCTGCTATATAGTTTAGTTTCTAAGAGTTTCCTTGTTCTTCGTAGATATTCTTTTCCAATCTTCTCTTTCATTTCTGTATATTTGATTGTGTCTGCTTCCAGAACTCCCAGGTATTTATAACTATCTTGTTCTCCTAGCGCCCTCATCTCCTCTTGGTTGGGGAGTTCTATACCTTCTGTCGTCTTCAGTTTTCCTCTTTTAATCTCTAGCAGTGCACATTTTTCTATTCCAAACTCCATTTGGATATCCTGGCTGAATATCCCGGTTGTATTTATCAGCTTTTCCAGTTCTTTTTTGTTTTTTGCAAACAGTTTAAGGTCATCCATGTACATCAGGTGGTTTATTCTTTGTTCTGTATCCGTAAACCTGTATCCGGCATCACACTTTCTGAGTATGTAGTTGAGTGGCATCATGGCTATTATAAGCAATAGTGGTGATAGAGAGTCTCCTTGAAAAATGCCTCTCTGTATTTTGATCTCAGACAGGTGTTGTCCTCCGGCTGTCAGTTTTAGTCTCCATGTTTCCATTGCTTTCTGGATGAGATTAATAATCCTGCCTGGTATCTTGTATATTTTTAAGCATTCAATTATCCATGTTTGGGGGGTTCTGTCGTAGGCTTTCTTGTAGTCAATCCATGCTATGGTTATGTTCTTTTGTCTGCTCTTCACCTCCTTCAGGGTCTTTTGATCAATGTATAGTAGATCATGTGCCCCTCTTTGTCCTTTCCGGCATCCTTTTTGTTCCTCGGGGAGCAGTCAACATTTGTCCAGGGATTGGTAGATTTGTTCTCTCAGTTGTGCTGTGAGAATTTTCCACATTATTGGTAGACATGTTATTGGTCTGTAGTTGCTGGGGGTCGTTCCCTTTTTGGGGTCCTTTTGTATTAATGTTGTTCTTCCTTCCGTCATCCATTCTAGTACGTCTGTTTTGCGGATACATCCACTCAGTTTCTGCGCTAGTCTTCCATGCAGGGTCGTGAATTTTTTAAACCAGTATGCATGTATTCCATCGTGGCCTGGTGCTCTCCAGTTTGCCATTTTTCTTAGGTTTTCTTGATCGTTTCTTTGTTAATTTCCGTTTCGGTTCCCTCTTCGATTTCCTGCAGTTCATCTTTCATGTTTTTCAACCATTGGGCATTCTTGTTGTGCTTTTTCGGTTCTTCCCATATCTTGCTCCAGAATTGTTTTGTTTCTGTTGGGTTCGGTTGCTCTGTTTTCAAAGGTCCTGTTCTGTTTGCTCTGTTCTGATTTGTACCTGTATCGTCTCAGTCTTCCTTCTATTGCTGCTATCTTTTGTTTTATTTCTTCATGTTTCTCATTTAGTTTTTCCTTGCGTTTCTGATTTTTGCTTCTTAATCGTTTCATGTCCTCC
Source organism: Sepiola atlantica (assembly GCA_963556195.1). Taxonomy (NCBI): domain Eukaryota; kingdom Metazoa; phylum Mollusca; class Cephalopoda; order Sepiida; family Sepiolidae; genus Sepiola; species Sepiola atlantica. The sequence goes on along the minus strand of OY744552.1, from coordinate 24,840,879 downwards.
TTCCTTCTGTTCACGGTTTTAGCTTCTTTCCGCAGTTTGGTGATCTGGGTTTCCAGTCTGATTTCCCATCCAGGTTTCGTCAGTCCTCTCTTTTGCCCATTCTCTTCGTTTCTTAGTTTCATACTTACCGATTTTGCCCCTGCATATATCAGGTTGTTTAGGTCTGTAATAGTTTCTGTTGGGATGTGTGTGAGGAGTCTGTTTACTCTTTCTGTTTCTGCTTTTAACTTCTTCGTTACTTCATTCCTGAGAGATGGGAGTTTTGTTTTGTTTTCTAACATGTATCGTCTAATGTTCACCACTTCACTTGCTTCTTTCTCGTTGAGTTCTATCTCAGCAGGTTCTGTGGTTCCGCAGTCTTCTGTCTCATCTGGTTCTGTGATTCCGTAGTCTTCAATCTCTTCAGTTTCAGTGTGTATGTTTTGCCCGTCCTCTTCCTGTGGTTTCTCCTTCGGTGGTGTTTCTTGCTCCGTCTCGCCATTAACCTTCTGTCTGATTTCCGTCAAAACCATCCTCGCTTGAGGATCTGTCTTGCTTGATCTGCTATTCTTTGTTCCGTTGTATGGTAGTCACTAGCAATGTCCCAGAGATGTTTCATTCGTTTTCGGTAGCCTCTTTCTGTAGGGTAGCGGCTTTTATAATAGCACTCCATCACCAGTCTGTTCTCTTTCGTGGTCCATTTCTTTCTATATCTTTTCAGTTTGCTGTTTTTGCTCTGGTTTTCCTGTCTTTGGTCTGTGTCCTTGTCGTACCTGGAATCAGAGAGGTTACTTACCTGGTTCTTGTCCGTTGTCTTGTTTCTGAAATGAGAAGGGCCAACATTCGCAGGATGCGGACCGGGTCCCCCATGTTGGCTAACGAGGGAGCACCTGCCCATCATGACACTCAGGTCTTTCTCCTGAGTCCCCATTATTATTATTATTATTATTATTATTATTATTATTATTATTATTATTATTATTATTATTATTATTACAATAATGATAACAATCATAATAAAAATAATAATAAAAAGGTTATTGGTAATAAAAATAATAAAACAAGAATTTTTAAATAATTATCAAACCACTAATGAGCACAGTGATATCAGTATTGTTTTTCTAAGAAATAATAATAATAATAATAATAATAATAATAATAATAATAATAATAATAATAATAATAATAATAATAATAATAATGCAGGACCCACTTCTGGCAGGGGAATGAACGAGGCTTCCCAAGTCGTCATCCAGCGAAACCCTTGAAACACTAATACTAGAAGTAATTGGACTAAGGCCTTAAATAGAATTGTGATGAAATGTTACTTGGAGAATGATCTTCCCAAGAGACAATATAGACAACGAATGAATCAAAGCAAGCCCGTGTGATTAGAATAAATGAATGGTTGAAGAACTAAAACGAGAAATCGAGAGATAAGACATAGGCGTGCTTATGGAGATCAATAAACTTGATGTAGTTGCAAAATGTCTAGAGTAGAAGTAACAACTAACTCTGAGAACGAAAATATTGTAACTCATGGTAATCAGCGATGAAATCGTTAAACGCATGATAGAACACGGGATGACAGAAGAAGATATTGATATTTTCAGATTGTTAGACGAGAAGCTAAGAGCTGGCAATTTAGAAAAGCCACCGAACCTGCGATTTGTCAATAGGAAAAGACTTAAAAAGTGAATGAAGTCTTGACATTTTTTTTATTAGTACATAATCTTGTTCAGTGTAATAAAGTTATCAAAGCTGCTGTCAATACTGTGTGAAAGCTATTCGGAATAAGAAGTAAAGAAAGAGCCATGGTGGTTGAAATGTTTAAATTGTCAGATAAAATAACTCAGAAAGCATTTAAGTAAAGTGCAAGCTGTCGGAAATGTCAAACTCAAAAGTCAGAGTTCTTGTGAAAGACTAATCCGTAAGTTTTACATACACCGAAAAAGTTTCAAGTGTTCAATTGAAGAACTGAAACAGCGTGTCGTAGCTAAAACTGCAAAGTTAAACGCTACAGCGACAGAATTGAGCAGTATCAGCAAAATAGACTTTTCTGAAGGAGAGGGTTATAAAGCTTTCAAATTGGAACGCACCCAGACCTGACGGTGTTTAGGGATACTGGTTTAAAAACCTTCCGGCTCTTCACCCATTTCTTGTAGCAATGATAAATGGCTGTTTGACAACAGGTAGCTTTCTTGAATGGCTGACAAAGGGTACTACAGCTTTGATAATAAAATATAAGACAAAAGGGGGTGAAGTGACTAACTTTAGACCAATCACTTGCCTCTCAGTTATGTGGAAACTTTTTACTAGCATATTGCCTGAAAGTATTTATGGTCATTTGGACCAAAACAATTTGCTGCCTGAGGAACAGAAAGGCTACCGAAAAAAGATCACATGGCCCCAGAGATCAGCTTTTGACCGATAAAATTATCCAGGGAAACTGAAAACGAGGAACTATTAACTTTGGATAGCTCATAAAGAAGCCATTTGACATGGCGCCCCATTCATGGATACACAAATGCTTGAAGATTTTACGAATAGCTATTCAACCAGCTTTAAAGAACAGCATGAAGAATTGGGAAACTAATTTAACTTCATAAGGTGTTACATTGGGTAAAACGAAAATCAGGAGAGAGATTTTCCAGGGTGATAGTCCTTCCCTTTTGCTTTTTGTCATTAGTTTGATCCCGATGACACTTCTCTTACATAATGAAGGATATGAACTTGGGAAAGGGCTTCCTACAGTCAACCACTTACTATTCATGGATGACCTTAAAGTTTTTGGAAAGAAAGAATACCGACTTGATATCCTAATGAATACAGTTATATTATTTAGTGACGACATACGAATGGAATTTGGCCTCACCAAATGTGCTATCGTTGTTATAAAAAGAGGTAAACTTATTCACTCAGATGCCCTTTAACTCCTAACAACAGATCTGATAAAGAATGTTTACAGTGAGAGGGGCTACAAATACTTGGGAATCTTGGAGGCAGATAACATTAAAAACAAAGAAATGAAAAACCAGATCACAGCTGGGTACAACAAAAGAGTAAGGGGTATTGTTAAATTGCACCTCCACAGTCGAAATATAATATAGGCTATCAATGCTGGGGCAGTTGCTATTATTCGATATACTGCTGGTATACCTGACTGGAATGTAGATGAATTAAAACACGGAAAATGCTTACAATTAAAATCAGTTAAACAATTTAAATCGCAGAGAAAGGATATGCCGAGCGATTGTATCTATCTATAAATGATAGTTGTCGAGGTTTAGGGATAGGATCGAAGATCTCGTGAATATAGAAGAAAGTTGTCTATATAAATATATCTCTGCAAGAAATGAGATTCTTCTTCGTGAAGTGAAAAGAGAGGAAATACTAAATTGGGGTGAAAAAGAATCAAAGGTCGCAAGAGAGAGGGTTCAAATCATTTGGAAAGAAAGCATACTGCATTTAGAGATAATAACAGATAGAGTTGGTTGGTCAGGGGTGATCTCAAAAGATTTACTGAAAGCACCTTAATGGCAGTTCAGGAACAAGCCACTCGCACTAGGTCCATCAAATATTACATTGACAAAACTGCAGAATCACCGATGTGCTGATTATATAATAGAAAGGGAAGAAACCTTAGCGCATATTGTATCTGAATACCATATGCTAGCACAACATCAATATAAAAAATGGAGACACGACAAAGTTGCTCATGTACTACACTTCATGAATTGGACCACAATGAGAAGTAGTCTGGGCATAGGTCAGAAGTGGTACGGAAGAACTACAATGTCAAACTTCTTTGGGGTATGCTCATACACACTGATAAGGTTCTTGAACATTCCAAACCCGACTTAATCTTTCTAAAATAAAAACAAGAAAACTTGCTTAATCATTGATATAGCCTGCCCCTTCGATACCAGAATTCAGGAGAAAGAACACAAAAAAAAAAAATATCAAGATATAAAATAGGAATTAGTTAGACTATGGAAATGTAAAGAAGTCAAGGTGATTCCCGTTGTAATTAGAACGAGTGGAACAATAACGAAAAGCCACCATAAATTGCTTAAACAGATTGACGAGACAATTTCTTTTCCAACTCTACAAAAAGCTTGCCTGTTAGGAACGGCTAAAGTGTTAAGGTACAGCTTGAATGTTGAAAGTCAAGAGAATTGACTTGATGTTCAAAAAGAAAAATCCAACTAAAAACATCCAAAAGTTGAGACTACTATGAAATAATAATAATAATAATAATAATAATAATAATAATAATAATAATAATAATAATAATAACAAAAAAACAAAAAAAGAGGGGAGGGGAGTAAAAGTAATAATATTAGTAGTGATTCAATAAACCCAGGAGAAATTTAAGGAATTAAAATATACAGATTATAGAGACTATTCTATTTCATTTGAGAAACAAATTAGTTTCTCAAGTGAAATAGAATACGTCCATAAGTAGATAAATGAATGAATAAATAAGTAAATAGATGGGTAAATAAATAATAAATAAAATACAGAAAAATAAAATGAGATAAACTAAAATGAAAAAACTAAAATAAATTAACTAAATGAATGGGTAAATAGGAAAATAATTAAGAAAATATGTAAATGGGTATTAATCATAAATACTAGGATGTAATGGGGGGTGTATGGGTAGATGAAAAAGACAACAATTTACCTCGTTTCTAGTACCATAGCGTATGTTAATAATTAAATAAATAAACAAATAAAATAGGAGATAAATATGTAAAGGTTTATATATATATATATATATATATATACATATATATATATATATATATATATATATATATATATATATATATATATATATATATATATATATGCATCATTCCTTAATATAAGTAGAATGTCTGTGCTGTCATCGCCGCTTTAAATGTGTTTAAACTACCATAGTGTATCAACTGTTCAAATATTGGCCGCGATGTTTAAGACGTTGGATTGGAGTTGAAAAATACTTATAATCCAGGGTTTCGAATTGTGTGACCGGTAGTGAATATTCATACTTCTACGCCGATGAGTCTCGATTGAAAAGAGACGAAACGTATACGTCCGTAGATAATAAACAATAACAAATATTTTTCATATATATATATATATATATATATATATATATATATATATATATATATATATATATATATATAAATTTGGGAAGTTCATTTTTAAGCATCTTTTGAATTTTAAACATAAAGATAGAGGCAAAATCCCTTCATAAGAAACCATGTGTTAGATGCAGATATTTTTTATTAAAATAAAAAAGAAAAAAGAAAAACATTTTTTTCTTCTTCATCTTGACTTTTTTATCTAATATTTCGCTTGATATAACAAGCCTCGACAGAGCTTTAGACAAATAAAAGGTATTAACCTTATTTTTTTCGTAATAATCCTTCCTGGTCTTGTAAAAGTGGTAGCCGATGTTGTGGACTAACAGTGCAAATGTCTCTTTTAAATTAAACTTAAATCGCGCATGGTCGCTGGTAGGTATACATTTGGGAAAGTTCATTTTTTAAGCATCTTTTGAATTATAAACATAAAGATAGAGGCAAAATGCCTTCATAAGAAACCATGTGATATATATATATATATATATATATATATATATATGTATATATATATGTATATATATATATATGTATATATATATATATATATATATATATATATATATATATATATATATATATAAAAGACACTAGTATATAATATGTGGAGGGAGAGTGATGTACGAAGGGGGTTGTCTATTTTAGGAAATAGGGTAGAGACTATAGGATAATGGGTTGAGTTGAGGTTTATGATTTTTAATTGTATTTTATAATGGTACTATAGGTTCAAGGGGTTGTATGTAGGTTACTGCGAAGGTGTGTCCTATTATGCCTACAGTTAATTTAGGTTTTATGGTTTTTCTTTAAAAGTTTACCTCTATCACTAGATCTAATTATCTCGAGCATTTCATTTAGGTATAAGTAACAGGTTGAATTTAGAGAACAACAGGTGCTACTTTTTCTAATTGTGTTCCATTTAACTATTTGTGATTTATTATTATTGGTTAATTCACAGTGGTATTTAAAAAGTGATGTTTTTTTAACTCTTAACTAAAAGTTACAAATGTTTATTTCAATTATTTTGAATTTGACCATGTGACCTTCTGCTTTTGAATTTAGATTTTTTTCTTTTTTTTTCATCTTCTTTTCATTCTTTTGCAATATTAACATCTAAGTGAAAGATCAGACTTTTCCTCCTGGTGAGATCTTAGTTTCTAATAAGAAATGATGGATAACATCGACATGCCAGTGTAGCGGTTTTTTGTACATGTGTGTATAAATAAAAAAATATATATAAATAACTCTATTTTCTATTGAGCACTTTTATGTAAGGTCGATTGAAATTATTTGGATTTTTATCCTATGGATGTTTATTTTACCTGGATTACTATATATATATATATATATATATATATATATATATATATATATATATTAAAAAAAATATTAAAGTGTTTTTTCACCTACAGACCATATTGTTTCAGGTGTTTACCCTCATCAGTGCAGCAGTGGCGGTTTTAAGCGGTAGCATGCGATCGAACGCAGTTCGTAGATTCAGGCTAGAATTATGAGAAACGTTCAGAACACACGGCCGTCAGCAATTGGCACATACAGCAATTGAAATTGAGATACACTTACTCGGGGAGGCAAGGGGTAGAGTACTTGCTACCTACAGTGTTCAATGATTCACATTTATATATGTACTTGTGTATCTATTTATATATGTACTTGTGTATCTATTAATGTGTGCACACGTGTGTATTTTATATAAAAATCAGATATTTATGCATGAATAGGTTTGTAAATAGATTAAAACTTTGAAGTGTCAAATAGAGAAGAAAAGAATTCAGGCTAAGTAGGTAATAAAACAATGAAAAAGGCAAGAATAAGAAGGCAGGTAATAAAAAAAGAATAAAAAAGATAGAAACTAATTGAAAGAGTTAACAAGTAAAGAATGTAATCCGATACTAATTCATTAAAAAATAGCTCATCCCCAAAAAAGAATTATTTAAAAGGAAAGTTTTCCAAATCCATCCCACTTCTCTGTTGTCTTTGGTCTGAAGAGGTTCACTCTCTGCGAAGAGTACAACCGAAACATGTATGCATATATGTAACCAATAATGTTTGTATAAATAAAAATTCATACTTAATAACAGCTCTACTTGTTATTGAGCACTTTTTATAAACACTTGAGTTTCAACGGATTTAAATCTACATGAACTAATACAATACATGTTCTATATATATATATATATATATATATATATATATAAATTTAGGATTAGTTCAGAGAAGTTGATCCAATGTGTGCATATACAAGTGTTCAGTATAACACGTAGCGTTACATATTTATTTAATATCAATTTTATTTATACAAACAATCTGGCTACACATTTACACACATATTTAAACTGGTTTTTTTTTCATTCTCCTCTTTGCAAATGTGTATTGATTTACTCCTCTCCAGGAGTTAGGCACAAGGCCAGTTTTTATCTTACTCCCACAAGTAAGATGTGACGCAAGCTCGGGTCGGGAAAGTGGGGTTTAAAAATTGCCTGGGCAGCCCCGTCGGCATTCCCCGGTAGAGGCGCCTCAGACAGTAAGCAATAAACTTACTCCTCCCCAAAGAGGGGAGGCAAAGCCTGGGAAGGTGGACCTCCCAGAACTGCACAGGACAGACCCATTGACTGGCGTAAATCAAGACCCGAAGGCCAAGACAACACCAGTATGGGGTGCAGTATCCATCGGAACAGATACTACACTTTGATCTTAGCCAAAAGGCTCTTTGCAAATGTGTGCCATATATATATATATATATATATATATATATATATATATATATATATATATATATATATATATTTGTGTGTGTGTGTGTGTGTGTGTGTGTCTGTGTCTGTGTGTTTAGCGAATGGAATAGTGAATAAGAATGATAAAAAGACAAGCAAAAATAATAACAAACGATATTTTGGTCGATTCAAACGACACAACAAAGATTAAGGTCGTTTGAATTGACCGAAATATCGATTAGCTTTAGAGGTGTGTGCGTCTGTTATTAGTTGTATTTGTCTGTTTTCTAACTTGTCTACTATTAATATATTAAACATTTTATTTTCTCTGAAATTTTATTTTATTTTTAAACTCTCTTATATATATATATATATATATATATATATATATATATATATATATATATATATATATAGTGCATCAGGTGATATTGAAAAGAAATCAATAAAGTGCTCGATCGCATAGGAGTGAGAGCTAAAATATGTAACAGTTTTCAAATATATATATATATATATATATATATATATATATATATATATACGCGTTTTGCTTATCATAAAACACACACAGACACACACACGTAGGATTATTGGGCTTTTTCCATTGGTCAGTTTAGTGGTAACCCCTCCATCGCCCTGAACCAACCGTTTAGCTATTTTGTCGTTAACTTCCGGGTATAAGTCAATTGCGTGAGCTGTTTTATCTGTCACGTTGACCCAATACTGACAGTTCCTCCCCCTCCTCTCCTCCTCCTTCCCCCTCCTTCCCCCTCCTTCCCCTACTCCTTTATTAGTCTTCATTTTTTCTTTTTGTTTTCGTTATTTAAATGTAAACGTCTTTCTTTTCACTTCTCTTCTCTCTTTGTTCGTATGTGTGTGTGTGTTTTTTTTTTAAATAGTTGCTTTTGTTATATGTGTATGTGTATGTATGTGTGTGAGTGTGTGTGTGTGTGTGTTTGTGCGTGCGTGTTTATGGTGGTGGTGTCGGTGGTGGTGTAGGTGGTGGTCATGGTACCACTATCCTACATCTAAACAGATAACTTGTTTTCCAATAAGGATATAGATCACCCAACAAACAAAGAGGAAGACTTTACTGAAAGTAACATTTAACAGTGGATCATGAAAACAGCGATAACATAAACTGACACCGCCGATCTATTGCAACGCATACAATGGTGTATATTTGAAAAAAAAAAAAAAAAGAAGAAGGAAAGAAAAACAAAAAAGAAGGAAAGAAAAAAAAGAAGGAAAAGAAAACAAAACAAGTGTCCACATTCACAAACACTAAAACTACTGCTACCGCATTTAGTAGGGCACCCATTTCAATAGGATCGTAGACGTATCTCTACTAGTGGTACTAATCCTTCCACACTAGTGGTACTATTAACGATATATGATATATCTACAGTGTGAAACCATAAATAAATAATCCTAAAACCAAACAAAAAACAACGTACACTCGCGGAGAAAGGGCGGGGAGTGGGTGTCCAACACCACGGATTAACAAAAAAATTCAAACCTATGGACACAAACCAACAACATTGGAATGTTAACATGAAGGTAATCTTTGTATTATTTATTTATTTTTATGGTAATCATTACGATTACCGACATAAATTATTTCTAAGGAAATATAGTTGGGGTTTTTTTTGTTTTGTTTTTTTTCTTTTGGCCTTTTGGCTAAGATCAAAGTGTAGTATCTGTTCCGATGGATACTGCACCCCATAGACTTGTATTGTCTTGGCCTTCGGGGGCTTGATTTACGCCGGTCTATGGGTCTGTCCTGTGCAGTTCTATGAGGTCCACCCTCCCAGGCTTCGCCTCCCCTCTTTGGGGAGGGGTAAGTTTATTGCTTACTGTCTGAGGCGCCCCTACCGGGGAATGCCGACGGGGTTGCCAAGGCAAATTTTAAATGGCCTGAGTGCTAACCTCTCGGGAGCTGGCTTTTCAAACCCGACCTTGGGTCACATCTTACTTGTGGGAGTAGGATAAAAACTGACCTTGTGTCTAACTCATGGAGAGGAGTAAATCAATACTCATATTTGCGTTAAAATATTAGTATTTAAAAGAGGTTTTTAGAAATGTAATTTGCCGTAAATAGTGATTGAGTAAAATAATCCGCATTCAGCCATTACAGGAAATAAGTACATAACCGGATTATTTTACTCACAGTCTCTATTTACGGCAAATTGAATTGCTTTAAACTTCTTTTACATATTATTTTTAACGCAAATAGGTCACAAATGAGTAGGTAAAGCAACACGTTGTTTTGACCAATTTCCCAACGGTATTTCACTTAAAATGATTTATGTTTATTTTGTTAAATTAGTGGCGATCGTATCTTCAATTTCGAATCATGAACCCCTACTAGAATATTTGTTATTTAAATCATTTATTTAATTTGCACCCCCCCCCCCACCCCTCACAAGGGTCAAATCTAATCGCACGGTCAGTTTTTAATGTAGGGAAAATCAAGCTCCTCCTACTCCACAAAGGAGCACTCTGGATTGAAATAGAGAAGGAATTCTTCTCCCCGACCGAGAGTGTGACACAAGGTCGGTTTTCAATGTGAGGCAAATCTAGTCCCCTCCCCAGATAGGGAGCACTCTGGATTGGGACAGGAATAAAAATTACCTTATTCTAGAAAATTTCTCTCCAAACGACCGAACACAGAGGGAAATGTTTGACACAAGGTCGCTTTTTAATGTGGGGAAAATGCAGCCCCCCCTCCACATACACAGAAAGGGGCACATAAAAATTGCCTTAATCTAAAAGGATTACCACCTCCCCAATCGAACACAGAACAAGTACTACACTTGTATCCTTGTTCGCGTGCCGGATAGAATAGTACCTATTTACTTACCTGCTTCACGAGAGCAAGGTTTGACAAAAAGTCGATTTTTAATGTGGGGAAAATCCAGTCCCCCTCACACACACACACACATACACACACACACACACACACACACACACAAATGACGCTCTTTGAACAGAAATAACAAATTCCTTAATCTCGAAGGAATTCTCATCTCGCTGACTAAACACTTTGACTTATTTATTTGCTCAAAATATAAGAATTTACATTCGAAACAAATTCGGTACAATGCCATCAAAAGTGTGGAGGAAGTGGAGGTCGTTGATCACCCTTGATCAAAAATACAACCAATGTCTAGCTGACTCTTAACTAAAATACCACATTTACTCTAGCCGACTCTTAGCTAGATCATCTCAGTCACTAAAATACCACATTTACTCTAGCCGACTCTTAGCTAGATCATCACAGTCACTAAAATACCACATTTACTCTAGCCGACTCTTAACTAGATCATCTCAGTCACTAAAATACCACATTTACTCTAGCCGACTCTTAGCTAGATCATCTCAGTCACTAAAATACCACATTTACTCTAGCCGACTCTTAGCTAGATCATCTCAGTCACTAAAATACCACATTTACTCTAGCCGACTCTTAACTAGATCATCTCAGTCACTAAAATACCACATTTACTCTAGCCGACTCTTAGCTAGATCATCACAGTCACTAAAATACCACATTTACTCTAGCCGACTCTTAACTAGATCATCTCAGTCACTAAAATACCACATTTACTCTAGCCGACTCTTAGCTAGATCATCACAGTCACTAAAATACCACATTTACGCTAGCCGACTCTTAACTAGATCATCTCAGTCACTAAAATACCACATTTACTCCAGCGGGCCATCTTACTTCAGATATCTCCAAATTTGTGTGACATTTTCTATTTTATAAATACATATATTTACAGAAATTCATTGGATTAAAAAGGGGAGTGGAAGAAAGAAAAAAACAAACTAGTTAATAAGACCCTCCCAATCTTTTCTAAATAATGGACCGACCAATGTTTTCCGGTTTGTTGAGAACCAAAACAAGCAGGTCAGTGTCTATATGGGAGATGGATCTGAGTGGGATAAAAAGAATAAAACCGGGATGGAGTTTGGAACTTTGCCCCACCCTTAACGACAGCGAAGTTTGACACAAGGACGTTTTTCAATAACCGAGCACAGAGCAGATATTACACTTTGATCTGGTATTTAAAAAATTGCAAATTTATTCATTTTTGTTCTTATATTTACGAGCGATGTGGTCGTTCTGATCAGTATCGTAAATCGATCACCGAGGGGGGGGGCAGCATTGATTTCTTCTAATTAATAATATATTTGCAGTATTATTATCGATGAAGCACTACATTTTCACTTTATAGAATGTATTTATTCTTTTTGTAAAACTGATTTGTTTAATTTTTATGTTTATTTACTCCTCGCGGAGTTAGGCACAAGGCCAGTTTTATCTTACTCCCACAAGTAAGATGTGACCCAAGATCGGGTCGAGCAAGTGGGGTTAAAAGCCAGCGCTCGAGAGGTGAGCACTCTGGCCATTTAAAAATTGCCTGTTAACTGTTCGATTATTATATCGATTGATGATTGAACACCAAATTCTCAGATTATGGAAAATAATTTTGAAAATGGAGCAGTATAGTTAACAGCTGAAAATCGAAAACAAACAAAATATACAACATCGACCTGTATACTATTAAAATTCCGAAACTCATTTGAAATTGTAGCTTTTTTTGTTTTTTTTCAATATAAGATTTCAATCCAATATGGCCGACTCATCGTATGTTTTTTGTGTTTTATTTCTAAAAAATAGTTTTATTTTTATGACTTTCATTACCTCTTACCCTAAGTCCGACTGGCAATCCCCGGACGTAGGGTTAGTGGTATGGGAAGTCTCTTTCCTTTAAACTATATTTTAAGTCTGAAATTAGCAAACACAATCGACTGTCATCTTTGATTGACTTGTGTTCGGCAAAGTCAAAGTAATTATAACATATTCAGAGATAATAAATCTTACAACCAGTTTCTATACTTTAAAATTATGCAGGTCGATAGAAAATAAAATTTTAATGTGTTTAGTCAAAGTTATTTCTGTATATTTTCTTTGTTTTCGATTTCTCGGTTGTTAACTATACTGCATGATTGCCGAAAATTTAACTGTGTCAGGTTTATGTAATTCTAATGTAAAACTGTGAAAGTGTTCGTTAAGTCTACGGGACGTAGACTATGAATTGACTTTTAACGGTCTTAACACATACGTCGCGCACATGTTTCCGGGGCTTGATTTAGATTAAAACGCTCCGCTAAATCCCCCCCCCCCTAAAAAAGTGGATTCTACATTTTTAGGCGATTACGTGTGAACACCCTGAAAAACTTGGCGGAAAATTAAAAAACAAATACAATTATTTAAAATTTAGAGCGGGGGACTAGCTTCGCATATAACTTTAAAGTAAAATGATCCCCAACTTCCGGTGAATTCTTACATTTTAAGACAGTTAAAAAATCTTTTATGACTAACCCTAAGCTCGAGTGACAAGGTCGTAAAACCACACGTAATCGTCTAAAAAGTAGAACATCTCCCCACCAAAAATCGCACAGAATGTATCCCCAATAGCACAAAAAATGGTGAATGCCCTAAAACGCTAGAATAGCTCAAAAATGGGGCATCATTTAACGTTAAATTTATATGCGAAATTGAACCCCACTCTTAATTCTAAAATAATTGTTTTTTTTTCTTTCCAAGTTTTTCAGGGTGTTCACACGTAATCGCCCCAAAGGTAGAATCTCATTGTTTTAGAAACATTTAGAGGAGCGTGTTAATGTACAATAATACCATTTCTATTTATTCATGTATTCATTTATTGTTCATATTACCACCCGGACTTAGGATTAGTAGCAGGGTTAAGGAAGAGCATGTGCTTTTAATGTCTTTTAAGTTAAAATTAAATTTAAATTTTATTCTTGTTTAAATCGATTTCAAAATCAGATTTTAGGCCGCCATGTTGATTATTGACCATTTTAAATGGAACAAATGACACAAAAGCATTTGCGTAAATATTGTTATAAATGGCTGAGTGTTACGTTCATCTTAAGATGTTAGTGTTAAAAGTTACAAAACACATGCCCTCATTACTCTTACCACTAAACCTACGTCCGGGTGTCATTATGAATAAGAATAATAAAATCTCTCACTTTCATTTTTTTTGTTTGTTTATGTTTTATTTTGCTTTTTATTTTATTTTGTGGTCCCGCCATTTTCTTCGAGACGTTCAACTATTAGAGAACATTAAATCCCGATTTCACCACGTAAAAGAATCTCCCCTGCTCGAAATTCCGAAAAGACGTTTGACTAAACGCTTTTCTAAAATTTTAGGAAATTTTTATAGAATCACTCCCGGATCCAAATCGAACTCCAAACTATGATTCTTACGTATTTTGGGCCGTTAAAACACAAATTATTAGAGTTAGGTTAGGTTTAGAGAAAGTTTGGAGACGGGAGTGATTCTATAAAATTAGCAGGGGAAAACGATTTATTTATTTATTAACTTGTATTCACACAAAACAAGGCACATTGCCACTGAGACGTTTAGGGACTACAATGATTAGGGGCTAGATTAATAGGGTGCATACTAAGTGAGGAGCAAAAGTGAGGAAAAGTGAGGCAGCAAAAGTGAGGAGTTTGTTCCCCTTACATGTAAATTTCTGCGTATTGTCACAGTCGGGGAAACAGGGAGCAGGAAGAAGATTCCAAAGCAAGCAGTCCGAGGAAATAAGCTATTAGCGTAGAAAGTTTTCTGGCATCTGGGGACGTCTATAGTGAAGAGGTGGGAGTTTGCTACTAGTCGGGTTTGTCGGGGTTATTTACGTTAGGGGTCAAAGTGCAGTAAGTTCGTCGGAGCACATTCCGTGGAAGTACTTGCAAGACAATCACAGGGATGCCACATTGCGGCGATTAGACAGATCCCAATTTAGGTTGACCCCCCTCTACCTTTACCCCTTTTCTTTTTTCTCAGTAGCCCCTTACGTCTACAGTGGCGGCCTGCCTTGTTTGGGGTGAACTATGTTAAAAAAAACAAAAAAACAATCTCGTAACTCCAAAGAGTGATCTACTATTATAACTGTTAAATCTTAAAGGGGCATTAATTATAAATATATTTTTTTAAATATTAAACTGTTTTATACCAACAGACGACGTCGTTTCGGGTTTTCTACCCTCATTTGTGCAGGAGTGGCAGTTGCAAGCGTCGCACGGGCCCGAACGCAGTTCGTAGCTTTAGCCTAGATTCACGTTTCTAACGCCTATGTCAACACCGCCGCGAGAAATCGCCACAGACAGTTGTCAAGTATATGGGTTTTCTCTTTTTGTTTCTTATATAAATATATGTATTTGATCCAAAGACTGAATAATTAAAAGGTAAGAGACTCTTTGTCTAGCCTGTTCACGATGGATTAGACTAGTGGTTGGTGCACCAGCCCAGATGTGGCATCAATTCTCCATGCACGGGCGAATAGTGACTTCATAGAGATATAAGATACTGGCGGGTTTGGGAAATGTATTCAGCCGTAAACTCACCTCGAACCCCACCTATACCCTCTGATAAAGAAATTATAAGTGATTTCTTAAAATATTGGTATATAATCGATGTATCATTTGAAAGATAAAAAAAAAATGTCCTCGATCATTTTACGTGAAACTTACAAAGAAAACTGTGCAGATTTGGCTTGTTATCTAGATATTATGAATCTACTTTTTTGGCCAGGATCAAAGTGTAGTATCTGTTCCGATGGATACTACACCCCATAGACTGGTATCGTCTTGGCCTTCGGTCTTGATTCCGCCGGTCTGTGGGTTTGTCCTGTGCAGTTCTAGGAGGTCCACCCTCCCAGGCTTTGCCTCCTCTTTTTGGGGTGGAGTAAGTTTATCGCTTACTGTCTGAGGCGCCCCTACCGGGGAATACCGACGGGGCTGACCAGGCATTTTTGTAGGCCAGAGTGCTTACCTTCTCGGGCGCTGGCTTTTCAAATCCCACTTTCCCGACCTTGTGTCACATCTTACCTTGTGGGAGGAAGATAAATAAAATGAATCTACTTTGGTATGATATCTACACTGTTGTGCGATCTACACCTCATATTGCAACCAAAACGGTGCAAGATTAAGGAAAACTCTTCTCCTTATTGGTTTTGAAAGAATGGGTGATTACCGGGCCTGGAACCCTGACCCCTAACCCCTAACCCCTAACCCCTAACCCCTAACCCTAACCCCTAACCCCTAATCCTAACCCTAACCCCTAACCCCTAATCCTAACCCTAACCCCTAACCCCTAATCCTAACGCTCAAAGAAGAGAGCGTGCAAACTTCAGCCACTTATTCAACGAATAGTCGCTGAAGGCTCAGTAATCTATTCAGACGAATGGAGAGCTCACGCTAATTTAAACCAATTCACTTTTCGTAATTTTTTCGTGAATCTTCAGCAAAATTTTGTCAATCACTGATCGACAAAATGTTATTCCCAACACTGGAGCACATACACAAGGAATTGAAAGATCATGGCTTGACCGTGGCCTGCGTAAACTAAGGTTGGCTAACTGAGTCGAGTTTTTTTTCTGGTGATGTCATTTATAGTGGGAGCAAGAACCACTATCAATCAGGACCGGAAATGCCCGAAGGCACTTCCGGTTTTTTCTGTCATTTCCGAAATATAAAGATGCCTTCTTCTTGTGTCGTTTTATATTGCGAGGGAAATTGTAAAAATAGCCCCAAAGTTAATGTTTTTACTTTTCTGAAAGATAAGGAACTATTTCGGACTTGGATACATTTTATTAAGCGAGATAACTGCAGTTCTACGAAAGCTAGCAAGATTTGTGAAATGGTGTTTTTTAAACTTAATTAACGTAAAAAGTAATAAATGTGCGATCAGAGGAAAAATATATTTACTAATATATTCTTCCTCTGGTCGCATATTTATTACGTTTTAAAAAATGTGACTTACGGACGGACAAAATCTGTAATTATATAATAATTTTTTAAAAAATGTGACTTACGGACGGACAAAATCTGTAATTATATAATAATTTTTTTTAAAATGTGACTTACGGACGGACAAAATCTGTAATTATATAATAATTTTTTAAAAAATGTGACTTACGGACGGACAAAATCTGTAATTATATAATAATTTTTTAAAAAATGTGACTTACGGATGGACAAAATCTGTAATTATATAATAATTTTTTAAAAAATGTGACTTACGGACGGACAAAATCTGTAATTATATAATAATTTTTAAAAAAATGTGACTTACGGACGGACAAAATCTGTAATTATATAATAATTTTTTAAAAAATGTGACTTACGGACGGACAAAATCTGTAATTATATAATAATTTTTTAAAAAATGTGACTTACGGACGGACAAAATCTGTAATTATATAATAATTTTTTAAAAAATGTGACTTACGGACGGACAAAATCTGTAATTATATAATAATTTTTTTAAAAATGTGACTTACGGACGGACAAAATCTGTAATTATATAATAATTTTTTTTAAAATGTGACTTACGGATGGACAAAATCTGTAATTATATAATAATTTTTTTAAAAATGTGACTTACGGACGGACAAAATCTGTAATTATATAATAATTTTTAAAAAAATGTGACTTACGGACGGACAAAATCTGTAATTATATAATAATTTTTTAAAAAATGTGACTTACGGACGGACAAAATCTGTAATTATATAATAATTTTTAAAAAAATGTGACTTACGGACGGACAAAATCTGTAATTATATAATAATTTTTTTTAAAATGTGACTTACGAACGGACAAAATCTGTAATTATATAATAATTTTTTAAAAAATGTGACTTACGGATGGACAAAATCTGTAATTATATAATAATTTTAAAAAAAATGTGACTTACGGACGGACAAAATCTGTAATTATATAATAATTTTTAAAAAAGTGTTTAATGAATAAAATGAAAGTAAAGTACCTTATTTAAGGCGGCTAAACGCGAATGAAGACACCACAATAGTTTTATAAATAAAATAAAGTAAACCCTATTTCTATTTTATAGATGTGAAAATAAACACAGAGACAGCAATTTTTTGTATAAATAAAATTAAGTCAAACGAATTTCCTTTTATAGATTTCAAGCGCGAAAGAAAATAATAGGAAATTACAACATGGCCGCCAGCGATTAAGGCATTGCATAAAAGTTTGATTTGAAAGCCTTTAAAAACTAAATTAGAATTTCATTTCGGGATAAAAATCACAATGTAAGACTAATTAATAAATTTCATCCAAAATGTGTGCGAAAATCCAACGAAATAAGCGAGATATTCAAACTTTACTATATTGTAAATAAAGTGTTCGTTTTGCAAAAAGAAATACACACATTTTAATTTATTTCAATAAATGTTCTATCAATTAATTATTTTGAATTCGTTATTTTGTAATTTCATGACCTCAATTGAAAACATGAATTAAATTAGCCAAATATTGAAAAGTACATTTTAGTGACATTTATTAGATGTGTTTCTACCAGTATTGTGTTTCAATTTCGATTTTTGAACATATTTAATATTGTAGATGTTTATTTATTATATTTTCTTAGTTTTTAACAAGAGTTAAAATTATGGTATGGCTGTCTTTTAAATGATGTTATACGGTATGTGAAGTTCATTTTCAAAAATGATCACATTAATAAGAAAAAATTAAACAAGAAAAAGAAAATTTCAAACATTTAATTAAAATAGCCAACAGATGTTTGAATAAGTTTAATTTAAAAAAAATATTTCTGCACTCTGCATATTTAATTATTTGTTTTAATTAAATTTGTTTTATTTTTTGTAATTTATCTTTTTTTAATAATTTTTAAACTAACTTTCCGTTTGTTTTTATTTAAATTTATTTATTGTTTGTTTACATTTTTTTAATTGTTCATAATTCATTGGTTTATTTAATTGTTTGTTCTCTAAAATTATAAACAATTAACTATTTATTGTGAATTATTTTTTTATATTTATATTAAATAAAGATCTGTTTCAGCATAACTCGAATCGTGTTCCTTTCTTTTTTCTTTTTAAGTGCAATTTTTAAGTTTTCGAAATAAAATTTAAACCTCTCATTCCTTAGATATGTGCAAATATTAGAAAACCGTGTCGTATTATTTCTACAATGTTATTATTTAATTCGATAATTTAATTTTTCTTCGAGTTATATTGATTTTATTAATACGGAATTTAGGGGATGTTTTCGTAATATATGAGAATTATATTTTAAGACATTTTTTTTATTGTTAACATCTACGATGCTTTATTTTCATTTTAAAAAATGCATTTATGCGGTTTTTTTAGTACCCTGTGTTATAAATTAAGTAAAGGTGTTTTTTGGTTACACGAAATAATAAATTTGCACTGGGATTTTGAATAGTGTAATGGGTCAATCATATCCCGTGATCGTCACTTAATAAATACTGAAAATGTTATTAAAATGTGTTGATTTCCTGAATTTTGATGAATTTTAAAGTGAAGGAAGGGGTCAAATGTCTATAGTCTGACTATTGATTGTTACTTTACAGCATTACGTCATTTTTACTTTAGCAGGCCTTAGTTAACGTCGCATTGACTTGTTGCGAAGATTCGAATATTGACTAAAATGAGAGGTGTACAGTGTAGATATGTTTTCCTTGTAAATATCAAGCTAAAGCGGCAGCTAGGCAACTTTACGCTCACCTGAAAAATTGAACAAGTCTGGATGGTTTAAATGTTATTATCAGAAAATTAGGTGCGTAATCGATCGTGGTACTTGTAAAGAATAAGCACCCAGAGGAGTTCAGTTCATACGGAGTAAGTTCTGAATATTGACGGAGAATCCCGAATCAGTCCCGGAATTTTCCGAAGCAGTACACGATTTGAAGTCACCTTTTTTTCTTTTTTGAGGAAGGTTTTTCAACTTTTTTATTCGACGAACTAACTTCTTTTTTTTTTTTAACTCTAACCTAATCCTTCGCATGCTTAATACCGTCTGCCTTTTTCATTAGTTTCGCAGCTTTTAAATCGTAAACTGCTTTGGTCATTTCCGGGATTAATTTGTTTTTTTTTCGTTAATACTCGGAACTAACTCTATAAGAACTGATATCTACTAGATGCCCATTCCTTACAATTTCATCGATCGTAATCCAAAAATGTTTTTTGTTGTTTTCAAATTAAACAAGAAACATTTAAGAGTTAGGAGGAGTGTTTTATATGTCTGCCATTTTTATTTTAGTATTTTATGATTATTACTTTTTTATTATTTTAATTTGACATTTATATTATATAGACTTTTCAATTCCATAAAAGAATGGTTGTGTGCATATGTGATACTATGGACTCTCATCTCTACCGGAAAGTAATGCGAAAGTAAATGACAATACGCAAGTGGTGCAGAGTGAATGACAATACGAAAGTAGATGACAATACGACGGTAATACAGAAATAAATTACAATGTGGAAGTAATTGACAATATGGGAGCTATAGTTCCATTGTGTTGTATAGAAGAAGTTACGCCATGAATAGAAAATTCGGGAGGAAGTGTTTATTTCTGGTTGGGGTAAGCTCAAAGTGACTGGGAAGTGGCGACATACAGAAATTTGTGAATGTCTCTCGTCATGGGTGTGCTGCTTGCCATAGGGCCCTTCGCCCTAAAGAGACTAGAGATTAGTATGTCGTGCGCACGTGTGTTGTCTCTGGAAGAAAATAGGAAAGAAAAACACTGTCTTTGTGTTTTAATAGTACGCACCATTATTCGGGTATGAATATCCCTTGCATTGTGATTGGCTGAAAGAAACTGCTGATTCGCAGTTTTATCCAATCAAGAGTCGATACATAAAAACAACATTCATTACCGCTGCTGCTTCTAACAAAAGCCATTGCGCTAATATAGATGTTTCGAGTTAGAACGTTAAATAAAATCCACGTGAATTGAATAAATAGTTCCGTTCGAAATTCCGCATAGGTTAGGGGAGTGGGGACCTGACATACCGGGTTGCCGGTAGAAAGAAGATATGTTTTGGGCACACTGACAAGAGACGAGCAGAAAAATGAAACTGGGTTCCAGGTAAATAAGATGAGTGATTCAAAAAGACGACCAAACGGGTTCGGGGAGATCGGCAGACAGGTCGGCAGTGAATGGTCCAGACAGGAGTAGAGTCGAATGGACGACAGTGAATGATCACGACAGGCAGATGTGTTCATGAGTTAAGTTTTAGTTGATATCCTGGACTTGAGAGATGTGAGACTTTGCTCAAACCCGTGACACTAACGACGAGGGCCTAACAAGTCTGTTTGCAAAATGTATATATATATATGTCTGCGTTGTTACTTAATATGGAGAGCAGCGAAATTGGAAACAAAAGGTCAGAAAAAAAATAGAGGGAAGCAATTTCATGAACGATTTTATAAAACTGACCAAAGAAATAGCACACCGAAACACATGAACATGGCTACAGAAAGGACACTTGAACAGAGAAACGGAATCGCTACTGACAGACGCACAAAACAAAACGATCGGAATGAACTGCATAAAAATTGAAACAAACAACCTGAACGCATATGGCGTTATTACTAAATATTTGGTTTCTATGCATAAAACAAAGTTGTCTGTATGTATGTATGCGTGTCAAGACATCACAATTAAACGGTTGATCTAAGAGCGAAGCTAATCACAGATTTGGAACTAGCACATTCAAACCGACGTCCTAATCTATGTCAGGTCTTGAACCTTTTCACAAAATTATTATTCAAAATTTAATGTACAGAAAAAAGAACATGAGAAATAAATGTTTCGACATTTTTCGCGTTCATTTTCCAAGCCGAACGAACATAATTCCTAAACGTTTCACTATCAATAAGAAAAATAAATAAATAAATAAACATGTTATGTATTAAACTGGTTTTGTTGTTAGTGCTTATGTTTGCGCAGATGATATTACTAAACAAGCGAGTATTTAGTCCGCTGGGCTGGATATAAGCAAACCATACAACAAAATGAAGTAGTATTCTTTGCTTATATCTAGCCCTGCGAACTAAATAATCGCTTGTTTAGAAATATTATCTGCGCAAACAATAACATCAGCAAGAACACCTGAAAAGAAATAAGCTAAAATAGAAATCTGATTTCTTTTCGAACAATTTAACATTTAGTTGTTTTCCAGCCCCGTAAACGTGCGCTAGGAAATAAACACAGATTAATTTGCGTAGGCTGTTCAAATGTTTATATATATATATATATATATATATATATATATATATATATATATATATATATATATATATATATATATATATATATCATGATTTTTTGGGGAGTACAAAATTTTATTATTGCAAGCATGAAGGGAAGACGAATTCTATCGTTCATGATTAAAAGTTAATCAAGAGAAAAAAAATGCCAGCCGACCGGTTGCGCCCTCTCTTAACAAAGGTTTATCGAGCGATTTAAAAAAAAACAATGGATTTAAAAAAAAAAACGGGGTGAAAAGCGAGAGTACAGAAAATAAAATAGCGTTATGTTATATGTACAATGGTGGATGAATCTTAGAGCTGATCACATCTAGTCCCAATAGACATTCCCTTTGCAAGCAAAGGGAGGGACGTTTAAGACGAACGTGGATCTTCTCCAAGATTTTTAGATGGTATAACGAGTGAGCATGACTGAGAATGGTGAAGGGGTCCATGCAAAAATTCCTAGCGCACGGCGGTTTTTTAAGTAAATGGTCTATAATGGAAGACCCGTATGTGTTGTTTTGAACATCCGTTGACCAGAAGGTTCCATTCCTGATCCTACTCGGAATGCGCTGTTGGACTCTACTATCTAATCTTAACGTCGTCCTACCCACGTAGTCAGCACTGCAACTACATTTAAAATGATAAATTACATAATGTTTATGGGGGGGGTAGAACGTCTTTATGAGAGGACGCCAGTAAAGGTTTTGTAGAAAACACAACACGCACATTCAAAGAAAAATAGCAATTTTCAACTGCTGAGCTGATTTGCTTGGCGAATTTCTCACTTACTGTGCCTAACCAAGGTAAACGAATGTAAATTGGACATTTAGTCACCGTATATGGTTTTATTTCGGAAAAAAGTATTTATTTTCCTTTGGGTGACTGCCCTAATCAAATGAAGGGGATAGCCCTAATCACATGAAGGGGATAGCCCTAATCACATGAAGGGGATAGCCCTAATCACATGAAGGGGATAGCCCTAATCACATCAAGGGGAATGTCGATTGGGACTAGATGTTATCAGTCTCTAGAATTCATCCTCCATTGTACATATAACATAACGCTATTTTATTTTCTGTACTCTCTCTTTTCACCCCGTTTTTTTTTAAATCCCTCGATACAGACTTTGTTAAGAGAGGGCGAAACCGGTCGGCTGGCATTTTTTTCTCTTGATTAACTTTTAATCATGAACGATAGAATTCGTCTTCTCTTCATGCTTGCGATATATATATATATATATATATATATATATTTATATATATATATATTTATATATATATATATTTATATATATATATATTTATATATATATATATATTTATATATATATATTTATATATATATATATATTTATATATATATATATATATATATATATATATATATATATATATATATATATATATATATATATATATATATATACTGGTTGGGTGCATTCCAATGACAAAATAATCAGTCCACAATCATAATTTTTTAAATTTATCTTTTTATTTCTTTATTTCAGCGAATGCCTATATTTTTGTCATTCCGCCTTACGCGCGTTTTTCAAACCGGTAAGAAAAATAGTCTTTAGTCTACCAAGCTGCTCTTCAGAGAATAATCATTTAACAATTAAAAAGACTCGCACGTTATTCTAAAGCAAACAGGAAGAAAGGTGGTCAAGAAAGAGGAAAAGAACGGAAAGCCAAAAACACGAAAAAACGCACTTTAAACATGATAACATTAGAGATAACCCACCCACCATCAACATTCATTGTTCTGATCATTTTTCAAAACAAAAACTTTGGTACATTTTTACGGGCAGTTTCGTTCACAGAACAACATCCAACATTTGTATATCAATCCCGGATCTTTCATCTATGGACTCTTCACAAACCAAAGAATGTCTCCTTCAGAAAACAATACATAGCGAGGCAGTAAAACAGAAAACACATTGATTACGTTTCCAGTCGAAGTGAAACAGAAAACGCTACCCAGCAATAGTAGCCATCATGGGTTAAATAGTATTACTACTTGTGCTGATATTTTCATTTGTTTATAATAGACTATTCTAATATTTTGTTCCCAAAACCAAGGAATATTTTAACATGTATTTTGTGTGATTGAAATATATAGGACAACACACCTTAGGGAAACAAACGTTGATTGACTCAGCATTAGGATAATTATAAGAGAGTATGGTTACAAAACCAAAACTAGGTGTGTCGACATGAAAGCCTCCTCACTCCCCGAAAGATATATAACTACATATTTTACCTAAATTATGATTGCAATTCAACCAAGAGGCCAAACTAAAACCTGGGTTGGTGTTGTTCATAGCAGTTGAGGATACGCCCTCGGCAATCCGTCGGGCAAAGTCTGGGCCATTTTTTAGTTGGTGACCTTGCTTGTGTCTGGCTGAAGGTATGGTTCTGTGCAATTTTAAGAGCTCACTCTCCCAGACATTACCTTCTCTCTTTGAGAAGGGGTTAGTTTATTGCTAATCGCCTGAGGCGCCCCTACTAGGGAATCCTTACGGGACTGCTCATACATTTTTTGTAGGCCAGAATGCACACACTGCTTGTTCACTGACTTTTCAACTTCTACCTTCCAACTTTGTGTCACATTTTCCCGCGAGGGTCGGGAGTAAATACCAATTATTAATGACAGTTTCGGTTAATAAACGTAATTCGTTTCTGACTGGTGTTTGTAGACAGATTTATTCTTCACCTATCAGAAACCTTTCCAACCAATGATTGCTATGGCCGATAGCACCTTTCGCGAAAGTCCAACGTTTAAGTTTCTCGGCCTGACATACTCAGGCAACATAAAGATGAACAGTTACATAGAAGATGATGCCAAATGTGCCGCAAATAAGCTAGTCTGTTTCTACCGAACTAGAAAATTGATCACATCTGCCAGTATCCTATATCCATATAAAGCCACCATTCGCCTGTGCATGGAGTATTGTTGCCACATCTGGGCTGGACAGGATGCAAAAATGAATTCTAACCTAATAGGTCTCGCACTGTCTGCATTACCCCGGCCCCTGTCGCATCGTCGCAGAGTTGCATCCCTGTGCTTATTTTACAGGAAATGTTGTCTGATGAACTTATTGAACTTGTAACCTTCTCAATGTAAATACACCCGATGCATCCGACTTGCAGCAAAATCCCACCCCTCACTGTAGAGGTCTCTAGGTGCCGGAGGATTTTATACTCTAATAGCTTCTTTCCACGGGCTGCTTGCCTTTGGAATTCCCTTACTGTTCACGGTTTCTTCGACCCTACCAGCAGACAAAAATGTAAATGTAATGCGAACAAACATCTTGCTGCCCAACTCCCCACCCATGTTGCCCCTTATAAAGCTGGCACCTATCACAGTAGCTGCTGACGCTTTAGTTGCAATATGCCTCGTTTGTGGCGAACAAAAGTAACAACTTGTTTAATAAGTAGAGACGTCACTCAATTTATGTATACGTTAAAAGCCTGTCGTTGAATGACATCCTGTTACCGGATATATTTTTTATAATTGCAAATAAAATACTTTCCGTTTTTTCCTTCTCTTTCTTTTTTTTCCGTTTGGCTTTAATGTCTCTATAAATTGTTTCTTAACCCCCCTCTCTCTCCCCCTCTCTCTCTCTCTCTCTCTCTCTCTCTCTCTCTCTTTACTCTCTCTCTCTCTGTTTATCCACGCAACATGTTTGTGCGATTCCCGCCCAGATTACAATAATTTGCGCATGGTTAACGTATTCTCACCACCTCTGACGTCATTACGGTGACGTACGCGCGGGGCTTCCCAAGGAATGCTCGTATGATAGCGACGATTAAAATAATAAGCATATTTATGTACATTCTCTGCACGAGGGTTGGACACAAGGTCAGGTGAAATTTTGAAAAGCCAGCTCACTAAGTTAAGTGCAATATGGCCTACAAAAAGTGATGAGCAGCCTCGTAGACATTCCTCGGTAGGGGTGCCCCAGGCTAATAGCACTCTAGATGTGACAGAAATAAAAATTACCCCAGTCAATGAGGATTTCTTATCCTTGATTGAGGACAGAACAGATACTATACTTTGATCCTATCCCGAAGCCCATGTTATTTTGAAAGCCGCACCCATTCCTACTAATCCTAAATGCATACAATAAATGTAAATTTATGAAATGTATGAAATGCATACAATAAATGTAAATGTATGAAATATATTAAATAAATAGAAATGTATAAAATAAATGGAAATATATGAAGTTAATCGAATAAAAACAATATTCTTGTGAAGGCTAAAGGAGGATTGAAAGGCGGAGGGGAAAGGTTATCGAAACCGATGGAATAAATGGAAAGTACTGGAAATCTGAGGAGAGTCGTTGTCACTAACATTGTCGGTGAACAATCACTGATAATGACTTGCGTGAGTAACTGATGATGATGATGATGATGATGATGATGATGATGATGATGATGATGATGATGATGATGATGATGATGATGATGATGATGATGATGATTGTTGTCAACAGCCTCGGGTGGTACCTCACAAAATGGTCGTGAAGTGTCAAGGATGATTGAAAGACGAAGAAGGCGAGCAGCATCCAGACCTCCACTGGAAGGGCACAGAAATTACTGGAATCAAATTCCAAAGAAAGACAAAGGTCGTTATTAGCAAGAACACAGTGGTAAACGCACAGTGGTTTACATCACTTATCGAAAAAGGCAGAGTATGCTGGAAATTTGGGGTATTGATTTGTTGTCACTCAGATTTCAGGGAACACCACTTGTTATTGCCAGTGAACACTCACTAATAATGACACATGTGAACACTCCCTGAGCGTAAATAATAATGATAATAATATTAATGATAATGATAATGATAATAATAATAATAATAATAATAATAATAATAATGATAATAATGATAATGATGATAATGATAATGATAATAATAATAATAATGATAATGATAATAATAATAATAATAATAATAATAATAATAATAATAATAATAATAATAATGATAATGATAATAATAATAATAATAATAATAATAATAATAATAATAATAATAATAATAATAATAATAATAATCTAACGGTAACCAGTCACACAGATATTACAACAGAAAGAAAACAAAACCACAGGAAGAAAACCACCACATGAACCAAAGGTACAAAAGGAACAGAAACTGCAAGAAACAATTTAAAAAGTGATGGCACCAGCCTCGGAAAACCGAGGGGAAAGAACACTAACCAGACCTCCACTTGAAGAGTGCAGAGAGTACTCGGACTTTGGGGAGGCTTTTTGCCACTGAAATGCCAGAGGAGACCAACAGTCGTTACCAGCGAGAAATCTATGGTAAGCAGCTGTTGCGATACCGCAAAGTCATTTGCGATGGTGATCGAAAAGAGGTGGAGAGTACTGGAAATCTGGGGGGGGGGCTTTTTGTCACTCGGACCCCAGGGAACACCACCGGTTATTATCACTGACGATGATTTGTGTGAGAACTCTAGTGAGTAAAAAAAAATTTTTTAAATAAAATAAAATAATTTGTTTTTTAAATAATAATAATAATAATAATAATAATAATAATAATAATAATAATAATAATAATAATAATAATAATAATAATAATCGAAGGTATAAAACTTCCCAGCCGAGTAATGGTGAGGGCACTTGGTGACCTGACAACTCTAAATAACTGAGCATTCTGGAATCGGAAATGATCAAATCAACAAAGATGGTGAGAAAAGAGTACCAGAGAAGAACAATAAATTATATAGTAAAAAACTAATAAAAGGAATCAGCAGTATCTCTAGTAAGATACTCTGGACCCTTTATGAACTGAACAAAAGAAGAAGTCTGGAAAGTGAATTGCACCTGAACGCGATAATGATTGACTCTGTGTAAAAAGGAAAGAAGCGGTAAGAGGATGAGTAAGTGTTGAAGATTGTGTGAATGATACAATTAAATGGCTAACAAATAATAAGACCAAATGCAGAAAGGCTGAGTTTTGCTACAATGGCCCAAAAATGGGTAGTCATTTTACGATAAATTTATCTAATCTTAACCGGTAGCTACTTGGACTTAGGGTTAGTAGTAAACAATTCAGTGAATTGCTCTAAAAAAATACAACGGCCCGAAAATGGGAGATAATTTTACGTTAAATTATGTACGAAACTGATCACCTGTTCTAAATTCTAATCAAACAAAATATAGTGAGGCTGATTACAACTACCAAAAGCACCGCCAAGACAAACAATATGGAGAGCAGCAAAATGAGGAAGAAAAAAGGTCAGAAAAGCAAAATAGGGAGAGAAGCGGTTTCATGGACGATTTTATAAGATTGAACAAAGAAATAGCACATGAAAGAACATAGAAATTGCACATGAAAGAACATGGAAATGGCACATGAAAGAACATGGAAATGGCACATGAAAGAACAAAGAAATAGCACATGAAAGAACATGGAAATAGCATATGAAAGAACATGGAAATGGCACATGAAAGAACATGGAAATGGCACATGAAAGAACAAAGAAATAGCACATGAAAGAACATGGAAATGGCACATGAAAGAACATGGAAAGGGCACATGAAGGAATATGGAAATAGTACATGAAAGAACATGGAAATGGCACATGAAAGAACATGGAAATGGCTACGGAAAGGACACTTAAACACAAACGAAATCGCTACTGAGGGCCGCATAACACAACGTGATCAGAACGAACTAATTAAGTCAAGATAGACACGATGCAAGAACAGATTAAATGTAGCCTGTGGACAAAGAGGTTAAACGGTGAATCACATCATAAGTGAATGCACCAAATTAGCTCAAGGAATACAAAAAACAGACAGTGTGATAGGCAGTCCACTGGGAACTATGTAAACGTGTACACTTTGAATATGCAGACAAATATTACAGACATTAATCAAGGCAAATATTGCAAATGAAATTCATAAAATCCTATTTATTCATTCATTTCGTATGAATCAGAGGATTTTATTGTTGGCATTGGTTTCCCCGATATCTTTCTAGTTAGAATTATTTCTAGAAAGACATTGAGTACTTACGGGAGGGGCCGCGTGAATGTTGCAATCATCTTAAGTGAATCTGTTTCTATGGAACGAACTGGATTCGAACTTGGCACATTTAGGTTTTCCGTTTGTGTCGTTAACCACTTAGTCACCGTCACCTCCCATCAAATTCTGTGGGACATGAAAATATAAACGGTCAAATTCATCCGAGTAAGAATACCGGACGTGATAATGATCAACAAGAAGAAAAAAACATACTAAATTGTAGATTTCGCTGTCCCAGCAATTCACAGGGTGAAGACCAAGCAGGCGGGAAAACGAAGCAAATACGTGCGACTTGCTAGAGAGCTGAAAGGAATATGTAACACGAAGAAAATTACTCTCATATCAATAAGTTTAGGGGCACTAAGAACAGTTAAAATAACTGGAAAGCGAATAAAGAAAAATTGAAATCAATGGGAGGATTGATACGATGCAACAAACGACACTGATGGAAACAGGTGAAATATTATGAAAATTCTTGAGAGAGGAAACCACCCCCCAAAAAAACGGATAACGCTGAACAACAGCCTGAAAGTTGAAATAGAAATAGAATAACACATATAGAAAGATCATAACACGAATCATAGGGAACTGAAACTGTCAAGATGAAAAGAAGCTGTACACTGTAATGAGAGGCCTCCCTTTTTAAGAGGTTTATGATGTCATATCTGCTGGAAGTTAGAATGTGTACAGTTCAATGTTTAAAAAGGCAACAACAAATTGATACTTGGATTAGCACGGGAAGTTTTATAAGGAATGTGTACACAATTTTCTTTGGCTGTTCATTAGGAAATAATCTCAAATTATTTCCTGGTTAGAATCAAGAAGTAATGCTTAGGATCAAGTAATAATACATAATTCACTTCCTGGTTCTAACCAGGAAGTGACGTTATGCAACAAACCATGTTAATGAGTGCTCTGTGTTGCTTTATAACACTATAATAAATATATAACAATCAGATACAATGTATGGATTATTCAATCATGACCATTTGTTTCACGCTTGATACGAATCGGTAGATGACTTTACCATTTTTAAGCCCTCCAGCTTTGTTGACATCGCACTTTTCCGGTTTTTAAATAAGACAACATTACATTTGAGCATCCAATTATTTCAGAAAAATATACAGCTTTTTTTCTTAAATAATTCTTAAAAAATAATAATTGATGATAACTGTGTTTGGCCTACCGGTAGATAACTCTGTGTAGCTTTTTTATTTAGCAATCTCAGTTGTATTTATCGATATTTATTTTTATATAAATTTGTATATGACTCTTATTTATTAAGGAGCGAAACTTCTGTTATTGTACGAGGTTCTAGTTATTAAAATATAACTAGAAATTCCAACAATAACAGAAGTTTCTCGAGTGTGTGTGCTAGAGTATATATTTTATGGCTGTTTATGTGGTCACAAGCTAATGTAGCAAAGGAGGTACTTGTTTATGTGTCTGCGCTTTGCTATAAATTCGTGTTTTATATTCAGTAGTTTGACTTTTGGTTTAAAGTTTATGCTATGTTATTTCTCCTTCAGACATTTCACAATTTTCTATTTATGTTGCAAGTTTGTGCTATGATAATGATCTCTGATTTCATGAAAGTGTAGATGTTTTTGCTTTGTTTTGGATAAAATTGTACTATTTGTATGCTGAATATCTAATGGCAATAATGCGGTATGTGTGTCTGGCCTTGAAATTGTTTTCAGTGGCACATATGTAGACTTTGTCCTCATTGTTGACGTGGTTCTGAGTAATGGTTTTATAGACAAAATTGGCTAAATCCAGCAACTCCAGCAGCATAGATATATTCAACTAACATAAGAAATAATAACAAGTTACCCTAAAATGTAATGAACTGAACGATAATTTAACACATAACGAAATAAATACAAATAAACATAATAACAAACGCAATATTATTTGGTTTACCAATCGTGAAGTAACAACACGCCACTTTGAAACGTTTTTTTTATTCAAACTAATAGATAAGTACTTCCCTGATGGCAGTGACTTTTCAAAACTATAAAT
This sequence comes from Sepiola atlantica, assembly GCA_963556195.1. Classification (NCBI taxonomy): domain Eukaryota; kingdom Metazoa; phylum Mollusca; class Cephalopoda; order Sepiida; family Sepiolidae; genus Sepiola; species Sepiola atlantica. The sequence goes on along the minus strand of OY744552.1, from coordinate 24,809,801 downwards.
AGGAACAACATCAAGATGAGTTACTGCTGTATGAAAAAAATACAAGCCATCATAAGAAAACACATACAAATAGTTAATAATTGCATCAGAAACAACATCAGCAGTACCGACAATAGCGGAACCACCAATAACAGCGCTAACGCAATCCTCAAAGTGTGAAAAATTACAGCAAAGGCAACAACAGTACCACCACAAGCAATAATACTAACTCATACAATGATAGAATCAAGACGAAACAACCAATGTTGTCTATAATGCGGTATGTGTGTCTGGCGTTGAAGTGTTTTTCAGTAGCACTTGTGTAGACTCATTGTTAACGTTGTTGTGTGTGGTGGGTTTATAGATTTATTAGTTGTTAGGTCTTGATTCTGCCATTGTATGAGTTGGTATTATTGTTTGTGTTTTTACCGTTGTTATTTCTGCTGTAGTTATTCACTCGTTTGATGGTTGTGTTAGCGTTGTTATTAGTGGTTTTTCTACCGTTATTTTCGCTACTGCTGTTGTTTCTGCCATAGGTATTTACTATTTGTATGTGTTTTCTTGGGATGGCTTGTATATTATTTATACAGCAGTAACTAATTTTAATGTTGTCTCTATTGATAGTTTTGAAAAGTAACTGCCATTATGGAAGTGCTTATCTATTAGTTTGAATTGTTTTAAAATAACCTTTCTTGTTGTGTAGTTACTTCACGATTGTTGGATGGGTTAAACCAAATAATATTGTGTTTTCTATTATGTTTATTTGTGTTTGGACTTTCGTTGTGTCTCAAATTATCGTTCAGTCTATTGAATTTTCGGGTAGCATGGTAGGGTAGTGTTCTTATATTAGTTGAATATAGTTATGCTGCTGTAGTTGCTGGAATTTTCTGGCCTATAGAGATAGGGATTTGGTTTTAAAATGTGGATGGGTGATTTGGGGATCGGTCAATGTATATTAGGGTTTTCTTAGGTTTCCTATACGGTTTGTGTTCTTCATTGTCTAAATTAACGTTTACATCTAGAAATTGTATCTATTTTATCTTTATTTTTATTTCTATTTCGAAATTTGTTTCGTTTATTGTCTGCAAACCTGTTGGGTGTATAGTGGAATTTCTGATGATTGTAGCATTCATGATGAAACTGCAGTGTCGTGCTAAGATGACACGCACACACACGCACACACGCGCACATACACACGCACGCACGCACTCACACACAAACACACACACACACATACACACATATATATATATATATATATATATATATATATATATATATATATATATATATATATATATATATATATATATATATACTAGTAAAAATGTGAACCGTTGTGTCACTCATTCAGCTCTGGTTAAATTGTTTGAATCAGGAAAAGTGAGTTTGCAAAGCTAGTTAAATATATTAAAAGAAAAAAACAAAAGTCAAAATTAGCCACTTTATTCTCGCTATCTCTCTCGTACGCTATCTTTCTCCAGAACTACGTGTAAAATCGTATTACTGACTGTGGTGTTCATCATATACTATTTCAATCGCTTTATTCTTTCATTTTTGGTTATCTTCGACTGTTAAGAGAGAGAGGGGAAGAGGGAAAAAGAGAGAGAGGGAAGAGGGAAAGAGAGAGAGGGGGAAGAGGGAAAAAGAGAGAGGGAAAGAGAAAGAGAGGGGGGAAGAGGGAAAAGTGAGAGAGGGGGAAGAGGGAAAGAACCATCGGAAGGAAGAATAATAGAAGACGTATAGGATAAGGGTTTGGGAGATCACAAACAGTGTGCAGCGAGAGAGGGTGAAAGTGATAGATAGCAAGTTAGTAAGAGATGACGATTACTTGACGAGTTATTTGTAAATTACGTCTACTTAGAACAATTGCATAGTGTTCAAGACACATTGGATAATATTTTAATATTCTTTTTATTTCAGAATCATTTGAAGCATTTAATAGCGGTAAAGTGCAACGGATAGCTGTTTCTGTGTACTATTGGTGGGTTTGAGAGCTGAAGACCATGAACAGCGGTAAAGCACTGGAATATTAAAAGAGAGCGACCAGCATCACGATTATTTGAGCCAGATTTAAAAAATTCAGAAATCCTAGCTGAAGTACATGTTAGTTGGGTAATTGCGACAGAGATGTGGAAGCAGTGGTTAGTAGGAAGGATCATAGCAGGCGTTCTGACTGAGTCCGATAACGAAACTCGTCGATAACCTGAATAAAAGGGGTGGCAATTTCCAGGCCAGACAATGCGGACGTTGGCGAGAGAAATGAAGGTCGACATGGTGATTATTAAAAAAGTGCTGAACGAAGATCTTCGTAACTCCTCACAAGAGTCGCAAGTTCCAATTACACACCACCAAGGCCCAAGAGAACCACTTTACCAAAACCAAGATGCACATCAACAGAGTGGAACAGCCAATCGAGCGGGAGAGCTCTGATCTTTCTTAGGCCCAGTTGCACAACAGGTGGACTAACAGGTTCTTAACCTACAGCCCACACAAAGTATTGCATGCCACAGAGATCAAGTTTATTGAACTGTGATGGTCTTTGTATGGGTTTCCAGCGAAGGTCGCATCATATCGCCCGATAGTTTCAAATGCGGCCTTAAACTCGACTCAGATGGCTATATATTGAGTTGTGGTCCACTGTTGTCAAGCGTTGAGTGGAGAGAGTGACTGCGTGAAGACTCAGATCCGTGTCACACGTGTGAAAACTCAAAAAGTGGATGTCTGAGAACTTCCACGACTTCGCCAGTTAAAACATCTGCCACCCAACTCGTCTGATTGCAGCTCCATCGACTATTATGCGTGAGGCGCAGTTGGGAAAGACACCAACCGTACTGCCTGCAACATCAAGGACAAGCTGATTGCCTGCGTTTGTAATTGTTTTGGGTTCTGCAGAGATAATTTTTCTTATTGAAGGGGCAGTGGAATAGCTGATCTTAACAGAATTTCACAAACTTTTTAACAGAAATTCTGTTAAGATCAGCTATTCCACTGCCCCTTCAATAAGAAAAATTATCTCTGCAGAACCCAAAACAATTACAAACGCAGGCTGCTCATGCCAAGACAAAAACAACTGCCCCCTGGAGGGAAATTGCAAAATCAATTCAATCATTTATGAAGCAACCGTCACAGACCAGAATACCAGTAATGCAGAAAAATATATTGGGATGACGAAGGGAAATTTCAAACAAAGGCTATATGCACACAGAAACTCCTTCAGATACAAAAACAAGGCTAATACGGCACTCGCGACCCGAATATGGCAGCTTAAAGAAGAAAACACACCCTTCACCATCAAATGGAAAATAATTGAGAGAAAACCATCCTTCTCTCCAGCCATAAACAGATGTCCTCTATGTGACGCTGAAAAATACCACATTTCAAAAGCCATCATCGATCCGAATACAGCCTGTTTAAATGTCCGCGATGAAATATTCAAGGGATGTGCACACAAGAGGCAAGCATTGCTTATAAACTGGTCTGACCGATTCACATAATGTCTAACTACCCCCCCTCTACTAATATAAACACAATAAAAACGAACAAACACCTCATCAACCTATATCCACTTAAACTTCAAGAGCAAAAACTCCGACCTTCACAAAAATACAAAAATATTTAATTTAATTATCAATCACTAGATTACTCAAAAAATTATATCCACATAAATTCCAAGAGCAAAAACTTCGACTTTCACCAAAATGCAAAAATATTTAATTTTTTATTTTTTTATCTTTTATCAACCACCAGATTAATTTTCAAACCCACTTTAACAAACTCAAATATTTCATATTTCCATCTTAGTTACCTCCCTTAGATCCGAATCCCTTCATTAAAAATCACTCCAATCTAAAGATTCTTACACATCAACGATTTTTAGAACGCATACCTTCAAAAATATAACGGCTAATGATACAAATTCATAATTTGGCTCACGGGAATTTCAGAGAAACCCTTTCTTTATTTTTATTATTTTTGTTTTTAATCTTTAATTTTTAATTTTTAATTTTTATTTATTTTTTTATTATTATTATTTTTATTTATATATTTTATTTATATATTTTTATTCTTTTTATTCTTTTTATTCTTTCTATTTTTATTCTTTCTTTCTCTCTCGCTCTTTTTTATTCTCTACAATTTATTCTCTATATATATATATATTTTTTAACCCACTTTTTATACTCTTTTTCTCTTTTTCTTCTTTTTTTATTCCTTTATCCTTAATATTAAAATGTTTTTTTATATATATATATGTTTTTTTATATTTATTTATATATATATATATATATTTTTTCAGATATATATTTTTTTATTTTTTACCCCCCTATTTTATTCCCCTTTTTATTCCCTTTAATCTTGAATTCTCTTTCTTCTCCCGTGTTTTAAATCTCAACGGTCTTATGACACTAAATTCAAATTTAAACAAACACACACAACACACTGAGCAAATAACGCGTCCCAACAAGAGTGTCATGTGACCTCACATTTCCAAAACAGATGACAACAGAAGCTGAAGAGAGCCGGATGGGTAAGACCTTCCGTGCTTGAAACCGACGGTACGAATGTTGTACTAATTTTTCTGTACCAGAATAAATAAATATATATATATATATATATATTTATACATGTATCAACGTTTGTTGAATAGAAATCAATAACGTGCTAGATTGTTAGTATTGCGAGAGCTAATATGAATGATTTATTTAAATTCTATTTATTTAAAAACTGTAATGTACAGTTTTATAATAACTAATTATATATATATATATATATATATATATATATATATATATATATATAGTAAGTTATGAAACTATATTTATTTCAATTAAGCTTAATTGCCATAAATATATTTTCATAACTTACACCTAGCTCTACTCACGTATTGAAGTCTTGGCCTTCGGGACTTGATTTACGCCGGTTTATGGGTCTGTCTTGTGCAGTTCTAGGAGGTCAACCCTCCCAGGCTTTGCCTCCCCTCTTTAGAGGGGAGTAAGTTTATTGCTTACTGCAAGTTAATTGCTTACCGGGGAATGGCGACGGGCTGCCCAGGAAATTTTAAACCCCACTTTCCCGACCCGACCTTGGGTCAGATCTTACTCGTGGGAGTAAGATAAAAACTGGCCTTGTGCCTAACTCCTGGAAAGGGGTAAATTAATACTCACGTATTGAAGTGAATACTGATGATCGATACATAAAATATTACATCTCCTTATAACATTTTAATATATATATATATATATATATATATATATATATATATATATATATATATATATATATATATATATAGAGAGAGAGAGAGAGAGAGAGAGAGAGAGAGAGAGAGAAAATGTTACTCTTAAATAAATGACGTATTTTAATAAGCCACCGGTGGGAAGTTTCAAACGGTTTTTCCTCACCGGAAATATTATGTTGATACACGAAATAATATATATATATATATATATATATATATATATATATATATATATATATATATGTATATATATATGTATATATATATATATGTGTATATATATATATGTATGTATATATATATATGTATATATATATATGTGTGTGTATATATATATATATATATGTATGTATATATATATGTATATATATATATATGTATATATATATATATATATATATATATGTTTATATATATATATATATATATGTATATATATGCATATATATATATGTATATATATATATATATATATATATATATATATATATATATATATATATATATATATATATATATATATATATAACATTACTCTTAAATAAATTACGTGTTTTGATATGCCACCGTGGGAAGTTTGAAATGGTGTTTTCCTCACCGGAAATATTGAAGCTTTATTGTACGGGTATATCTGCATTTTCCGTTTGTCTCAGTTTTTTGACAAACAAACATAGATGGATGCCCTTGAATAATAGACATAGATGAATTCTTTTAAATAATACATAGATTCGTTGCTATTGTTATTTTTAATCAGAACTATTTATAGTTGTGATTTTTATTCCGGGCATTTTACTAATTATATCTGTATGACGTGGAACAGATCTGCAGATTGTGAATGTACAAAGAGTCGATTTCTAAGGCGGCAATCCCAGTCGCGCGAGCTATAAATAGCTGACCCATTGAGCGTTAGTTCTTTTGAAACCCCGAAGTTAGTAGGCGGAAAATAGCTTAATCTTTATTTGTTTAACTGACGTCATTCAGTTGTCAACACGGTTGACAGAATGTGGATATATTTACGTGGAAGATATCCATTCTTTTAATTGACGATAAGTTCAAACGAATCTTAGACGCGGACAACATCGGATGTGTATATACAACGCCTTTTTGAACTTTCGACTGAAACCTTTAAAACAGACAACCCAAAGACTTTAAGCAAAGGTGAAAAAGGGGGAGCGAGTTATCCATTGGTCTAAATTCAGGTATAATAACTTGGATATCACCTTTCAATTTATTTTCGTCTTGTACTGTATTGGACATTTTCTTAACTATCAGTTCGACCACAACGATGAATGCAATGACAGAATATTGTTCACGATTTTTTTTTTATTATTGAGAATGAAAAAAGTTTTCTTACTATAGTTGTTGTTATTATTATTATTATTATTATTATTATTATTATTATTATTATTATTATTATTATTATTACATCTACTAGCGGGTCATCGTGGAGATTCCATGGTGTTTTCCACATCAATCCGTATAATGTACTGTTACTAATAATATCCACTTTGGAATAATCAATCTCTGTCAGGGTCAATAATATCAAGAAAAATACTCTTTCTTCTTCCGTAAAAATAAGTGGCATTACCAGCTAAATATTCTTTAAATAACTAAAACGAATGTCTATCTTCTTTATTTATTTAAAATTGAAGGAATTTAATTATTGTTAAAACAATAAATATTGTATGTCGTCTTACCGTAAATATAATATTCAGCTAAATATTCTTCAAATTCATAAAACGAATGTCACTTTTTAAAATGTATTTATTTAAAATTGTACGTTTTTAGTCGACGAGGCGACATAATTTGATTTGGGAACAATTCATTTTTAACTGGGTAAAGTCGGAATATTTTGCCTTAGCGACATCGGATTAATAACCAATATCGCTTTGCTGATCGGTCCATCTCATGTTTCTTCCAAATATATGTGAAAGCTAATTACGTACATACGAACATGAACTTGTCTTAGTGTGTTATTATATAGACTAGCAGTCCCGTTGAAATTCCATAGAGTTTTTTCAAGCTGTAGAATGTACTGTTAATAATGATATTCCTTTTGAAATAATCAATGCCTCTCACGGTCTATACTATGAAGAAAAAATTACTCTTTCTTCTTCTGTAAAAATAATTGTCATTTCTAGTTAAATATTCTTTAAATTAATAAAACGTATGTCTCTTATTTATTCATTTATTTAAAATTGAAGTAATTTAATTATTTTTAAAACATTAAGTATTATCTATCTTCTTGTGGTAAATATAATTGTCAGGTAAAAATAATTTCACTGTTTAAAATGTATTTACTTAAAATTGAACTGTTTTAGTTGATAGGGCGACAGAGTTCGATTTTGGATCAATTCATTCTAAAATGAATAAAGTGGAATCAAGGGAGGCGCGATAGCGCTCTATCCCTTAATAGACTTCAAAAACGGCCTATGCTAGAAATCTCATTTCTTTGGTCAGTTATAACTCAAAAACCAATAAACCAAATTAGTTAAAACTTTGCACAACATTTTTATTTGATAGGTTCTATAAGTGTGTAGAATTTCAGCATCATTAGTCAAGGCAACCCAGAGACAATAAAATTGTAAAAATTTGGGAATTTCCTTGCTTTTGCACATTTAGTGTATATGAATTGTCATCTTAACCCTATTAAGGGCATGTGATTTCAGTATACTGGCATTTATCATGGAATATTCAATACCGTTAAGAAAAAAAATACCCTTTCTTCTTCTGTAAAAATAATTGCCATTACCAGCTAAATATTTTTTTTAATAAATAAAGCGGATATATCGTTTTTATCTATTTAGAATTGAAGGAATTTAATTCTTTGTAAAAGCATTATTATTAACAGGCGGTAGTTAACCGGCGTTGCCCGGGTAGAGGTATACTGCTGGTCGGAAGATTTCTTAGGAAAACATAATTTCAAATATTGTGTCGACCAAAAAGTTTGTTCGTTTTTTAGGAAGAAGGAATCCAAAAATCAAGTTTAGAAACATAACCGAGCATATACAATGCATTTTCCACGCTCGATTTGGAAATATTAAGAATGTCTGCGATTTGTTTGGTTGTCAAACGGCAATCTTGTTCAAATAAAACTTTCACTTACTCACTGTCAATCATCTTTCGCTGACCAGAGCATCTCTTACTAACAATGTACCTTTCGGAATCGAGCAAACCATTTCTGGTACACCCGTTCTGTAACAGCATTCCACCCGTACACATGACATTTCTTTATGCAGATTTCTTTAGATTTTTTTCTTTTTCTAAAGTAAAAAACATCAGAGGTCAATAGTACACTGCTTGGTCTTCCATTTTAAGACCTGAAATACAAGCAAACATGTAAGAAGGCTTATTACATACTGACGTCAATATACTCACTACACAGAGTTGGAAGAATAGGAGTCTAAAACGATCTTTAACCGGAAAGATGACATTCAAAAAACGAACCTACTTTTTGGCCAACCCTATATAATCATGTTTACAATGTTTTTCTTGAAAACAAGTTTTAAAAAAACATTTTACATTATGAGGTCAAGTAATAAAAAAACTGTTAGCACGGTGGTGTTTACAAAAAAAGGTTATTTAGTAAATTACAAGAAGTGTATTTTTTATTGAAGATTTTTTATCTGTTAAAAAGACGATGTTCTCTTCTCTTGTGTTAACTTTTGAGAATGATATTCCGAATTGACCTCAAGGCGAACATTTAAAAATCTTCAAAAAAACTATTTGTTGACGCTTCGTTTCTTACGAATCGAAACGAATTCGCTTTTATTTAATTATTTTAAATCTTAAAAATTCCAATAAAAAATTTGTTTCAATGATTAAATATTTGTAATACATTCTTCACTAAAATATTCTTTGTTTAATTTTATTTTTGCTTTATTAACCAAAGAAAATCTATTTTAAACATATTTGTGTTTCTTTACGTTCTAATATCTTTTAGTTATTTTATGGACCTAACCGATAATTACCTATAGTGACCCACGATTGAATCGAAGAAAAATTTCAATGATGTCTTTTGATTTTGTGAATATATTAACCATATTTAAACTTTTGTAATGCTCTGTTAACATATTGCCAGGAGGTTAAGGTCAAGGAGGTCAAGTGTGGTTTTGAGAGGTAAACACACTAGGATAACCGCACAGTTGCTTACAAAATTCCTGAATAGCCCCGTATGCATTCCCCGGTAAGGGCGTTTCGGGCGATTAGCAATGAACTAAACCCTTCTCAGAGAGAAGGCAAAGCCTAGGAGGGTGGATTGGACAGAACTATACCTCAGCCCGACAGCACGAAAGCCACTGCCGGACTGAAGAACGGTGTATCATAACTCTAACATCGATTTCTATAACACACAAACAAACATTGATTTATATATATATATATATATATATATATATATATATATATATATATATATATATATATATATATATATATATAGTAGAAGAAAATAATTATCAAAGATATGTTCCCTTCTGTTGCATATTTTTTATTCGTAAAATATATTCCTACTTTAAATCTCTTAATGAATGCATTGAATTAAAAATAGGTTAACATTCATAAAATTATGAAATTATAACTAAAAATATTCTCATAAATAAAATATTCAGTGGATGTTTATTTAATATTTTTTTAATTCTTAAAAACACTATCACATTTTTAGATTATTACATAATAATCAATTGTAACTAACTGAAGTATCCACCAAGTATCCATCAATGTTGGATGTTTCCCTCGGGATCCATTACTGGTGCCAATGTGGCCATTGTTAAACTTAGTGAACACATGTTGAGCAAGTCGTATTATAGTAATGCTTTCTAAACATGTTTAATGTTATTAGCAACTTGGATGCAGCATATCTACACTTTGATTCATATATAAAATGTACTTCATCTATTACTTCTACTTTGGGTGTACATTTTATTAATTACGTTGAATTATATAAACCAGCTGAAGTACTCGTCTATGCCGGGTTTCTCAACTGTATTTAAATTGTATAGCATGATACTATGAACTGCTCCCACCCCCACAGTCAAGACCGTCGAAAAATCTTCAGCTGGGAAATAATCGACGATACAAAAATGATGAGGACGTAAGATAAGTGAACGACAATAAAAAGACCAGCGAATCTATTGAACTCCCAAGACGGAATGGCGCCCTGACAATTAGAAGCCGAGACGAGTTAGCTGAGACTCTGAATTAAGAAGAGGGAATTTAAGTCAGATGTGAACGCTATCGGCGGGCCCCTTACAACACACACATGTTCAACAAACTAAATACACAATGTATATATATATATATATATATATATATATATATATATATATATATATATATATATACATTGTATATGTTTCTACTTTGATTTGGTGGGTCTGCGTTTTTACTAACGTTGAATTTTTTAAACTTTCGTCTTCAAATTTTCGGGTATAAAACCAGAGACGATAGGGGTGCTATGCCAGTAACAAAAGGTAACCTTTTTAGTAAAGTCCGTTGACGCACTTTATGATAACGTGTTCCCTGTTATAATGTAATGGTGTGTATAAACACATTTAATCAGAATTTGAGCACGTGGCCTGCAGTTAATAATTAATTGATAATTGATAATAATTAGTTTATAATTAGAATTTTGAAAGATAAAGTGTATCTCATCGGTGGCTTTAGAAGGCTTTTTGCTTGATTTTCAAATTTTGAATTAAAAAACGATTTTTCAAAGAACTCATCCAAATTCTAATTATACTCAACTGCACGCCACGTGCTCAAGTTATGATTCATGGTATTTATACACACTGTTTCATTATAACAAAAAAACAGAGCAACATCAAGTGTTGTTCGGACTTTACTAAAAAAATGGTAATTTTTTTACCTTATCGTCTCTGAAGAAAGGTTTTGTACCCGAAAATTTTAAGTCAAAAGTAAAAAAAAGTGCATCTTATCGGTGGCTTTCAACGGCTTTTTGCTTGATTTTAATATGCATATCTCTCTCTCTCTCTCTCTCTCTCTATATATATATATATATATATATATATATATATATATATATATATATATATACAATCATTGTTAACAATAATTGAGCTTTCACTTTGAAAACGTTGGTATATTCAAAGAATAGAAAATATATGCAAAAAAATATTTTTTCACACACGTATACATATATATATATATATATATATATATATATATATATATATATATATATATATATATATATATTAAAAAGGGTATTTAGACATATTTTAAAACCATTGTTTCGTAATAGTATTATATTTTTTTTGAAAAAAAAATAACAATGGTGGTGTAAAATAAATAAAATTTTAATCTTTTCTTTCGAGATTTACAATTCTCTTTGTCAAAGGGTGTTTTTCTTTTCTACTTTTTCTTCATCGTCCGATGGTAATGGACTGCTTGGTCAGAAAATCACGTTATGTCTGAAGGCGAGGTTGCGCCAATTTGAATTAAAAAGGGTATTTAGACATATTTTTTAAACCATTGTTTCGTAATAGTATTATTTTTTTTTTCAAAAAAACATAACAATGGTGGTATAAAATAAATAAAATTTATTTTATTTTATTTTAATAAAAAAGCTAAGATTAAAATAAATTTTATTTATTTTACACCACCATTGTTATGTTTTTTTCAAAACAAATATATATATATATATATATATATATATATATATATATATATATATATATATATATATATATATATATATATATATATATCCACAGACAGACTGTTTCTGTGCATCACGGCTCTTCGGTGCGCTTAGGCAAGCAGTTGCCTCAAACAGAGACTCGACCATCTAGACGAGAGTCCGCGCTTCTAACCACTTGGCCAGTATCTGCTTGCTGTTGAGAATTAGCGAAATTACAATCATAAACATTGTCAAATGCCGAAAGCTTCATTTGTTTACACAAAGAACATTGCGTTCAATCCTCTCATAGTATGCATCGCTATTCAATTGACAACCCATCCATCTAGTTAATCATTATCCTTGAGTGGGGTTGGCCTTGAAAAATGGTAAATTCTTAGTAAAAAAAATAAAATTTCCTCTCCGTGGAAAGGAAGTAAACTCTACCTCCTGATCACCCTAAAAATCCTCCTCCCAATCTGCAAATAAAATACAAAGTCATTTCCGTGACAGAATGGTACCCCCGGGACTTTATGACCCACATTCCTGAAGTTGATACCAAATCGACTTCGAAATATGATACAGGCTGTCATCTTCTCTTCTCTACAGCCCCTTTCCCACAGTAGATACCTTGATAGTCTTTCTCTACTCTATCGTTATTTTCATGGTAGGTGCTCCACTGAGCTCCAATCTCTGCCCCGTTTGGTAAAACATTCACAGCAAAAACTCGTCTAGCTACAGCCTCTGTAAATAATTTTCTTTTCTTCCTCAGTGTACCTAAAACTTAACGGAATATTCATGAACAAAGTTTCTTCCCAAGAACTATCCGACTGGGGAACACAATACCACGCGGCTGCTTTTCAACTGACTACAACATGGTCATTCTCAAGTCCAATGTTAACAAATTCTTGTCGAGCCGTCCTCTTAAATAATCCAATTCTGTTCAGTTCAACACATCGTCTCCAACCCATCTCAAGGTGTTATTTGATTATTTACCTGACCCAAACTCATTATCCCTTATTGTGTTTAGACTGTAATACGCGGTGACTCTAATAAAAAAAATACCCCATTCTTAATACCCTGTTTTGATTGGTTACTTGTGACCAACTGCAACTGTTCCTCGTCATGTAAGTACTGATGTGTGTCTTTTAATTTGAAGATCAGATTTAAACATTGGTTGCAACAATAACAGCTAAAATGTCCATCAATGAAATGTTTGTCGGACAATTGCCCGTTTAGCTTGACCCCCATCTCTTGCCACACATGATGTCTCTTATGTATTTACCGCTCCACGAGGTCGGTTTTTAATGGGTTAAGTATTAAGCTCCCCCAAATCTAATAGGTCTCGCCCTGTCTGACAAGCTTCCTCTTCTGTCGCATCGCCACAGAGTTGCACTTCTCTGCTTGTTTTAGACCTACTTCCACGGAATGTGCTCCGATGAACTTACTGCACATGTACACCTAAACGAAAATATCCCCGACCCACCCGACTAGCTGCAAAATCACATCTTTTCACTGTCAAGGTCCCTAGATACTGAACGATTTTCTATGATAGCTTATTTTCTCATACCGCTTGCATTTGGAATTCCTTTCCTGTCCCCTGTTCCCCCGACCGTACTAACATACAGAAATATAAATGTAATGTGAACAAACATTTTTCTGCCATACTCACCTGCCCAGCTTGCCCCTTTATAGATCTGGCCTTTACTAGTTACGTCCCGTTGCCTTGTTTAAAGTGAATAAAACTAAAGCAATATTGCCTTGTTTAGAGTGAATAAAACTAAAGCAATATTGCCTTGTTTAAAGTGAATAAAACTAAAGCAATATTGCCTTGTTTATAGTGAATAAAACTAAAGCAATATTGCCTTGTTTATAGTGAATAAAACTAAAGCAACAATAAATTTGAAAAAAAAAATCACTCTGGATTAGAAACAAAAATCATAAACAATATCCCAGTCTAAGAGGGCTTTTTCTCTTCGGGTTCAGAACAGATACAATACTTTGATCGTCACCCAATAGTTTGACATCAAGACAACATATTTAGAAAGTCGCTTTCTATCGGGACATCTATTTTTAGAGAAACTACCGTTTTTAATTTTGGGGTCGCGTCATTTCTTATGACGTGGGTGTGTGGGAGTCGAGCCATGTCGACACCTGCTACGGTGAATATTTCACCCGATCTACCCGTCGCGATTGTCACCGACTGAACGAGTGCGTCATCATGAACCCGTACCTTGACGTCACTTGGCGTCGTTGTTATGACATCAAGCAATAGATTGAGAGGGGAGAACATTGATAACTACGATTTGCGCTGAAAAAGCATTCATGGAACAATTGCACTTTGTCCCCAATAGTTTAGACAATCCCATCGACACGGCTTTGAAGTTTGAAGTGAAACAAGTTGTAACAAAATAAATTAATGGAATAGCTCTATTCTTGTTATTAGTGGGTCACCACTTATCAAAGTCAAGAGCGAAATACTACATTTGACTGAAATACTTAATGGACTATTCAAAAAATTGAACAAAAAAGGCTCATCAAACAAAAACACTCCGTGTTACTTAATAACATTTGTCTAAATAAAAGCATGCTGCTTAAATACGCACAATGTATGTGTGTGTATATATATATAGGGTGGGCCAAAATAAGGGTCCTATCTTTAAATTTGAATAACTTGAATTTGAATAACTTCCACAAAATAAAAGTTAAACTCACCAAACTTTATGTGTGTGTAGACTGACCCTTCCGAGATTTTTTGAAATAAACAAAACAAATTCTTCTTCTTCTTAAAACTTACAAAAACTAAAGTATTGTTTTTTACACTGTTTTGAGTTTTTTAAGCAAAAATAATGTTTTCTAAATGAGGGTACGTTCCTTAGGGCTAATACGGCTCATGCTTGCTTCGGAAGGGGTCCTTTACTTATTCTAAAAAAAAAAAAAAAAATCAATAAATAAAAAAGTTATGAATTTTTAAAAATAGGACCCTTATTTTTGCCCACCCTATATATATATATATATATATATATATATATATATATATATATATATATATATATATATATATATATATATATATATATATAATAGCGCGTCGGGTTATGTTGAAAATAAATAAAGTGCTCGATCGTAAGAATGCGAGAGCTGAGATACTAATTAATTACTTAAAAAATATATATTACATATCCCAACGATGTACCATGGTTTCATTAACACGGGTTGATATTTATTGTTTAGAAAAGGCACTTACAACGCAAGTCAAATTACAGCGACTCACGGAATGAAGACAGTTCGAAAAATTGAACAGTCGATAATCACCGCTTTTATCGTCCGGTGTTTTTTCTCATATGTCCCTTTTTGGGAAAGTACCGAGTTTAATGGAAGTTGTCTATATGGATGTATGGGAGTTAATTGTAAGTTAGTATTATTTAAATATAACTTACTTACTGATTACGGAGGTTACATGTATATCTGTTTCTATGGCGTATTCGTATTTAGATGTGATGTTGTAGGGTGTTATTGATCTCTAGAACGACGTGTCGCTTAAATTCGGGTGTGGCTGACTGTTATTAATTTACAGAGTGGCTATGTATTAATTTTATTAAACGATTCATGTGTTATATATTTATATTTATACTTGGGGGTTCTTATGTTGAAGTGGTTTATTTACCGTTTAAATACCGCTTAGGCCAGCATTTTTCGCTGATAAGGATAACCCCTCTTCCATTAGATATCTAACGTAACTACAATAAAATAACACATTTATACTACAAACAAAGAATAAATATAAATATGACACATAAATCTTTGAATAACATTAATACATACCTACTCTGTAAATTCAGCCACATATAGAATATGTAAGGTATAGTTGTTTAAATAAATAATTTATATATATATATATATATATATATATATATATATATATATATATATATATATATATATATATATATATATAAAGTGTTTTAAGGTTCATACTTTTTTTTAAAGCATCTATTGTTAAATTTAAGAAGGAATAGGTAAAATAAATACCCTTTGAAGCATTAAGATGCGATATCAATTTTTTTTATAAAAAAGAAAAATAATAAATCGAAACCGATTTTTTTTTCTTTATTTTTTTATTAAAAACTAGCATTCTTTTTTTTAGTTTAAAGTGATACAGATATTTCGCCAAAACCTGGCATCCTCGGTGTGTAATATATCCTGATGTCATCGGATTTGTATTTTTCCCCCTCTCTCCTACCGGCTTGTTGTTGTTATTACAGCCGGGCCAAATGGGTTAGCTGTTGTTTCCCACTATCAAATATGAAGAACGTGAATGCAGCACGTGATTTGTATAAGTGTTTTAAGGTTCATATTTATTTTAAAAAGCATCTATTGTTAAATTTAAGAAGGAATAGGTAAAATAAATATCTTTTGAAGCATTAAGATTCGATTCAATTTTTTTTATAAAAAAGAAAAATAATAAATCGAAACCGATTTTTTTTTCTTTTTTTTTTTATTAAAAACTAGCATTTTTTTTTATTAGTTTAAAGTGATACAGATATTTCGTCAAAACCTGGCATCCTCGGTGTGTAATATATCCTGATGTCATCGGATTTGTATTTTTTTTTCTCTCTCATACCGGCTTGTTGTTGTTATTACAGCCGGGCCAAATGGGTTAGCTGTTGTTTCCCACTATCAAATATGAAGAACGTGAATGCAGCACGTGATTTGTATAAGTGTTTAAGGTTCATATTTTTTTTAAAAAGCATCTATTGTTAAATTTAAGAAGGAATAGGTAAAATAAATACCTTTTGAAGCGATATCGCATCTTAATGCTTCAAAGGGTATTTATTTTACCTATTCCTTCTTATATATATATATATATACACGATGAATTAAAAATTATATATATATATATATATATATATATATATATATATATATATATATATATATATATATATATATATATATATATGAAAAATTGCAGATAAATATTATATCTTTAAATAATGACCTACCGTGATAATGAAAACAAGGGTGAAATCAAAAATGCTGCTTAATCCATTAAATTTTTAAAGATAAATGTATCTTTTAAAATCCATGGATTAAACAGCATTTTATATTTCTCATTGTTTTCAGGCATGTGATGATTTAATAAAATTTGTAATTCTCCCAACTTTTATTTTCAACATTCATTTTCTTGATTTATGGCAATTCCTGACGATTCCCTGTAAAGATGAAACGCGGAGCTTCTGTGTAGCTTAATTGCCATAAATATAATTTCATATTTTACTACTAAACTTTACTCACGTATTGCGCTCTGTGTAAGTAAATACTGAAAATCTATACCCAATATATTATAACAGCTTCTAATAGTATACGTGTATACGTGAAATAATTTTATATATATATATATATATATATTAATCGAGTTAAATATATTAATAAAATCAACACAAAACCAATATTTCCAAAAGTTCACAATAACAAGCAAATTACATAAACACTATGACAGTCTACGCCAATCAACCAGCTTGGCAATGTAATAAACTCTATAAATAGATGTGATAAGGTTGAAACGCTGATTGATTGGCGTAGACTGTAATGGTGTTTATGTAATTTGATTATATATATATATATACATATATATATATATATATATATATATATATATATATATATATATATATGGGAAGAGAAGGATGAAGGTAATCCGACGTGATGGTAAAATGAAAAAGGAAAAACCAAGAAATGGATGTTTTTTATGTGTACATCAACGTTTCGTCTTTATTTATAAGACTTCATCAGGATGATGATATAGAGAAAAGATGTCATGCAAGTACAGTTACATGTAGGGTAGACATATTGGGAGGAAAAATAAAGTAAAATGAAAAATAATGGCCAATACTTGGTGGACGTCCGTACTTGTTAAAGAATAAAAACAAGTACGGACGTCCACCAAGTATTGGCCATTATTTTTCATTTTACTTTATTTTTCCTCCCAATATGTCTACCCTACATGTATCTGTACTTGCATGACATCTTTTCTCTATATCATCATCCTGATGAAGTCTTATAAATAAAGACGAAACGTTGATGTACACATAAAAAACATCCATTTCTTGGTTTTTCCTTTTTCATTTTACCATATATATATATATATATATATATATATATATATATATATATATATATATATATATATATATATATATATATATACGTATTGTTGTATTGTATTTTATAACGACGCTGATAATACCACACAGTTTGAAGTAAGATGATGTACACGCAAGCATGATAAACTTGCATACAACAACAAAACCAGTGGACTATTCCATATACATGTAAAAAGAACAAGGATTGAAAACGTTTATTTAAATGAGTATCCTTTTACATAGAGAACGGTTGGCAACCCTACTTGAAGGTCTAAATTGGCTGGATAAAGCAGATATACAGAAAAACTGGCAAGTAATGTTTGTCCTGTGTATATAAAGATATCACAACAGGAAGGGCTAAAATAGATACGACGTATCTTATATATATATATATATATATATATATATATATATATATATATATATATATATATATATATATATATATAAGTAAATGGTTTTTTGCTTGTGTGTTATAGAAATCGATATGTTAACAGATAAGACATTCAAATAAGTTTCAATAAGATTTATTTTTTTACAGAAGCTAAAAATACCATATATATATATATATATATATATATATATATATATATATATATATATATATATATATATGGTATTTTTAGCTTTTGTAAAAAAATAAATCTTACGAAAAAAAAAAATCAAAATGGCCGATTAGTTTGATCGCACACGTGTGAGTGTTTGCTCTAAAAAAATTGTTTGTTCTTTTGTTTATTTTCACCTTAAAATGAAACTGATGTATGATGTGGGTGTTTTTTAAGACTCTAATCTAAGAACTCTTATTATTTGTGAACTTTTTCTGATGATTTTGTAGTGTTGCAGAGACGATATTGACATACAAATGTTGTTTGGTACAAAACAAATGAAACGGACCGTTAAATATATCTCACAGAAATTTGGAATTTTTGGAAATGTGAAAAAAATAAAAATAAAAGTAATAAAACAAACCATGATTATTGGGATATAATAAAAAACTGTTCTATATATATATATATATATATATATATATATATATATATATATATATATATATATATATTTATATATATAGATATATATATATATATATATATATATATATATATATATATTTATATATATAGATATATATATATATATATATATATATATATATATATATATATATATATATATATATATATATATATATAAGTCAATGGTTTTTTGCTTGTGTGTTATAGAAATCGATATGTTAACAGATAAGACATTCAAATAAGTTTCAATAAGATTTATTTTTTTACAGAAGCTAAAAATACCATATATATATATATATATATATATATATATATATATATATATATATATATATATATATATGGTATTTTTAGCTTTTGTAAAAAAATAAATCTTACGAAAAAAAAAATCAAAATGGCCGATTAGTTTGATCGCACACGTGTGAGTGTTTGCTCTAAAAAAATTGTTTGTTCTTTTGTTTATTTTCACCTTAAAATGAAACTGATGTATGATGTGGGTGTTTTTTAAGACTCTAATCTAAGAACTCTTATTATTTGTGAACTTTTTCTGATGATTTTGTAGTGTTGCAGAGACGATATTGACATACAAATGTTGTTTGGTACAAAACAAATGAAACGGACCGTTAAATATATCTCACAGAAATTTGGAATTTTTGGAAATGTGAAAAAAATAAAAATAAAAGTAATAAAACAAACCATGATTATTGGGATATAATAAAAAACTGTTCTATATATATATATATATATATATATATATATATATATATATATATATATTTATATATATAGATATATATATATATATATATATATATTTATATATATATATATATATATATATATATATATATATATATATATATATATATATATATATATATAAGTCAATGGTTTTTTGCTTGTGTGTTATAGAAATCGATATGTTAACAGATAAGACATTCAAATAAGTTTCAATAAGATTTATTTTTTTACAGAAGCTAAAAATACCATATATATATATATATATATATATATATATATATATATATATATATATATATATATATATATGGTATTTTTAGCTTTTGTAAAAAAATAAATCTTACGAAAAAAAAAAATCAAAATGGCCGATTAGTTTGATCGCACACGTGTGAGTGTTTGCTCTAAAAAAATTGTTTGTTCTTTTGTTTATTTTCACCTTAAAATGAAACTGATGTATGATGTGGGTGTTTTTTAAGACTCTAATCTAAGAACTCTTATTATTTGTGAACTTTTTCTGATGATTTTGTAGTGTTGCAGAGACGATATTGACATACAAATGTTGTTTGGTACAAAACAAATGAAACGGACCGTTAAATATATCTCACAGAAATTTGGAATTTTTGGAAATGTGAAAAAAATAAAAATAAAAGTAATAAAACAAACCATGATTATTGGGATATAATAAAAAACTGTTCTATATATATATATATATATATATATATATATATATATATATATATATATATATATATATATAAGTCAATGGTTTTTTGCTTGTGTGTTATAGCAATCGATATGTTAACAGATAAGACATTCAAATAAGTTTCAATAAGACTTATACCATTAAATTGTTTTTTGATTCCATCTGGAGTTACTAGCAGCAATTATTGGTTCTGTCTACAAAATAATTTAAGTATATTTTTTTAATAGATATTCTTCGTTTTATAAAACCCAATAAAATTACACAAAGAATATCTCACTTTCC
The DNA here is from genome assembly GCA_963556195.1 of Sepiola atlantica. Lineage (NCBI taxonomy): Eukaryota > Metazoa > Mollusca > Cephalopoda > Sepiida > Sepiolidae > Sepiola > Sepiola atlantica. The sequence continues at coordinate 24,789,058 of OY744552.1, read as the reverse complement.
AATGTTTTTAAATAATTATTTCATTGGTATTTTCAATAAATGAAAATAATTAAATAATAACGAATGTGTTTCGATTCGTTAAAGGCGTACACCGTTTTTCAGAAAAACAGCGTCAACAAGTAGTTTTTTTTTTTTTAGAAATCACCACCGCGCTAACATTTGTTTTATTATCTGATCTTATATTGCAATTGTTATTTTTAACTTGGGTATGGACAAAACTTGTAAACATTATTATATTTAAACTTATTTATGGCCAGAAATATATAGCAACGCCGGGTAAATAATACCAGATACCCAAGTTAAAGTTCCGGCTAGGATTTTTTTCTTAGTGGTGAAGTCTTTGTTAATCTTGACAATTTCCTTCTCTATTTTTTGTTTGTACTGTTTAACTAAAAAAAACGTATTCTGCGGCCGCACCTTCGCATTTTAATGCATTATAAACTCGAGCGAATAAGTCGGTGAAATCGGGGTTAGCCTGACAATCATCGGGATTTCTGGGTAAAACGAATTATCGGATACCATTCCCATTGCCCAACACAGAGTTTGTCACTGGGCCAATCCCAGTAGATCATACGTTATATATAAACGTATCGAATGTATAAAGATACTAGACAAGTCGTGACTGTAGGGTTAACGCTGTGACGTTGTACATAAAATAAATAAATATATACAGGGTGGGCAAAAATAAGGGTCCTATTTTTAAAAATTCATAACTTTTTTATTTATTGATTTAAAAATTTTTTTTTTTTTAGAATAAGTAAAGGACCCCTTCCGAAGCAAGCATGAGCCGTATTAGCCCTAAGGAACGTACCCTCATTTAGAAAACATTATTTTTGCTTAAAAAACTCAAAACAGTGTAAAAAACAATACTTTAGTTTTTGTAAGTTTTAAGAAGTGTTTTTCGGCTAAAATTTGTTTTGTTTATTTCAAAAAATCTCGGAAGGGTCAGTCTACACACACATAAAGTTTGGTGAGTTTAACTTTTATTTTGTGGAAGTTATTCAAATTCAAGTTATTCAAATTTAAAGATAGGACCCTTATTTTGGCCCACCCTGTATATATAACAATATTTTTTACCTACAGACTCCAGCGTTTTAAGCTTTTTGCTATCATCAGTGTATATATATATATATATATATATATATATATATATATATATATGTAGAAGGATGAAAAGGAATTAGAAAAGCAAAAGCCAAATCGTATTTCTATTCAGTTGCTCAGAGCAAGGTATATTCCGCAAAAAGGCAATTTATTCAAGTTAAATTTTTCCTTAAGCCAGGCTTTTCAAAGATCAAAATCTTATCATCAGAGGAAATCGCTGGGATAGATAAGTTGGCAAAGGCCAAGATTTAAAATTTGAAAAAGTAAAATAAAAATTGTAGGGAAAAAACACAAGGCAAAACTCTGCCCGAATGCAAGCAAATGTCCGATTGCAAAAAAGTCCGGTGTCAAAAAGTCCAGCGGAGAAAGTGAAATGTAGATAGGTAGGTCGTTAAATCTATCCGCTATATCCTGGATATTGAGCTGTATACTTTTCACAATAGGTTTTACCTTTCCTAAAAGTTCGCTTTTAGTTCACCACTTTATATATATATATATATATATATATATATATATATATATATATATATATAGAGAGAGAGAGAGAGAGAGAGAGAGAGAGAGAGAGAGGGAGAGAGAGAGAGAGAGAGAGAGGGAGAGAGAGCTTGATAGATAGATAGAGATAGATAGATAGATAGATAGATAGATAGATAGATAGATAGATAGATAGATAAAAAGAAAAGTAAAAAGTTATAGAGGTTCAATCATATCACCGTTTAAAACAACTGTAACAGAATCCATAGACAACATTAGTTTTTTTACAAAATCAGAGGAATTCAGAATATTCGAATTGCCACTTGGAACTCCTTGTCACATGTGTCTTTTGTTTGCAACTCCTTAGAACTCCTTGCAACTCGCGCCGTTTTATTGCAACTCTGGAAATCCGTGCCACGTGTGTCATTTGCTAGCAACTATTTAGAACTTGTGTTATTTGCTTGCAACTCCATTGGCACTTTTGGGTGTCAGCAAGCTGTTTCTTTTATCTCCGTCGGTCTTGTTAAATCACGTGGTAAGCATTCGAATTGGTTAATGAACACTTGATTACTTCTTAATTATAACATTTTCATATAATCTGGTTTTGCGGACGTAGTTGTAGACAATGGTTACAAGTATATTTTCTTTCAACTTTTATGTAAGCGTTGCTTTAACAAGGGAAAAAGAAGGGAAAGGAAAGGATGTAGCAAAGCAAGGCAGAGGCTTGGCATGCCAGTAAACTAATTTTGCTTTTGCTCGTTTTGCCGAGCAAAATACAATAGTGTTATCTTTTCAGGACAAAAGTTATAATACGCACTGCCCTTTTTTGCAAAGTGCACAATTATTTACAAACAATATTTCCATATAAAAATAAGAGATTGACAAATTTAAAAAAATAATCTTACCCCCACAGCGGCAAGTTTACCATAATGTCATTTTATAGTGGACATCAAACAGCCCGAAAAGACGCACCCTGTTACAGCTACAAAAATAACCTGCTCGGTCCCGTTAACATTTCTTCACGGATAAGGCCATCTCATGCGATAGGCAATAACCCGCTCCCTTTGCGAAAAGTGAAGACGAAAGACTATGAACCCTTCGTCGCCTCTGAGGTGATGGTCTCCCGATACAGAACAGATACTACACTTTGAATTATTTAGTCGTAAAAATGTACAGAATACACTTTAAAAAATTACGCATAAGGTTCTGAAAAGTGTCGGAGTAGGGGATGGTGGTCACCTTGCGCCTATCCTCTCAACAAGCCTTTTGGCTAAGATCAAAGTGTAGTATCTGTTCCGATGGATACTGCACTCCATAGACTGGTATAGTCTTGGCCTTCGGGGCTTGATTTACGCCGTCCTATGGGTCTGTCCTGTGCAGTTCTAGGAGGTCCACCCTCCCAGGCTTCGCCTCTCCTCTTTGGGGAGGAGTAAGTTTATTGCTTACTGCCTGAGGCACTCCTACCGGGGAATACCGACGGGGCTGCCCAGGCAATTTTTAATGGCCAGAGTGCTCACCTCTCGGGCGCTGGCTTTTACAACCCCACTTTCCCGACCCGACCTTGGGTCACATCTTACTTGTGGGAGTGAGATAAAAACTGACCTTGTGCCTAACTCCTGGAGAGGAGTAAATCAATATCCTCGACAAGACGCATTAGCAGTCACCGCTATACCACATTTATTCTATGGGTCTAAATGTCCTTTATATATATATATATATATATATATATATATATATATATATATATATATATATATATATATATATAGTACATGTATTGTATTAGTTTCTGAAACTCAAGTGTTTATAAAATGTTCTCAATAACAAGTAGAGCTGTTCAAAAGTATATTTTTTTATCTATACAAACATTATTGGTTACATATGTGTATACATGTTTCGGTTGTACTCTTCGCAGAGAGTGGACCTCTTCAGACCAAAGACTCCAGAGTCGTGGCAACTTCTCTGGAGTCTTTGGTCTGAAGAGGTTCACTCTCTGCTAAGAGTACAACCGAAACATGTATGCACATATGTAACCAATAATGTTTGTATAAATAAAAAAATTATACTTATTTATATATATATATATATGTGTGTGTGTGTGTGTGTGTGTGTGTGTGTGTTCGTGTGTGTGTGTGAGGTTAGTCGATTATTAAGAAAAAATCCAAAAATAAGAACGCAATGTTTATTTTTATATGTAATTACAGAAGATTAAGACAACCTCGGTCAACTATAGGTCCCCTTTGTTTGGAGTTTAAACCGACGGTATCAAGGTTGTCTTAATATGCTTTAATTACATACATATATATACATATAAATATATATATATATATATATATATATATATATATATATATATATATTCATCGGAATAACATGAGTGGAACAACAAAAAGCAGGTTAATAAGATCCTCCCAGCTCTTTCTAAGATAGACCTCACACTGTTTCCCGGTTTTGTTTAGAACCGAGTCGATCTCTAAATGGGAGTGATACTTAAGTGGGATGAAATGAAATGAAGGTGGAATTTAGGAGTAGATGTTGTCCTTCAAATATAAGAAACAATTGGGAAGAGCATGGTAAAAATAAAAGTGAGGATTGGGCATCTTAAAAGGATTCTATTACCAACTAATAAAAATTAACTTTTTTTAATTATTTTGTTTTTAACTGGGGGCATTACTCATTCATTCTTGGCCTTTTGGCTAAGATCAAAGTGTAGTATCTGTTCCGATGGATACTGCACCCCCATAGACTGGTATTGTCTTGGCCTTCGGGTCTTGATTTACGCCGGTCAATGGGTCTGTCCTGTGCAGTTCTGGGAAGTCCACTTTCCCAGGCTTTGCCTCCCCTCCTTGGGGAGGAGTAAGTTTATTGCTTACTGTTTGAGGCGCCTTTACCGGGAATGTCGACGGGGCTGCCCAGGCAATTTTTAAATCCCACTTTCCCGACCCGAACTTTGGGTCACATCTTACTTGTGGGAGTAAGATACAAACTGGCCTTGTGCCTAACTCCTGGAGAGGAGTAAATCAATACTCATTCACTCAACTTGCTAAAAGTCTACCTTAACTGGGTTACGGTCTAAGAGGACTGGGATATTCACTTTGATCCTAGCCCTAGTTAAAAATAAATAACGCATTTGCTTAGGTTTTGTATTATTTGCTAAAAAAACATCACTAAATCTAGCGTGGAATTTGAAGTATCATTTTCCTTCTGGCTTGCAGGTGTGCATATGTTTTGCATATTTGTTGCCTGTGCATTTCAGTTGTTCCCCCTTTGTTGCGACTGGGGTGTGCACCGTGCAACAGGCTCGCCTTTACTTGTAGTAGTCGTTTGCATCTCACACAAATCTGCAACACGAATCTAGACTAACAGACCCTACGTACTCGGTGACCATTCAAGTCGGCGGATAAGTGGTAGGCTAAACATCCCGCCGATTTGGCGAAGTGCAAAAGGGTTAACTTCTTAAATGTGCACTTCACGGGTGGCCATGTTGGACTTGGACGCAAATCGTGTCAGCAGTTGATTTATCGTTGACACTTCAGTTGAGTCAAGACTTTTATGTCGACAAAGGTCGGCATGCATTTTCGCATTTTATATTTCTTATGACTGTCAGGGATTTTTCTCTCCCCTCTCTCTCCTTCTCTCTCTCTCTCTCCTTCTCTCTCTCTCTCTCTGTCTATCTCTCTATATCTATCTATCTATCTATCTATCTATCTATCTATCTATCTATCTATCTATCTATCTATCTTTGTTTATATCTATGAATGTAACTATGTGTTACCGTATATTTTCTCATTTTATAATCTTCACCTCCCACCCTCTCTGTCTCTTGATTTGATTTGATATTATATATATATATATATATATATATATATATATATATATATATATATATATACATATATATATATATATATACATATATATATATATATATAATATATATTTATATATATATATATATATATATATATATATATATATATGCGTGTGTGTGTCTATGTGTCTAGCCAAAATGATGATTTGTACAGACGACGAAACACGTATCTGTGGATAACTACATTATATAAGTATATATATATATATATATATATATATATATATACGCATATATATATTTTGTAGGTATATATATATATTTTATAGGTATATATATATAGATGTTCAAATGTATATATATATATATTTATATCTATATATATACGTTTATATGTATATATATATATATATATATATATATAAGTTTATATATATATATATATATATATATATATATATATATATATATATATATATATATATATATATACATATATATATAAGTTTATATGTAGAAATATCTATCAATTCGCTGTTTTGAGATCTGATTGTAATACAGCTTCCTATTCCAGTAGCTTCCTTCCAAGAACCGCAGGCTTGTGGAACTCTCTTCCTGTTGACTGTTTTCCTCCTACCTATAACTGGTCTTTTCAAGACTACGGCCAATAGACATCTCGTGTCTTTGCGATAATCATATTTCGTTCTTGCTAACTCCTTAAATCAAGTGGCTTCGAATTATTTTTTTCTTTCAAACAAACATACAAATTAGACATGTTTTCCTATTCATTTCTCTAATTTTTCATTAGTAAAAATGTGTTTTCGCCGAAAAACAATATTCAAGCGAAGTGTTTCGCTTACATGTAAACGAAAACATAATTTATACTCAAATAAATGTTTATACAAAAAAGAATGATTACATTTTCCTCATGCTTATATATAAGGAACAGCTTTAAAGACTAAATCTTTCCTCACTTGAGCAGCGAATGATGCGAGGAGACATGAGTCTGGCATAAAGCATCATCAACTTTGAAAGGAGTTTTTAACCCTAACGCTAGTCGCGATGTCCGTTGTCACCCACAGAAGATGTGCTATCGTTGCTTTCGCCTCAACAGAAGACAGGCAGTGTTCTCTATCCGTGTTTCTACACCATGGAACACCTTGCCAGTGGAGGTCGTGATGAAGCCTACCATATCCAGGTGTAATTCGCTTTTGGCAAAAATTCAGACTGTATACAGATGCAATATTTTCTAACTATCTTTTTACATGGCCTGGAAGGACGATCTTATGGCAACAGAACCGATACTAGAGTACCCCCCCCCCCAATTTAAAGATAATACAATAATAGATTAAATTATTTTTTTCATTCATTTAAAAATTCCTAAGATAAGAATTTAGTATCTGTCCTCAGCTTCCCGGCGACATTAGATGTTTTTTTCTGTAGGCGAAAATATTCCGTATATATAAGAAAATACTACAATGCAAAATTATAACTGTTTATTGCAGAATATTTATTTATAAGAAGCTGTTTATGAAATAATTATGCAAATTAAGAAAACCAAATGTGTTTGTGCGTATTTGCAGTCTACTATATATACGGTATTTAAACAACTTTCTGTTGTATCATATACTTAAATAAGCGCAGTCTGTTTTGATTTTAATATAGTTAGGATTGATGAAAACAGCTTTTTCATTTATTCATTGAGACAAAAAGTTTGCTTACTTTTGTTCAATGCTTGCTGTATTTGTTCGAACACTTCTCTGCGTCATTTTTGGCAGGCGTATGGTTTAGTGCACAAAGAATCACCAATAATTACATGCAAATACGGGGGGAATATCATTCTAAATGGGCAGCACACAGGAAGAAGACCGAAGGGTAGATCGGTCGAAAGGTAGAAGAAATAGAAATACCAACGTGAATAAGGACAATCGTCCGAAGACAAATGATGTAAATGATGTCAATAATATAGCTTCCTGTTTTAAAAGAGTTGCTGTATCACGCCTAACCCTAAACGAAGTTTGACTGATATCTGGAGTTGCGCACGTATGCCATATAGCGAGAATATCTTAGAACGTATTTCCCGGTTGACCAACCACAAGATAGAGAATTCTTTGTGATATATCCTGGTTGTAGGTAAACATTTCACCTTTACCTATTTTCTGATAAACACATGAATTCCGCATGGTTATTTGCTTACCTTATAGAGAAAGAAAGAAAGGATATAATGGCAGCCAATCGATAATTGATGTCAATTGATACTCGATCCAAGCAAAATTATGTTTTTGTTTGTGCCGTAAAACGATTTTGGTAATATTGCAGTCGATAAATCGAAAATAAAAAAAATCACAACTAATAACTGTCACCAAACGCATTAAATTTAATTTTCTACCGATCATATTATACGTTGAAGTGTGGAAACTGATTGTAAGATTTATTATCTATGAATTTGTTATCATTGACATATCGAAACACAAAATAAAGAAAATTGCATCGATTTTTCAGATGCTCGCTTAGCTTCGAAGCATGAAAATATAGTAAAAAAATTACTTACTCTACCACTAACCCTAAGTCCAGTGAGTTGCCACTCGGACTTAGGGTTAGGGATAGGGTAAGTCTTTTTTATAACTATTTTTCGGGAAGTAAGTCTTTCTCCCAGCTGCGAAAGACAGCTAGTTTGTTTCCCGTGTGTCGAAAAAGAGAGAGTTGACCAAAATCTAATTCTAAAACAAACAAAAAAAACAGTTTTCATTACAGTATAGGTCGGTAGAAAATTAATTTGTAATGCGTTTGGTAAAATGTTATTTCTTGTATAATTTTTTTTTTCGATGTCTTGGTTGTTAACTATACTGCAAGATTACTAAGAATTTAAATAACTATTCTTGCTTATTATTTATGGTTTCGTGTACGTCATATCAACATCAGATGGCTATATAAAATTGATCACAACTAAATATAGAATGACCATTCTTTCTAGTCATTCTGTTTGGTAGAAAGATCTCATTTTATTCGCCTTCTTTGTAGAGGAATACTTTTGTATTATTCGGACTACTGTTCTCAGCTTATTCTCACAATGTTTCTTTCTACCTCCTACTCCAATCTTTCTTTCTACCTACTACTCCAATATGTTTCTTTCTACCTCCTACTCCAATATGTTTCTTTTTACCTCCTACTCCAATATGTTTCTTTCTACCTCCTACTCCAATATGTTTCTTTCTACCTCCTACTCCAATATGTTTCTTTTTACCTCCTACTCCAATATGTTTCTTTCTACCTCCTACTCCAATATGTTTCTTTCTACCTCCTACTCCAATATGTTTCTTTCTACCTCCTACTCCAATATGTTTCTTTCTACCTCCTACTCCAATATGTTTCTTTTCTAGGTGTAGTGTCGATCTTTACTATTACTAAAGTATGGGCAAAATAACTAGATTTAGCAGAGAGAGCATTTGTTCACGGTATCAGGAATGTCAATCTTACACAAAGGTACATGTTCAATGCTCATCTATCTATATACTTTTTTTTTTAAACTATGGTATTTTGGAGTTTGTTCATACGCAAATAGAAACATGTGATTGGTTGACAAAAAGAATAGGCCGGATACACATTACTAAGGTAGTAGTTTTGGCGATTAAATACCATCGTTCGAATCTCACGTAAGTCTAAAAGATTTTTAACTACATACGTGTCTTATAAATTTAAAGAAATTAACATGACATAATAATTAAAAAATCATTACATAAATAGTTTTATCTAAGTGACATTTATTTGATAATTCGCAAAAAAAGTAAACGTAGATGGTATTTGTCATTAGTTCAAAGCGAAATATTTTAACTTAAAGATGTAATTTGAATGCGTTTTTGCCAATGAAAACAATACGTAAATACATTCATCGTATGCAAATACTAGTTAGCGTATTTTTTTCCACGAAATTTCACAAAAATGTTTTCGTACTAACTATAGAACGGTAGAAGCTTGGTAAAGGTGGAAGTTGACATACCCAGGTACTGTACTAACATCGCTCAAGGAGCGGGTATCAACTACTTAATTAGTTTCGCCAATTGTCACCAAATTGGTCAAAATATCGCTCATGATCTAACATAGAACTGATTTAATTTCGGAATATCTAGGTCAGAGGTCACGATCAAAGTAACAGAAAAGGTGAAAGTCAAATTTCTGGCGTAACTACGGTTCTGTTCAGCATGGAGACTCGCTATTTGGCCAATATTGTATCCAATGAAGTCCTTATATTAAAATAAATAGTAGGGTGGACTCGACTCTAAAGCCTTAGTAAAGCAACTAATTTCGAAGAAGAAAAACACCAGTTGTGTTAGTTTAAGGGGGTTACCACCCTTATCAGTCTTTTTAATGAAAAATAACAGCATTGCTTGGAGACACATGGTTGTTAACCTTCAGTTATAAAGAGGGCTCTATGTGGTTACGATGACGACACATTTCCGTTATGAGCTGATAAAGTCACGTTTCTCTGAAGTCGATAAAATAAAGCGGTTATAGAGCAACGCTTTCAATCTTGATAAACAAGATGATGGAAATACCCGAAATAAGTTAAATTGCTTCGACATTCAGCTGGAATGAACGTCAGTGCAACGTTTTGTTACATGATTTGATGTATACTGAAGCTTGATGGCGCCTTTATTATTTTTATTTCTTTATTAGTTTCGTTTTTATTTTTAAGTACCTTAGATGTTTTTTAATTATTAGTTAAAGTAAAGTTTATTCTGTCTACAATTTGTGGTTATTTCAGTTGTACGGTTTAGTAGATTGTTTCCATCTTTACACTTTCAAATCTTTAGTTTCTCGCTCAAACATAATCTATACGGATTGTATAAAAATGTATATATTTATAAATTTTAAGAGACAATCAAATAATATTGGACGATCTGTCATTATTATCGATGGTTGAGTTTTATTTTTATGTATATATTATTTTAATTTTATAAACGAGGAATAGAGAATCACGAGACGGGGAACAAAGAAGAATAACTTCGATTTTTTTTTCTCAAAGAAATGTTTTAAAACAATTAGTAAGATAGAAAAAAGAAATTAACAAGATATCTTTCAGTCGACACTTTATAAATTCTGCTCCTATTATAATCTAGTGGTAACTGTAACTTTTATTTAATAATACAAGAAGAAAAATATAAATAAAAGGTCGTAACTATGGTTGTGTAAGGTTGAAAACGTTAGATATTATTATTATTATTATT
>OY744552.1:24718444-24773444 GCA_963556195.1 Sepiola atlantica | reverse complement strand
TTTGCTTCGACCAAGGGGATGTGGAACGGTCCAATGGCCTGACGGTGTTTTGTTTGCAAACGGCAAGTCGCTAATATAGGAAAACAACTTGTGTCGACATTTTTGCGCCTTCGTCAGTAACGGAATCGGCGCGAAACTCTCGACATGTAGCAGTGTCAGTAGACTACCACAAGCGATCAAAATACGCCGGTCTTCTCAACAGATTTGTTATTTCAACCGTGACGAGTAGAGCGATAAGCCCCGCCACGCGGGACTTCCGTAACAGCCTTCGTCTATAAGAGACACGTCACACCTGAGACCATCGTGCATTGACTTGGCTTTACAAACGCCCCAACATCACCTCTATTCGAGGAAACACCTTGACCTGCCAAACCAGATTCCGACCCCGTTTGTTGTTGTTGTTGTTGAATCATTCTCCACTGCTCGCTATACGCGCCCGCCGATTTGGCGTTTATAGATTTAAATCCCTCCTAATTGTCATGCGAATTGACGCCGGACTACGAGTCAGTGGCGATTTGTAAAACCGGGTTCGTGCCCTCCGACCGACGTGAATTAACATCCCCTACACTGAAGATTGCGTAAGCATGAAACATCGATGTCTGTAGGTAAAAATAATTAATAATTACTTTAAAATATATATATATATATATATATATATATATATATATATATACAAAAGATATAAGAGGCAACTAATATCTTTAATTAGTGAACATCCGGATAAAAATGAAGCTCAATATACTGGATAGAGCATTAATAACAATAGATGAAGTGAAATAATAAAATAAGGTGCGAATCAAATTTTATTACAATTCAATGTAATCAAATGTGATTAGTACTTTGTCTGAACATTGAATTGTAATAAAATTTGATTCGCACCTTATTTTATTATTTCACTTCATCTATTGCTATATATATATATATATATATATATATATATATATATATATATATATATATATATATATATATACAGGGTGGGCCAAAATAAGGGTCCTATCTTTAAATTTGAATAACTTGAATTTGAATAACTTCCACAAAATAAAAGTTAAACTCACCAACTTTATGTGTGTGTAGACTGACCCTTCCGAGATTTTTTGAAATAAACAAAACAAATTTTAGCCGAAAAACACTTCTTAAAACTTACAAAAACTAAAGTATTGTTTTTTACACTGTTTTGAGTTTTTTAAGCAAAAATAATGTTTTCTAAATGAGGGTACGTTCCTTAGGGCTAATACGGCTCATGCTTGCTTCGGAAGGGGTCCTTTACTTATTCTAAAAAAAAAAAATCAATAAATAAAAAAGTTATGAATTTTTAAAAATAGGACCCTTATTTTTGCCCACCCTGTATATATATATACACATACCTACCCTCTACCTATTGCGCATAAGCGAGTTAAAAATCTGTCACTTGGGCATGTAAATAGCATAAATGTTACTGTTTTAATATCATTAAGTTTGCGCCAATTTTGTTTCCCATTACCCGAATTTGAATTCTGGTCTATAAAGAAAAACCTGAACTAAGCAGGTAGGTAAAAGCTTTGCATTTTAGTTTTGTTGTTTTGATAAGATTTTAAACTTTTTTCTTTTCTCTTTTGACAAATTTCAGCCAATGGTAAACGAGAACGTGATGCAGTTATTCACGCAGCCAATCTTTAATCCCTTCCCCCACAGCCCGACCGTCATCAACTGCCCGCAACCTGTAATGCCGGCTAACCTCAGTAAGTACCATGTGTACATATCCGAAATCTAAACAACCCCCTCTCTCTCTCTCTCTCTCTCTCTCTCTCTCTCTCTCTCTCTCTCTCTCTCTCTAATGATGGAGTTAACAAAACATAGAACTTCTACTGAGGCAAGATTCCGATCTTCCGTGATATATATATATATATATATATATATATATATATATATATATATATATATATATATAATGAAGAAGAATGGAAAGGAATTAGAGAAGCAGAAGCCAAATCAAAATTCAATTCAATTGCTCAGAGCAAGGTATATTCCGCAAAAAATATACCTTGCTCTGAGCAATTGAATTGAATTATGATTTGGCTTCTGCTTCTCTAATTCCTTTCCATTCTTCTTCATTCTACCTGCTCTATCCTGGATATTGAGCTGTATACTCTTCACAATAGGTTTTACTTTTCCTAAAAGTTCGCTTTTAGTACACCACTTTATATATATATATATATATATATATATATATATATATATATATATATATATAAGTTAAGTATGTGTACATGTTTATAAATTTCTTTGCAAAGATAAACACCTAAAATGCTTTCTTCTCCAACAATATGAATTTTGAAACACAGCTGCTAGGGGTAAGTGTGGGTAATATGGGTTATATTTAGTTTAATTTAGTTCATGCAAAAAGGGGCAAAGAGGGTATGGAAGTTTTTCGTGGAAATTCAGATATCTCCGATTTTTGTGAAATTTTAACAATAAGTATTACACATCACTTAATACATATCTCCCAAATTTCAGTTTCTTTAGGGTATTATAAAGAGTTGGGGGGGGGGGCATTCAAATCTATCAGATTTGCATCGAATTTGAGTAACAGTCATGAGACATCAATTAAACACGATTCTCTGAATGTCAAATTCTTCGTAAGATCCCATTGAATTTTAGACATGTTTTAGAATGAAAATCATGTAATTGATTTTGATCAAAATCTGAATAAAGATTCTAGACATACGGTTTAGCATTTTTCTATCTTTATTTTAGTTTTCGTAAGAGGGCATAAAAGTGGTGCAAACCTTCAGTATTTTATCCATCCTGAAACTAAATATAACCAACATTGCGACACCTTACGCACAGAAGATGTGCTCCAAAATTCATAATGATCGGTTTATTAGTTTAGATGTTTATCCTGTGAGCACAATTGCATTCATGTTATTTTACTAAATGTGCGTTTATCAATGTTTGTTTTACTAAGTCGTTATCTCTATCTACTTTACCCCTATCTACTTTACCCCTATCTACTTTACCCCTATCTACTTTACCCCTATCTACTTTACCCCTATCTACTTTACCCCTATCTACTTTACCCCTATCTACTTTACCCCTATCTACTTTGCATAGCGTGAACCAGCAACGGGTTTTGCCCTGGAAAATCGAAAAATCCAATAAATTATTGCTCCCACCTATGAACTTCTTATAAGTATTTTATTCGATTTTTTAATTAGCTAGAAATAATTTGAGCATTCTTAAGATATAATCGTTTGTATTATTGTATAACTACAAAAGAGCATCCTTGCAACGACATACTTACGTAGAAGCGAGGATTTTTTGGGTGGGTGCGAGGTTAATTATTGGTGTTTATGCAAAAAAAAACTGCAACGAAGGTAGTATTTGATATGAATGTTTAAAAACACATGCTTTTTATTAAGCATATCACTAACCTTAAGTAGGATAGGAAATACGAACAAAACAGACGGAAACGGTGCATGCGCCGTGGGTGTAACGGAACCGTTAAAAGTCAATATATAGGAACCGATAAAAGTTGATTCCACCCGAAAATGTCCCGGTCGGTCCTGTTTGTACTTCCTCACGGATGAGAGCGCCACAAACGATAAGTAAAACCCATCACTCGTTCGAGAGAAGGTGGTAAGGCTGAGCGGATGCTCCCGTTACCGTTAAACGATTGCATGAATTCGAAATAGCATAAAAGCGTTTTATCGTGCCATTAATTCTGGGTGGCAATATAAGAAAAAGATGGATTGTAAAAAGTTAAGTTATAGTTTAAGGAACCGATACAAGTAAATTTCGTCCCAAAATGTCCTGCTCAGACCCGTCGCTCTCCTCGCTGATTAGAAGGACTCATCCGACTGTGACTACTGCAGCTATTGTTAAGTACGATATTTATTTCAAGAAATAATTCATCGAATTGTAGACTAAGCACGTGGACGTCTATTTTTGAAATTACTAATAATACATGTTCAGTAGTTGATAGTAAAATCTGCAACAGTTAGCGTCTCCATGGCAACAGGTGAGCTACTATGAAGCAGACGAAATTGCAGGTAAAGGCGGAATATCAGGCGAATAAATGATTTGCAGAATTATATCAGTTATTCCTAGAAAGTCGTCTGCCTTTCATTGAAACGTCGTCCATTAAATATGAAACTAGGAAAAAGTAAAATAATTAGTTAAATGTAACTGTAGTCATGAGTTTGTTATAGAATTTATATTTAGCGGAATGTATTTATTAGAATGGGGAAAATAAATAGATAAAAGGAAATTACGTATGTTTATGTTTAAAAGAAGAAAGCTAATATTGGGTGAGCAGTTGTGTTAGTGACTGCAATGGTGTTTTACTGTTCGGAAATGTAATTCTGCTATTTCGAGAATAGCCCATGTGAAATGAAACGCCACTAATTGACAGTGAGTCACACTGTAGAATAAGTTTGTTTTTTTAAGTGCATATGTCAAATCCAAATAAAAAATAGTTGCTTCGATATTTTAAGATTTTTGGTGGATTTTGTTGAAAAGGCCCAACACAAATGGAAAAATTAGTTTTGCAAAAAATTGTCAGTCATGCGCAGATACCCTTTGACCTACGTTTGTGAATTCTTTTTAGACATGCTTAGGCATGTTTGGCTTAGGTTAGAATTAGAGTTAGCTTGGGATTAGAGTAAGGTTAGGGTTAGGGCGTAGAGAATGAACGCCACTATAGAACGCATCGCGGAATGGTGGACATCTATTTATGTAAATATAAGAGAAACTATCTTCTTATTCAAATATTCAATGACATGAATGGATTATATCGTTTGAAGTGAGTAATAAAAATGTTTTTCTACAACCCGCATTTTGTTTGGGGGGTATTTTGGAGGAGTACTTTTCTGCCAAAAAGATCCGATTTTTTTCGATAGTGTTAAACCGTGTGTATAAGTAAAACGCTTCATTTTGTATCTCGCATCTGTCTTTCTAACAGCCAAACCGCCCCACCATTGGAGTAAGGAAGAAGTCGGTGCTTGGCTGGCGTGGTGTACCGAAGAATTCGCCATCGATTGCATCTCCCCAGAGACATTCAACATGAATGGTAAGAACATGAATTTTCAAAGAAAAATTATTTTACAAACACGAGCATCACATGATCAATATGATTGACAGACAAACAAGTTTCATTTATATATGACTAGCAGGGCTACCCGGTGTTACCCGGGGCATAAGTGTAACATTATAAAAACTTCGATCTTCCTCTTCCCTGGCTCCCCTCTCCCCACCTCTCTTTCTTCTTCGCACAGTCCATTGCTGTCTCTGGACATACACTTTTTATAGATTACTCGAGTCGGCCTTAGGGCAATTACATTTAGAAAAAAATCGAAGTTACTTTCCTTTAATTAGTACATAAAAATTACAAAAAAGTAAACACCCCCTGAAGAAATCGGCGTGATTTTAGGATCGAAGAATGGGGATTTTTTTCTAATTTTTAGATATTATTCATTCTAGACAACGTTGATCAAGAATATATCAACTTTGTGTGCGTTTCTTTGGTATCGTTATACTTTTAGCTGGGCATACACACACACACAGACACTTCCCTTTATATAATATATTTTTAACTTCTTGACTGTCACAAACAATTCGTAAATATCAGGTTGTCCGGAAAGTGCGTGCCGATTTTTAGTAGTTCTGGTTTCGACACGTTAGAACACGTCAAATTATTGATGGATATACTATACTTAAATTTCTTGTTAGAGCATACTTTAAACTATCTCTTGGGACCCTTTGTAAATGGAAGATTGTCAGGCCTATTTCAGACACTTGATGCTCGCAAAAATACTTCGAAAACAACAACCGCCATTATTAACCAGATATTGCTCATTGAGATTAATATTTATTCGGATATTTGCAGAATAATCTGAATAGTAAAAATGTCAATTTTTTAGGGGAAAAAAACGCCTTGATAAGTTCTTTGCTATGAAACCATCGCAATTCTGAAAAATTGAATTTTCAAGTTTAAGAAAAAACTGGGAAAAGCTGAGAAAAAAAATGGTTCATATTAGGTTGAATAAATATTTAGTAGCATATATCTATATAGACTAAACACCATGTAGATATATAAATATTTAGTGGCATATATTATATAGCCTAAACACCATGTAAATATATAAATATTTAGTGGCATATATCTATATAGACTAAACACCACGTAGATATATAAATATTTAGTGGCATATATCTATATAGACTAAACACCATGTAGATATATAAATATTTAGTGGCATATATCTATATAGACTAAACACCATGTAGATATATCAATATTTAGTGGCATATATCTATATAGACTAAACACCATGTAGATATATAAATATTTAGTGGCATATATCTATATAGACTAAACACCATGTAGATATATAAATATTTAGTGGCATATATCTATATAGACTAAACACCATGTAGATATATACATATTTAGTGGCATATATCTATATAGACTAAACACCATGTAGATATATAAATATTTAGTGGCATATATCTATATAGACTAAACACCATGTAGATATATAAATATTTAGTGGCATATATCTATATAGACTAAACACCATGTAAATATATAAATATTTAGTGGCATATATCTATATAGACTAAACACCACGTAGATATAGAAATATTTAGTGGCATATATCTATATAGACTAAACACCATGTAGATATATAAATATTTAGTGGCATATATCTATATAGACTAAACACCATGTAGATATATAAATATTTTGTGGCATATATCTATATAGACTAAACACCATGTAAATATATAAATATTTAGTGGCATATATCTATATAAATTAAACACCACGTAGATATATACATATTTAGTGGCATATATCTATATAGATTAAACACCATGTAGATATATACATATTTAGTGGCATATATCTATATAGACAAACACCATGTAGATATATAAATATTTAGTGGCATATATCTATATAGACTAAACACCATGTAGATATATAAATATTTAGTGGCATATATCTATATAGACTAAACACTATGTAGATATATAAATATTTAGTAGCATATATCTATATAGCCTAAACACCATGTAGATATATAAATATTTAGTGGCATATATCTATATAGACAAACACCATGTAGATATATAAATATATAGTGGCATATATCTATATAGACTAAACACCATGTAGATATATACATATTTAGTGGCATATATCAATATAGACTAAACACCATGTAGATATATAAATATTTAGTGGCATATATCTATATAGACTAAACACCATGTAGATATATACATATTTAGTGGCATATATCTATATAGACTAAACACCATGTAGATATATAAATATTTAGTGGCATATATCTATATAGACTAAACACCATGTAGATGTACAAAACCCCAGTAACACGAATTCCATGAATTTTAGTCTGACGATTCTGTACGGAGATGAAACGTGGGGGCCTCTGTGTAGCTTAATTTCCATAAATATATTTTCATAACTTACTACCTAGCTGTACTCACGTATTGAGCACTGTTGTAAGTAAATACTGAAAATCTATATATAATATATTATATCTCCTTATAACATTTTATGTCATGAAATAATAATTATATATATATATATATATATATATATATATATATATATATATATATATATATGTATATATATATATATGGGGTAAGGTACACGATAATTCATGAAAAAGAAATGTCGTGGTGGACAAAATGTGTGAAAGAAAATGAGAAACGGAAAAACAAGTTAAAGTGCATTTTTTTGTTTTTCTCCTGCACTTTAACTTGTTTTTCTGTTTGTCATTTTTTCACACACACACACACACACACACACACACACACATATATATATATATATATATATATATATATATATATATATATATATATATATATATATATATATATATACTTTTTATATATTAAAAATGCGGCACGAACTTTCCGAACAACCTGGTAGAATATGTCCCTATTTACTTTGGTCAAGCGATGTGGACGCTGGGCTGTACAGAAACAAGCAAACAAACAAACACCGCCGAAAACATAACTTCCGCCTATGCGAAGGTAAATATAAATCCTTTAAAGAAAACTGACGTAACTCTTCGAGCAGAACAGTTTAGCATTACTTGACTTCATCTGAACATTTTGTTTTGTTTTATTCTGACATTATTTCAGTGAATAGTTTAAAATAGCTATTACGGATATTTTTTTGACAGTTTTAGCTTTAAATAAAAATGATGTTTTTATTGAGAAAAAATCTGTATTGTTAAACTTTCACGATAAATCCGCATCTTTTTTAATTATTTACAGGCCGAGCTCTTTGCCTGCTGATTAGAGACGACTTCATGCAAAGGTCACCCGACGCCGGTGATGTCTTATACAACGCCCTTCAAATGTTGAAAAGGCAAATGCCAAGTAAGTTCATTTTGATTAGAACGAGAAACCTTTAAGGTGTGCAGTTTCCGCTTTCTGATAAACATTTCTCGGTTGGTTTCCTTTGAATAAATATCGTTGTAATTGCAGTCAGCTTTTAGCTCGCTGAGTGCTGTCTGTTTCATTGAAACAAATCGCAATATATCATATGTTTTACTTCAATTTACCCCAAACAAGGCACACTGTCACTGAGGCGCAAGGAGCTAACGTGATCTAGGGGCCAGATTTATAGGGAGATCCTAAGTGGGGAGTTGATCAGCAAGATGCTTGTTCACATTACATGTGTTCATGTCGATGAAACAAGGAGCAGGGATGGAATTCTAAAGACAAGATGTTTAACGAAAGAAACGATTAGAGTAGAAAGCCTTCCAGCATCTGGGCACCTCTACAGTGAAAAGTGTGATTTTACTGCTTGCTGGGTTCGTCGGGGGGGGGGGGGGTACGTTGAGGAGGCACAAGTGCAGCAAGTTCTTCGGAGCACATTCTATCAAAGTATTTGTAAACCAAGTACAGGGATGCAACATTGTTGCGATGGGGCAGGAGCTGAGGCTTGGTAGACAGTATGGGACCTATGCGGTTAGAAACTCTTTTGGGGGGGGGGATCCTGTTCAAGAGGGATAGACTAGTGGTTGGTGCACCAGCCCAGATGTTGACACACTACTTCATGCATGGGCGAATGATGTTTATTTTAGAGATATAGGATACTGGCAGTCCGATAGAGGGAGCCCATCTTCCTTTCTAACCCTAATTTCATGTCTTCCTCTGTGCGCCTAAAACCAAACGGAACTTCCATGAACAGAGTTTCTTTCCAAGAACCTCCCACCCGTGAAACACATTACCACGGGACCGCTTTCTTTACAGACTACAACATGGCCGTCTTCAAGTCCAATGTCAACAAATACTTGTCGACCCGTCCCCTTAAATAATCAAATTGTGTTCATTTCATTCATCGTTTTCAATCCTCTCATAGTATTGTTCATCATCTAACTGGCAATCGCATTGACTGTTATCCTCGAGTGGATTTTGACCTTGATAAGTGTTGACTCATTACTATTAAAAAAATGAAACCCGGACGTAGCAGCTTCGCCGAGACTATGACTGAGAATCCCGGATGTAGCAGTTTCGCAGACTGTTGCTAGGAAATCTATATTTGACAACGTGGCATATTCACATTGTCTCCTCTACTACCGACATGAAAACCCGGATGTGATTGTTCGACAAACTATTTTACAACGCTGATCTTTCACCACAGTTATATAGAGGTAGAATAATGGCAATTATATTTATTTGAGAAACAAATGAAATAAAATATTTATTTGAGAAACAAATGAAATAAAATATGTATTTGAGAAACAAATGAAATAAAATATTTATTTGAGAAACAAATGAAATAAAATATATATTTGAGAAACAAATGAAATAAAATATTTATTTGAGAAACAAATGAAATAAAATGTTTATTTGAGAAACAAATGAAATAAAATATATATTTGAGAAACAAATGAAATAAAATATTTATTTGAGAAACAAATGAAATAAAATATTTATTTGAGAAACAAATGAAATAAAATATATATTTGAGAAACAAATGAAATAAAATATATATTTGAGAAACAAATGAAATAAAATATATATTTGAGAAACAAATGAAATAAAATATTTATTTGAGAAACAAATGAAATAAAATATTTATTTGAGAAACAAATGAAATAAAATATTTATTTGAGAAACAAATGAAATAAAATATTTATTTGAGAAACAAATGAAATAAAATATGCTTGAACGAATTTTTGCAAAAGAAATGCATAGAATAAAATTGATTAACAAACATATATTTTTCAAGTTACAAAACAACATAACTGATTCCGTTTCTTACGGCCCCTTTCTGACAGGAGAGATGTTGCTAGTCTCTCTCCACTCTATCGTTACTTTCATGGAAGATACTTGACTGAGCGTAAATCTCTGCCACCCTTGCAAAACATTCACAGGGAGAACTCGCTTTGCTATCACAATGAAAAAATAACTTTCTTTTCTTCTTCCACTAGGCTTAGTGTCAGACGAAATTTCCAGTCTGTGGAACACATTGCTGGGAAAATGCTTCCCTTCAGACTACAACCTAATCGTCTTCAAATTCAATGACAACAGATTACTGTCATATACTGGTTCACAAGTAACCAAATTTAGTTAATTCCATGAATCACCCTATATTCTCCCATGAGGTTCTTAACCTTCCAACAAGCTATCATTCCATCTCATTAACACTTATCCTCGAGTGGATTTCAGCCTTGATAAGTTATGACACTTCAGCCAAATAAAATCACCATCTTTTCATATAAAAACTTTTTAATTGTATATTTTAACTTTTAAATGTGATTATACAGTGTGTATTGTAGCGGAAAGACAAAGTTACACGTTACAGGAAAAAGAGAAACGACTTTAAAGGGTGGAGGGTTTAATTGTATTAAAAGAAATACAATATAACACACGAGTGCACCTCCTCGGTGACGCGTTCACCAGTATTCACGTTAATATTCATATACATTCCTCAGTCTATAATAAAGACCAATGTGTATTTATTTGTATAAGTATCCATCCCGTCACGCAAAAGTTTGCAAGTAAACATGTTTAGGGGAAAGGAGAAATCAAATAGCAAGTCAGACAACACACGCCGTCTGAAATTAATTCGGAAAGATATCCTTCACTCTATTTCCATAATGCGACGTTTTCTTTTTCACCTCTCTCCTTGCTGTACCAATTGATGCGTTTTTCTTTTTTAACTTTCCAATTTGAGACGTTTTCTTTATTCTTTCTATTTTTTAAAACTTCACCGATTGAGACGTTATTTTATATGAATATGAATATTAGGGCGAACACTGGCGAAGCATAATTGTTTTTCCGTCATTTTTAACGGCGGGTGTATATTCGCATGAAATAAGAATCGGTGAAGTTAAAATAAGAAATAAGAAAGTAAACGTCTCAAACTGGAAAGTTTTAAAATTAAAAAAAAAAGTATAAATCGGTATAGAAAGAAAAATAAAAAATAAAAAAGACGCCTCATCATGGAAATAGATTGAAGACAATAGGTTGTCTGACTTGCCATTTGCTTTCTCAATTCTTGAAATGGATTCGCCCGGCAATTTTTTTACTTGCTAACTTTTGTGTGACGAAGCGGTGTATATATATATATATATATATATATATATATATATATATATATATATATATATATATATATATATGCTGATGAGTCCCGATTATTAAGGACGAAACGTATACGTACAAAGATAATAAACAATAACAAATATTTATTATTATTTGTCGCTCCTCGAAAAAGTAGAGCACTGTAAGTGTAGTATTAACACAGCATGACGTCACTAGCTTTAAATGCATCATTCCTTTAAAAAAAGTAGAACGCTCTCAGACGTTAAGCCGCCGATAAAGTGTTAAAATTATCACAGTTTATTCGCTATTCAAAATTGTCCGAGTGGTTAAGGCGTCGGATTTGAGTTGCAAAATACTCATAATCCGGGGTTTCGAATCGCATGACCGGTAGTGAATAGTCAGATCTATATGCTGATGAGTCCCGATTATTAAGGACGAAACGTATACGTACATAGATAATAAACAATACAAATATATATATATATATATATATATATATATATATATATATATATATAACCAAAAAAAAAACCTTAAGTCCGAAGTCGTTCAGTGGAAAATCACTCATGTAAGTCAATTTAATTTTTACAGTTATTATATTAGTTTGCTTCTAACATTATTTAAGGGATCATCAGTTGTTTACCATGAAAAACTGTTTCGGGAATATATATATATCAAGAAGAGAGAGAGAGAGAAAATAAATACACATTTCTCTTTATTATAGAGTGTATGATAATGTCTTTTGTCAATCGGCAAGGCGCCAGTCAATCTGTCAGGGGAAGGTGAACAAATTCCAGTAGCAGGTGAAGGGGTGTGTAGATCAGTGAGGATTGTGTGATGTTAGTTGAATAATGACGAAGAATATTATGAGAAGATTAAAAATTATGAATGGAATGAACCAAAATTGGATTACTTTTGAGGACGATTTATGGCAAGTATTTGTTGACATTGAACTTGAAGACGACCATGTTTTAGCTCGGGACTCGTTCTTACAAGTGGCTATCATCAGCAATAATTTAATATAACCGTTTTTAATTCTAAACCTACTAAAAAGAAATAATTTTAAATAAAATTTAAAAAATACAAAGCTCATTACAAAAAACGTAACAAAAATGACTCCCGGGCAGCGTCTGGTTGGTAGAGTGAATATAAAATTGAAATCATATACAGGGTGGGCCAAAATAAGGGTCCTATCTTTAAATTTGAATAACTTGAATTTGAATAACTTCTACAAAATAAAAGTTAAACTCACCAAACTTTATGTGTGTGTAGACTGACCCTTCCGAGATTTTTTGAAATAAACAAAACAAATTTTAGCCGAAAAACACTTCTTAAAACTTACAAAAACTAAAGTATTGTTTTTTACACTGTTTTGAGTTTTTTAAGCAAAAATAATGTTTTCTAAATGAGGGTACGTTCCTTAGGGCTAATACGGCTCATGCTTGCTTCGGAAGGGGTCCTTTACTTATTCTAAAAAAAAATTTTTTTTAAATCAATAAATAAAAAAGTTATGAATTTTAAAAAATAGGACCCTTATTTTTGCCCACCCTGTATTTGAGTATAGCAAAAATTTTCTTATTCTTTTTTCCAGTGTCAATTCTTAAGCCGAGAAATAATGGATTCACTTCGCCAACACGTGAGTTGATTTTAGTATTTTACATTTTTAGTCAGCCATACTATTTAACTCATGGCCGACTGTGTGTGTGTGGGGGGGGGGGATAGAATCGATTTTGTTAGTTTACATCGTCTAAAATATACACAGAAATGCTGGCATCTTTGAATGCCATTTGAAGTGGATTGTCATTATTATATCCCAATCTTCCCTCAAACTCTCGAATTGCTGTATAACTGAGAATTAACTATACTCGAGTCTTGATGCCATGTTTTAACTTCAAACTTGGTGTCTATACCCTGTGCTGATGAAGTGACTTGATATCAATAAAAATCCATATCATCTCAGAAACGATCGTACATGAAACTGTTATTTCTGTTGTATTCTTGGAACTTATGTAAATGAATATGTCATAAATGTATTTACTTCGGATTTATATATATATATATATATATATATATATATATATATATATATATATATATATATATTTTCTTTCTTTTTATCTATTTATCTAATCTACAATGTACCAACGTTGACTAAACTGGTCACGGTTCGTCTATTATACATTCAAAAATTTTGCTGACTGTTTCGAAATTTTGTAGATGAAGATTGATGATTTGGATTATTTAGATTATTCAGACTATTGTTCCCATCTTAGATGTTTTCCTCACGACGTTTCTGTTTAACTATCTTCCGACCTGAAGGTTGAAGGTTCAGTCCTCAGTGCGGGCAATACTAAGAATACAATTATGGATGACTTCAGACTTCTACCCCGTTATGGCTGACGGAACGAGAGAAAACTACCCCGGTATATAAAATAAAGGGTTCCGTTCAAAATTCCGTGCAGATTCCTGAGTTCAACATAAAAATTCTCGAGTTTCACAAGACGCACGTGAACAAGGTCGAAGGTTACATAAGCCGAAACATTGTGAGTATAACAGCCAGGATGAGAAAAGTAATCTGAATGACCCAAATAATACAGATTTGGTTGGCTGTTAATAGTCTAATGGGGTTTTACTCGACAAAATATAAACTTTCCAAAATCCATAACTTCAACCATCTAATCCATATCTTCACACAATCCTTACTATACTATTGTGTTTTTCATTACTTTGACGTATTTAAAATGTTGATCGCTTGCATTCATTAAAGATTCAATGTATGTCTCATGCCTATGAACCCGTCGTCGGACGGATATTCTTGCTCGTTTTTATATATTTCCTCATTTTTCTCCCTAAAAGCGTTGCAGATTCAGTCACCATCGTTTATGTTAATGACTGCTAACCAGAAAGTTTCTCCGACCGTCAACAACACTTCCGGTTCATTATTGACGGCCCCTTTGACGTCCTTTGTTACAACCATGCCGACATCACCTCTGCTGCCAGCAACAGATTGTAATCTAAATAACACATCCAACCACAATACAAGTAAGACATGCACGAAAAGAACATATTTTTTTACCTTTACACCAAATATATAAATTATTTTATTTTAAAACTATACATTACAGTGTCTGTCGGGTGTACCCGGGTGTCATCGATCTGTTCATCTTTAATTTGAGGTAAAATCTGGTTGCTCAAGTCAGTACACGTATTGTAGGAATATGCTGAGCGACGCTGAACCTTGAAGATGTCCACACAAGCAAGTATATAAAGAGTCTGCCCACTCACGGACATGGATGTATCTCCACTCACTCCATAGTATATAAAAACCTTTTCTAAGCAAACCTGTTTGAAAGACAACACACTTAAACAAACAACAGAAACAAAGACCCTTTTTAATTAAAAGTAACATTTAAACAAACCTCCCCTTTTAAACAAATAACAACAACAGACAGCTTTTTTAAAAACACGAAGGAACACAAAAGAATGGACACCACCTAAGCCTAAGCCAGTGATTTGTGCTTGTCCTGTTTTTTAATTCTTGGAATCCTCAATAACAGAACATATTCGACCAATGTAATGTATAGTTTATGAATAAAATAACTTTTATTAGCTCTTGTAGTACATACGTTCGAGAACTTTTTCAACTAACATGCGATAAATATTATATATATGTATATATATATTAATATTTTTATTTATACAAACGTGTACAAACACCGCTACACTGGCATGTCAACGTTACAATTTTTATTTATTAGAAACTAAGATATCTTCGGGCGGAAAAGTTAGAAATTTCATTTAGGTGTTCATAGTGAGAATGAAGGAAGAAGAAACAAAGAAAACGTAAAAAGAAGAGAAAAAGGAAGAAAAAGAATAATCCAAATTCAAAACCGGAAGGTCACATGGTACAATTTACAATAATTAAAACAATTAAAAATAATTAAAAACAATTTAAAATAATTAAAACAATTTTAAATAATTTTTAAAAAATTTAAAATAATTAAAACAATTTGAAATAATTAAAAACAATTTAAAATAATTAAAACAATTTAAAATAATTAAAAACAATTTATAATAATTAAAACAATTTAAAATAATTAAAAACAATTTAAAATAATTAAAAACAATTTAAAATAATTAAAACAATTTAAAATAATTAAAAACAATTTAAAATAATTCAAACAATTTAATATAATTAAAACAATTTAAAATAATTCAAAACAATTTAAAATAATTAAAACAATTTAAAACAATTAAAACAATTTAAAATAATTAAAAACAATTTAAAATAATTCAAACAATTTAATATAATTAAAACAATTTAAAATAATTCAAACAATTTAAAATAATTCAAACAATTTAAAATAATTAAAACAATTTAAAATAATTCAAACAATTAAAAATAATTCAAAAAATTTAAAATAATTTAAACAATTTAAAATAATTCAAACCCGTTCGTGAATTATTTGTAAAGTAAAAAAGATTATCTATTTTTAGCAATGATGTCATTGTTCGAGGTATGAATTGAAAGTTTGAGAGGAGGGAGGCGGAGAGTGCAAAGGCCAGATTCGTATGAAGGGAATCTTCGATTTAACTATTGGTGATCTATTATTTAGGGTTGGTCCCAGTGGTATATAGAGAGTGCAGTTTTAGTCGAATAATAAAAGTCATTAAAATAGCATTTATTGTTAGTATATGTTTCTTTGAAGATAAATCCAGCAACGCCTATATAGTATTTGTTCTGGGTTGAATTTTCTTTAGTTGTAATTGTAGCTTAGTAAACTATTAAGGTTGATATACATCTCTGTTGTAGCGGATCTTCTGTGTTATTTATGCAGTTACCGGTCTTGATCTCTTTTGTTTTATTATTAGATTCACTATTAGTGTTGTCGTTTAATATATATATATATATATATATATATATATATATATATATATATATATATATATAAGTAGAGAGAGAGACAGACAGACAGAGAGAGAGAGAGAGAGAGAGAGAGAGAGAGTGAGAGATAAGTAAATTGAGATAAATAAAATTAGCACATTATTTATATCAGTTTCAAGAATTCAAACACAACGAATATTTGGCGTACAGTCGTTTCTAAAACAATTTGGAATATTTTATTTTGTATTATACTTTAGATGATTCCAAAAGGTATCTTCATTACCTTTAGTATTATTTAATATATATATATATATATATATATATATATATATATATATATATCCAGTTAATATAAGAAACATAACCTCTTATTATATAATTTTATATCTATTTATAAGATCAATAATAATAATAATAATAATAATAATAATAATAATAATAATAATAATAATATAGTATATACCAGGTGCAAGTTCACTCGGGACAACTGAATCTCTTTTACTTATACCGTTAGGAAAGGTATGAATCCACATATCCTCCCTCCAGCTATGGATTAAATAGTAGGATAAACTAGACTCTGAAGCCTCGGTTGTGTAACTTGTCTAGAAGAACGAAAACTCCGAAATAACACCAGTCTTTTTCTGCTTATCCCGGTGGTGTTTCAAGTCTTCCTGAACTGTTTGTCACTGGACACAAGCGATGCTCCACTATAGATTCTCAATACAGACCACCTTAACAGGAAGCATCCATTATCTCTTCAGACGAAGGATAAACTCAATGTGTTTTCGCGCACGCGTGTGTATGTGTCTGCGTTCATGTATATAAATATGTACTTAAATCTCTGCTTTAAATGTGTGAGCATATTCCTAAAGAGTGTTATCTATTTTTATTATTTTGATAGCATCTATTGTCAGCTCTCCGGTCAGTTCGACGGACGTGGATAGTGTCCCTTCTGAAGCGAGTTCCAATCACGACCCTGAAGGTAAACCACTTTCTTCTTTCCTTTTAGTACGCTCTTCACACTTGAAGCTTGGCCACCAATGTTTTCCCTATCAGTTTATCAACGAAACTGTATAGAAGTGAAACCTGACCAGTGAGGGTTGAGGATATGCATTGCATGACGAGAAATTATATGAGAATGATATGAGGGGTTTGTAATGTGAGTATTAAAGACAGACTTAGATCCGATGACCTCAGGTGAAGATTAATTCTGGGCAGTATAGGGAGATGCGTACAGAATAAGAGACTTCGTTGGTTTTGTAACATTGAAAGAACGGGGGCTGCTTTGGTTATGTAGAACAGCTGATGTAGCAGGGTCAGTTGTACCGGGGGCCAGGAAAACATGGGAGGAAGTGATAAAAATGGATTTGAGAGAAAGAGGGATAAATAAAGAGTTGGCCAGAGATAGGTTAGTTTGGAAGTCAATTTCTAAAAGTCG
Organism: Sepiola atlantica; assembly: GCA_963556195.1. Classification (NCBI taxonomy): domain Eukaryota; kingdom Metazoa; phylum Mollusca; class Cephalopoda; order Sepiida; family Sepiolidae; genus Sepiola; species Sepiola atlantica. The sequence goes on along the minus strand of OY744552.1, from coordinate 24,755,532 downwards.
TCCACCACATGCCAACATGTAAAACTGACGTTAAACCGAATATGATGAACATGATTATGACTGATTAAGTAGCAGTCCCCTCAGATTTACCACAACTTGTTTCAAAGTTTTCTTTCTTCTAGATTCGTTGCCATTTTACGAGTCTAGTTTAGTCTACTATTAAATTCATAATTATGGGATGATAGATGGAGTCACCCCTTTCTCTGTGTGTATTAGATAAAAAGTAACCTCTTTACAATTGAATGTAGGCAACGATCTATCTCTCTTCAAACAATTCTCTTACTTTTTTATGGTATAAGATGGTATCTATTTATGAACCAACAATGCCAGCAAATAAAACACGTCTAAAAATTATATGTAAAAAATCTATCAAATGTTGGTACAAAAATTGGCTCATTCAGTACAAAAACAAATTATAAAAATAACAAATCATAAACTTGCTTACAATTACGTCCACAGGCTAAAATTGTATTTGTGCCCAAAACAAATGTGTTCTTAGAACCGATCGTTTATGATAAGAAACACGAATTTGAACAACCACGAGGCCCAGTCAGCACGGCGGTCACACAGAAGCCGGTCAACATAGAGGACGTAACAGTGAAGAAAACTACTATGAACTTACGCGCATAATTAGAACATAGTCACACACTGAGAAAAAGGAACACATATAAGCACACACTACTTACGCATTCTACAAATTAAGAACAACAATGTACGTACGTAAAATGAACAATTCACTCATGCAAACAGTTTTCATACCTTGAAACTTTGTATATATGTATATATATATTTTTATTTAAAGTTAAGAATACGTATATGTTTATACAATTGGATTACAGTATTCACTCCTAAACTAATTAACCGACTATTATGAATTTTGGCATACATCTGCTAGACGTGAGAGTGGGTAATATGGGCTGTATTTAGTTTAATATAGTTTTATGTAAAGTGGAGAAGAACGGGTGAGAGTGAAAATTCAGATACCTCCGATTTTTGTGAAATTTTAACAATGGATATTCGACATCAATTAAAAAACTTCTCTAAATTTCAGTTTCTTTTTGAGTATTTAAAAGGGGTTTTAGGGGGGAAGGGCATAATATGGCACAACCTCCCATTTGAAAAGTCAAATATTTCAGATGTTAATTAAATTTGATCCAATGAAACAAGATTCCCTGAATTTCAATTTCTTCTTAAGGCCCTTTATGCTTAGGCCTTACATTTTTAGAGAGTGTTTCAGAATCAAAATGATGTAATGGATTTTGATCAAAATTGGAACATAAAGTTTAGTAGCATTATATTTTGATTTTAATTTTCGTAAGGGGACATAAAAGTGGTGCAAAACTGTTCTGTTCGGAGAATACATTTTACCTGTCCCGGGAAGGCTATTCGTCTACTTTTATTAAACAAGTTAGTTAATTTTAGAAAATTGATCTTTTTTTTAGCTAAGTATTTTTAAATGTACACACACGTATTTATTTACGAATTATAATTACGACTTAATACGATATAATCACGTTGACACAACGGTTCTGATTAGATCATCGAAACTAAGCAACATTGAGTCTGAACAGTGCCAGATGGGTAAACATTTGGGAATACTAAGCGCTGTATGTGGTAGGACGGCGGAAAAAAATACATCTCTGAAGATGGATTGAGCAAGTATTTCAGTACAACTTGCTAGTCCACACATATGTTGACACAATTGAGTAACTGCCCCCCCGGGCAGAAAGTCTGTTCTAAATCATGTGGTAGAGCTCTCTGGTGAGAAAATGCTATCGTTTTCTTTTTGTAGGTTCTTTGTTTGTTTGTTTGTTTGTTTGTTTGTTTGTTTGTTTGTTTAATTCTCGGGAACCATCGAGCAGAGCTGATATGTTATTTAAGAAAGTTTGTCATAATTTCTAACAAGTTTGCTCTTTCGCTCGCTCTTTTGCTTTCTCTCTCTCTCTCTCTCTTTCTCTCCCTCTCTTATTCTCCCTCTCTCTCTCTTGCGCACTCTCTCTCCCCTCTCTCTCTCTCTCCCACGCACTCTCTTGCTCTCTCTTTGTCCTTCCTTCTCTCTCGCTCTCTATCTCTTTCCCATTCCTCCTTCTCTTTATTTCTCTCGCGCGCACACACTCTCTCTCTTGCTCTCTCTCTCCCCCCTCTCTGTCCCGCGCACTCTCTCTCTCTTTCTCTCCTTCTATTATTCTCCCTCTCTCTCTTGCGCACTCTCTCTCCCCTCTCTCTCTCCCACGCACTCTCTTGCTCTCTCTTTTTCCTTCCTTCTCTCTCGCTCTCTATCTCTTTCCCATCCCTCCTTCTCTTTATTTCTCTCGCGCGCACACACTCTCTCTCTCTTGCTCTCTCTCCCCCTCTCTGTCCCGCGCACTCTCTCTCTCTCTTTCTCTCCCTCTCTCTTGTTCTCTATTTGTTTCCTCTGTCCCTCCCTCTCTTTTTCTCGCTCGTGCGCTCTCTGTCGTGTTCTCTCTCTTCCGTATTTTTTTCTAACCAAACATGTAATGCAAGTGAATAAATAAAAGATTTATAAGCTACTTTTTTTCAAGCGTGATTTGTATATACATGCTATATATGTCTAACTTCAATAATCCGACTGACTTAATTTTATATATTAGATTAATGAATATTCCCCAACTTTCAGTTACATTGGAGTATTTTGAAGGATATTTAGAGGGCACTGCCACCTATAATTTCCAACAAGTTTAATACACTCAAAATTGAACTTTTTCTCACAACGCCATACATTTTCTTTTTAGAAATGGATATTCACATGGAACAGGAGATACCGGAAACGGAACTGACAGATAACCGGAAGATGGAGATGATTTCAAACAAAGGAAGTACGGGGATAAAAAGAGATTCGGGTGAGTCTTAAGAAACTAAATACACTAATCTAGATCACCACTGATTAATTTTGTAGTTCTGTTTGCTCGTTACTCGTACGCTGCAAATGTAGTCCTAGTGTACTTTTCATATATATATAACTGCCTCAATATTTCACTGCTAATGTCATTCGTTTAAGATTCTAATTCGGGCCAGGAAGTATTGTTTAAAATGGCCCGATTTCTTCATTTTAATTCCCTTTAAGTGCTCTCCATCTACGATTTGAACTCAACATCTCACTATTGGATTTACTTCATTTTTGAACACTTTCCTATGCTGCCTTCACGACACTGTTTCTTCTCCATCTAAATCTCCTTCCATTGGACACCTTACCAACGGACAATTACCATCTGGACAAACCCATATCTTTTTACACGAACTTTTTTTCACCCTCCATTTTCTTAATAATATATTTTTCAAATGTTGAATTTTGGCTTTCCTACTGCCAACTTATCTATCTGTATAATTCCTCTGATGATAAGATCTCCATCTTTGAAAAGCCTTGACTTAAGGAAAGAATAATAAACATAATTTTATGCAAGGTATATTCTACCGTGCACTGTACAATCGAAGTTTGAAATAAATCTAGACATTCGTACATGTTTATCACGCTTCGTTCATCTATCTTTATAATTGCTCTATCTCGTATATTGAGCTTAAACCATTTCACTATAGGTTCTATTTACTAAAAGCTCACTTTAAGTTTCATATTTATGCTATATATATATATATATATATATATATATATATATATATATATATATATATATATATATATATAGTTTAGGTTTTTGGATGGAGAGGTTATGTGGTTGATTGGTTAGGAAGAAAATCAAGATGAAGAACGTAACTTGGTAGAGTTTTTTTTTGTTTTTTTTAACATGGTTCACCCCAAACAAGGCAGGCCGCCACTGTAGTCGTAAGGGGCTACTGAGAAAAACAAAAGGGGAGAAGGTTGGGGGGTCAGCCTAAATTGGGATCTGCGCAGCGAGATGTTTGTTTACATTAGTTTTAAATTTCTGCATGTCTGTACTGTCGGGGAAACAGGGGACAGGAAGGGAGTTCCCGAGGCCAGCAGCACGAGGAAAGAAGCTATTTGAGTAGAAGGCTCACCGGCATCTGGGGGCTTCCATGGTGAATGACTGAGATTTAGTTGATTGTCGAGTTAGTCTAGTGAATTTACGTCGAGAGGGCACCAGAGTAGCCAATTCATCGGAGCATAATCCATTGAAGTATTTGTAAAACAAACATAAGGATGCTACATTGCGGGGATGGGACAGGGACTGGAGCTTGGCTGACAATGAGGGGCCTACTAGGTTGGCGACTCTTTTTTGGACCTTCTCAAGGAGGGAGAGACTAGTAGATGATGCACCAGCCCAGATGTGACAACAATACTCCATGCATGGGCGGATGGTGGCTTTGTAGAGATACAGGATAATTTCAGGTGTGAGGAGTTTACTAGCACGGTAGACGGAGCCAACATTCTTTGCGGCAGCCTTGGCAATGTCTTCAATGTATTTGTTCCAATTCATGTTACCTGTGAAGGTTAGGCCGAGGAGTTTGAATGATGAACTCTCAGGTAGGGTGTTATTTGCCATGGCAATCGGTGGTTGGTGAGGCTTCTTGTAGTTGTTGAAGGAAAGGAGCTTTGTCTTTGCGGCATTAAAAGTTACCAACCATTTATGACCCCAATCCACTATAGCCTGCAGGTCATTTTCTAAAGATTCAGCCATTGCCTCGGATATGATCGCGTCTGTTTTGCCAACATGGCGAGAGTAAAGCGTGGTGTCGTCAGCAAATTAACCAATCTCAGACTCTATGTCATCAGGGAGATCGTTTATATAGATCAGGAACAACAAAGGTCCAAGGATAGATCCCTGGGGTACACCAGCATTTATGTCATGTTGCTTAGATGAACGGCCATCGAGGACAACCTGGATTTTTCTTTTGTTTAGGAAGGATCTAATTATACCAAGTAGTTGCCCAGTAATACCGTATGAGCGTATTTTCAGGAGAAGCCCTTTATGCCATACCTTGTCAAAGGCCTTGGATATATCAAGCGCTACTGCCTTAGCTTCACCTGCCTTGTCGAGTGTGTGATACATGCGGTCAGAGGTGACAGTTAGGATGTCTGAAGTAGATCGTGCTTGTCTAAATCCATACTGGCGGTCAGATAGAAGTTTAGCATTAACTAAGTGCCGTACTATCGCTAGATTGATTAGATATTCAAAGATTTTGGCAAAGATCGGCAGTAGACTGATTGGGCGGTAGTTCTGAGGGTCGGTTCTATTCCCAGAACTCTTGTAGACTAGTACCACAGAGGCAATTTTCCAGCTATCGGGGAAGTAAGATTCAGCTAGGCATTTATTGTAGAGTTTGGAGAGGACAGGGGCCAGTTCAGCAGAACATTTCTTTATTACTATTACAGATATAAGATCAGGCCCACAAGCTTTAGAGGTGTCAAGGTTTTTTATGATGTCTCTGACCTGGGATGGGGTGATGACCAGGTTATCAAGTGTGAGTTCGGTCCGCAAAGGGAATTCAGGGAGGGGGTGGTTATCTGAGTCTAAAGTAGAGTTAGAAGCGAAACGCTGAGCAAGTAGTTCAGCCTTATCAGTGGCCGTGCAAACGACATCATTGAGTTAGTTTTATTTGGTCGCATCTGATTGAAATAGAATATTGCACACAAAAGGATCACCATCTTCCATAAATAAAACCACATCTCTTCAACAAAATAGGTATCAACTTTTATTCAAGAGAGCACTGTAACACAACGGGAATTGTTTGGTAGGCTGGCCTTTGCCGATAAACGAAATTTTTATCCTGTAGTTCCATTCTAGCCGGTCACTCGTAGTGAACGAGCGAGCACAGGATAGCATCCTATCAACCGGCGATCAAAACGGGAACTTATGTGGAATCGTATTTTTAGAACCAGGGTTCGTTTACGCGTATTTATCTTAATTCTGCGCAGATTTTTCATGACACCCTCGCAGTTAACAGTCCAGGCTCGACTGCGCGTGCGAAGCCAAACCACCCTCAATCTAACACATCATACTGCGCATACATTTAAACAAAATCCCTCCCTCGTGTAACTGCTACAATAGCTTACGATATATGGCCAGTAGAATATCGATATTCCGTTGTTACACGACTGTCTTACAGATGCATTCAACTCCCTTACCCCGGCTTCGGGAGCAAAAGGCGGAACATCAGTTTACTTCGATCGTCAAGTTTGTTCTGATGTTTTCCCCAATCCTCTCTCGGTCGGTGACGTAATTCTGCAATTGCTTTTAATAGTTTACTCAGTTGGCATTCTTAAAAATAAAATATATACAACGTTTACAATTAACATTTTAGTCTTAACCTTAAATTTATGAAAATAATCACAGTGACATTCGAAACACGATTTCTACCCACAGTCCTGCCCTTCATCTCATTATTATCTACGTTATCATTCCTATTCACTATCCTGCTTTTTTCGATCACCCTGTGACAATCTCGTTACACAAAACTACTGTAAAGAATTGCACAAAATTTGGCATGAAGCAAGACTGATATCGGTAAAAGAATATTGGGAACAATTCAACCGAATTTAGAATGAAGCCCCTTGACATGATAAATGCAAGGACAAAAGTATAATGCTATTATTTGTACGACTATTATTACGTCTATTGTTACGAATTATAAAAACAAACACGAACATAAGTAAGTAGTGAGACTCCATACCTCCGCCTGACAATATAAGGATGGGCCAATGTTTTATCTGAGCCTTTCTTCTCCACATTGTATGAAGTATTCCCGAAATTATGTCATGGGAACTCAAAACCTATTTATCTGACTGAAATTGTGTATGGTGGTTACACCATACATCAAAGAACATCAGATCCATACAACACATTTGAAAAATCGGAAGGTGAAATTCTGTCAAGGTTATATAAGAGGCGGATTTCATTGACTTTACGATGAACAGAAACGAAGTTATCGCCAAAATTGGGCATTTCACCTAGATATCACAAAATTAAATAAGTTCTAAGTTAGACCAAGACCGATAATTAGACCAAGTTTGGTGACGATTGGTCAAGCTATGTGGATATTAAGCTCTATACAAACAAACTCATAACCTCCTTGGCTGAGGTAATAAACAGTTATGGTTTTAAAACTATTGGGTACAAAATTTGTCATGAAGAGCCCTTGGGATGCCGGATGTATTAAAATTGAGAATACCAATTATAATGTCTTACTACAGCCTTAACAACCAATATATAGACTAACCCGAATCCGAAATGGAGAATGTTAAGTTGTTTGTTGAGTTTTACGGCATCTCAATCCTTCTTATATTAGTGTATTTTATGCTGAAATACGAATAGTTTGTAGATTAATTATTGTAGACTTATGTTTTGTAAATAAACAGTTTGTAGATGATATAATCTATTTAATCTATAGATTGGTACTACCAATCCGGGTCAAAATGGACCTGAGAGCAATGACGACTTAAGGGCTGACTCAACACGTCCGAAATTTTCTAGATGCAATGTCGTGTCAATTTTTTTTTACTTTTGAGATAACAGCTTATCAAAGACAATAGCCACTTGAGAATAAGGGTGTATGACACGGGAAGGAATGCTAGCAAAAAAATATGAGCACCATGGGAGTACTAACATTGATAAATTGTGCGAACTGCATTTGATTACTTTTGGGGCGGTTCATGAAAAAAAAATGTTGAAATTTGATTTGAAGAAGACCAACTTGTAATCAGTCGGGAAGCAGTTTCGTGGCAATGTGTTCCACAGGTAGGAATCCCTTGTAAAAAAGCTCTGTACATGGATATTCCGCCTGACGCTCTCTAGAAGGGAGGGGAAGTCTTTTTTTTTGTTGTTGTAGAAGACGAATTCTTGTTGTGAATGTTTTACAAAGATGAAACTAAAGACTCGAACTAAATCTGTGAAAAATGTATTTAATCAATAGATGGGAACGTTACTAGTACTACTACTCCGGTCAAGATTGGACCCAGGTGTAATGACAACTAATCAGTGACTCAACACTCGCCAATGCTTCCAAATTGAGACCTCGTCACCGAATCCTGCTTAACATAATACACGGGGCGCATCATATTTAAAACTTTCATGTTAACGACCATCTTAATGCTATAAAATAGACATTACTTGGGCGTTAAAGTTTTATTTATTATGCAAACATGTGCGTAACAATGTATATGCGCGGGTGTGTAGAAATAAGGTTAGAATAGGAAGTTTCCACATAAGGTTAATATTAAGTAGAGAGTTGAATTCTCCATTAGAAGTCGAATTACAGTAGTTACGTGTCATCGCAGTTACGCCACAAACAGGAAGTTGTTAGTGAGACGTGGCGAATGAGCAGATCAACCTATTGGGCGCATCTAAAATAAGATGCGCCTATTCAGTCCGTGCGTTTATCGATGTATTTCAGAGACGTGATGGAGTAAGCCCTTTATAGAGATGCGTGACAGACTAACGAATATGCTATGTAAACCATAGGCGTAAGATACCGACTGACAGACATAACATATTATGGGGTTATTGGACCCATCTAAAATTAGATGCGTACATCCAAATAACGATGAAAATGCCTTTTTTACGGACGAGTCACCGCTCATCAAGGCCCAAAAGCCACTCAAAGACAATGGTTAATGGAATATGCCAGGTAGATAGTGAGACAAACACGTTGAGGATTGCAGGTCACGGTTGAAACTGGGCAAAAGTTGATTACTTAAGAGGACAGCTCAACAAGAATTTGTTAACATTGGACTTGAAAACGAACATGTTGTAGTCAGCTGAGAAGCAACTCGGTGATAGTGCGTTCCACAGACAGGCAGTTCTTGGAAAGAAACTCTCCTCATTAAAGTTCCATTTAGCTCGAGATACATAGAGGAAGACAGGAAAATTATTTACAGTTGTTGAAGCGAGACGAGTTTTTTTTTCTGTGAATGCAGTACACAGGGAACCGGAGATTGGAGCTCAGTCGAGCACCGATCATGAAAATAATGATAGAGTAGAGAAAGACTAGCAACCACTTTTCTGTTAGAAAGAGGCTTTAGAGATGAGAAGACAATCCCCAATAGATTTTTATGTCGATGTTGTACTCTGTGAAAGCAGGCTATTCCAAACTGAAGCGTGATGAACCGACCAAAGAACGAATCCTCTTGAGGAGACAAAAGGACGTATCCATATAAATTATGTAATTCAACACTTTTTTATTAAAAGTCTTGTTTTTATTTTTTCAGACTGTCGCTTGCTTTGGGAGTTCATCTATCATTTGCTGTTGAACAACGAGTACAGTACTTACATCTGCTGGGATAACAAAGAACGCTTCATCTTCCGAATCCTTAATCCGCATGGGTTGGCAAAATTATGGGGCAACCAGAAAAGTCGGTCGACCATGACTTATGAGAAACTTTCGCGGGCTCTACGTTATTATTATAAAATGGAGATTATTAAAAAAGTCCCCGGTCAAAGACTCACCTATCAGTAAGTATTTGTCAATATGAATGTGTGTCAATACGAATATGCGTAATGTGAATGTATGTCAAATCAGTAAGTATGTGTCAATATGAATATGTGTGTGAGATATGTGAATGTATGAGAAATGTGTGAGATATGGGAATCTATGAGAAATGTGTGAGATATGGGAATCTATGAGAAATGTGTCAATACGAATATGCGTAAGGTGTATCAATGTGAATGTATGTAAAATGTGTGAATACAGATGTGTGCAAGATGTGCCTCTATGCATATATGCAAATAAAGTGAACGGGAATATAAGCGAGAAGTGTCAAAATGAATGTATGTGCAAATGTGTCAATACGAATATGCGTAAGGTGTATCAATGTGAATGTATGTAAAATGTGTGAATATAGATGTGTGCAAGATGTGCCTCTATGCATATATGCAAATAAAGTGAACGGGAATATAAGCGAGAAGTGTCAAAATGAATGTATGTGCAAATGTGTCAATACGAATATGCGTAAGGTGTATCAATGTGAATGTATGTAAAATGTGTGAATATAGATGTGTGCAAGATGTGCCTCTATGCATATATGCAAATAAAGTGAACGGGAATATAAGCGAGAAGTGTCAAAATGAATGTATGTGCAAATGTGACGATATGAATGTGTGAGATGTGTCAATGTGAATGTATAACGTGTCAGTATTGATGTGTACGAAATGTGACAATGTGAATATGAATGAGGCGTGTCAATATTTAGATGTGCGAAATGTGTCAAAATGAAAATCTTTGAGATATGTTCGAAATATGTGAATATGTGTGAAATGTGTCAATGTGAATATTTATCTTTTAATATCGACTAAACTGCTGCTGGTTTCGCTAAGTGCAGTTATATATCCAGGGTGATTAACGGGGGTGAACGTAGGGTTAGCCAGAACCACGTGACGAAAGTCGTTGGTTGATTAGTTGGCTTAACCGCGTTATGTGTACTTAGATTTAGTTACTGCCAGAATTTGTGCAAAGCCACACATGATGTAAAGTCCTGGGAAATACTCTAGATAAAACAATTTGTTATTGGATTAGACATATATTTTTCATATATATACACCCCCATTTCACATTATTATTACTCCCATAAGTCCCCACCATTTCTCGGTCATAATGCTAATCTCCCATATCTCCCAAACAGATCCAATCTTGCCGACCCAATCCTTACTCCGATCTCTAAACCAGTTTTAATCACCATAACAATTTTGTCACCACCATAAACATTCACTATACCTTAGTTATTAATGTTCAATCCCGAATACAAATCATTCAAAAACCCTGCAGAGTTACTGCCCTTAGACCTCCTTTAATCCAAGATTTAAACTTGAATTTATTTAATGTTGTTCATTTTAACCTTTTTATCTCTTCATAAGTATAATTCTAAAACTCATTTTACTCTCCCTAATTCCTTTAGAAGATACATTATTAAACCCCCAAACAGTAACGGCCAAATATACGATACTCATAATATTGTCTCACAGGATTTATATAGAAATATATTTTTATTTTTTATTTTTTCATAAATCTTTAAATCTTCTCCTGTTTAAATCTCAACTGTTACTTTTCACCCTTCCCCTTTTTTCAAACCTTATTAAAACTTCCTTACACTACATTTAAACAAACATACATAACACTCCAAGCTAATAACGCGTCCAAACGAGAGTGGCACATGACTTCACATTTCCGAAACAGAGTACAACAGAAGCTGGAGAGAGCTGGATGGCTAAGTCATTCTGTGCTTGAAACCGACGGTACGAATGTTGTACTAATTTTTCTGTATCAATATATATATATATATATATATATATATATATATATATATATATATATATATATATAAGTAGTTTAAGTAAAAAAAACTGTACATAACATTGTCTGCTTGGTGTACCGTGAAAAGACACAATTTATCGGTGTTTTTCTTCTGTGTTACCCCGATTTTTTCGAAGTCTTCGACTACTGAACAATGCTGAAGATTCAATCTGAGAATATAAGACGGTTTATACACCAGAAACAGAAGTCCAAATAGACACTGTAATGCATAGTTTTTAACAAAATACTTTATAGTAGAACCTACGATCGAGCACTTTATTGTTATTGTTATTTAACTAATATATGATATGTATATATATATATATACTTGTTATCCAGGGTTTCGAATCGTACGACCGGTAGTGAATAGTCATATCTCTATGCTGATGAGTCCTGATTGAAAAGGGACGAAACGTATACGTACATAGATAATAAACAACAACAAATATTTTATATTTGTCGCTCCTCGTAAAATAAGTAGAGCACTCTTAATGGTAGTACAAACACAGCATGACGTCACTTGCTTTATAATGCATCATTCCTTCTTTAATAGAAGTAGAATGCCTGGATATCGTGCCGCTTTAAATGTGTTAAATTATCATTGTTTATCGGCTATTCAAATGGTGGGCGCGCGGTTAAAGACGTTGGATGCAAGTTGAAAAATACTTGTTATCCAGGGTTTCGAATCGTACGACCGGTAGTGAATAGTCATATCTCTATGCTGATGAGTCCTGATTGAAAAGGGACGAAACGTATACGTACATAGATAACAAACAACAACAAATATTTTATATTTGTCGCTCCTCGTAAAATAAGTAGAGCACTCTTAATGGTAGTACAAACACAGCATGACGTCACTTGCTTTATAATGCATCATTCCTTCTTTAATAGAAGTAGAATGCCTGGATATCGTGCCGCTTTAAATGTGTTAAATTATCATTGTTTATCGGCTATTCAAATGGTGGGCGAGCGGTTAAAGACGTTGGATGCAAGTTGAAAAATACTTGTTATCCAGGGTTTCGAATCGTACGACCGGTAGTGAATAGTCATATCTCTATGCTGATGAGTCCTGATTGAAAAGGGACGAAACGTATACGTACATAGATAATAAACAACAACAAATATTTTATATATATATATATATAATGTTTAAAATATTTTATCAATTTTTCTGATGGTCATTTTGTATTAAAATCAAAAGAATAATAAATGTTACATAGGTTTCACAGGTTTCACGAAACTTTTTCAATTCTTCGTCGAATCATCCTCGTTCGTGAAACCTGTTGAACCTATAGAACATTTATTCATTTTGGGGAAAACAATTAAAAAAGGTAGGATTAAACAGACAAATTCTGTTATTTTTAACAATGTTTTTGCATAAATGAGAAAATGCTCTCTAAATATACTCAACATAAAATGAAAAAAGAAAGCCAAAAACTATATTATTTATGTATTCATCAACGTTTCATTTTTATTAATCGACTTCGTCAGGAATAAGAAAATGCAGAAAAATCATACAGTTATTAATTTTGAATTGCCAGAAATCATCCAAGTTTCGGAATGGCTGTGGATAAGAAAAAGCAACAAATGAAAACCGCGATTTAGGCTAGTCCGTTATCAGCAGCAGTCTGTAAATGTCAAGACAAGCGAGAGTGAATTGGATGACGGCTTGGAGTTATTAGTTCAGTTTATAATCACAAACACCAACACCATCAAACAACGAAATGGTTTCTATAATTTATCTCCGCTAATTGGTGGAACAAAAATTAACATCAGAACCTGGATAACCATCCTATACCACATCTTCTATTAATAAATATACACACATAATTAAAACATCGGAATAAATAAAGACACTCACACATAAATAAATAAACTAGTTAGATTTAATTTCATCTCTTCTCACACTTATTTATACATATTGCACGTGCATACAATTGTTATGCTCAAAATTATGTTAATGATATTTGGTTAATTAATAATACACTAATGATTAAATAAATGGGAATAAATAAATACATTCACACATAAATTATGACACTAAGAATATTATATCCTTGCTTTTTTACTTATATTCACATATTACATATACACACACTTATATAATGATAAATACTTTTAATAATTATTGATCAATTAATAATACACAAATAAGGAACTAAATAAAAAAATAGATCTATTTTTAAATTGCAAATGAAAAGGCAAATTCATTGTTTCTTTCTTTTCCTTTATTCATGATTACATTTTACAGGCAACTAAATTAGTATCGAGTTTACAACAAAGTTATGCATTAAATGTTTATTATTTTAAATTAATATTACAAGTATTTTAAGTAGCGAAGCGATAGCGAGGCGACAAAGTCAGTTAGTTGACTATAAATGTCTATTTTAACCCTAGCTGAGAGAAACGTGGGGTTCGTGCGATACAGGTGCACAGAAGATCAAAATAGATCCGACATGTTTGGATTATTCGGACTACTGTTTTCATCTTGGATTTTACTCACACACCGTTTCCGCAAGGATCCATGGGCAACGAATGTCGTAATCAGTTCAAAGTGAGAGTCTTGTGGAAGTTGAAGGTTCAATACTCAGTACGGGCGATACTAACAATACTATTACGAATTAATTAAGACTTCTATCTGGTCATGGCTGACGGAATGAGAACAATCTACACCCATGAATTAAATAAAGTGATTCCGTTCGAAAATCCGTACAGAGTCATGAGTTCGATATAAAGATTTCTGAGTTCGACAAAACGCACAAGAAAAAGGTAGGAGATTACATCGGCCGAAACGTTGTGAGAATAACATCCAGGATAAAAACAATAGTCCGAATCTTCCAAATAATCCAAATTATAAATCCTTATCTCAAAATTTCTGAAACATACATCCGATATGATAATGATATTCGAGGCCCCTATAACATATCGATACTTTATTTTTATCTTTACAGGTTCATGCAGTCGCCGAAAGATATCAAGAAAGGTCAGCGAGGTGCGCGACCCCACTACAAACTTGAACCCTTTTACCCCAATTCGTGTCGACCCACACAATCGGTTTCCGAACGGACTGAAATAAACGATCAGCTATACGCCACTCCAGCTCTGTCGACTATCACCAGACGAGATAGCAATCCAAATCACAGCAACGTATTATCACATTTAAATGGTAACTCTCCTATGATCTCTGAGAATGGTTTGCTGATAAAAACAGGCTCGGACTTTGAACGTTTATTATCAAACGGGTTGAAAACAGATCAGGGGCACTTAGCTTTCATCCGGCCCCACAGTCAACATTCCATCGACACCAACTTAAAATTGCCCTTTGTTAAAAGCCCATCGGACTTTGTAAGAACCTCATCGTCCTCACCTGTGAGACCCAATGACAGCCCCCATGATGTTTTACTCAAACCAAGCGATATAAAGACGGAACCACAGTTTATTCCATATAGCGACGGAAAAGGGCCTGTATCGCAGCTACCTGAGTACGCAAACACGTTTCCCTTAAGTTGGACTAAGCCAGTGATTCAGGAAGAACCTGAAGATCTCTCTATTGGCAATCGGCAACGATCCCCCGATGTCGACACCAAAATCCACCCCACATCTACTGACGATTCGTAAAATACATTACAGTTAACGTTTAACCCTTTGCCTGGCTAAATAGTTTAATTGCCTTTGCGGGTGTGTTTTTTCCATTGAAAAAATAAGACAAAAGTTACAAAACGTGATTTACCGTAAAACTAGGGTCAGGCAAGGAAACAGAAGGGGACGCAGAGGCTACATCATCGTGGCAATTTAAAATAAGTTGATTATAAATAATTCATCGATCAGTTCGAACTAAGTAAGCACCAGAGGAGAATCCAGGATGGCGTGGCAAGGGGACAACGTATCCCCTTCATCAATTCTCCTACTTTGTTTAAAAAAACATTTTCTACCGGTGAAAAAATCAAAGAAATCACGGTGGGGATTTAATATAAAAAAAAAAAGTCTCAATATGGAAGTAATGAAATATAAGTGGCGTACAGTCTAGGGTTACTAAGGTTGTTCAAAACGTTCTTTAACTCGAACAGAGAGAATTTTTTCAATTATGAAATAACCTATCACCCTGCGTAGACGATCATGAATGCCTACGTGTAATCGTCTGACCATTTAACTCTTCCCGGTACACGACCTTCACTCTGCGATCTGCAAGTTCGTATCATGTTTTAATGGCAAATCTAACATTTACCATTGCAAGTTGAAGATAATACTTCAATGTATTTCTCCTTCTCTCTGTAGACTATAATAGCAATTTATATTATATATGAGGCGGCTGTGTTTTGTTTGTCATGTGTAATGACGGTCAAAGGGGTAAAGAATCTGATGCTTTTAAAGAAAAGAGAATCATATTTTATGTCACAATCTGTCGGCCAAACCTAATTTCAACTTTCACCTCTAAAATATTAATATCATTCCATGCGAAGAACGCTGGCTTTAAACAATTTGCAGAATAATTTGAACGTTCAATTGTAAAACTCCATATAACGCGCAACAGAAAACTTAACAGTGGAAAGAAAGAAGGGATGACGTTACTAACCCGAGGGCGACTAGATTAGATGTTGTGCCCCACTGACTTCGTTCTCTCGCTCCTAACATTCTGGTGTTGTCTGGCGTACGCGCCTTCACATGTCAGTCTAAAGACTAAAAAAGCATGAGCAAAAAAATCAGCAAGTATTTGTTATATCTAAACTATCAGACAATCTCCACACATGATTTTTTTAAGTGCATTATTCGTTATGGATATGGGCCACTCTCTGATGACTGTTCTGAGGTACGGCCTATGACACGTGACAGAGACCTACCTGCTTGTAGGTGCTAATGCAGAGTTTTTCCTTCTTCTAGACGTGTTACCCTACAAAGGCTTGAGAGTCTAGTTTATCCTATTCATTTACTCTTGAATGCGGGCTCCTGTCGAAATGGGGGATTTATACATTTCTCAAGGATGTAAGTGAAATTAATGCAGAAATCGAACCCGGAATGTTGAACCCACAATTCGTGCCGGTAGCCACTGCACTCCTATCGTGTAAAATAATACCTACAAGAGAACAATTAACGATGGACAAAGATTTTAAAATAATAAATATTAAAATGTCGTTTGCAATTTTTTTATAAATTTCAGATTTATTTTATTTTATATGCTTTGCATGGTTCGACTAGGCCAGAAAATGATCCCATATCGAAAAATTTTTAATGGTCCCTATTTGTTTACATCCCCACGGAGGCAGCGTTAGACACAAGGTCGGTGTTTATGTACGGGGATATCCAGTACCCCCAAAAGGGACACTCTGCATTGGACAAAAATAAAAACTTGCCCCAGTCAAGATGGACTTCTCTTCATCTAACCGAGGACAGAAAAGATACTAGATTTTGATCCTAGCCAGAAGACCAAGTTTTTAATTCAATTGTACCTTTATTTTAAGGATTTTATATACACCCCTGTGGTGTTCCCGGTGCCTTATAAATGATGACTAGCGCATGGCCAGAAAGTGATTTTAGCCCCTTTGTACTCCCCTTATGGTGGAGACCAATGCCCTTTTGACAGTAAAATAAACAACAAGATATTTTAGTTGCCTACTTACGAGAGAAACTTTAATACAAGTCAGGTTTACGAACTGACTATGTGGGTTGGTTTCTGAACTCCAGGATTTTCTTAATATTTCAGTTCTTTTCATCAGTGCCGTACGTTGTATGGCGTCCATCCTCGCTTTGATTTCAATTTCTCCTAGTCTTTTTCCAAGTTTTTCGAGACTGCTTTTTTTATGACCAGAAAATGACTTTATCTCCATCCGCACTCCTCTTATGATGGAGGCTAAAGTGGCCGTCTTTGACACTGAAATACACGCCAGGATCCTTTACTTACGAAATCAAGTTTGATACATGATTAGTTTAAGTAAAGTTTCTCCATGTATTTTTGATCTCCAGACCGAACCAAAAATGTGCCTCACCCTTTTCGAGAATCTCCTCTCTCGCAAGGACACCACAGACATTGTGAATTGACATCTACCACATCAACCATCTTCTTCTGATACTGATTGATGACATCTCAGGTCAAAATCGAGACTCTTCACCGCTTGATGCACGTGGTCAGATGCTGCCTGGGATGATGTCTATTCACGTATAAACTCTAACCACGAACGATACCAGACTTTAAGCTGATAGCCTCACAGTTTCTTAACTCCGGTTTCGTCTGAGTATGCGAGTCAACGACACACCACAATGAATTGTTTTGTTTTTTTGTTCTTCTTTGCTTGTAACCTTTTACTCGGCAGCGTTCCCACGTGGGGACATATTATATAACTAGTGTACACTCCCCGTCAAAAATGACGGTAGAAAATTATGCTTCGCGGGTGTTCGCACTAATATTCATATAAAATCATAAAATTACGTAATTATTATAATTTTTGATGACCTAAACAAAAAAAGCACCTACCACTGACTTTTGAGTAAAGGATTTCTTTCCGAATGTTTGACTTGCTGTGTGCTTTCCAATGTAAGTCTTTTTAACGTTGGGTTATACTTCAATACAATAATTAGGACTGAACTATCGCGAGTTGAAAAAGAAACTCAAGTTATTTCTGATGAAGAAGAGAAAAACAAAAAATCAACCGTTGACTTTGCCTTTCATTAAATTTTATTCCTTTAATTAGATTCCTTCGATTATTAGGGAGGGGCTAGACATTAAAAAATGATACCGGACTTTTTAACATCAAAAAGGTTAACGAAATTAAATGGTTAAAATGAAATTGAAAGAGAAGAATCGTCGTTCACATAAGAAAGAAAGAAAGAAAGAAAACGTCTTAAAATGGAAAGTTTAAAAAAAGAAAATGCAAAGAAAAACGTATAAATCGGTATAGAAAGAAGAAAAGATTAAAAAAGAAAAAAAAGAAAACGTTTCATTATAATAATAGATGTGCCTTCTCCCTCCTCTTGGGCAGACTTTTGTGTAACGAGACGGATATATATTTACAAATAAATGCACATTGCTGTTTATTGTAGAGTGGACGATTCTAAAACTTTTTTTTTAATTGTAGAAATTAGTCTTACAATTCTTTTTACGTTCACAAGTAAAATTTGATTTTTCTCAGATTCAAAACGGATTTTTGTGAGCGGCCATTTTTAGAATAATTGGGAACTTAGTTTAAAGTCACGTGGCACACGACATCTTAACTCGTTCTACCTTTAATTTTGAAAACAGTTTAAAACTATTGCCTACGTATTCAAACCATATTCACAAGACATCAATTTGGGGTATCTTTTACAATACTCAGCAGAGTAAAAACGCTCAAAAAACAAATATACAACAAATAAAAGTAACTGTAGGCGATAAAAGTTATTTTCAAACTTACCTGTGGCATTTGTTTGTATTTTTAACCCGTTCCAATTTCTATTTATTAGAAATTAAATTATTCGTCACACCAACATCGCACAATTCCAAAATGTAGCGAGAATAAGGATTAGCGGCCATTTTCTTTTTGCAAATTTTGTTCACAAAAAAAAAACAAGAATTTTTTTTTTACATCTAGTAGTAGGAAAATATCTATTCTCGACGTAGGTCACCATCACCTGTTGTATTTTTTTTTTTTACCCCGTTCTCGTTCGTTTTTGGACCCCGTCCGCGACTCTGCTGATTATTGTAAAAGATACCCTCAATGTTTTCTGCTTCACCACACATTCATAATTAGCTAATTTATGATGCGGTGTTTTCTTTAGAACCATATGGGAACATGTTCTTATCTAAACAACGGTTTCCGGTGTAAAAACGTTTTTTTCGATTTCTACTCTAGTTCACAAATACTAACATTTTTTTAAGATATCAACTACGTTCTCAGAAAGTTTCTTATAGTGACGGGTAAAAGGTTAACAAGTGCATCGATAAAATTGATATTTTTTAATTTTTATTTTCTTGTTAAACGTTTTTGTTTGTTTTGTTTTTATGAACATGTTTGAAAGTGTTAATGGATGAAAAGAAAACAATCATGTCGAAGTATTTTTGATAAAATTTGTCATTTTTACGAACGTCTTTTGTTTAATGTTTATTTACTGGCACGATTGACCTGCCTCACTACGACGGCAGGATGTGACACAATGTCGATTTTTAATGGGGATAAAATCAAGCTCCCCTAAAAAGGGGTACTTACGATTGGGACAAAAAATTGCCTGTCTAGAAAACATTGCGTTGACAGAGGACAGAACAGATACTACACTTAGATACGGTCACCCAATTCGTTACTCAATCTCATATTATGGTGAAATTCTGTCAATTCTCTTAGCAATCGCCATTTAATTACGTTCTGATATAACAAATAATCCCTTTCGGCCCACCCTCTCTCTCTCTCTCCCTCTCTCCCCCTCTCTCTCTCCCTCTCCCCCACCTTTCTCTCTCTCTCTCTCTCTCTCTCTCTCTCTCTCTCTCTCTCTCTATATATATATATATATATATATATATATATATATATGTATATATATGTATATATATATATACATATATAGGTTTTCCAAATATGATCTAAGGTTAAGATCGGATTCTAACTGTGCCTGATGAGATCTCAGTTTATAATAGCTGTTGATCGATAACATCGACATGCCAGTATCGCAGATTTTGTACATGGCTGCGTAAATAAAAATAATCATGTATAAAAGCTCTATTTGATATTGAGCACTTTTTATAAACCCGGTTGAAATTCTTTGGATTACTACCCTGTGGATGTTTTACCTGAATTATATATATATATATATATATATATATATATATATATATATATATATATATATATATCGTATTTCTTAATTGGGAGAGTTTCCCAGCAGAGTGCTCGATTATTAATGCAAAAGTAAAATTAACTAGATAATTAATAAGAGCATGATATTTATTAATATTAAATAAAGTGTTACAACAACATCCGGACCAAGGTTTCAGATCCGAGAAAATTTAATATTAATAAATATATAAATATATATATATATATATATATAATGGATAACATTATCTCTGTTTCAATCTATAATGTCATCTGTTTGTGACGTCATACACTGTGCACAAATAAAAAAGCAAGCAAGATTTGTTAATCTAATATGGTAAATAATTTTAATTCTCTTATCAATCGTCATTTAATTGTCATGACATACTAAAGGATCTCTTCTCATCTCTCTCTCTCTCTCTCTCTCTCTCTCTCTCTCTTTCTTTTTAATGGATGACGTCATCTTTTCCTTCTTTATGTTTTTATGGATGACGTCATCCATTTCTGACGTTTTCCACTATACACAGATATAAACAAGCCAGCAAGAAATTGTTACTAAGTCTAGTATTACGGTCAAATAATTTTAATTCTCTTATCAATTACCAATTAATTACGTCATTACGTAATAGAAGATCTCTTTCCACCTTTGTCTTTTTTTAATGGATTACGTCATCTTCTGCTTCTCTCTGTTTTAATGGATGACGTCATCCTTTTCTGATGCCATTAATGTGCAAGAATTCGTTATGCAATCTAATATTATAGTGAAATAATGTTAATCAGAAATCAAAACACTTTTTTAATAGTGTAGACCCTCCGTCAAAAATGCTTAGCCACTGAAATTCATATAAAATCCTAGAATTACGTCAGTAATTTAAGTTTTCACATATGAATTATTATTATCATTTCTGATGACCTAAAATCGGTAGGGATTATCAGACTTGCTATTTGATTTCCAATGTAAGTCATCCTAATACTTTTTTTTTATTTCAATATTGTAATTATATATAAATATCGCGAGTTCATTAAAAACGCAAGTCATGTCTAATGACTCAAAGAAAAAAAGATCAACCGCTTGCATTGCTTTTTTTATTTTCTTGCTGTCTTTATTGGGAGGTCGTGGGTATGGTTGCACTGTATCTGCGTTCACTGTACACGCCGTAATCGTTCGCTCATTGTACCGGTTCAAGATTGTTGCTGGATTCTGACGCCGGTCGCCGTGGCAGCCGTGGCAGCCGTGGCAGCCGTGTCGTATCAGTCAGCGTTGCAACAGAAGAATTCTTCCTCCAAATAAAATCACAGTTCCAGTTTAAAACCAGTAACATAGATTTATTTGTAGATGTTAGAATGGTACTCGTTGTTTTTTTACAAAAAGACTTGCACATAAGAAATCTCAGCTCTAGCAAATCCAAACACAAGTCCAATGAACATTAGCCAAGGGTCCAAGGGCTCAACTTGCTTTGACAGGCACACTAACCAACTGACTGTCCGATGTCCAGGGGGCAACTCTTACTCTCCTCCTCTGCCCATCTGCTGAAATATGTCGAGACATTCCTGAGACCCCATCAGAAAGGACCACTTGAGATACTTGCCAGCCACTTAAAAAGCCGACATTCTCCAGCCATTATTTTTCTCAAGTACATTGTTCTCAGTATTAACCTCCGTTTAAAGAAACACTTTATTTTTCAAAAAGAAATCAAATTCTGGGTGGTCTAATCCAAAATCAGAGATATTTCTAATTTGTTCTGCGACCTATTTTCTTTTAGCCAAATATCTCTCACTTGAAGCAAGTCCATTATTCGCATGTACCACAAACGTTCAACCCACTAAATATGCTGTCTAGTGCATTTTAACAACTAAATATAAAAATGAGTTTTTAACATCAAAGACGTTGAGTGAGAAAAATAGTACAGAGTAAACACTACCCCCATCTGCTCCGCACCCCGCACCCCCCAAACGGGTCTTTTGTTGAACCTCTTTTCTTAATTTTTGAAACTTTGATGATAACTTTTTTTAAAACTTTTATTCACTCCCAAACAAAGCATATTGTCACTGAGACGTAAGGGGATACTATGATTAGGGGCCAGATTTATAGGGGGCATCCTAAGTGGGGAGTTTGGCAGCAAGATGTTTGTTAACATTACATTTAAATTTCTGCATATTAGTCCAGAAACAGAGAGCAAGGAGGGAATTCCAAATGTAAGCTATCCGAGGAAATAAGCTATTTGAATAGAAAGTTTTCGGCATATTAAGACCTTTACAGTAAATGGTGGGATTTTGCTACTAGTCGGGTTGGTCGTCGGTATTTATCTTGGGGGAGTACAAGTGCAATACGTTCATCGGAGCACATTCTGTGGAAGTACTTGTAAAACAAGTACAAGGATGCAACATTGCGACTATAGAACAGGAGGTACCGGAAGGTGGAGCAGATAAACAAAAATAAATGAGAAGAGAAAAAACTCATTTTCTGCGTATCTACCATCAATTCTCTGCGGTATTTCGTCAACAGTTGTGTCCATCTCGCCTTTTCGACAACTCGGTCATATTCTTGATCTTTTCATAATGAGAGGTTCCGCTCTCGAAAATTAAAGTTTACCTTTTCCAGAACGTTTTAAATTGCTTGACAGTAATTTTTTTCTATTTACTGCTCTGGTATTTAATCTGTTTTAACGTGAAATATTAATAAATTGATTTGAGATTCCATTTTCTCTTTTCATTTATTTTTGTTCATCTGTTCCACCTTCCGGTATCTATATCACATTGCTCCTGCCACGGATTACAAACTTATATTTATATTTACCAGCAATGCTTCAAGTAAACTACAATTTCCTTATATATATATATATATATATATATATATATATATATATATATATATATATATATATATATATATATATGTTACATGTATTATATTAGTTTCTGTAGATGCTTAACCGTTGAAACTCCAGTTTTTATTTTAAAAAAGTGCTAAATAACAAGTAGAGCTGTTCTTAAGTATGAATTTTTATTTATACAAACATTATTGGTTACATATGTGCATACATGTTTCGGTTGTACTCTTCGCAGAGAGTCAACTTCTTCAGATAAAAAAAAGTGAAATCAATTTGGAAAACTTACCTATTAAGTATATCTTTTTGGGGATGGGACGTGTTTATAATTTCACCGGACAAGCTCAGTATCGGATTACATACTTTACTCGTTAACCCTTTCAACTAGTTTCTATCTTTTTTATTATTTTTATTACTTTTATCATTCATTTTATAACTCTTGTTCCTTACTTTCTCTACTTAGCGGCTTAGTCGGATTCCTTACTTTTCAATTAAACATAACATTTTAATCTACAAACATACATGTTAACGCATAAATATCTCATCATATATACACACAAATATATACATAAATAACCATACATACATATCCATATCAGGATATCCTGATCTCTATATAAAACACATAAATGCACACATCTGCAGATACATAAGTACACGCACATACATATACATAAATATATAAAATAAACTACACAAATATTTATGTATACATATATATATATATATATAGAGAGAGAGAGAGAGCAATGTATACATATAGATTCACATATACACATTCATTTTCATATATATATACACACATAGATACATTACCTTTTCCACTGATTAGTTCAGCATAATATATTCAATATATATAAATATATTTACCTGTGTTGGGCATTATTCTAACACTTATTGAATTAATTCACTGTAAACACAGTTTATACATGCATACTCAACACGTGTGTTAACTTGCATTCATGCATAGGCATAGCTACAGACACGTACATTCATCTATACATTCGTGTATATATATATATATATATATATATATATATATATATATATATATATATATATATGTGTGTGTGTGTGTGTGCGTAAATACATTTACTACCTATATTTTACTTATACTCTCAAGTATTAGCATAACAGATATACACATGCATATATAAACACCTATCCACATGTATGTACATATACATATAACACATACACAACTACACACAGAATGATTTAAATAGGCCGATTAACCTATACATACGTACACAAAAATATAAATATAAAAAATATACAAATATAAAACTTTTACACACGTATAAATATACACATAAGACATTCATCCATGTATTCATTTAGACACATTTATACCCTATTTACCTACATTCATTTACACACATATACATATACACGCAAATGCACACATACACACATATATATATATACCCATATTTCCATCATTATATATATATATATATTCACATATAAATATACATATATATCCATATATATACAGGCATACACATACACCCACATATGCGTGTGCTTGTATGCATACATACACATAAAAATACACATGTGTATAAATACATGTGCATGTATGCATACATACACATACACATGTGTATAAATACATGTGCATGTATGCATACATACACATACACATGTGTCTAAATACATGTGCATGTATGCATACATACACATACACATGTGTCTAAATACATGTGCATATCTGCATACATACACATACACATGTGTATGAATACATGTGCATGTATGCATACAAACACATACACATGTATATAAATACATGTGCATGTATGCATACATACACATACACATGTGTACAAATACATGTACATGTATGCATACATACACATACACATACACATGTGTACAAATACATGTACATGTATGCATACATACACATACACAAACACACACATACCCATATTTATATGATTAAAAGTCCTTATATCATTAAGTATGACTCCTTTCTGGCTATCTCTGTTCTATTTGCTTGTATTATTATTATTTTTATTTTTTTTATTATTGTTATAATTAATGTTATTTGATATGCAAATTACTATATCATACGGTAGTCTTAAGGGTAATATATTATTATTATTATTTTATCATTATTTTTTTTTTATGTATATATTAGTGATATTTTAAGCTGAATTATTTCGACACTTGATTATTGGGGAAATGGTCGTATAATCAGTACCATTGGAGAGCCATGAATATTATAACTGTCCTGTTTTTAAATCTCCAAAACAGTTACATGGTAAACAGCTGATGATCCCCGTGTTAATATTAGACGCTTAAGGTCTCCTGTTTTTGTTTCACTCTTAGATAATTACCCCCCCTTTTTTTTTCTTTTTTTATTTTATTTTATTTTTATTTTTTTACTTATATTTTTTCATTTATTAATTTTCCAACGAATGTTAAGTCTGCAATATCTTCGATTTAGTTGGTTTGTCTGGGAAATTAAACTGCATTTTACATTTTTTTGTTTTTTTAAATTTTATTTTATTTTTTTTTTATTGACTCAAAACTTCTTTAGACTATATATATATATATATATATATATATATATATATATATATATATATATATATATATATATATATATATATATATATAAACAAGTGAGAACTACGAGGAAGTACTAAAATCAAATCACTATAAGGAGAGGTGTAGTGAGTTGGGATAATACAGATTACTTAAGTACAACAATATATAAAAACACCAAAATTAAAAAATTAAAATCACAAAAAAAAAAAAAAATACAATAAAAAATAAAATTAAATTAAATTAAGTAAACCTTATATAAACAATGAAGTAATGGTCAATAAAGTCAAAATAATAATTATATATATATATATATATATATATATATATATGTATAGGATCAAATATAAACCAAAGTAAAACTTTTAGTAGATGGAACCTATTGTGAAGCGGTTTAGCTCAATATACGAGATAGAGCAATTGTAGAGATAGAAGAAAAAAGAGTGATAAATATGCGACGTTTTTCTCCTTTCAATCCCTTTTTAAGTGCGTTTGGATTTACTTGTAATTTTGAGCCAACTTATCTATCTGTATTTCTCCTCTGATGATAAGATCTCGATCTTTGAAAAGCCTTGGCTTAAGGAAAGAATAATAAACACTAGTTTATTACTGAATACACCTTGCATTGAACAATTGAAATTCGAAATAAATTTGGACAATCGTCGCATATTTATCACTGTTTTTTTCTATCTCTCTCTCTCTATATATATATATATATGTGTGTGTGTGTTAAGAAGAGAGTAAATTCTTGGGAGCAAACTAATATAGTGACTGTAAAAAGTAAATAGACTAACAAGAAAAGTGATTTTCCACCGAACGACTTGGGACTAAAATGTTTTGGGTCTTTTTACATATAGTTTTAATGGTTGAAAAACTTCCGAGACTATATATATGTATACATACATATATCAGCAATATATACTAGCTGATATCTTTCAACAACGTGAACTATCAAATAGTTTTGTTGCTGTATGTGGCAACACCAGAACCAGGCTTATTTCATCTTTAATTCTGTAACATAGATAGTTTATCTACCCTACATATAGAAATCACAGTGCACTGTCGCACACATTGGAGGAGTTAGATATTTTCAATTACGAATTTTAGTCAGTATTTGTTTCAATGGCTTATAACTCGGAAAGCAAACACTTCCAGACATATGGAACCAAAATATGGAAAGGAAAAAAGAATGTTTACAATTTGCATTATTTGTATTATTTTGACTATTGTATTCATCTTTGATGTTATTTTCACGTTTCAGCCGATGTAATCTCACACCTTCTTCAGGTGCATTTTGTTTAAATCGGAAATCTGTATTCGAACTCGGGAATCTCTACAGAATTTTGAACGGAACCCTTTATTTAATCCACGGGGGTAGATTGCTCTCGTTCTGTCATGCATGGCCGGGTAGAATCTTCAATAATTTGTATTTGTATTCTTAGTATCGCCAGCACTGAAGATTGAACCTTTAACCCCCAGAAGACTCACTTAACAATGATTATAAATTAGTACTTATATTCTTTGTATCACAGGTTTTTATATCAGTCTTGATTATACTAACAAACAAGTATTTCAGAAAATCCTTCCAGCAGAGAACTCTGATACAATGGCCTTGTGTAAGGCTTATTAATTATAGTAGATACCATCGAGTTTCTATCTGCCAAATAAACTGACATATTTCAATCTATGAAATAGGTATTCGAACTCGGGAATGCTTACGGAATTTTGAACTATAACGTTTATTTAATTAACGGGGTATTTTTCTCTCGTTCCGTCAGCCATGACGGGGTAGAATTATTAAGTAATTCATAATTGTATTCTAAATATCGCCCATACTGGGGATTAAATATTCAACCTCCAGAAGAATGTCACTTAGAACTTATGATAACTTATCACTTATATCCGTTACGCCACGGGTCATTGTGGAAGTAACATCGACCGAAACGTTGTTAGAACAACATCCTCTAGTAGTTTGAAAAAATACAAATAGTACAAATTATCAACTCTCATCTCAAAAATTCCGAAACAAAATATTTACAAGTGTAAATTTTATTGTGTCGCAAAGATTTAGATAAGTGCTAAGTGTTCATTAATGTATGCGTTCCAAATGTGTGTGTATATATATATATATATATATATATATATATATATATATATTGAATAATACTACAGTATAAGCATCGGTGTTGTAAGAAAAAATTATACATACATATCATGTTATATATATATATATATATATATATATATATATATATATATATTTATTACTATTTCATGTATCCACATAAAATTTTATAAAGAGATATAATTTTTTTATGTATCAATTTTCAGTATTACCTTCAACAGTGCTCGATACGATACGTAAGTAGAGCTTGGTAGTAAGCTATGAAAATATATTTATGGCAATTAAGCTACACAGAGGCTCCCGCGTTTCATCCCCGGTGGGAATCTTCAGGCATTTTAGCCTGAAGATTCTCCCCGGGGATGAAACGCGGGAGCATCTGTGTAGCTTAATTTCCATAAATATATTTTCATAGCCTACTATATATATATATATATATATATATATATATATATATATATATATATATATATATAGTAGAGAATGGTAGTTTGCTTGAAGCATTACTTACTAATATATATATATATATATATATATATATATATATATATATATATATATATATATATATATACACGAGAGACGTTCAATAAGTGATGCCCTTGACCCATTTCCAATATCTGTAGATTAACGAAACTTGGCACGGTTATTAATCTTTCTCTACATAGGAACCACCCAGAGTTATACATTTCTTCCATCGTTTTATGCAGCTCTAAACACCGTATTTGTAGAACACCCCGGGTTGGTCCTCCAACCACGTCGTAACTTCAGAAATCAAAGCTGCACCATCTGGGAAACGCTTTCCTTTCAAAAACAACTTCATGGCTGGGAAGAGATGAAAGTCAGAGGGTGCAAGGTCGGGAGAGTAAGGAGTGGGGGAGGATTTCATAGCCACACGCCTGTGCTTCTAATCTGGCAACATGCGAGTTGTGGCCCGGAGCGTTGTCCTGCAGGAGGAGGATACCCCCGCCTCTTGATTTTGATAGCTTCTCTTAATTTCATCAAAAGTGAAGCGTAATAGGCTCTTGTAATTGTGGTATCCTTTGCCAGAAAATCTGTCATCACTACTCCGTCCTGGTCCCAGAAGACTGTGAGCATGACCTTGCCAGCAAAGGGCTGCACCCTTGCCTTCTTTGGTGGTGGTGAGCCCAAGTGCTTCCACTGCATTGACTGGGCTTTGGTCTCTGGATCATAGTGATGGGCCCAAGTTTCATCTTGTGTAATCAGTCTTTTGAAAAAAAAGACTCACCTTCTTGGCACATTTCCAAATTCACCCTGGAGCACTCGACGCGTTCTTGCTTCTGGAAAGGTGTAAGCAACCTCGGAATCCATGTGGCAGACACTTTATGCATATGCAAGTGGTCATGAATGATAGTTTACACAGACCCTGTACTAATCTTGACCTCTTGGGCTATTTGGCGAATGCTAATACGTCGATCTTCCAATATGGCAGCCTCAACTTGACGGACAGATACATCATCAATGGCAGAAGAGGGACGACCAGGTCTGGGAGCTGTTTCTACAGACTTCCGGCCATGTTTAAATTCACGATGCCAGCGTTTTACAAGGTCATATGATGGGGCATCATCAAAAGTCTCCTTTGGTGTGCGTCCTTTCAAATACAAAAACCGGATCACTGCGCGTTCACTCAACTGGCTCCATTTCACACCTGACTCAGTTGAAACAACTGTAAATCAGAAACCACAATTAGTTCAGAGCTGTTTTTTGCAATATGACCTATACAGATATAAATCATTACACATGCAATCTAGATCAGACAACTGGAAGTATGTCAGGGGCATTACTTATTGAACGCCCCTCGTATATACCGAAACCGTACCATATCCTCAAAGAAAGTAAAAACATTAGAATTTAAAAATAATGTTATATTTATTGCTGCTACACCTCCTGGTATGAGTATTTTTCTATCGTATGTATAAACATCTACACAGACCTAACTTTATATATACGTGTGTATTTTATACTTTATATATACGGGTGTATTTTATGCGTGTGTTTCTGTTTGGGTAATCCGTTTTATTTACTACTTTCTTTCAACCCTATTCATATTTCGTTATACGACGAGTCTTGTAATTCATACCAAGATTCGTCCTAAATTCGCCAATCAAAGATGGTATTTTGCGCAGATAGACACATAAATGTCAAGATTTGAAGAGCAGAAATAGTCGATTGATTCATCAATGCAATTGGTTTATCAATCATACGGATACTTATTGTCATCTCTATCGCAATTCATGGCGTATTTAAATAACCTTCTTTTCAAAAGCAGATGACCATATATTGTACTAGTTTGATTTAACTGACGTTCTCTAGGCGACGACATCTTATATAAATAGGGATTCTGTCCGTCCGTCAGTCCGTCCGTCAGTCCGTCCATCCGTCCGTCTGTCAGTCACAATTTTTTTAAACATAATAAATACATTGCAGCATTTGTTTTCGAAATAGAAAATATTGCCTCAATAATAATTCCGAAAAAAATAAAATCGATGCCATGGCCTGAAATTGAAACCGAAACCTTGAAATCTTCAACCAGACGTTCTACAAACTGAGCTATTTGTACTTTCTTATGAATGGATCTTCAAAGATTTCCTTAAATGAATAATCATAGCTTTGACATGACGTCATAAATTTATGGTTTAGGTCATGTTTCAAAACATGAATTGAAACATAAGTGATAATAACAAAAAAATAATAAATGGATAAACTTTAACTTAAATTATGTTAATAGTCCAAAACAACTTATTTAGCTTTAAATATGTATTGCATGTAGGTTTTCACAATTATATTATCCTAGACAAGTAACGAGGAGCAACCTCTCACTGACAGCGAGAAAGTAGGAGGTGATGCGGTAGCCTAGCAAAATATGCGACCTGAGGGAGCATATTTTAGCTTGTATAGTTAAAAAGGAATAAAATAAGTGAAAATAAAAATTATTTCCTAACTATATTTTTAAGAAGAAATTGTAAACATATTTCTAATTATTTTTTATCTAACTCTCCACCCGGGCAAGGTCTGGTAAATACAGCTAGTATAAATGTACTTTTCCTACGTAGATTGTTCGAGAAGAATAATGATGGTATATATAGTTAGTATGTAAAAAGTATAAGTTTTTTTACAAACTTAAGATTAAAGGGAAATAACTTAAAACATCATAATCAAGGGAAATAACTTAAGATGTGTTATTGCTTGTCGATTTTGTCACTGTTTCATTCGAATTCTCTCATTTTTAGGTGTACATAAGTAAACCTAAAAGTTAATTTTAAATAAAGAGTACATATTGCCGGGTTAGGAGTTAGGGGTTAGGGTAGGATAAGGCCGGTTATGTACAGCAAGTATATAAGAAACGTATTATGCTTCTACGAAGCATAATTGGCTTCCGTCTTAAATTTACATTTGCTGCTGAAGCGAAAGATTTGTTTTCCTTTTAAAAGAAATCTGAGCAGGATAAACTGTATTTGCAAGGAAAGTAAATACACTTAAAACAAATGACGATGTATTACACAATGATGACTGGAAAATGAAACGAAACGGTGAAACCAACTAGACACATCTAGTCTGGTAATTATACAAGAACGTCAATATGTACTAAAAAATCGACAACATCTAATAAAACGATAAAAGCACAACAAATGAAAATAAATATCATTAGAGCATAGCAAATAATATTACAACAAATACTGATAACACACCCCAATTGCAACGAATAAACTCATACAATCAACCAAATAAGAACAGAACACAAAGTGGAAGAATTATAAACACTCAATCCGTAATAAGAATAAAATCAATTATAACTATAATACTGTTACGATTTTTAGATCTCATTTTGTTCGGTGACGCCCGACGTGCCCTCTCTTTGTTATTACTATGGCCTTATTTCTGTGGTTCCAAATTGCTTAAAAGTA
Source organism: Sepiola atlantica (assembly GCA_963556195.1). NCBI lineage: Eukaryota > Metazoa > Mollusca > Cephalopoda > Sepiida > Sepiolidae > Sepiola > Sepiola atlantica. The sequence continues at coordinate 24,724,109 of OY744552.1, read as the reverse complement.
GAATTGGGTACACTGAGATTTGTTCACCATAATTGCAGCAGAGTTGGATAAAATACCCAGGTGTGTTACCACAAAATTGTGTGCTGAATACTCATGTGCCGTTCCTGCTGTGGCGAAAATATAATCTAAAACAAACAGTTTTCTGAATCCAACGGACATTTTTGGCCCTAATATCTTAGGAGCTGGCTGTCAATAACTACGTCCGCACCCTGTTTTTAAGTAGCTGGGATCATCAGCAGAAAGTAGTCATACCGGGACTCCATCAGTTAACGAAATCGCGCTCAGTATCACTCACCAGAATTAAGCGGCGGGGAGTCATCTAGTGTCGACTCGACTCCGTTACACATCCTTATATCATCTTGTAGCCGTTTATAATTAATATACATTGTTTAAATCTACATTCCTGTGTCTGTTTTCTTTGCTAACATACGCTTTTATAACAATTCTAACACTGTTCTAACATCTATAAGAACAAAGCTAAACCAATGAAAGGTGGATGTTACATACACAGTAGGATTGTCTCCCCTTACTAACTGCTTTTCAGTTAATGAAGTTATTTTGGTACTGATCGGATAAACGGGCGTAGCGACAACATGCACACATCTTGTAATTATGATTACTGAAAATAGTACGCTTTACTTACATAGCCGCCATTTTGGCATAATGGTAAGAGTGTTCGCCGGAGACTCGAGTTCAATCCTCGATCGAGTCACACCAAAGGGTCACAAAACGATATTCGATGCCTCTTGCTTAAACACTCAGGGGACAATCAAGGGTAAGTGGAGACATCCTGGTAAAGGAGTGATCACCTCCCCTACATCTCAGGGAGCCTTCGAGTCGCTCTCGGCTATGGTTGACCATTTTACTTTTATTTTTATTAACTAACATACAACTAATACGAAATTGTAGACGTGCGAGGGGGGCAGCGGTAATCTAACATGGCACGCCAGGTCGTCATTTCACCACGGTCATCTTCCGATATATGACACGTGCAGATAGAACCTTTTTTAATTTCGTGTGACGACATGAGAAGATGAGGGAGACGACCGTGTTGGGTGTTTTTCATTAACTTCCGCAGTTGTCAAGGAGACTAATTCCTCTTCCAAGTCTTTGCCTTTCACAGCAAGTGGAAAGCGGATCATGTCTAAAAACGTTGCATGGAATCCGGAAGCTCGAATAAGATATTTCAAGTGTCTAGCACGAGAATTATGACCAATAGGTCCATTACGGAAGTATCCAAAAAAACATCTGTTTCAATAACAAACAAAAAATCCCATCTAATGTATCATGGGAAACTTTGAATAAAATAAAAAATGAAAAAAAAATTCTCTACCATGATAATACCGATTTGTTATATATATATATATATATATATATATATATATATATATATATATATATTATTCAAAATAACCGACAACTTGTGTCTGGATATTTTTGTATGGATCCCTTCCATTTTCCGGATTAAAGTCCTAATCTCGGATGAAAATTGGCTGATGAATCTGTCGTAATTTTCTTTTAAGTCCAAAGTACAAGAAAAAACGTATACATTGGCTCGACTACCACGACTTTGTCCAGGAGGTTGACCATGCATCTATCGGATAATAGTGCCATAGCCAGACACCTAATTAACGAACATCCATGTCCCCGCTCGTAAATCCGAAAACTTCTTGTAGACAACACTAAAATCCTAGAACACAATACTAATATAAAAAAGCACTCCATATACTAGAAGCTTTACACATCAAAACAAAAAAACGGTTATTAACAGGATTAATTTTAACACTAGTACTAATATACTTAAATGTTTATAATACTAAATAAATATAGTTTCGTATTTAAATTTTCCCGCCAAAATTAACTATAAACTCACTCCAGGTCTTTACCTGATTGACATTATTCCCACTGAAGATGGTCTCAGATGGGTCAGAAAGTACTTTAGACTTAAAAGAAAATTACGGCAGATTCATCAGCCAATTCTCATCCGAGATTAGGACTTTAATCCGGAAAATTGAAGGGATTCATACAAAAATATCCAGACACGAGTTGTCGGTTATTTTTAATAATACGTGCCTTAGAGAAAAAATGCTGCCTCGATACACACACACACACACACACACATATATATATATATATATATATATATATATATATATATATATATATATATATATATATATATATATGAGGATAAAATGCACGATATATCATAAAATGAAATGCTGTGAACGAAAAGATGTGTAAAAAAGACAAACGAAAAAAGAAAAACATTTAAATACAGGAAAAAAAACATCAAGAAACGAGAGATTTTACCGGTTCCGTTCGGATCAACGAGCGTCTCCAGAAAAAGCGAAGATTTTAAATTTATTCAGTAACAGTAAAAAATAGGAAAAAGAAGAACGCACAACAAGATGCTATTGGCACGTGTTTAACTATTTGAAGAAGAAAAAAAGAATAATAAAAACGCGTGCAGTAAGACAGTAAAATGGAAAAAGAGGGGAGGGGAGACTAAAAAAGAAAGAAAAAAAAGAAGAAAAAGAAATGGAAAATATTGATAAAATGTAGTAAAGAAAAAGTTATTTTAACCGGGGTCGCAGTGGCGTAATATATTGCATTGCTTCAGTGCGGATTTTGCCAGATATTTTCTTAAGGAATAAGATCCGAGTCTGAAGTTTATCTTAGATGGTGATGAAAGGAGCATTTTTTAAAACATTTTGAAGTTATTATCAAGATAAAATGTATGTTTTGAAAATGGGGAGAAACAATTGTTTAAATAAAAAAATAATTGAAACAAATTTGGAACATTTATTGAATTATTATGTTATTGGTTATTTTCTAATTCTAATATTCTGTAATTAAACGCGAGGGATTATTTTCACTTTACGCTGATTCGTGTCGACTTGACGTGTTTTCAAGAAATTTAACATATTTGCCTTAGTTGGACTTAAATACATACACATATATATATATATATATATATATATATATATATATATATATATATATATATATATATATATATATACATACATATATACAAAGAGAAGCCTTATAGCGCTTCCAATGCACTTGCGACGTGTGACAGAGTATTTGGTCTTAAGGGGTGCAGTTAGTAAAGTCAAAGTTGTGGTTAAATGTATTTCTGTGTATGACTAGTGCGTTAGTGGGATTGTTATGCTTGAGGTCCTGTTTGTGTTCGTAAATGTGGGGAGGGGTTATATTTCTGGCCAGTTCACCAATATAAAACATCGGACATGCTGCACATTTTATTTTGTAAATGCTGACTCGGGAAGAGGTGTCCTTAGGGGAGGGGGTTTGGTGTTGAGTAAATCCTTAATTGTTTTAGAGGTTGATGTTACTATTTTTATGTCAGATTTGAATTGTTTTTGTACGGAAATAGATATGGGATTATTGGGGAGAACTATGTAAGATTTATTTTTCTCGGCCATGTCGGTGTTATTTCTGCTGGTGAAGTGATGAGGAGAATTTTTTTTGTTTTAGGCTGTTTCTTTCATATCCATAAGTAAACAGAGTAAAAGCAAGATATAATGTGACTAAATCTTATGCCTAGAATACTTATTCCAATTTTGATCAAAATCAATTACATCATTTTGATTCTAGAAAATAGGTCTCAAATTTACGGCTTAAGCTTATATATATCTAATATATATATATATATATATATATATATATATATATGCGTGGGGGGTGTAACAGTGGCGATGATACCAGAGATCCGGCTTATTTGGCATAGTCCGAGGGTATAAACATTCATCTATATATTCTTCAATCCAAAAAGTATTTCGTAATGTAATTTTCATCTTTGATTTTAGTTCGATCCAAAAGCAATTGTTTCAAGTTCGTGCCTATAAATATTCACTGAAAAACATTTCGTCTATGTTGTTCAAAATAAAGAAGAAATAAGAAAAGAAAAGAAAAGAAAAGAAAAGAAAAGAAAAGAAAAGAAAAGAAAATCAACGACGAAAGTCAGGCTGGATGAGGTAAGTCTTTGCCTTGAAACAGTGGTTCCCAACCACCGTGCCGCGGCACATTAGGGTGTCACGGAATGATTACAGGTGTGTCGCGAAGTGGTTATAGGTGCGAATACAGCTTTCATATCATTGTAATTTAATACTACCTCACACATTATTATTTACGTAACACTCATGTTTAAATATCCAAAAGAAGAAATAAAATGTATAATAAATTGTTTGTTTATATTGTTACATATTTGGAATTTTTCGATTAATAATGTATTATACTTTATATAATCGATCTATCGTGTTTACAAACAGATTATTTCTTATCTGTTAAGCGGTTGTAAATTAACGGTTTTAACCTTGGAATAAATGGATTATTTGGATAAGTCTGCAAAACCCTGCATTACCCATTATTAGTAAGCATTTGTTTAGAAAATAAATTCGAAGAATATTTTCCCTCAATTAGCATTGAAGAATTTAATTGGATTTGCAATACTTTCCTGGATTTATCGATTATCAATCTTTCCAATGTTGAGTTATATGAAGCGGAGAATTAACAAGCATTTCCAGTGATCGTGGACTCATATTGAAGTACACACAGCCACCATTAGACACCCTTTTGGATTTCTGTCATAGAAGAGTATCAAACTCTAAGTAAAAAAGTCACCAAAGTCTTACAACTTCATACTAATGTGAACTATGGTGTTTCACCTAAACAACATTACAAATATAAAACGTAAAAACTTAAAAACATGGCAAAAAAGTTAACAGTTGTTATATTCGCCCACGTATGGCAATAATAGTTAAGAGGCACCAGTCACAACTGTCCCACTGAAGTTCACCATTATTATTCCATATCCGGTATGAACACCTGATATGTTTTATTTATATGAATAAAAATTGTCCTTACATGATCTTCTCTATTTTTTATTATTTAATTGAAAAAAAAAGGTTTATGAGTATTGATTTACTCCACTCCAGGGGTTAGGCACAAGGCCAGTTTTATCTTACTCCCACAAGTAAGATGTGACCCACGGTTGGGTCGGGAAGGTGGGGTTTAAGAATTGCCTGGCCAGCCCCGTCGGCATTACCCGGTAGGGGCGCCTCAGGCAGTAAGCAATAAACTTACTCCTCTCCAAAGAGGGGAGGCGAAGCCTGAGAGGGTGGACCTCCTAGAACTGCACAGGACAGACCCATAGACCGGTGTAAATCAAGCCCCGAAGGCCAAGACAATACCAGTTTATGGGAGTGCAGTATCCATCGGAACAGATACTACACTTTGATCTTAGCCAAAATGCCAAAAATGGTTTATGAGTAGAAAATACTCATTTTTTGTGATAGGTTTTCCGGGAAAATTTTACGAGCTCATTAGAGCGCCGCCATGTAAAAAAAGGTCGGCGTCACTGCCTTAAAAGCTAAAGGTTGAAGAAAGAAAACACGAAAAAAATAAAATAACGAAATAAAATTAACTGCGTGTTAGGCTCCTTAAACTACGGCCCTTTTTAATGTAAAAATAGAAGAAAGAGGAAAGAAACAAGAAAGACAGTTAAATGCTACGTAAGCTACGGCCTTGAATAAAAGAAAAAGAAAAAAGAATGAAGGAAAATTAACTTCTGTGTGGATTACGTAAACTACAGCCCTTATTAACGTATAGGGACCTCCAAAACAAACTTAGAATCCTATAC
>OY744552.1:24565944-24715944 GCA_963556195.1 Sepiola atlantica | reverse complement strand
GAATTAAGGGGTGGGGGCACGTAAAAAAAATATTTCCCTCGTATATTTTACGAAAACTATTTGAAAAATAAATTCATCCAATAGTGAATAAGTATTCGAAGATTTTGTGAAAATCTGAATATCAGTTGATTTTTGCTAGATATTTTAAGTAATAAATGGTCAGACATAGGAACGTTGGTTTAAGGCGACGATGATGTAAATACGATTTTTATTTCTCATTTTCATTATTTTCGGTCGCTGTAAACATTTTTTTTAAATCATCAGCAGTTTATTTTATATTTCTTCTCTTGAATGGTACAAAAGTATGGTAAGAAATAGTTGCTCTTTTCGAATTCAACTTTGGAATGGAATAGAAACGATGATCTGCAGAGCTTCTATCGATCTGTCATAATCGCTACCTTACACACCATATCTGAATCTTGGTAAGGAATTTGTATCAGTCAGTCCCTTTCCTTTGTAGAGTTGTAATTACCTACCGATTTTGCTCGGAGTATGTCAGTTTCAGAAAGCTTTATTAGAATATTAGAGATAGTAGTGCTGTAGCCAGAGAGAGAATAGCTATTCGCTGAGCACAATCAAGCTGACAGACATCCACGTATACCTACCCCGTTTGATATTACGTCAAGAGAATACTTTTCAGCAAACCTATAACAAAGATCATTAGAAGAAACTCTTTATTTCGAGACTTGACAATGAATAAAGAAACTGTTATATCTTGTATCATGACATGGCCTCCGTTCAGTCTCGAGAGACCATGGATACACCCTGTAAGGGTGACTGCGTGTGTAATTGTAAAGCAAGGGTTGCGCAATCACAACCACACCTATCTCAGACGGCACTGTTTGATTCAGTGGCAAGGAGAAGTCACGGACGACTGGAAACAATGCTAATATAAGTGGAGAGCACTGCAGCATCTATTATTCCCAAACTGTCACCCATTTTAGTACTGACCAGGCTAAACATCGCTTAACTTCGGTGATCTAACAGGAATCGGTGTGTCAACGTGATTGAGCCGTCATATCTGGTATAAGGCTGTGTTAAATGTGTTCTTTTTGCCAACAACCTGACTTCAGTCAGCTGTTGCTATTGTTATGATTGTTGTTGTTTTTGCTACTGTTGCTGCTGCTTTGTTTGTTCGTTAGGCAAGTCGGATTTCTGTGTAGAGCTCACAAAGATTGTGCCTAAGGATTATCTGGTTTGCATGAAGTCCTTTGCATTTGTCGCAGCTTTTCGTTAAACTGGAGGATAACATGTGCTTACCCTCGACACCGATAACAGTATAGCTTAGCGGTTGCATGCGAAGTCAGGGAAGGCTTGACCAAACAAAATGTACAAAAGGATGGCAGATAAACAACTTTGTCACTTTCACTTTATTGGTTTTCAGTTCTGCGCCTGAGATGTCATTTCTTGCACACATGCAGAGACAGAGACGACCAAAAGACGGCAGATCGTGATGTCGACTGCTAGTGTTTTACCAGAGCCCTATTAGCGGGCTAGTTCTGACACTAGTACGTTGCCACAAACCCTAACACTGTGAGAAAGGGTTGGACTTTAGGAGACATGCTGCTGATGTTGGTTGTTGTTTTTCTGCGAGTTATACCTGAATGCAGCATTGAACATATTGATATCGTCTGCTTTTGATCGAGATGCTTTTCATAGATTTGAAATTTCTATTATAAAATGCTTATTTTAAAAACAGCAACAAAAATCGTATCGACTTTAGTATTTCATCTCCTAGGCGTAGAAAGAGAATAATTTATGGTAGCTATGCCCTTTCCTCGTTCCTTTCTTTCTCTCTTTCTTTCATTTCATTTTCTCTTCACTCTCAGCGAGACATGCGTTTTGATATTGTTCCCCCCTCAGTTAAAGTAACTTTTGCTGTATAAAATGTGGCAGGTATTCTTGCAGTAAAGGTAATTTAATATTGAATTTCTAAAATTATGAGAGGGAACCCTATTTTAAATTTATTCTGGAAAAAAACGTGCGAACTTATTCTAAGTAGTAACTTAATGTGTGTGTGTGTTTTAACGCAGTGTAGAGAAATACCTGTCATAGAACCTAGTCGCGGAGCTACCTCACTCAGCGAAATGGACATGTAGTCCTTGTTAGATCATTCATCTAGAAAAAGTGAACTCCGATGTAAAATCTTCGTTCTACATTGTGCCTGTTCAATCATCCTGAAATCAGACATTGTAGAACGAGTGAGTGGTGTGCGCATCGCACAAGCGCATAACTCTGCCATCAAATGTGTACATCCTCACTGATGAAGAGTAGAAAATGCATCCACAGATGCATTTCTGACAGCCCCGTAACTCTCACATCCCCTACTATATCACTTAGTCCTCACCTTCGAATAGCGATATTTCTGACAGATGGGGTGAAAATTCTGTTTCTTGAGCCGGTTGTTTGTTAGTGTTTGCAGTACGTTGAGATGACTTGAGTAAATCTGTCTATCTTTGCTTGTTGCCATGTCACTGATGATGGTACTGGAAATAAACGTTTTATTTGGGCTGACGTCATCCGCCTGATAGTCAGGGACCCGAATCTTAGAGTAACTCCCAAGGAGGCTGTCCTATCAGCACGTGCAAAATACTGTATTGCCATTTGGTGAAGTGAGTCTGGATCATGCAGTAGTTTCTGGTGGGGCCTTTCGATGCCATATTAGTGCGAACTGCTACGGTTTTTCTTTCTTCAATGGTCCTCAATGAAAATCTCTCTTCTTTACTCATTCTCTGTTGTTGACCTGCTGACATCTTGCACACATCTCGCTATGGCTTTTCTTTCTTCAATAGTGTACAAAGATAATGTTTACTCATTCTTTCTCTGCGTTTCGTCTCTATACCCATCCACTGATCTCTTCGACAAACTTTACAAATCCTAACATGAAAAGTTATAAAACAAAAAATAAGCTTAAACCCATTTACCCAACCTCTAACGTGAATCCCTGCTATCAGGTATCCTTTTCTAACATTAGGGGTCGGCGTTTCACCTCCACTTACAGGAGACCAATCCGAACCTATTATTTTTGTGTTAAACTGGCATTAGCCCCTCAGTTTCTACCGACGATTTTATGCTTAAAAACATGACATCGAAAGCCGATACTCATAATCGCCATGGACATGGAATCTGTGCCCACATAAACATAAGTGATGGTGTTCCATGTGGTAGGGACATTTTCAAAGAACCTTAAATTGCCTTGTGTGTGTTTCTGTGTAGCACTTACAGCACCACATGTATATTTGCCATCTATCGTTGAATGACGAAGTTAGTATCTCTGATAAAATTAACAATATCTTGTCTATTTACTCTTCTTCCAGCATTCATGTCTGTTTGTGACTTTAATATTCACATTGTTGAATGGCGATTCCACTTAAACAAGACATATTATGTAGGGAGGTTTTGTTACGATTCTCCCTTGCTTATGATCAAACACAGATTGTTGACAAACCTACTCGCGTACCTGATGCTGGCGGACATTTTGCAAAGTCTTCTTCATCTTTTCTTCACAACTTGTCCTCATGTCAACAGTACTCATCCACGACTCTGTCCCGGCTGTGATCCTTTGATCACTCATTTGTCTCAATTAAGATCAATACAAAATGCAATAAGTCGTCCGATATCCCTTTCTATCACAGAGTGTATCGATACTCGATGGCCGACTTGGATAGACTCAGATCTTTCATATCAGAAATTCCTCTACACTCCATTTTTGAAAAGAATGTGTCCAGTATCACATCCGATGTAACTGTTGGTTAATCGCTTGTATGTAGAGCTTCATACCTCCAAGAAATTCCAACAGAAACCAAACAACTAGCCTTGGTACACCCATGAATGTGCCGCTGTCATTGCTCACAGAAATTACTATTTCAATTGATTTCATAGAAATACATTCTCTAGAACAAAAGCACACTTTAAAACTGCTAGAAACCACTGCAAAGGGGTTATAAAAGACGCGAAAGAGTCCTATGCACAGTCTGTTAAATCTAGAGTGGCTGAGCAGAGGCTTGGCTCTGAAGAGTACTGGCGAATAACAAACAGGGTCCTGAGTATATGTATGACCTCAATTCCTACAATCATCAATGGACCAGAGGTAATTACCTCAGTATCAGACAAAGCCAACATCATTGCAAAAAACTTGCCATTAAACCTCACCCTGTGCGATCAGAGCCGCCTACCGTCTAAATTTCCCCCTAAGACGGTAAACATTCTGAGCGACATCCGTATATCTGTCCAGGATATTACCAAACTTATCAAGAACCTAGATGCCAGCAAGGCAACTGGCCCTGACAACATTCCAATTAGTGTGCTTAAAACGCTGCAACCTGAAATAACTCATATTCTTATAAAGCTGTTCAATCGTTGCTTATAAAGGAAATGTTTCGCATTACCTTTGAAAACTGCGTCAGTCTGTTCTGTAATTTAAAATAATTGAGATCAGTCTTCTGCGTCTCAGTACAGACCAATCAGTTTCCTGTGCGTCATGAGTAAGTTGTTTGAATCTATGATAAATCAAAAAGGCGTCAACCACCTCAGCAAAAACAATCTACTCAGTGACAAGCAATATGGATTTCGTCATGCAAGACCAACTGCAGATGTGCTGACTGTAATATCACACAGAATAAGTGAATCAATTGACGGAGGTTTCATCTCTGGAGATAGCTTTTGAGATATCAAGGACTTTTGATAGGGTTTGCCACAGGGGTTTGCTTCAAAAGCTAGCTAGCTATGTAGTATCTGGAATGTCTTTTCAACCATCAAATCCTAACTCTCATATATGTTTATAAAAGTAGTCGTTGATAGACAGAAGTCTGAAGCACATAGTATCAATGCCGGTGTACCTCAGAGATCTATTCTGGGCCCAACCCTCTTCCTGATTTTCATCACTGATCTTCCAAAACACTTTCTAAGTTCATTCGTTGACATTCATGCAGATGACACAACCATCTATGGCAACACTTCAAAGAGCATTAATGATGAAGATCTCTCTCTCTCTCTTTCTCTCTCTTCCGATCTGGGGCACGTTGTGGAATGGGGAAAAGGGTGGCTGTTTACTTTTAATACATCTAAAACCAAGCTTCTCTCCTTTCACCATTAATGCTCCAATCCTCACTTTTCTAGAAATAAAATGAATGTCTCTCTCCTTGAAGTAGCCCCTACTTTGATAAACTCCTATGACTGATCTTCACGTCAGAGTTCAAATGGAAGACTTACATCAAATCAGTTTCTAAGCTCGCTGTGAAAATGGTCGAATGTTTCTTCCACTCCAGTAAGTATCTCACTCCTGACACAATCCTTTACTTGTATAAGAGTCAAATACGTCCTAGGTTTAAGTACTCTTTACACATCTAGGGGGGTCTGCTTTTTCCTGCCTTGACAGAGTACAAAACGGACTTTGAGAAACAGTGGGGATGTTCTCTTTGTTTTCCTACAGCCTCTTTCTCACAAAAAAGATTTTGCTAGTATTTCTCTAGTCTATCGTTATTTTTATGACGGGTGCTTGACTGAGTTCCAATCTATGGTTCCCCACGTAAAACATTTACAAGAACTCGTCTATCTAAAAAAAACTCTAAATAATTGTCCTTTCTCTCTCTGTGTACCTAAATCTAAATGGAACTTCCATAAGCAAAGTTTCTTTCCAAGAACTATCCATCTGTGGAACACCATACCATGAGGCTGCTTTTCAGCTGACTATACGATTGTCGTTTTCAAGTTAAATGTTAATAGATTCTTGTCGAGTCGTCCCATTACGTAATCTTATTTCTGGCCAGTCTCAATCATTGTTACTAATCCTCGCGTTGTTCCTTCACTGTCTTCCTGACAAACCCCTTATCCTCGAATAGCATACCAGCCTTGATAAGTAGTGACTCGTTATTACATAAAAAATCACTTCTTGTTCCTGAAGGACTTCAGTTTATTCTCGACACTGTCCAAGTCGTCCAGGAAGGTTGTCATCTGTAGGCATTGTTATCCTCACTCTGCATTGAGATAGATAACTGGTATGGTATGGTTTGGTAGTTTTGTTTTACGGCATATCAACCCTTTTTGGGTTATTTAATGCCAAATCTGGTCTTGTTTTCTTCTCTTTTTTGTTTATTTCCCCTTTTAATATCTGTTTCTATTTAACCCATAGTTGGGACCCTAACAGGTACTACCACTCCGGGTCAGGGTGGACCTGGGAGCAATGGTAATTAAGAGGAGGCTCCACATTCCCCAAAGTCCGTAAGCCGGATCTCACCATCGGATGTAGTTTAAGGTCATATCCAGGACCGGGAGTAGGGTAGGAAAAATAAAAATAAAAAAGGGGAGGGAGAAAGGGAGAGGGGCTGTTGTTTTTGTTTTTGGTTTTGTAGAACATAATTAAGTTTTACAAAAAAAAAAAAAAAAAAAAACGTCAATGTAGGTGAATTTCGTCTCAGGGAGCCACAGGGCAGCCTGATCTGGTATCACCAGGGTAGATAACTGAATGTCCTTATTTGCCATAGACAAAAAAACAGAGGCCGACAGATTCCGATGCAGCCCTAATACAATTGAGTGTCAGACTAACTCGCCTTGGGTGGCCATGCCAGAAACCGAAATTCCCGACGTCATAACTCTGACACTAGCCTTTGCCACAGTCCTTCCGTATTGATTAGAGGTTGGACTTTAGGGATGTGCTACTGAGGAGGAGGAGAAAGAAGAGAAGGAGGAGCAGGAAGAGGAGCGACTCGGAATTTATATTTTCGGTTTCAAACCTGACACGTCCTTCCTTGCCAAAGATGCAGAGACGACGAGAGGTCAACAGATCATGATGTTGGCCCCTCCTTGATTTTCACCAAATCCTTATTAGCCGTGTTGCGGCTCTAATATAAATGGATGCAAGAACTGTCTGCCATGGGTAACCTTGCCAAGAAACGGAGTTCCAGACGACATAACTCTAACACTTTGTTCGAGTTCGCTTCAATATATACTGAATTACCTCTCCTAATATTTGTATGTGTGTGTCATCAGCACAGGAATGGCAACTTATATAGAGAAATATTGAAACAGAGGCAGAACGTGTATTATTCTATTAGAGATATAGAATAATACTGCCAGAAGTGAGAAGTTTTCTAGCCCAGTAGAGGGAGCCTACCTTCTTTGTAACAGACTTGGCAGTATATTCTGTGTATTTATTCCAATTAACTTTGTTTTTGTAATGTGACCAGAGCAGACGAAAAGGGGGCGCCGGAAGGGAGGGGGTTAGTTCCCCAAAGTCTTTGTGCATGTAATTTGTATTGATATATGGGTGTTTTTTCACTCATTTGAATTTAGATACAAAATAATTCATCTTATAAATAATTGAAAATTTGATTAAGCGAAGAGCCGTCGCCATTTTGTTGCACAACATTTTTCTATTAAACAAGGTTTTGTTTGTGAGCTATAAATATTTCTTGATCGAGTCCCAAACAATGGTGTGTCTTTTTGTTTGCTTGATTTCTTTTTCTTTTTCTTTCTTCAGAGAAGTCAAGTGTCAATCATGAGATTCGCGAAAGTTCTGAAACGGAATCCGAACAGGAAAACTGGGAAACTGGGAATTTGATCAATGTTCCAGTTAAAATGATGAAGTGATTTCTGACAAAGGAGTGGTTAGTTTTATAAGAGTCAGGGTTGATGTCTAAAGACATGAAAAACAGGAAGAATAGCAGAATTACATGTTGTAGCCCAATACTTTTAAACTGTTATTCGCCCCAAACAAGGGGTCATATTGTCACTGAGACGTAAGAGGCTACTATGATTAAGGGCCAGATTTATAGGGGTCATCCTAAGTGGAGAGTTTTGTAGCAAGATATTTTACGCATTACATTTAAATTTTTGCGTGTTGATACAGTCGGAGAAACAGGGAACATGAAGTATATTCTAAAGGCTAGCAGCCCGAGAAAAGAATCTATTAGATTGTTTCGGCATTTAGTGTCCTCTAAATTGAAGGGTGGGATTTGGTTGCTGGTCTGGCTGATTGGGGGTAATTACGTTGAGTGGGAAGGCACAAGTGCAGTAAGTTAATCGGAGCACATTCCGTGGAAGTACTTGTAAAATAAGTACAGACATGCAATATTGCGGCGATGGGACAGGAGCTGGAGCTTGGTAGACAGTGTGGGATCTATTAGGTTAGAAATTCTTTTTTGCACCCTGTCAAAGAGGGAGAGACTAGTGGTTGGTGCACCAGCCAAAATGTGGCAACAATACTCTATGCATGGACGAATGGTGGCTTATTAGAGATATAGAATAATACTGCCAGAAGTGAGAAGTTTTCTAGCCCAGTGGAGGGAGCCTACCTTCTTTGTAACAGACTTGGCAGTATATTCTGTGTATTTATTCCAATTAACTTTGTTTTTGTAATGTGACCAGAGCAGACGAAAAGGGGGCGCCGGAAGGGAGGGGGTCAGTTACCCAAAGTCTTTGTATTTCTGAACCCGATAGGAAAAAAATCACTAATAAGAAACAAAGCAAAAGTCGGCAAAGTGGTCTATATCGGAGCTGATGTGCCTATCCAATTGATCCATAAATGTCTAAGAAATTATGCGTTGAGCCATGTTTTATTCTAAGTTACACATAGAAGCTGTCTACAACTGACGAAAATGATTCTAGATGAGACCCTTGCTGTTAAAAGAGGTATACCATATAAAATTCCGTCAAAAATAATTAATCAATTTTGAGAAAATCAGAAGATTAACGTATTCATGGAATTCAGTGAAAAACAGAGTAAGGGAATAACAGATTAATGGAATAACAGAGTAACTGAATAATGGACAGCGACGAAAATATAAGTGGTTTCCGCTTAACATCGGGGACCAAAATGTACGAACGTTGGATGGAGCAACGCACGTAATGCAACACTTTGAGGTTTCCTGTTTATCATAAACGGTGTTAGCCTGATTTTAGTCCCGGTTGAAAGTTGTGTCGGTCAAATGACAGAACACATTTTTAGGAAATCCTGTTTTTTTAACTGAAGACAAAAGAATGTTTGTTTTTAAAGTTCGGAGAGTTTATTTAATATTAGAGATTGGGACGGAAGAAAGAAAGAAAGAAAGAAATAGGAACAAGAAAAGAAAGATTTTAAATAAATTGAAAGAAAAGTGAAAAAATAAAGAAAAACAAACAAAAAATAAAAAAGAAGAAGAAGAAGAAGAAGAAGAAGAAGAAGAAGAAGAAGAAGAAGAAGAAGAAGAACGAAAAGGGAAGAAATAAATAGAAGGAAAAATAAAAAATAAAGAGAGTCGAAAGACAAAGGAAAGAAAGAAAGAAGACGAAAGAAAGAATTAAAAAGAAAAGGAAATAAATAAATTGGAAAGAAAAGAGTAAGATAGAAGAATAAAATGAAATAAGAAGAAAGAAGAAAGAAAGAAATAGAATGAAAAGGAAAAAAGAAGAGCTAAATACAAAGAAATCAAACAAAAGATAAAAGAAAGTCGGAATCAAACAAAGGGCAAGAAAATGAGAAAATGAAAAAAAAAAGAGAACGAATGAATTAAATGAAAAACTGAATGAAGAAAACAAAAACATTAATAAAGAAAAAAAAAGAAATACATAATAGAAAAATAAAGAAAATAGAAATAGAGAAGAAAAAGTAAAAATATAAAAAGAAAGAAAATAGAGGAAAGAATGAGAAAGAATAAAGAAGAAAATGATGACGTTATAAGAGAAAGAAAGAGAGAAGAGGGGATAAAGAAAAGGCAAGACAGAAAACAAGAAAGAAAGAAAATGACCGCAAAAAACCCTGGGTGCGAAAACCCAACCACTCAAAGTTGTATAATTTCTCAACTGTATATATAGAACAGTTTTGCACCACTTTTATGTTCCCTTGCAAAGATTTTTTAAAACATCCCCATTAATGCAGATGGCACAACTATCTATGGCAACACTTCAAAGAATATAATAATCCAGATCTTTTTGATTCTCCTTCTTCCGACATGGATCACGTCGTGCAATGGTGAAAGAAGCAGCTAGTTACTTTAAATACATCTAAAACCAAGTGTCTCTCCTTTCACCACCAGCGCTCGGATCCTCACTTTGCCCCAATTGAAATGAATGGCTCCCTCATTGGGGAAGCCCCATGCTTTGATAAACTTCTATGGCTGACTTTCACTCCAGAGAAAAAAGAAAATCACCCCATCCTTTATTTTAATAAATAAAACACGGAATAAAAATAAAAACAGTTTTTAAACAAAATTTACCCTTTTATGGCGTAAAATGTAAAACAAAAAATCCTAAACTCACTTAAGGTCGTAAAAAGATAATATTTTAAGTTTTTCAAAGCGATAAAAAGGTGTACCCAAAATAAAATCAACAATTAAAAAAACAAAATACAGTGAAGGCGATTCTAAATTCAGTTATTTAATTTCTCAGTAAAATGTGTTTGTTTGTTTTTTACAAACAAAAATAGTAATTTTAAAATCAATTATTTTTTAAATTAAACAATTTGATTCAATAAATTTGTGTTTTGAAACATAATTTCTAATACGATTAAAAAAACAACGTTTTAATTTTTTAAGAAATCAAAGTAAATATATAATTTCTGAGCGACTTGTACGATACATCTCAGAGAATGTGTTGTTTACATGTTATTAATTAAAAAACGCGCTCCTATCTTGTGTCCATCTCTTTCTCACTCACTCACCTTCTTCTCTCTCTCTCTTTCTCTCTCTCTTTCTCTCTCTCTCTTTCTCTCTTTTTTTCTCTCTCTTTAATCTGACGTCGTGTTAACACCTGTGAATTTCTTGAAATAGAACTTTCTGTGCTTTCGAAATAGAACGTTATACTTAATAATCAGAGGGCGGTTAACCAAATGTGGAAGTGGGCGCCGGCTGTTCCATCATATTCTATTATAATATAATTTAATTACGTAACTCAATTATATAGATTAAAAAATTTAATTAATTCTATTTATAATTTTTATTAAGAATATTATCGAGGAAATTTTTTTAAATACATCTGAAAATCTGAAAAAAACAATCATGAGTGTATATTCGCGAATATTAATTTATTAGAAGCTTTAAACAAATTAATTATGTAAATTTGAAAGACGCGTGATGTTTGGGAAAGGTTTGGAATGGGTATATATAGGAGCTGATAAGTAGATATAAAAAGAGAGCGATCAAAATTAATAATATAGATTTGGCTTTAGACATACAGGCAGGCAGATACATAATCTCCATTATTAATATATGGCGATTTGTGATCGGAGTTCGAGCCCGGCGACCGTTGAGAATTAACTTCCTGCACTGAAGATTGCGTTAGCATGAAACATCGATGTCTGTAGGTAATAAATAATTAATATTTATATATATATATATATATATATATATATATATCGCTGATAAGTAGTAAAACGACGAAACACGTGTCCGTGGATAATTATGTCTTTTTTTAATATATATGTCGCTCCCCATCTGGAGGCATCACATTGATAAATTATTCTAGGGAGGGGGGCTTTTCGTTCAAAAGTATAACAAACAAAATAAGCAAATAAATGTATAGCTTGAAACGCCGTCGTATGTAGGTAAAAATAATTTTATATTAATTCATAAATATTGTTATAAAGCACTTTAAAAAAAATTAACTTGGGCACTGTTCAGAGATATTAAAAGCAGATTGTCACTTAGCTATAAGCAAGTTTGCGACAACGTTCGTTGAACCCTCTAGATTGTCTGCTGTTTACTGCCAGCTGTATTTAGGCATAAATAGAAATTAATTTCCCCTGTATCACGTGATAATTTCTGATGGCTTTAGGGATAGAGCGAAAGCGTGCGGAGTCTTGGTTGAATCTGTGAACCGAGTTCGCGCTCTGTGGCTGTCTGAAATTGTCATTTTCTACACTGATGAGAGCGAAAGCTTGAAACGCCGGAATATGTAGGTAAAAATAATTATATATATATATATATATATATATATATATATATATATATATATATATATATATATATATATAGTAAGCTATGAAAATATATTATGGCAATTAAGCTACACAGAGGCTCCCACGTTTCATCCCCGGGGTGGGGGGAATCTTCAAGCTTTAAAAAATGTGTAGTTTAATTGCCATAAATATATTTTCATAGCTTACTACCTAGCTCTACTTACGTATCGAGCACTGTTGAAGTAAATACTGAAAATTGGTACATAAAAAATTACATCTCCTTATAAAATTTTATGTGGATACATGAAATACTAATACATATATATATATATATATATATATATATATATATATATACTAGAAGAATTACCGTAAATCAATGGAGTGAAAGTGGAAACGTTGCTTCTGGACTTATGCGTCATTCCTTTGTGTGTTCTCGACAAAACCTTCCCTAACTTCGCATGCAACCATTGAGCCTTTCTTCTCTGTGTGTCGGGAATAAAAAACCTGAAATCCTGCAGGTTAATGAATAGCTGCGATCGACGAGAAAGACTTCGTGCAGACCAGACAATCCTAATGTATGATCTTCATGAGCTTTATTGTTGGATAATGACCCTATGGAAATGGACGTATCTGTTGGAAATCGTTGGTTTGACTTGCGCGATTTAACGCGGGTGCAGTCGAGTGCAGAATCGGGGTTGTTCTCACAGTCAGAGCTAACAGACGTAACAAGGTTACCGTGTGACGAGACCCCAGATCAAGGGTCAGTCTGCACCTGCGAGAGGCTCTGTGACGTCACTCGTTCTCGTGAGAAGCGAGTTTTCGTCAGTCTGATTCGGAAGGCGAACCGAGCAGGACGTGCGATTCACAATGTAAAAATAAGGGTAATATTTCCCTTAAGGGAATACAAACGAGAGAAATCCTTTCCCCCCTTTCTATGAATGGTTAAGAAAACATTGTTAACTAACTACGATAAAGTAGTGATTTGCTCTCTCCCTCTCTCTCGACGTAGTGAATGACTCCCAGTTGAAATAACAACGCTTGTAATAAAATGAATTAAATTTAAAAAAGAGTTTGTCTTCGGAGTGCGTTATGAGGCTTTTGTTGAAGACAACGGACGGCGTGGTTCACGGCAGGAGGGAAAGAACAAAGAGTTCATCCACTAGACGACACACCACTATAAAAATGCCCCCCTCCCTCGTTCCAATTATATATTCTAAAGATAACCCAATAGTGTAAGTATCTAGCATAGGTATGACTGCAGGGACTGAGAATCCATCCGACATTGTCATAATACAATGAAATGAACATGTGGCGAAGACTTACCTGGTCGAAGTAAGAGGAGGCGAATTATCCGTACATGTTTCAAAGGACCCTTTTTAAGGTTCCAATTTTGGGGTCGATCTTTGCTGAGAACCAGTTTTAAAGAGACAATTTAAAAAAAGAAGTTTTAAGTTAATACTCAAATCTGAGAGACTTAAAGAGATATCATATGATAAACACAAACAAAATAATGGATTCAAAAGCATAAGTTCAAAAAGAGATCATTTATATATGTTTCAAAATGAAAGTCTACAAAGATAGGCAAACAAAATGTTTGTTCATATTTTTAGAGTCCTTGCAGAACAAGGGAGGTTATTTGTTGAAATATCGAGAAAGTCTGAGTCGATAATTTAAAGGCTGTGAATTATTCACGGGTCTGAAAAATCGTAATCAAAACTTCCCCACTCAATTATAAAACGTTCATTTGATTGAAAGTTATTAATAAGAGTCAATGTTCTTTTGTTTTCATTGTAGAAAGTTCATTGAGAAATGTTTAGAGTATTAAAATGAATAAGTTTATACATTTGTTTTCAATCAGCAGACGATAGGGTTAAAGAGTTAATGCATTGTGTAAGTGGGTGCGTCGGAATTCAACCTTCAACAACTAAAGAACATGTCTCTTACTTCAAACAAAAACATCAATTCAACTTCAAACAACAAAATCTCCGACTTCAAATAATATCCTATTCATTTCAACAGCAAAACAAATTCGACGACTTTTTCAAAAGAACAAAGCTGAAAACGCCGAACATCGCCAAACCAAAAAGAAATATTACATGACGTCATTTTTCGCTTTTTCATATGTAGCACATGTGTGAAGCAAATTATACGACTTCACTTTCTTTTTCTACCCACGTGGTAGAAATATTTAAAAAGAAACAACTCCTTTTATCTTTCACCCTCAAACATCACTATGGACTTCGCCGTAAGTTCGTCTGGAAATTTGTGCAAGCCAACGTCAGGTGCCCATCATAGGAGCCGATTTCCTTTCTCACTATGGTCTGTCTGTCCACATGTACAACCAAACACTCTCGAACGATATGACAGACATTAAGGTGAATGGAACACTAACACAGTTTGGTCCAACAGGAATTTGCTCAGCAACCCACCACACCAAAGAATATGTCAACATCTTGGACCAATAGCCCAAAATAACCAAACCATTTGACATCAATGATAAAATCAAGCACTCCACACAACACCACATAAAAACAACCGAGCCTCCAGTCTATTCAAACCCTCGACGTCTGTTGCCTGAAAAGTATAAATATGCCAAGCAGGAATTTCAACAGATAATCGAGGATGGAATTATTGAACCCTCCGAAAGCTCATATGCTTCACCTGTTCACTTTGATCCTAAACCAGAGCTGAATTCCCATCGTGTGTGTGTCGATTATCGGCGACTCAATGCGCAAACCGTCACGTTAGGACTTCAGGGTGCAGCAGTCTGTTCCAAACTGGATCCGACTAAAGCCGACCAGATCCTAGTAGCAAAAGAGGACATTCTGAAAACGGCCGTGACAACACTTTTCGGACTCTTCCAGTTCAAACGCATGCCTTTTGGGCTGAGAAACGCTGCCCAAACCTTCCAACACCTCATTGATAATGTCCTAAGAGGACTACCCTGTGTATACGCGTACATAGATGACGTCCTCATAGCAAGCCCGGATGAAGCGACACATGAGCAACATGTATACCAAGTTCTGTAGAGACTATCACAAAATGGTCTTAAGATCAATGTAGACAAGTGTATGTTCGGCGCCAAGCAACTTCAGTTTTTGGGACACCAAATTGATGAAGGCGGAATCATACCCCTGCCTGAAAAGGTAGAAGCTGTACAGCAATTTCAACCTCCAACTTCATTCCGTCAGTTGCGACGATTCATAGGACTTGTTAATTACTATCGTCGGTTTATCCCAGACTGTTCAAAGATTTTGTCTCCTCTAACGAATATCTTGCAAAACAAAGGGAGAAGACAGAAACAAGCCCTTACACTCACTACAGAAGCACTGCATGCATTCAACACAGCCAAATACGCATTGACAAACTGCACCAAACTCACCTACCTCACTGACAACGTTCAGGCTACATTAACCCTAGCAACAGATGCAAGCATATCAGATGTAGGCGCGGTACTACATCAGGAGATTGACAATACCAAGGTTCCCATATCTTTCTTCTCATCCAAGCTCAGCCACACACAGTCCAGATACGGTGCCTTTTCTAGAGAACTCCTAGCAATCTACCTTGCAGTTAAACATCTCAAGCATGTGCTCGAAGGTAGACAATTCATCATTTACACAGACCACAAACCATTGACATATGCATTATCCTCACGTCCAGACAAATATCCACCCAGAGAATCACGTCACTTGCACTATACATCATAGTTCTCATCTGAAATTCTATATATCAAAGGTGACCAGAACATTCTAGCTGGTGCACTTTATCGGCCAGACACAAACTCCATAACCAAGGACTTTCTTAGTCACGAGTTGCTGGGACAGGAACAAGCATCAGACACCACCTTGCAACAAACTCTTCAAAGTACTTCCTTGAAACTCGCTCCTGTACCAAGCCCTTTTAGCAACAAAAGAGTCTATTGCGAACACAACAACACTCACATACAGGTCTTACGTCCTACCTTCACTGCGACGACGCATATTTGATCATTTTCTTTCACCCCAACAAAAGAGCTACACTGAAAATGATCAGTAACAGATTTGTATGGCCGAGGATGAACAAAGATGTCAGACTTTGGGCTGGCAACTGCATAAACTGCCAGCGTTGCAAGGTCTACCGACACACCAAGTCCCCTATTGAAGCATTCAGCAATCCCGATGCCAGGTTCTCTCACCTGCATATAGACATCGTTGGACTCCTAGCACTTTGCCAGAACCACTGCTATCTACTAACGATCATTGATCGATTTTCCCGTTGGCCCACTGCAATCCTATTAAACGACATGTCAGCAAACACAGTAGCCAAAACCATCTTGAAAGAGTGGATAGCCACACACGGCGTACCCGCTGTCATCACGACCGACAGAGGCACATAGTTCCAGTCGAAGCTTTTCGCCGAATTCAACCTGCTCCTTGGGACCAAGCACATACGGACGATTGCATATCCTTCCTGTTCCAACAGCCTGGTTAGGCGATTCCACAAGCACTTGAAAGCATCTCTCGTAATGAGACCAAACAAAACCGACTGGGTTGATAATTTGCCTTAGGTCTTATTATCAATTAGGAACGCCGTAGAGCAGGACTTGGGTTGCACACCGGCTGAAATAGTTTTTGGTACTACATTATCTTTGACCGGAAAGTAATTTCATAACCAAGATGATGTACACCCTACAACTACATTTGTACAGGACCTAAAGGCAGGTATGTAGAAACTATATTTCACCCCTGCACAAAGAGCATCGAGACAAGTCCACGCTATATGACAGCGAATACGTATCTGTCCGCGACGATGCCGTCAAAAAGCCTTTATCACTACACTACCAAGGTCCTTACAAGATAGTTGGACGGGCAGAAAAATGTTTCCCCATCACAAAAAAGGCAAGAATGACACTGTTTCCATTGACAGACTAAAACCTGCTCTAGTGGAAGAATCACAGTCAAATCAACAGACACACAACACCTACAAAGATTCCGACACCACAGAGGAATCAAATACTCCATGTGAATATACCCCACCAGAGCAAAAGACAAGATCTGGTCGGAAAGTAACATTCCCACACAATTTAAAAACTTACATTTATTATTAGAAACATACAAACATATTAAAAAACAACAAAAAACAACCTCTTTTTTTCAATCTGGGGGGGGGGGGTCCTTGTAGCAGTTATCTCCCCCTCTGAAACATAATTGCACCGGTTTGCAAGTAAGAGTCGCTTTTCACTGTCAGGTGACGCCGGAGAAAAACCACAGAGGTATCTGCCCTTCTTGATTATATAAACCGGTGCACAACGTCAGACAGGCCTCTTTTCAGTTCCGACCACGGCAGACGGTAGTAGTCGGAGACGCTGCTCATCTCCTTGTCTGACCCACAAAATCACACGTTTTCAAAATCATAAACACGTTTTACTCGGTAAAAGATGTTTCTTCACACACGCATTCATATTCCTACAGAAACAATTTCTTCTCCAGGACATTTTATTTTCACGTACACAATTTCTTCATTGAACATTTTTCCCCGTGTGCGTTTCAATCATATTAACTATTTCAACTCTACACACATTATACATACATACAGATACACACAGCATTCATCATTCCACATACACACTGTATACGTATTAATGTACTCTGTTTCATTGTCGTTAAATACGTTTAATAAACGCTTTATTTAAACAATGTATTGCCTGTGAATTATTATTTTGCCTTGCATGTAACATTGCTTGTATCATGAACATGTAAGCTGGATTCCCCCTAGAAACCCGACAGTGTAAAGTTCGTCGCTACACATGTACTTGCTGACATGACAAACTTGTCAGGTGAATATGTGGTGGATTTAGATGCGATTTGAACGGACGCCAAAAAGCAAATGGCTTGAATAGCCACCCTTTACTTTCTCAACTTTATTTGATACGCTTTCCTCTTCACTTTCAAAAGCAAGTGAGTTTTTACAGAAACGTGTTAACTCAATATTTTTCAACCAATGAATATCGTTTGGGATAGAAAATCTAACAAGTCTATGCGAACTGAGAAACCCCTATAAAGGCGTAGAAATAAACTGAGTTCTCCAGAGACCCTCCTCGGCGCACCTCGAAAGAGACCTAAGAACATACGCTCACCCAACCTGCCCCGGACCTTTGTCCGGGGAGGCGACAAGAAAAGAACACGTCAAACCCCAAGTAAAAGCTCCCTCCCCTCAGGCATTTCTACACACGCACTAACAGAACATACGCATACTTACACATGCCATACTGTTTAATACTCACATTGCCACTTACTAACGTACATTGTCTATTACCCACACACGCATATTCACACTAACGATTATAGACATACACATCCTTAGCCCTCGTGTCTTCTTATTCACTGAATTTTTTCTGCCAGAAACACGAGTTGTATAAACATGAACATTTACTAAGAATGACTTGTATATACATGTAAACTTATAATTATATAAATGTTTCGTTTATCAATTATGTTTTCCTTAATTTTTCATTTACAAAAATCTGTTCATGTTAAGTTAGCACTTGCTAGCTGGTGACCTTAATATTATTCTCAATCTTCATTCATTTTCATTTATTCAATACGCTTTCCTTTTTACTTCCAAAAGTAAGTGAGTTTTCACAGGAACATGTTAACTAAATACAGGGTGGGCCAAAATAAGGGTCTTATCTTTAAATTTGAATAACTTGAAGTTGAATAACTTCCACAAAATAAAAGTTAAACTCACCAAACTTTATGTGTGTGTAGACTGACCCTTCCGAGATTTTTTGAAATAAACAAAACAAATTTTAGCCGAAAAACACTTCTTAAAACTTACAAAAACTAAAGTATTGTTTTTTACACTGTTTTGAGTTTTTTAAGCAAAAATAATGTTTTCTAAATGAGGGTACGTTCCTTAGGGCTAATACGGCTCATGCTTGCTTCGGAAGGGGTCCTTTACTTATTCTAAAAAAAAAAAAAAAAAAATCAATAAATAAAAAAGTTATGAATTTTTAAAAATAGGACCCTTATTTTTGCCCACCCTGTATTTAACTCAATATGCATGCACGCCTGTATATATTCCCATTACCTTCCTTAAGCCATAAATATCCACAAAGTAAAAATTGAAGTACAAAGCGCATGCTCCATCGTCGAAAACGAGGCTCATTCAAGCATGCGATTCCTGTTTCTAAGACCAAAATTAGAAGGTATAAAAGAGGTTGGTCTTGGTTGAGGGGCAGTTTTGTCTCTGCGTACAATAAAGTCATTAATTGGAAAAAAGAAAAGAAGAAAATGAAAAGAAAAACTTAAAGCATAAATAAATATTTGCCTTTTCATTTTCTTCTTTTTCTTTTTCCCAATTAACGTCTTTTTCGCACGCGCCGTATTCTTTTTTTCAAATATTTATTACACGTGCCAAAAACATCACGTTTCGAGTTCGTCTTTCCTATATTTTGCTGTTTTTCCAATAAATTTCAAATCTTCACTTTTTCTAAAGACGTTCCTTTGATCTGAACTAAACCGGTCAATCTCTCGATTGATTTTTATTTATTTCTGTGTTTAATTGTTTTCCTTTCTGTCTTTCATACATCCTGCCTCCACAAAATTTCATTTAATGATATATTGTGTACGTTATTCTCATATGCATATATACACACAGAGAGAGAGAGAGAGAGAGAGAGAGAGAGAGAGAGAGAGAGTCCTGTTATAAAAGTTTTTTTTTCTTTTGACAACTTACAGAACATCATTTATTTATTTATAACGGTTGTATTTATTTTATTATTATTTATATTTAAAATTTCATGTTTTGTTAAATAACCCCATATGATACCACGAGGACTTGTCCAAACACGTTAATCTAAAATCGACCAATCTTACATAAGTAAGATTGGTTGATTTTAGATGAACGACAGTTTGACTTACTGAAGAAATTCATGGAAATCCCAGCTTTCAGAGAAAACTCCTATAAGTCAGCCCGTTTAATCACTGATTATCTACAAGAGCCACGCTGACAACAGCACTGATTATGACTTAGCACTTTTATCCGTGTCTTAGCGATAGTCTTCTGAGGATTGAAGATTCAATTCTCAGTACGGGCGACACTAAGAATACAATTACAAGTTACTTAAGACTTCTATCCGACAGAACAAGAACAGACTACCCCTTGTGGAGTCAAGTTCGACAATACGCACCTGAAGAAGGTCGGAGGTTATATCGACCGAAACGTTGTGAGAATAACACCCAAAATGAAAAGAGTAGTTCAAACAATCCTAATAATACAAATTACAAAAACGATGTCTTTAGTTTCAAGTAAAGAAAAGAAAAAATATTATATTTTTTTACAATATTGAAATATTTTTTATTGTTATACAAAATAATCTTGAACTTTTTTTTACTGGTTTTATTTTTTTAATAGAAATATAAAACATTTATTCAATAAATAACAAACAAATAATATTTCATTAATAAAGTGTTTTTTTTTTAACCAATATGCAATAATCAGGAAGCTTCACCGAATGTTCTGCTGGCTTGGCAGGCCGAGAGCAGGCTCAAAGCGTTTCCACGAATAGTGGCGATGAAGAGGCGCTCGTAAAGACAAGTAAATTCATGATGGTCCCCGGAGTGGGCGTCATTAAGAGACAAGGGCTGTTGAGGAAGACACGCATGGTAGGGGCCTATCGCTCCACTCATCTCCACGACGATCGGTTAGAACAAAAATCTTTCGAGAAAACTGGCATATTTTGTATAGAATATAAATCCACTTTTTTATCTCCTTATTAATCCAATGGCTGTCTCATTTAGTTTTTAACATAATTTTTTTATAATTACGAAATAAATATATTTTAATATTTTTTTAATAATATTTTTATGCAATCGTGTAATTTTCTGCGTAATCTTTAGTAATCAAAGTATTTATTTTAATCTTAAAAGTCTAGATTGTATAAGAGGTTGTAGCAGCAGGATTACAAACGGCAACAACAATAGCGGCAGCAAGAAGCCGCCATTAACGCTAGTTTGAATCTCTGCTTGACTAATAAGCTGAGCTCTGGTTGGCGCAAACATGTAACTTCGTTTTTAGTTTGCCCAATCAGAAACAATCTCTCATGCGAGCAGAGGACTGATCCCGGTGTTTACAAAAGGGATTGTGCACTACTATTTTTCCTCTGTTAGCCAGGAGAGGGCACGGCTATCTTACTCATCCCCGTCACCCCGTTATATTACCAAAATTCTCCCTTTGGGACGCAAACCAAAAACCCGCCGGGTTATCGGTACCTGGCGTCGACAAGAAGACTTCCATATCCAACATGGCGACCAACAGCACGCACGTGGACTTCTATCATTTTAACACGCGCACACACATACTTACAAACACACGTGAACTTGATCTACCTTTAAACAACTACTACATATTATGGATTTATTATGAGGACCTTCTTCTTATATGAACTATTCTTCTTTCCCTAGAAACAGGACATTTCTCATTCATATCATGATCTTTCAACCCTTTTGCTCGTCCAGACTCCTAGACATATTATCTTCTGCTACTAACATATCCTCTCTATTATTACTTATAAACGAAGATGGCCAATAAAGCTGTTTTAAATGTTAGAATGGGACTTTGATTACTTTTCTACAAGATGTCTTTTATAGAGTATGCCTATTATAGGGGTGCCTTTTACAGGGGATGTCTTTTATAGAGGATGCTTTTTATAGGATGTGCCTTTCTATATATGGGCTTGTTTTGTTAGAAATAGTTTCTAATCATTTCTTGTTATAAATTTTACAAGAACTAGAAAACTGGGTTTTAAATTAATTTTAAGTTTATTTTCGAGATAAATACATACAGTTTGTTTTATTTAATTAATGTCCATGATTCAGTTGTATTAGAGTATAAACTGCTATAATATTTTGTAACAACACGGGCGTCAAACAAAAAGAAAACAAAGCCTTTCTATAAATAACAATGATGCATTTATTTCAGTGACCTACACCGTTGGGTGTATGTTGCCGAAAGTTAAGACGGTGTAGAAAAGAAATTAAAGTAAGAAAGTTCAACTGACTGCCGATTTCTTCAAGTATGTCTTCCAGTTGCGAATGGCGTTGCTCGACTGTCCAGTGGACAAAGGAAGGAGAGAAGACGTCTTTCTTCGTTGATGTTGGGAAGCTCTCTTGTAACACTATCATGGCCCGGGAGTGTGTCTTGGTGTCTGCACTGTTGGGACGTCTCTGGAAGGAACCATATTGTCCTGGGCACGGATCCACTAGTTCCTGGTGGATACGATAGTCATATTCCCTTGTTCAAACAGTAGTTGACCATTGTTTATTCTTGTTTGTGCCCATGTTATCTAAAATCCCTAAATGCAATGACATTATGCTGTCCAAATGGATAATACCATCGTTTGATGGCGTCATTACTTCTCTACAGAATTGTTTATCAGCAACATTGTCGCTGGAAATTGATCACTTTGTAAAAAGAAGCGGACAGGCATTTTATAAAAAATATAGATTTTATTTCTGCAGCATTCCGAAAAACATTAAAAAAAAAACTCGTTCCGGCGGACTGGGCTCGCACACGTGTATTTTGTGTGACGAAATCTCACCAGCTCCATTCTTGCTTCTCTCTCGTGGCGAACAAAACGAGAGACAGAGACAGAGAGAGGGAGTAAAACGTTCAACAAAAAGGAGAAGAAAAACAAGAATACAAAAAAGAAAGAGAGAAAGAAAGAACAAAAGTCACTGGTAGTATTCTATCAACAAGTCCCCGGTGTCAGCTAACAGGTGTCGACCTCTGACCTTTTTCGAAGCGGGCGTCAGCCGCAGTTGTTTTGACATACAACCCCCAGGGCACTCAACAACCTCCGATATTATTAACACCTGTCAATATATAGTTGGTTGATATCGCACTGTTGTTAATGTGAGTAACATAAATGTCTCTAGATACTTGCCGCCACACAAGGGCAAAGATAGTCACAAGATCGGCTTTTAATTTTGTGAAATCCTGCTCTGCGGAAAGTAACGCTCATCCTTGTGTTATTCTTTGTTTGTCCTACAAATCCCAACTGGTCTAGAAGTAGTCCTTCAAAAATTCAGTCTAAATTCATACGCCATGGAAGCTGGTCGGTCATCGTATGACGAAATCATATCACAGGGAGCTGGTCTCCAACAAAAGAAAGAAATGTTAATATTTATGACTGCTACATATCTGCTTAAAATCGTTACAATTAAAAGTGTTCTACATAAAAAAAAATTTTCTACAAACAAAAAGGTTCCCATTGTAATTATTTTAATAGTATTGGCATGTCTTCCAAGCCTATATATTTATTGGTCAACTGTGGAAGTGAACATATAAAAACCACGCCATAGAAACAAACTCTAAAAATCAATTACATATTTCGTGCAAAAATTGGCTCCAGACGAGAGTTTGATACAAAAATTAAAATTAGCTGTTACATGAGGAGCTTGTAACGTGAGGAGTTTTTTAGGAGTAAATGCACTCCTTGGTCCAGTCGCTAAGTATAAAAAAAAACAGAATTTCAACACCAGATGACAGAGAGAGAAGAAAACAGTGACAAGACAGAAAGCGAACACGGTATTCCGTTCTGCCACCCTTTTCTCTCCATGGCAAGGGGAAAGCTAATTGATTACTCTTAACTTACGCCATCCACAGGCACACACACTGACAAAGGCAGCATACCCACACTGAAATCACTCACGCATCCTCTCACATTGTCACACGCATATACACATTGAAACAGAGCTAGAAGGGAAGAAAATAACAAAATATCGAGGTCTAATATATGATATGAAAAGAAACTGGAACCTCAAAGAGATCGCCATCATTCCAGTGATCATAGGAGCCACTGGACTCATGAAGAAGAACTTTAAAAAGTATTTAGAAAGTATACCTGATGAACCAAGTACAAGGGAACAGCTAGAATTCTGAAAAGAGCTATCGGTTGGAGTTTGTAAATAGCTGGTGATTGTATGGCATTTGGAAGAATGCCCCGTCCCCAGCAAATGAAAGAAAATGAAAATAAAAATTTTAAAAACAGAAAACAAACATATCGACATACGCACTTCTAACTCAAGTGCCGTATTCTCACTTCGAGCATTCTACAAACGAGAACACAACTTTGTAACACATACACGAACAATTTCATCACACAAAATATCTTTAAATCTATTGTAAGTGTGTAAATCTATAAATGTTTTGTTCTCTAATCACTTCTCGTCCCTACAGCCTCTTTCAAACAGAAGAGATGTTGCTAGTCTCTCTCTACTGTATCGTTATGTTCATGGTAGGTACTCGACAGACCACAAATCCCTGCATAACATCCACAGCAAAAACCCGTCTAGCTACAACCACAACAAAGAATTCCCTCTCTCTCTCTCTCTCTTTCTCTCTCTCTCTCTCTTTCTCTCTCTCTCCCTCTGTTTATCTCTTTCTCTCTCTCTCTGACTCTCTCTCTCTCTCTCTCTCTCTCTCTCTCTCTCTCTGTCTCTCTGTATCAAAAACCAAACAAAACTTCCATAAACAAAGTTTCTTTTCCTTGAACATCCCATCTGTGGAACAAGATACCACGAGTCTACTTCCCAACCGACTACAACATGGTCGTCTTCAAATCTAATGTAAACTAATACTTGTTGAGTCATCATCTGGGATAATCAATTCCTCTAAAGTAATATTCTACCCATTCCATGTTACAGAAAGCCTGCGGTCGATACTGTGGCTATGACTGCCACTAATGACTGCCATGGAACCACGTCGTAACTCTATATATATTGTCTGGAAAAGTCGATCTATTCCCGAAATAATATATCAACATCACACCATAACAGGTTAACATCAGGCTGTTAACGATATGTTGACAACCGAAATTAAATAGAGGGTAACCTTTTGTTAACATCATGCTGTTAGCAATATCAACCGAAATTGAATAGAAGATAACTTTTGGTTAACATTATGTTATTAACAATATCAATCGACATTAGATACAGGATAAACTTTGGTTAACATCATACTGTTAACAATATAAATCGCCATTAGATAGAGGATAAACTTTGGTTAACATAATGCTGTTAACAATATAAATCGCCATTAAATAGAGGATAAACTTTGGTTAACATAATGCTGTTAACAATATAAATCGCCATTAAATAGAGGATAAACTTTGGTTAACATAATGCTGTTAACAATATAAATCGCCATTAAATAGAGGATAAACTTTGGTTAACATAATGCTGTTAACAATATAAATCGCCATTAAATAGAGGATAAACTTTGGTTAACATCATACTGTTAACAATATAAATCGCCATTAAATAGAGGATAAACTTTGGTTAACATAATGCTGTTAACAATATAAATCGCCATTAAATAGAGGATAAACTTTGGTTAACATAATGCTGTTAACAATATAAATCGCCATTAAATAGAGGATAAACTTTGGTTAACATAATGCTGTTAACAATATAAATCGCCATTAAATAGAGGATAAACTTTGGTTAACATAATGCTGTTAACAATATAAATCGCCATTAAATAGAGGATAAACTTTGGTTAACATAATGCTGTTAATAATATAAATCGCCATTAAATAGAGGATAAACTTTGGTTAACATAATGCTGTTAACTATATGTTTACAATCGAACCTTTAATAGAAGATAACATTTGGTTAACATTATGTTATTAACAATATCAATGACATTAAATAGAGGATAAGCTTTAGTCAACCTCATGCTGTTAACAATAGACATTTAATAGATGACAATCTATAGGAGTGTATCTTAGCATGGATATGAACACAAACTCCTACAATATTTTTGTAACAACACGTGCCTCAAACGAAAGGAGAACTAAATCTTTTCATAAGCAACAACGAAAGTTACCTACACTGTTGGGTGTAGGTTGGCGACAGTTAGGACAGTGTCAAAGTAAAGAAAGCAGTAATACAGTGAGAAAGTTGGACCCCTGAAAGTCTTCTTGAAGGAATATGTCTTCAGTGAAGATAGCTTCGCTCGGCATCGGTAATGTAGGCAGGACATAGGAGATGGACACCTTTCTTCGTTGGTTCCTAAAAACTCTCTGACTGCTGTCCGCGATTCTCAAAGGGACTGAAGTAGTCCTTTAGGAGACGGGTGAAATTTATACGCCCTGGAAGCTGATTGGTCCTCGTGGGGACAAATAACCTCACATGGGATGCTATCCGAGATAAAAAATAAGTGTCAGTATATATGACTGCTATAAACCTCTATTTGTGGTTGTCAGTCCGCAATTTGACGATATTAGTTTTTGCAGAGAGCTGTCCTTCCATATACAGCGCCTGGTATTCCCAAATGGTCACCCATCCAGAACTGGCAAGGCTCAACGTCGCTTAACTTCGGTGAGCTAATGAGAACCGGTGTTTCAACATGATTATGCCATATAGTCCTCGAATAGTCTACTTTTTGTTTACCTATATTGATTTTAATTAGTCTTGCTTTATTAAAAATAGTAATCTATATAATAATAATAATAATACGCTAAGGTATTTCATGTTCGCGCCTACGTTATCACCTTTCACACACATTCAAAATCTATATAATAATATGCTAAGGTATTTCATGTTCGTACCTACGTTATCACCTTTTGCATACATTTAAAGAAATGAAACCGTCCGATGGTGATCGGTGGTTAATCTAATGTTGCTAAGGTAAACAATTCCAACTTTACCCATTTTAAAATGAATTGTTCCAAAATCAAGTAATGTTGTCCACTCGACTAAAACAGTGCAATCTATGTAATAAAGTGAAGTCGTTTTTCCCTTCTTCATAAGCCATTATAGGTCTGTAAACACAGGTGATATATAGAATTACGCTATGGTGATGTTTTATGTCAAGAATTGATGCGTGTTTTCGGAAAATATGCGCTTGTTTCATTTACTGTAAGTAATTTCTACCTTTATTCCGGCTTGCCTGACGCTCCTAAAATAGTCATACATAAAGGGAGTCGGAGTAATTTTCATTCACGCGCTGAAATCTGTTGCATACCTTAATTTTCTCCCTCCTCTGTTGTAGAGGGTGGTGTGTCGTCTAGTGGATGAATTATTTTTTCCTGCCGGGAACCACGCCGTCCGTTGTCTGCAACAAAAGTCTCATGACGCACTCCGAAGACAAACTCTTCTTTAAATTTAATTCATTTTATTACAAGCGTTGTTATTTCAACTGGGAGTCATTTGGGAGAGAGCAAATCACTACTTTATCATAGTTAGTTAACAATTATTTTCTTAACCATTCGTAGAGAGGGGTGGAAAGAATTTCTCTCGCTTGTAATTTTCTTAGGGGAAATATTTCTCTTATTTGTTGTAAATTACATTTTAACAATCACGTCTCATCGATTTGCTTCCATTTACCCAGAACGAGTGACGTCACGGATCCCTCCGTTTCCCACGCAAGGCCTGTGACGTCACAGAGCCTCTCGCAGGTGCAGACTGACTCCTGATCTGGGGTCTCGTCACACGGTAACCTTGTCACGTCTGTTAGCTCTGACTGTGAGAACAAGCCCTAGTCTGCACTCGACTGCACCCGCGTTAATTCGCGCAAGTCAAACCAACGATTCCCAACAGATACGTCCATTCTCATAGGGCCATTATCCAACAAATCTACTTCCACTGCCACCAACTTACGCCGAGAAATTTTCTCCATAGGATAAATTGACCGGTCATTGTTTCATGTTTTTTCAGTCAGGTCTACTTTTTTTTACGTGTTATTTTTTTACTAACTAAATACGGGCCTCTCCCGCCATCCTACACTTTCTCCTTTTAGGGCGTTTATTGGCTATAATTCTATTTTCACGATCAAAATGAAAAAAATGTGCATTGATACAATCTTATTAACAACTTGGGATCTTTACCTATCTATTTGTGACCTATTTGCGTTAAAACAATTAATATTTAATAGAAGTTATGAGCCTTTTGGGAACACTGTTTGATTTGATTCTTTGTTTCTTACAATACATGCTGTCTCTTAAACCTACCACGAACCTTAAGTCTGTGTGGCAAAAAGAACAACCTCCAAACGAACCGAGAAAGAATGAGAGCCGTTGCCACCAGGACTTACAGTTAGCGGTAGGGTTAAGAGAGTTTTTTGACGAGTGGGCGGCTGACAAACACTAATCGTTACTGATAATTCGGATATTTTCACACTAAATCTGAAAAAATAAATAAATTCGCAAAAACCAAAAGACAAATTATTTGCTAAATTTTATCCACCACATTTTTTTTTTTTTTGCTTTACCTATCCATTTGTGAACTATTTGCGTTAAAGCAATTAATATTTAATAGAAGTTATGAGCCTTCTAAGCAAAATATCGATTCTGGGCAAAATAGCCATTTTTGCGTTACTAACTGATTAAACAAAGATGGCTACTTTGCTCAGAATCGGTATTTATGCAGACTTAAAAGGCTTATAGATTCTATTAAATATAAATTTTTAACGCAAATATCTAACGAAGGAGTAGGTGAATAGTGAAGTGTATTTTCTTTTAAATTAATTTATGTCGGTAATAGTAATGATTACAGAAAAAAAACATTGATATTTGCAAAATAAAAAAAAATTAATTTATGTCGGTAATAGTAATGATTACAGAAAAAAAACATTGATATTTGCAAAATAAAAAAAAATTAATTTATGTCGGTAATAGTAATGATTACAGAAAAAAAACATTGATATTTGCAAAATAAAAAAAAATTAATTTATGTCGGTAATAGTAATGATTACAGAAAAAAAACATTGATATTTGCAAAATAAA
Organism: Sepiola atlantica; assembly: GCA_963556195.1. Classification (NCBI taxonomy): domain Eukaryota; kingdom Metazoa; phylum Mollusca; class Cephalopoda; order Sepiida; family Sepiolidae; genus Sepiola; species Sepiola atlantica. Next base: position 24,687,301 of record OY744552.1, on the reverse strand, counting down.
AAAAAATTAATTTATGTCGGTAATAGTAATGATTACAGAAAAAAAACACTGATATTTGCAAAATAAAAAAAAATTAATTTATGTCGGTAATAGTAATGATTACAGAAAAAAAAAAACATTGATATTTGCAAAATAAAAAAATAAACATCAGCTCAATTCAGACATCACATTAATAAGGTTGATTATTTTGTCCCGTCACCGCTTGCAAAGTCAGACTAAACTAATGTAGAAAAAAAAGAAAATGATACATACTGATTGCTGGTGCCGGCCTTCAGGTGGGGTGGCGATAAGACCGACATGAGCAGAGATAAAGAGGTGATATTTATGTATGTTAAGAATGGGGGTGGCAGGTTGTTACAAGCCTATAAATTGAGGTTCTACCTCTCACCGGGAGTGTTAGTGTGAGTGTGTTATTGTGTTCTAGAGCTTGGTGGTGACCAGAATTAGTATTTTATTCTACTCACTATAGGCCAGACGCTGGATCATTGCTCCTGCAGAGAAATCCGTTCTCTGCCCCATTACATATTGTTACCGGACCTATTTGTTGGGTCGCTAAGGGTACAATTTTTTTTTTGCAACCCACCCCCCGACTGCTGCCTCGGCCTCTTTCAGGGTATTGACTTAGAACTGGATTTTTTCCTACACTAATCGCTAAAATTTGCAAGCCACTTTTACAGCAAGCCGCTTCAATATAACCTATTTATTGTTAGTCTTATTATTATTATTAGTAGTAGTAGTAGTAGTAGTAGTAGTAGTAGTTTCTAAACCAATGTTTTATTTTTCGGCCAAATGTTTTTCAGGGTGTTCACACGTAATCAACTAAAAAAAGTAGAATCTCTTTTATGGGGAAGGGGGTAGATTATTCAACTGAGGGCTCTCATCTACAATAAATGCGAGACTATTTTTATCCATCGGTCAGTCGGTCACACTTAAGCGTTTTCCTAAATATTTTTATATTTTTATATTTTAAATACTACACGGTCAAGCGATTTCCTTTCGTCTGTTACGCCCCTGTTTGTTAAACGAGAAAAAATGAATAGACGTACTCGTCCTGTTACTTTTTCCATCCGCCTCTCCCCCTTCGTCTCTCTCTCTCTCTCTCTATCTTGACATGGCCGCCAGCGATTGAATCATTTCCTGACAATTACAATTTATACAGTTTCTGACGTCCTAAATTACAGTTTCCATTAAAGAAATGCATATATACCTCTAGCCCCTCCTACCACCACCGTGTTTTTTGTTGTGCTGAGCACCCAAGTGGACAAAAAGAAAGAAAGAAAGAAGATAGTCGCCTGTGGGTAAGAGCTGCATGGCCTTCCTTCCCCTCTCTTTCTCGTTCGCCTGTTCATTCCTCGGTAAAGAAAAAGAAAAAGGTAAAGAAGTAGAAAGTAGACTCTTGGCGCGAAACGTTGTATTGCTTTACCCCCTCTTTCTCTCGCGCGTGCGCGCACGCGCGTGCGAGCGCTCTCTCTCTCTCTCTCTCTCTCTCTCTCTCTCTCTCTCGCTCTCTCTCTCGCTCTCTCTCCTGTTTGTCTAATGATACGCTCTCTTCCGCCACAGAATATATATCTGACAATTATTTTTACGGTAAGAAGACAGAGAATATGGGAAGAGAAGGATGAAGGTAATCCGGCGTAATGGGAAAATGAAAAAGGAAAACCAAAAAATGGATTTTTTTTTTATGTGTACATCAACGTTTCGTCTTTATTTATAAGACTTCATCAGGATGATAATATAAAGAAAAATGTCATGCAAGTACAAACACATATAGGGTTGACATATTGGGAAAACGGAAGAAAATAGTAGAGAATATGTATTGTTTTAAAAGAATTAAATTGCTACAATTTTAAATAAATAAATAAATAAGAGACATATTCGATTTATTTATTTAAAGAAAATTTAGCTGACAATGACAATTATTTTTACCGAAAAAAGAAGTCACTTATCTTTAGTAGTATTGACCCTGACAGACATTTATTAGTTTAAAAGGAATATTATTATTAAGAGTAAATTATACAGATTGATGTAGAAAACACCGTGGAATTCCCACGGGGTCCCGCTAGTATTGAATAAAGTTCAGTAGTATAAATCAGGGCTGCGGTGTCGGAAGGTATAATTTTCGACTAAGACTCCGACTCCTAGAATTCCAAAATATCCGACTCCGGCTCCTTATTTTAAATTCTTCTAACTTTCAGTAATAATCGAAGTCGGATTCAAATATCCGACTCCTCCTCTCACTTCTAGCCTTTTTCTGACTCGGACTCGGACTCCTTCCCAAACTTCCGACTCCGCAACCTTTGTATGAATCGAACAGTTTTCTGTTTTCTTTTATCTTAATTGTAGTCTATTTTTATTTTCTGATATTTTTTAGTCGACTCAGTGATTAGCATTCGTTACCACAACTGTGACTGCTGCTATATTTATTTTGTATGACGTCACGTGCAAACGCTCAGGCCTTTATAGACTCGGTATCCACGGTTTCCTGCTTGTCACCCAAGGCGTCCTCATTGGTCAGGGAGTGCCGACAGGTTAATTTTTCTTTCCGGTCAACGGTGCCCCTTTTGGGGAGTTATATTCTGCATATGAAAAACACAATTTGTGTTTAACTTTGCCCCCCCCCCCCGTAGTAGAGAATGAAGTAATTCAACCTAGCTTACAGACTAAGTTTCACCATGACAGACTGACAGACACGTACCTCTTATAGAATACCGGAACACAGTTTTACAACACTTTTATGTCCCCTTGTTAAGATTAAAATCAAGATATAATGATACTAAACCAAATGTTTAGAATCCTTATTCTAATTTTGATCAAAATCCATCACATGATTTTGATTCTTGAAAATGTCTAAAATTTAAGGGATCGTAAGAAAAAATTATAATTAACAAAAATTGCTTAATTAGTGTCTCATGATTCTGGCTCAAATTTAATGCAAACTTGATATATTTGAATTTTCTAATGAGAGGTTATGTCTATATTATGCCCCTAAAAATACTTTCAAATGCTCCAAAGAAATTGAAATTTGGGGAATAATTATTAATTGATCTAATACCTATTGTTAAATTTTCACAAAAATCGGAGATATCTGAATTTTCATGAAACACTTCCACCCCTTTTTTTATCCCCTTTGCATCAAACTAAATTAGACTACAATTAGCCACATTACGACCCCTTGTACCTAGCAGCTTTGTTTCAAAATTCATAATGATCGGTTAATTAGTTTAGCCGTGAATCCTGTACATACAAATATATAATCATCTAACTTTATGTAAATAGAGCTATGGATGCATGCAAACAAAAATGCAGATATGACAGTTATTCGGATAATAGAGTTCAAGGACTTCAAATCAACTTTTCTGAGAAATGTATCGGTTGACAAACAGGTTTTGGCAAAGCTATTATGTTGCGTTTTGATTTATAATTTACATCCTGTTTTTCAAGGAGAAGCCAACTTCCTTTTTGCCCAATACTCGATTTTATACGTTTCTTTATCATAGAAAAAAGCTTATCTATCAACCCAACCTAATTTAACTGAACGTTTCTGTATATATCTCTATTTATATAAAGATATGTATGTGTCTATGTTTATATATTCGTATATATAGAATTCACTCTTAAATTAACTCATCAATCATTAGGGATTTTGATCATGGTTGCTAGGCGTAAGACGCCATAATGTAGACTTTAATTTAGTTTTATGCAAAGGGGATAAAAAGGGGGTGGAAGTCCTTCCTGAAAATCTAGATACCTCCGACTTTTGTGAAATTTTAATCATATCTATTAGACATCAATTAGTAAATATTCCCCAATTTCAGTTAATTTTGCATATTTTAAAAAGTTTTAGGAGGCATGATATGAGCATAACCTCCGATTTGAAAATTTAAGTATTTCAATTTTGCATTAAATTGTATCCATATTCATTAGACACCATTTAAGCAAGATTCCATGAATTTCAATTTTTTTGAAGATCCCATAAATTTTAGACATTCCTCTTGAAAAACCTTTTAGATACTCCAAAGAAACTGAAATTGTGGGAATATTAATTATTTGATGCCTAATACTTATCTCATATAAATAGAGATGTTTTCCGTCCGTCACAATTTAAAAAAAAATAATAATTAATACATTGCAAAATTTGTCTCAGTTCGAAATATCAGAGATCTTAACTACTTTTAGAAATTAATAATATTGCCTTAATAGTAAATAATAAATTCCCAACAAACAAAACCGATGCCATGACCGGAAATCGAAACCGAAACCTTGAGATCTTCAGTTTGAGGTACTACCAACAGACCTATTTCGACTTTCTTACAAATTGAGCTTAAAACATTACATTACCAAAATAATTATAGTGTTGGCGTGACGTCATAGATTTATGATTTACGCCATGTTTCAAAATATAAATTCAAACATAAACAGAAATAAAAATAAAAATAAATGAATGGGTAAACATTATCAATAGCGTTGGAAATTATTTTAATAGTCCAAAACAATTTATTTTGCTGTAACTACGTATTGTTCTTTCACAATTGTATAATCCTCCCAGCCTAGCAAAATATGCGAGCGGAGCATATATTTGTTAGTTGTTAAAATTACACAAAGTAAGTATCTTAATTTTCACAAATGGCTTCCACCCCCTTTTGCCCACTTTGCATGAAACTAAATAAAACTGAATATAGCCCACATTACCTATCAGCTGTGTTGCAAAATTCATAATGATCGGTGAATTAGTTTAGGAGTTAATCCTATACATATAAATATATAAATATATACACATACCTAACTTTATATAGATAGAGATAAGTTGCTTCGATGTAATATTGAGCGGTATTTTTAAGAATCCCCTAACGTTAATATTAAGATCGAGTATTATGGTTGATCTGTGCTTCTAAACCAAAGAAAGACAGTAGGGTGCCACTATCCTTGTAAAGAGCTAAATTGTTTTTTTTTTTACCATGGCCATCCCTACAACAGGCAACTGGGGTCTTTTACTGGTGGCGATGTGAATTTACGAAGATAAATGAGTGCTCTTGCAATATGTGATCTACCAAGTTGTTTACATTCCATTAACCCTTAGTCAAACAAACTAACTTTAATTAACAAACCCTAACAACGGGTTAGGGTTATGGTTAATGGGTAGATCACATATTGAAATGTAAATCACACCATTCGGTAAGTCAGATATTGGAAGAGCACCAATAATTGATATAGCCATTGGAACAGAACGAAAATTTCCCTGTGAAATTAATTCGATGTTTTTATGTGTTTTACATACCAAATAATAACAACAATTAGCTAATTGATAAATTTAACAATTGTTGAAAAGATTCCTTTAAATAAAGAGACAGCTAACTTTAAATAAACAAAGGTGAATGCATATTTCAATGCGTGATGTGACCTTGAAAGGCCGATAATGAATAAGACAATACGGTGTTATATTTACAAGAGTGTGTACAGAATAGTATGTTACAGAAAGAATGGGTGTTTACTTCCTTCTCACTGCAAGAAGATGTTGCAGAAGGCCGGAAGTGGCGGGGGGGGGGGGATAAGCTAGCGCCCCTTAACAACGGGTACTCTGGGCTCTCAAATATTGCTTGAGCAGCCCGTCGGCATTCCACTGTTGGAGCACCTCAGGCAGTTAGCAATAAACTAACTCCTCCTCAAAGAGGTAAGGCAAGACCTGGGAGAGTGGACCTTTTAGGACTACCCAGGACTAATACCTAAACCCGACAGATAAAAGGCCACCAAGTTAAGCTAGTCTTTGTCGAACTGATTGTCAAGGACAAATCCGTGACTAGTATGTACCAGTCCAAAGTCTTTCTATGACAATGTTACAGAAAGACTGGGTATTTACTTCCTTCCCACTGCAGGAAGACATGGCACAAGGCCGGAAGGTGGGGAGAGTCAAGCCAGCGCCTATAAAAAAGGAGCAGTCTGTCCTTTTAAAAATTGCCTGGGCGGCCCCGTCAGCATTCCCCGGTTGAGGTGCCTCGGCAGTAAGCAATAAACTTACTCCACCCCCAAATATGAGAAGTAAGGCCTGGGAGGGTGGCCCTTCTAGGACAACCCAGGACCAATACTTAAGCCCAGATAAAAGGCCACTGAAATTGCCCAGTTCCCACCGGACTGATTGTCAAGAAGAAACTTTTGACTGGTATTTACCAGTCTGAAGTCTATAAGAAACTGAAACTTTTCGTCCTTCATTGTAGCCTCGTCTATACATAATGTCTAGAAGAGTTCATATAATCACAAAATAGGGTAGATCACCATCAATGAGTGATTTTTATTTTCAATGCGGAATTTTTTTTAGAGAATTTGTACTTAATCATGGTTAGTATCCTCTTTCATGATAAAATATTCTAGGAGTTATGACAGTGAAGTGTTAGCAGCTAAAAATATCTTTGCTGACTGATTGTAAAACTTGCCTCCTGTCAGAGACTCTAAATGTTAGGTCTTTTGGCCTCTTATAGGGATGGCCATGTTTTTCACCAATTATGATACAAATCAGCCTGACAGTGGCTTTGTTGTTGTCCAACTAAGTTATGGTTCTGTTCAGTCCTAGTAGGTCCACCCTCCTAGGCTTCACCTTCTCTCTGAGAAAGGGCTAGTTTATTGCTAATCCCCTAAGGTGCCCCTACCGGGGAATGTCAATAGGGCTGCTCAGTTGTTTTCTGCAGGACAGCGTGTGCTTATTCTGGTTCACTGGCCTCTTAAAACCACACCTAACCTTGTGTCTAACCTCTTGGCAAGGAGGTAAGTAATATGTTTTTTTTACCGACCTGGCACAGCTTGAGTAGGTTTTGTTCGTACCAGTCGAGGGTACGTCTTTAACAATCAGTCCAACAGTAACTTTGTTGCTGTCGGGCTTAGGTACGATCATCGTAATAACCCAGGCCAGTTAGTCGAGTTTTTTCTGATGACGTCATTGATAGTGGTTAGTAAGAACCACTATGTTTTCAGCAAGTAATTAGAGTGAGCAGACTCACAACCATAGGGTTATTCATTAACTTGGAAATAAGAAAATTACAACATGATCGCATTGCATTAAAGTTCGGTTTTCAAGACTTTACAAAATTAATTAGAATTTAATTTTGAGATAAAAAATACAATTTAAGACTAATTAATAAATTTCATCCAAAATGTGTGCGAAAATCCAACGAAATAAGCGAGATATTCAAATAATAATAATATATTGTAAATAAACTGTCTGTTAAAAAAAAATCATATATTCAAAGAAACTGTTCGTTTTCACAAATTTTAATTTCTTTAAAAAATTGTCCGTTTGGAAAAAAAATTCCCTCCACCACAAAAGCAAAAAAATCATGACTGTTTTAATTTGTTACAAATTATTACTATATTGTAAATAAACTGTTCCTTTTGCAAAAAGACAAAAACAACAAAAAAACACACATTTTAATTGATTTCAATAAATGATCTATTAATTCATTATTTTGATTTATTGATTTTGTGTTACTTTACTGAATTCGTAATCTTTTATTTTTGATTTACTTTTTATGTTTGATCTACTTTTAAGTTAAAAAAATCAAGAAACATCATTTATTTTTTTCGCAAATGAGAGCAACTCTTATCAAATTATTCAGCTAAAACTAATGATAATGAAATGTTCATATAGAGAATAAAACTACTTAAGAAAAGGGATTTGTCTTCTTCTTGTGTTTATAAACCAAGAGATATTTCCATGCAGCATAACTGATACTAGTCTTTTCATTTGATTTAGACCAGGTTGTCATAACAATCAACTCAAACATTACAAATAATCCGGAAAGAATTAACTTATTAAAAGAATGAATATTACATCAAATTATTTTTCAAAGAAAAATTTTCATGTTTTAAAAATTAAAATAATTACGACAACACTATTTTATTATTAAATATTAATTTGATGTTTACTGTCTAGCCTATGCAAAATACACGAAATAATACATTTGCACTAAGATTTCTAATAAAGTAATGGATTAATTATATTCCGTGATTGTTAATAAATTCTGAAAGAGTCATTAAAACTGGTTGATTTCCTGAATTTTGATGAATTTCTAAGTGATGGTCAAAATGGCCATAGTTTGACTGTTCGACAGATCACATTTCTTACTTTACAGCATGACGTTATTTTCCAGTGCTCTGGCTTGGTTATATTACGATGGTCGTGGTTGGAGTATGATTCTATTCTTTCCTAGAAGGTTTTATTTACTCCTCCCCAGGAGTTAGGCACAAGGCCAGTGTTATCTTACTCCCACAAGTAAGATGTGACCCAAGATCGGGTCGGGAAAGTGGGGTTTGAAAAGCCAGTGCTCGAGAGGTGAGCACTCTGGCCATTTAAAAATTGCCTGGACAGCCCCGTCGGCATTCCCCGGCAGGGGCGCCTCAGACAGTAAGCAATAAACTTACTCCTCCCCAAAGAGGGGAGGCAAAGCCTGGGAGGGTGGACCTCCTAGAACTGCACAGGACAGGCGTGCAGTATCCATCGGAACAGATACTACACTTTGATCTTAGCCAAAAGGCCAAGTATTATTTACTCCTCTCCAGGAGTTAGGCACAAGGCCAGTTTTATCCTACTCCCACAAGTAAGATGTGACCCAAGGTCGGGTCGGAAAGTGGGGGTTGAAAAGCCAGCGCCCGAGAGGTGAAAAGGCCAAGTCCTAGAAGGTCCACCCTCCCAAAGAAGAAGTTAGTTTATTGCTAATCACCTGGGGCGCTTCTACCGAGGAATACCGACGGGGCTGCTCAGGTATTTTTTGTATTTTCAAAACCTCACCTGATCTTGTGTTTAACCTCCCGCAGAGATAAATAAACATGTTTGTCTGTTTTGTTTTTTTCCAGAATAGGGCGCAACAACAAACCGGATAATTATTTCGAGGCCAACTGTGAATGCCGTTCACCGTGTTTCAACATGGCGCCCATCATAAAACGACAACAATACAATAACAACAATTGATGTTTTTATTTGGTGACACTTGTTCAAACATTTGGCAAATCGGATCCCCAACTCTGATCATTTCAACACCATAATCACTCGATATATATATAAGGAGAGAAAAAACGTATGTAATAAATAATTATCATGTATTTATTACAATTGATTCGGTTTCAGATTTTATTGTGTGTATTTTTTTTTATTATTCAATATTTTTTTATTATATTACTTTTTTTTCTTTTTTTTAATCATTTTTTTTTCTTTTTTGATTCATAAAATCTGGTTCTTTTGTAGATCAGTGGCTCCACCGTGAAATACTGCTTACTCGACTTTGATTTAAGCCAGAAATTCACTTCGAATTGAAGCTTTAAAAATCACATTTGAATTTCCCACGGACACGGTAATAAACATCGTTGTCGGACATGTTTGTTGTCAATATTGTTATCATTGTTATTATTATAATTATTAATTATAATAATTACTGTTGATATGATTATTAATTGTAATAATTTTAAAAGTAAAAAATAGGATGTAAAATTAAATAGGATGTATATTAGCGCCGCCAAACCGAACATTTTTGTGCATGCGTATTGACGCATGCACAAAAATGTAATTTTATAGAATCACTCCCGTCTCTAATTGAAATGATTTTCGGAGTATTTTGAACTGTCTTGACTGGAGCAATTTCGTTTCGTTAAATTTTTTTTTTTTTTTCGTATAACTTGTTCCTACGGTATTACATTATTTTCTTTACCTTCAAAAAAATAAGACCGTAACGAGAAATATGTTGGGGGGGGGGGGCATTTGTAGATTAACTGAATCACCCACCTCCCAAATTTAGATTCTACTTTCTTTTAGGCGATTACGTGTGAACACCCTGAAAAACGTGGCGGAAAGAAGAACAAAAACAAACATTTAGAATTAAGAGTAGGGGATCAGTTTTGTATATAAATTTAACGTAAAATGATCCCCATTGCTGGGCCATTCTCGCGTTTTAAGACAGTTAGTAAATATTTCTTTTACCACTAACCCTAAATCCAAGTGGTTGCCAGTTAGGGTCAGGATTAGGTTAGAAGACCGCAAGGAATGTTTTGACAAATATGTTGTACTTCAACAGAATTTGAACCGAACTCAGTTTTTTTTTAGTTTTTTACTCTGACCCTAATCTAGCTCTGAACTAACCTTAACCTAAGTTTTAGGTTTAGTTCGGCAAAAATCGGTTTATTTCGGTTAACATTTTGTAGAAGCACCAAATAATTTATTAGGATGTTTAAAATAATAATTTATTGGAGAGAAAGAATGTTTGAAAAAAAAAATTGGAGGGTAAAATGCAACTTTGATCGAAAGTGTTTGTTTTTAATGTTTTGTCAGCACAAAAAGAGTTTAAAATATCGGGCAAGAAATTTACTTTTATTTTGTCCCTATTTACTTGCCTCTTCACAAGGTCGATTTTTAATGTGGGGAAAATCTAGCTCCCCAAAAGGCACATTCTAGATTGAGACAAAAATAAAAATTGCCTCAGTCTAGAAGGATCTCTGTTTCACTGACCGAGGACAGAACAGAAGAAGTGTTGTATCGAACAAATACTACACTTTGATCCTAGCCAAAAGGCTTGTCCATTTTCTTACTTTGTTGGAGATGTTGGTGTGTGTGTGTGTTGAGGGGAGTTTTTTTCTGCTGAAAATATACATCAAAACATGTTATAAATAAAATAATTACTTTTTGGGGACAAAATTGACTTTTAACAGTTCCGTTACACCCATCACCTTTTTCCGTTACACCCATCACCTTTTCCGTTACACCCATCACCTTTTTCTTTCTTTTTTAAAAATTCATTTTGCATATTGCCTCCCAGACTTAGGGTTAGTGGTAGGATATTTTTTATAACTTTTGACATTGACATTTTTTATACTAAAGTTTGATCAGGAATATTAACTATTAGAATTCTGAATCAGCATAGGATATATGGCTGCAGTTTTACCATGATATCAACAATTTTAAATTATGAAAAGTAATTAAATTTTTATTACATGTTATCATTTTATTAGCATACCCTCTCCCCTTTTTTTCAGAACTAGTAAGAAGGTAGCCTCCCTCTACCGAGCTAGAAAACATATCACACCTGCCAGTATCCTATATCTCTCTAAAGCCATATTTGTCCGTGCATCTGGGCTAGTGCACCAACCACAAGCCTCTCCCCTTGGACAGGGTGCAAAAAAGAATTTCTAACCTAATAGATCCCGCACTGTCTGCAAAGCTTTAACCCCTGTCGCATCGTCATCTCTCTGTGCTTGTCTTATAAGTACTTTCACAAACTGTGCTCCGATGAATTTACTACACTTGTAGCCCCTAAACGAGAATACTCCTGACGCACCCAACTTGTTGCTAAATCCCAACTCTTTACTGTAGAAGGTCCTAAATGCTGGAAAATTTTCTACTTTGATAGTTTCTTCTTTTTAACCGCTTGCCTTTGGAATTCCCTTCCTTCTCCCTGTTTCCCTGACAGTAAAAACATGCAGAAATTTAAATGCAATGTGAACAAATATCTTGCTGCCCAACTCCCCACCCAGGTTGACCCCTGCAATTCTGGCACCTACCATATAAGCCCCTTATGCTTCAGTGGCAATATGCCTTGTTTGGAGTGAATACAAATTTTTTTTAAATAAAATTATAAAAATGAGAGCACATAGTCAGTGTGACCCCTAATCTAGACTATGACGTTAACATTTCCATTGCCCTCTTTACTTGGCCTTAAATTTGTTACCCTAATTACAAAACCATTAAAGATATACAAACTAGAGGAAAGAATCCATTCAGCTGTGCTCTATCAGAAGCTTTTTGGTATTGGTTGGATTTGGATGCCTTATGCACTTATTGTCTCGGGTGGTTTGGCGATGGACAGCATGCCACCTCCTGCATCAACCCTTGTTTAAGTTAGTGTTCCTAATGAGGCTGGCTTAAATAGAGGTAAGAGGGAGAAGAGAACTAAATACCAAGGTCTGATGCACGAGGTAAAAAGAAACTGGAATTTTAGGAAGATCTCCATCATTCCAGTAATTATAGAAGCAACTGGACTCATGAAAAAGAATGTTTAAAAATACCTGGCAAATATACCCAGTGAACCAAGTTCAAGCAATTGTGCTTAAAAAGATGTCTCGATTGAAGTGTTTGAAATAGCGGGTGAATGTCTGGCATCCAGTAGGTTGCTCCCACCCCATAAAAAACAAAAAAAATAAGAAAACATCTTGGCCTTTTGGCTAAGATCAAAGTGTAGTATCTGTTCCGATGGATACTGCATCCCATAGACTGGTATTGTCTTGGCCTTCGGGGCTTGATTTACGTCTGTCTATGGTTCTGTCCTATGCAGTTCTGGGAGGTCCACCTTCCCAGTTTGCCTCCCCTCTTTGGGGAGGAGTAAGTTTATTGCTTACTGTCTGAGGCGCCTCTACAGGGGAATGCTGACGGGGCTGCCAAGGCAATTTTTAAACCCCACTTTCCCGACCCGACCTTGGGTCACATCTTACTTGTGGGAGTAAGATAAAAACTGGCCTTGTGCCTAACTCCTGGAGAGGAGTAAATCAATACTCCAGGAACGAGGGCGTGTGGAAGACCAAGCAAAACTTGATTTGAGTGCATACGGAGTGAGTTGACTGTTTGAAACCTGACTGGTATCAACCCTTTGGATCAGACCGCGTGAAGAGCAGGCGTGAGACGTTGCTTCGTGTTACCCATCCCGGAGTCTGGAATACTCTCAGTAATTTAAATACAAAAACCGGATTATGATGATGATGATGAAAAGAACTTTAGTATTATTTTATAGAGATATAGGATGCTGGCATGAGGGATAAGTTTTCTCGGCCTTTTCTCGTCTGCTTGCATATCTTCATTTCTTATTTTTATAAATGAGGCACACCCATGCCTAGCCTGATTTGGGATGTTGCTTGTTGATGTTTTCCTAGAATCAATTGTTTGTAGTAGTAAGAGGTTGGTATGCCGTTAAATAAAAACATCAAACTTAAATTCTGTAAAGACATAAAGATGTAAAAATCAGTCGTGATGAGGTCAAGGGAATATGGTGGGTGTGGTAGAACAGACCAGCCAAGATGCTAATTTTTTTCCTGTGTCACTTTTGCAGCATGCGGTCTTACGTTATCAGGAGGAGGAAAACCTTTTTCGTATTGACAAGTGGCAGGCTTTTTTTTTCTCAGCTTTTCGTCCACACGCTAAAATTGCTCAATGTACAAGTTTGCATTTAGTGTTTGGTTGTTGCCTAAAACTTCATCATGGATAATATCATGAGTATCCCACCAAACACACATTAAAATCTTTCTTCCATGGATCTCAGGTTTTTGGGAGGTGGGTTGTGGAGATTTACCTTTATCAACCCACTGTTTTTGGTGTTGAATATTGTGATAGAAACCCCACTTTTCATCAGCTGTTACGACACAATCAAGAAAGGACTCATTTCGCTGCCTGGAAAGATCACTTGTTTGCGATGGAAAGACGAGCTACCTTATTTTTCTCACTTAAGGAATGAGGAGCCCAGACGCCTAGTCTGTTAACCTTAACCATCTTTTCTAAATGGCGCCATATGATGGGCTTTGTCTGATGGACGCACATGCCTAGGCTGATCTTCCCAGCTCAAATCTCCATAACAAAACTTTGTAAAGCAATTTCTACTTGTTAATATGTTCTAACATCTTGGCTGCATATTTCCCTCACTGTCTCCGCAGCACCACTTTCTTGTTTAAACTCCCACAACATCACATGTCGAATATGCAACTTCAGTCCTTCCATATTAAAAGTTATAAATTCATAATGTTACTGCAATACAAGTGATTAGACAGCTCTGAAAAATAGAAAGAGACATTTTATTAAAATTTAGACTAGTAAACCAAAAATTGAGATGTTTTAAAAATGACCAAAAATCGCTTCTCAATTGAATCAACAAAATCAGAAATTATTTATGAATCGACCAAATACATAAATGACCGTCGTCGTCGTCGTCGTCGGTGGCGGTGGTGGTGGTGGTGGTGGTGCATGTCAATGAAGGGGAGAAAACTCTGTCAACTCTCTTTTAATAAGACAAAAAAAGTGAAATATTAAACTAGACTAAATGGTTAAATCGCTTATTTTTTGTTTATAACGACACGGACAAATTTATTAAAAATTAAAATGAATTACCATACGAAACAGTTTTTTTTATGCAGTCTTTGTTTATTAATCTTTACAAACAGATAACACCCTGAAGATAAGACTGCAAAAAAAAAAAAAATAATAATTTTATGGCAGCTCCCAGTAGATAATTGTACTCAAAAATCAGAAATTTAATGTAAGAAAACAGAATTAAATGTCTTCAGAGCTTCAAATACTTAGTTGCTTAAATATCGTTTTCATTCGCACCTTCAGGTTGTGTTATCTATTTTTAAAGGTGGTCACAGAGTTTCGACTATAGGTATAGCTTTAATAAAACATAGTTTGTCCTTGAAATGAAAGGAGCTTGAAGCAATTAAAGTGACTTAAATAAAACCTATAAGTTTTTTTTTTAATAAAATGAATACTTTATATTAAATTATATTCAAAACTTCAAATATATCCTATTTTTATGAAATTTTAATCATATCTATTTTATTTAACTCCTCTCTAGGAAGTTAGACACAAGATCAAGTGTGGGTTTTGATGAAAATGTTTCTGTGGAACAAACTGGATTCGAACTCGGCACACCCACGTCATTAACCACTTAGCCAGCATGCCATCTCCTATATTTAACCTGATTAGCTGTTTCTCCATTGATTGCTAATGTCATAGAGTGAGTAGGCAGAGATACCCTTTCTACCAAATCAGAACAAATATCCAACCAAACACAAACAGTCCATCAGCTTAAAGCCCAAAGGCTTGTGTCTCTCACTGCCTGTTTTGCTGCAATATATATATACTTGAGAATGGTAGGTTGTTAATCACTGGATATTAAAACTGATTGACCAGGGTATTTATTATCTGTAGTGGTCCTAACTTCTGTAGAATTTCAAGTGGCTCACAATCTCAACATTGAACCTTGCTTTTAAGAGACAATTACTTTTTCAAGTAGAGAAACCAAATTCTGGGTAGTCAAGCTTTGAACCAGATATGATTTAGGGGAGACAACTTGAATATGGCTCAAGGGGAATAATTCCTGATTATGCTGAGCCGACAACAGCATGACTATTCACTCTTGTAAAATGTACGCACTTAAGGAATTTTAATTTTATTTTCAGATTGTCTGGCTGTTAATCAAAGAAAGTATTTGAGACCAAAATGGTTTATATGGAAGTAACTGAAGACGGTCAAGACAGATTGCATTTATCAAGAAGGCCGAATTTCTGGTCATGGTGTATGCTTATCGGTAAGATGTATTTTGTTAAATTCTCTTTTTGATTTCATTGCCGCGGCCGCTGGCTACAACACCTGTCTACATAGGTGTAGGTCCCAGATTGAAATCAAAACCGCAAAAGACTGAATGAAATTACTTTGAGGAGGAACATTGCAAGAGAGCTCATTCCTGCAACATCTACAGACTACCAATCTACATCTCTTCAAATCTAGACTTGGACTATCTTGGAGTGGGAAAGATGACAAAAGTCGAGAATCCGACAGACTTTATTTTATATATTAGATTATGTTTTTTTTTAACTATTTATTATGGAAATACACCAATATTCTAAGAATTTATGACTATTGAAGCTGTCCACCTATTCTCCCACCACTGTAGGTGACCGAGTTGTAGGAAATGACATCAGAAACAGAGGAATGATATCGCTTCCTCCCTCTCTATATTCTTTTTCTCTCTCCCTCTCTTTCTCCTAGATTTTACATGGAGGGACGTGTCTCGATGGTTGGTGTCTCAGTGTTTGCAAGGCACACACACACACACACACACACACCTTTCCCAACATCGTTTGGGGAAAATTGGGGTACTTAAAACAACCATGGTTCACTATTTTCGTTTTCCAGAAATATGAATAAACCCATGAACCATACAAAACGTGTTGCTGTCTTTTGATAAGCTTTTGTTCCAGGTCAACACATACACAGTCCTAATCAAAGATGAGTGGCGAGGATAACAAGAACTACTGGACATATCAGACAAGAGTCAAATCAAAGCATTGGTAATCCTCAACTCCACAACATATTGAGTCATTCTCGAGTTTAGTAATGGATACGCAGATGTATCTTCGAGGTTGAATGACTACTATGAATCTAAAAAATGATATTACTTTATCGCAGAGCTTCAAAGTCGGAGCAAATTCATTATTTTAGGAATCAGTCAGTGAAGATTGGCCGACTAAAAAATGATATATGATGAAAAATAGCACAATCTTTGTATGATTATAAAGTGGTGATCATCTTTTTGTTTGGAACATTTTTTCACTGTGTATTACTTTTTTAAAAATTCAATTCCTTAAATCTTGTTCATTTAAAAAAAAGAAACATTGAATTCACAGTCTTGAACAAAACACTTGTTCTCGTTAAAATCAAAACACTATGAATAATATATAGTATATATAATATACTACAACAACTACTAACCCTAACCCGGCATTGCCAGGGAATGAAAGTGGTCCATATATATTACAAAACAAACGCAAAACAGGTAGTATAGAAATTTGTTATTTTAAAATAGTTAAAGGTACAAAAGTAACATTTATTCTTAATAGTCCATTCTATTTTACTAGTATATATGTTGAACATAGTATATATTCTACAGCTGAACAGATACTACATTACACCACCACCCAAAAAAGTGGTTATGCCTATGAAGATAGTATCATGACAACAGAACAGAAATGACACTATCCCTCCACTCAAAAAAGAGATGGTAATTCCAGGGAGGATGGTATCATGATGAACGAACATATAATACACTCCCTACAAAAGAAAGTTATGCCTGGGAGTATGGTATCATGACAACAGAACAGATACTACACTAACTCCTTCCCATGAATTCAGCATTAAAAGATAGTACATTAGTCTAAAATAGTATAGTAAACTGAATTTAATAGTAAATGATAGTAGTAGTATAATTTCGACTTCAGGTAGACATATACCAAATCTCCATTAGTAATAGATAGTAGATTCTATTTAAAGTTCTTGAAAATCAAGCAGTTGGATGGAATAATCCTTATCATCATTGGATTGCGCATCAAATATTATTCTAAAAAAGTTGCTAGATGAAACAGATTTCATCTAGAAAATATAATTAAAAGAGAAAATACATATGAAACATTTTATATTTAAAAGAAATTAACTCTTTGCCATTGATTATCTTCCTTGCCTCAGAGAGATTGTGAGTTATGCCCCTTGTATTTTCCAGACAGCAGACATTTTGGTTTGGAAGTGTCGAACACTCATAAGTAATTCTTTTTCAGTTGTAAATGGATAATAAATATTGTTGATCTATACAGAAGAGTTTTTATTCAATTCATTCTTTATAAATTTCCCAATAGCCATCACTTCAGCTGTCTTTAGATTTGTTATAAACAAAATATGAAATAAAACATTCTCTTTGCTTTTTATGTATGTCCGGTGTGAAAGCAGACCCTACAGAACTTTTATAAAATATCCTTATACAAAACTAATACCATCATAAAATTTTACTGGCGGAGGAGGGGGTTGATCTTGTTATAGAGTTTTGTTTTCAATTGAATCACCAGGCAGACAGACAAAAGTTGGACATTTTAAAATTTCAGGTGTTTGGTTGTTTTGGATACTGACTCCACAGCCTTGCTTTATACAGGGTAAAATGTCGCTAATGGAATTGTTAATAAAATTCACAATCCTTTGGGCAATCTAACAATATTTGGTACTAATAAACTTCAGTCAGTGTCTGGCTTGTCCACCAAGTTTCTGTCATGAATGTCTAACAGTCTTTGTTTTATTGAATATTTCAACCGGATTTTTTTTTTTTGCAATAGTTTATGTGGCACCAATTTATCCAATTTTTTAAATTTATTTTTTACTATTGCTTAAGATGGGTCAGAATTGTCGGTTGACTTACATTGGACCTTTCAGCAAGTTCCTAAACCGGTTGTGCAGGGAATGTGTTAAAATCATTGTTGCCAACTGTAGACAGACACTCTAGACTTTCTTCATCTTCAACATTGCCATCTCCATGCAATGCACGTTCGCTGACAGTCCCAGGGAGTTGCTGGACGAATGCTCTACTGATGATGCAAGCTGAATGTATGGCCAAGTTTGAACTTTTACAAGAAAATTGCTTGCATTTGCTCTTCTTTTTTCTTATATTTTCATTAACTTACAAACATTTAAAGTAAATTTAATAGAAGAAGAATGTCGAGGGAATTTTACACTTTAAAATAGTGGTGTATATTGAAGGAGGGTGGACGAGATATAATGGCCACATGTTGTTGCAGCAACATGTGGCAAGACTTCAGACTAAGCAGACGTTTCTTGTGGGCAATAGCAATGAAACTTCCTCTAGTTGGGAGAGAGGGGTGCAGTTAAATTACCTAGTAATACAATGTTTCATCATCATCATCATCATCATCGGTTTAACATCTGTTTTACATGCTGGCATGTGTTAGACTACTTTTAGAAATCTCTGGCCAGGTCTGTATTTATCCCTCTTTTTCTCAAATCCATCATTATCACTTCCTGTCATGTTTTGCTTAGTCTTCCCCTGCCAACTGACATTGCTACCTCAACTTGTTTATATCTACTAATCCATGCACTCTCATCCATGTGACCGAGCCAACAAAGTCTCCTGTTTTACATACATCTCTCTATAATGATCAGATTTAATCTTTCTCTGACATCATCAGATTTAAGCCTGTCGTAAAAACTCATATTACACATACATCCATTGTATCATTCTCATATCATTTCTCTCCATGCAACACATATCCTCAACCCTCAATGACCAGGTTTCACTTCCATACACCATCACATTGTGCAGACATGTCTGATAGACTTTTCCCTCGGTCGACAGCGGTAACACTCTGCTGGTTAGTAATGGCAGGATTTCCTGAACTTACTCCACCCACTCCTAACTCTTACTATAACACCAGCACCTCCCTGTGTGGTCAATTTAGACCTACAAAACCATAATATTGACACCGCTGATCCGAATGGGGTAAGCATTAGAGAAAGTGTTGCCTTGGTTCCAGAGAGAAAAATAAATGAGTCTGCTAGCTGAAAGGAATGACTGTAACATGAAGTGAACAGGACATTTTTGCCTTTTAAAAAAACATAATTTATTCTTAACATTTCTTTTTATTAGCCACTGTCTATGACTGCACCAGCCACAAAATTCTCAGTCTGTTGTAGTCGGCTGTCATTCAAAAACATCACCTATCTTTGTTCATTCCACACTGCAACCTGCACATGGCAGGTGTGTTGACCTTTCAAAGTTCTGTATACCCTGTTCATTGGAGGATGCTGCCAATGTGTCAAGTACAGCAGCTCACCTGTATTGACCTTGATGTATTTGCTAAGCCGGTTATTTCAAAACAGGACTGATTTTTCTCTGACTTATTGATTCATTGTGCCATACCCTTACTCATTAGACTGGATGTTTAGGGTACCCATTAAGGATCAATGCTAGTAATTGCCTCTACCTGAGAGTTCAACATTTAAACTCCTGGGCCTAACCTTCACAGGCTGCAGCAAAGAAGGTGGGCTCCCTCTACTGTGCTAGTAAACTTCTCACACCTGACATTATCCTGTATCTCTACAAAGCCATCATCTTCCCATGCATGGAGTATTGTTGCCACATCTGAGCTGGTGCATCATCCACTAGTCTCTTCCTCCTAGACAATGTCCAAAAACGAGTCGCCAACTTAATAGATCCCTCACTATCAACCAAGCTCCAGCCCCTGTCTCATCGCCGCAATGTAGCATCCTTGTGTTTGTTTTACAAATACTTCAATGGAATGTGCTCCGATGAGCTGGCTACCCTGGTGCCCCCTCGACGTAAATTCACTAGACCAACTCGACAATCAGCTAAATCCCATCCATTCACTGTGGAGGTCCCTAGATGCTTCTACTCCAATAGCTTCTTTTCTCATGCTGCTGGCCTGTAGAACTCCCTCCCTGCTTCCTGTTTTCCCGACAGTACCGACATGCAGAGGTTTAAAACTAATGTAAACAGACATCTTGCTACGCTGCTCCGAACTTGGGTTAACACCCAAAACCTACACCCTAGTTCTCAGTAACCCCTTATGTCTACAGTGGCAGCCTACCTTGTTTGGGATGAAATATGTTTAAAAAAAACAAAAAAGGCTATCACACTGTTGGTTGTAAAATATTGATGATTCGCTTTTTATCTTGTTTTTTTAATCGCTATCTTTGTTTTTCTTTCGTAGGTGTACTTATTGGTGGTCTCGGTGTTCTTTGTTACAGTTCAGGTATGTACGATTGTTTTATTGCAACTTAAACTCAATCTAAGTTTGAATATTTCTTACACAGATTATTGTGCATTGGGTGGCATTGAGTGCATTCAATGGCATAGCCAGAAGAAATTGGCTTAGTTCAGGTACACAGAGAAAGGGAATTTATTGACAGTGGTTGTAGTTAGACGGGTTTTGTTGTCAATATTTTACAGGACTATTGATTGAAGTTCAGTCAAGCACCTACCATGAACATAGTGATAGAATAGAGAGAAAGACTAGCAGCGTCTCTTCTGTGAAAAAAAGACTGTAGGGAAGAGAAGGGGGCATCACCCACAAGATTTCAAAGTCGGTTTTGTACTTAGTCAAGGCCGGAAAGAGTGCTCTGAGCGGCACATCCCACGATGTTGGAACAGTACTCCATCTGAGGACGTATTTGACTCTTATACAGGAATTAAATACTTTTTTCTGGAGCGATAGAATGATCCAACCATTTTTCCAGCAACCTCGGCAATAGATTTGATGTAACTCTTTCATTTAAGGTCTGGAGTAAGTTAAGTCCCAGAAGCTTATCAAATCAGAGTGCTTCCTCAAGGTGAGAGCCATTCATTTCAATTGGAGCAAAATGAGGATCAGAGCGTTGGTGGTGAAAGGAGAGAATCTTGGTTTTAGATGTATTAAAAAGCAACCAGCTACCTTTTTCCCCATTGCATTACGTGCTCCAGGTCGAAAGAGAGAGAATCGAAAAGATCTTGATCATTAAAAATAAAGTTTTATTAATCGGCACAGTACAACTTTTTTGATTAGTGAATAAGATGCAAGCATTGGAATCGTCTGTCAATTTAATTGAACAAACAAGCCCACATAAAGAGGAATGCCGGAAGCAGAGGTCATTCAACAAAATGCTGTTTTACCTGCTAGTATTTCATATTAAAAAACTTTCAAAATAATTCATTGGTTTTCTTAATATTTATTTTAATATCTCTCCCAGTAATTTATTGGCAATAAAAATTTCAAAAACTAAATCCATCAAACAATTAGATTTTTTTTCTAATAGAGTAATAGACTTTTTAGACAATATAATTTAAAAATATATTTATAACACAGGTTATGAATAATTGAAATGTAAATCAATTTAAAAATATATTTATAACACAGGTTATGAATAATTGAAATGTAAATCAATTTAAAAATATATTTATAACACAGGTTATAAATAATTGAAACGTAAATCAATTTAAAAATATATTTATAACACAGGTTATGAATAATTGAAACGTAAATCAATTTAAAAATATATTTATAACACAGGTTATGAATAATTGAAACGTAAATCAATTTAAAAATATATTTATAACACAGGTTATGAATAATTGAAATGTAAATCAATTTAAAAATATATTTATAACACAGGTTATGAATAATTGAAACGTAAATCAATTTAAAAATATATTTATAACACAGGTTATAAATAATTGAAACGTAAATCAATTTAAAAATATATTTATAACACAGGTTATAAATAATTGAAATGTAAATCAATTTAAAAATATATTTATAACACAGGTTATGAATAATTGAAATGTAAATCAATTTAAAAATATATTTATAACACAGGTTATAAATAATTGAAATGTAAATCAATTTAAAAATATATTTATAACACAGGTTATGAATAATTGAAACGTAAATCAATTTAAAAATATATTTATAACACAGGTTATAAATAATTGAAATGTAAATCAATTTAAAAATATATTTATAACACAGGTTATAAATAATTGAAATGTAAATCAATTTAAAAATATATTTATAACACAGGTTATAAATAATTGAAATGTAAATCAATTTAAAAATATGTTTATAACACAGGTTATAAATAATTGAAATGTAAATCAATTTAAAAATATATTTATAACACAGGTTATGAATAATTGAAACGTAAATCAATTTAAAAATATATTTATAACACAGGTTATAAATAATTGAAATGTAAATCAATTTAAAAATATATTTATAACACAGGTTATAAATAATTGAAATGTAAATCAATTTAAAAATATATTTATAACACAGGTTATAAATAATTGAAATGTAATTCAATTTAAAAATATATTTATAACACAGGTTATAAATAATTGAAATGTAAATCAATTTAAAAATATATTTATAACACAGGTTATAAATAATTGAAATGTAAATCAATTTAAAAATATATTTATAACACAGGTTATAAATAATTGAAATGTAAATCAATTTAAAAATATATTTATAACACAGGTTATGAATAATTGAAACGTAAATCAATTTAAAAATATATTTATAACACAGGTTATAAATAATTGAAATGTAAATCAATTTAAAAATATATTTATAACACAGGTTATGAATAATTGAAATGTAAATAAATTTAAAAATATATTTATAACACAGGTTATGAATAATTGAAATGTAAATCAATTTAAAAATATATTTATAACACAGGTTATAAATAATTGAAATGTAAATCAATTTAAAAATATATTTATAACACAGGTTATGAATAATTGAAATGTAAATCAATTTAAAAATATATTTATAACACAGGTTATAAATAATTGAAATGTAAATCAATTTAAAAATATATTTATAACACAGGTTATGAATAATTGAAACGTAAATCAATTTAAAAATATATTTATAACACAGGTTATAAATAATTGAAATGTAAATCAATTTAAAAATATATTTATAACACAGGTTATAAATAATTGAAATGTAAATCAATTAAAAAATATATTCATAACACAGGTTATGAATAATTGAAATGTAAATCAATTTAAAAATATATTTATAATACAGGCTATAAATAATTGAAATGTAAATCAATTTAAAAATATATTTATAACACAGGTTATAAATAATTGAAACGTAAATCAATTTAAAAATATATTTATAACACAGGTTATGAATAATTGAAATGTAAATCAATTTAAAAATATATTTATAACACAGGTTATGAATAATTGAAATGTAAATCAATTTAAAAATATATTTATAATACAGGTTATAAATAATTGAAATGTAAATCAATATTAAAAATATATTTATAACACAGGTTATAAATAATTGAAATGTAAATCAATATTAAAAATATATTTATAACACAGGTTATAAATAATTGAAATGTAAATCAATATTAAAAATATATTTATAACACAGGTTATGAATAATTGAAATGTAAATCAATTTAAAAATATATTTATAACACAGGTTATGAATAATTGAAATGTAAATCAATTTAAAAATATATTTATAACACAGGTTATGAATAATTGAAATGTAAATCAATTTAAAAATATATTTATAACACAGGTTATAAATAATTGAAATGTAAATCAATTTAAAAATATATTTATAACACAGGTTATGAATAATTGAAATGTAAATCAATTTAAAAATATATTTATAACACAGGTTATGAATAATTGAAATGTAAATCAATTTAAAAATATATTTATAACACAGGTTATAAATAATTGAAATGTAAATCAATTTAAAAATATATTTATAACACAGGTTATGAATAATTGAAATGTAAATCAATTTAAAAATATATTTATAACACAGGTTATAAATAATTGAAATGTAAATCAATTTAAAAATATATTTATAACACAGGTTATAAATAATTGAAATGTAAATCAATTTAAAAATAAACTGGATGAATTCAAAAATAAAACCATTTGAGCTGTTGTGTGTGCAAGGTCTGCTGTTTTGGCTCGTATTTGTTCCAATCCCGAGAAGTTCATTTTTCATGTTATATATATGTTGTGAGACCAAGGCGATCCATCGCCTTGTGTGAGACCCATTGCTTTATACAGCTCTGATTGCTTACGAACAACGAGGAAGGTGAAGCGAAGATTCGCCGTTATGGAAAACAAAATGCTCTGCTGGATGTCCGCAATTACACTGCTCAACCACGTCTACAATGAGGATATCTGAAAGCATTACAGCATTGTACCGATTGAGGGCAAGATTAGGGAACGGTGGCCCAGATGGTTTGGACATGTGCTGGACCAACAACGACACCATCGTGAAACTCGCCTTGACACTGGAAGTCGAAGGAAAACGATTGAGAGGAAGGCCAATGATGAGATGGGCAGACACCCTGCACAAAGATCTTCACCCGGACCAATCCTGTGATTGTGTCAAGTTCAGACAAAAATTCCATCATTGCAGACTTCACCATAGCTCAGGATTAGCTTATAAGAAAAAGAAGATATATATATATATATATATATATATATATATATATATTTATATACTTATTTATAAATAAATATTATTTTCAAAATAAACCCATATACACATGTGTTTCATGCCAAACCTACAATCATCAGTATGTGAGGAGACAATCCCTGCCGGTCACACGGTTCAAACCCTGATACGAAAGTGATGTTTGACTCAGTAGGCAAGGCGCATACAAATGCTCCACCACGCATTGTCTATAAATAGGAAGTAAATTAATATCTCAATAGCAAACACGGCGGCTATCCAGCAAGCAGTCGAGAGAACTCAATAGGCGGTGCCCAGAGCTATGTATTACACAGAATGACGGCTTGTTGTCAACTTAACTTAAAGTGCTCTATCTTGCAAGAGTTTTGAATACTTATTTATAAATAAATATTATTTTCAAAATTAACCCATACACACATGTTTCATGCCAAACCTGGAATCGTCAGTATGGAAGGAGACAATCCCTGCCAGTTACACGGTTCAAACCCCCGATACGAAAGTCATGTGTGACTCAGTACCAATGCTCCACCATGCATTTTCTAGAAATAGGAAGTAAATTAACATCTTAATAGCAAACATGGCGGCTATCCAGCAAGCAGTCGAGAAAACTCATATATATATATATATATAAATATATATATACGGCATAACAATGCTGACACACCGGTTCCTGTTAGATCACCGAAGTTAAGCAACATTGAGCCTGTCCAGTACTAAATGGGTGATCATTTGGGAACACCAGGCACTGTATGTGGCCTGGAAAGGACATGGGCACTACCAGATTCTATCGTGCCCACAAAAAAAGAGATAGAGTATCTGCTTGACTCCCTGAGGACGTCCGAGGACGTTATGGGAAAAAAACAACAATCTATATATATATATATATATATATATATATATATATTATTTTTAATTATTTCTATTTACAAATAGATTCGAACCCAGTTACAGAATCACCCTAGACTCTGCAAGCAAGCGCTCTAACCAAACGTCCACGAGAAATTACCACGTAAAGAAAGGGAATTAAATTCTATTCATGCCAAGCAGGAACAGACAGTAGACTATCGAGAGAGTGTTCAACTAACATTGTTGAAACATGCCATATAGCTACGTGACAGTCTATCTTGAACTCCCCAAACAGGGCTCAACTTCAATTTCTTCAAGGAGCTTATAACAATATTTTTTTAAGTAAATATGAAATTATTTTTAACTCATGAAATTATTTTTAACTACATACAGCAGCGTTTCGAGCTTCTGCTATCATCAGTGTAGGAGATGATAATTTCATGTTGTCGCAAGATTCGAACCCAGTTACAGAATCATTCTAGACTCCACAAGCAAGCGCCTTAACCAAATGGCCACGAGAAATTACCACGTAAAGAAAGGGAATTAAATTCTATTTATGCCAAGCAGGTACAGACAGTAGACTATCGAGAGAGTGTTCAATGGAAGTTGTTGGAACATGCTATATAGCTATGTGACAGTCCTTTTTATATTTATTAATAATATTACAGATCAGATCAAATATTTTTAGTAACCATTTATCAAGGCCAGATGCCACTCGAGGATAAGGACTAATGAGATGGAATGATTATCAGTTGAAAGATGAAGAATATTATGAGAGGATTGAAAATGAAAGTTGAGCATAGACGAGTAAACCGGCCAGTGGATAAAGAAGGAAAGTATATAGAAACCCATTAAGTGTCTAAAAATACTAGAGAGTTTGTTATCTTCTATATAAAGTGTTTCATTCGTATTGGTTTATTGTTTTGAATAAATCAATAGTATTTATTCTTCAGAAGTTTTGGTATACGATTGGAGCAAAGAGTGGAGCTCGTGATATTGTGATTGCAAGAGCTAGGAGTGGATGGGGTAAGTTCAGGGAAATTCTGCAATTACTAACCAGCAGAGCATTACCACTCTTGACTAAGCAAAGGGTCTATCAGGCATATGTACACAATGTGATGACGTATAGAAGTGAAATCTGGCCAGTGAGGGTTGAGGACATGCGTAGCATGGAAAGAAATGATATGAGAATGATACAATGGATGCATAATGTTAGTCTTAAAGACAAGCTTAGATCTTAGAAAAATGAAATCTGTACATTATAGCGAGATGTGTGCAGAACAGGAGACTTTTTTGGTAAGACCACGTTGAAAGAATGGTTGAGAGTTTCTTGGGTTAGTAAAGGAAGAGCAATTGAGATAGCAGGGTCATTTGGCAGGGGAAGGTTAAGGAAAACATGGGAGGAAGTGATAATGATAAACTTGAGAAAAAGAGGGATAATAACGACCTGGCCAGAGATAGGTTAGTTTGGAAGTTAATTTCTAAAAGCCGTTCAATACATGCCATCAGGTAAAATAGACATTAAACCGAAGATGATGATGAATAGGTTTTTCAGGATTCGTCTGTAACTGATCTTTTTTCGCCTGCCGCCATGACTTGCTGATTTGACGAAATTATAGGCCGAATGAGTTACATTACTCTTACTCACGCATTTTGCGAGCATTATCAAAAATATAAATACTTCGATAATTTCCGATATGATTTTCTTTTTAAAACTATCCAATATAATTTCTTTCTTTTTTTATGCAGAGTGAAAGTGAACCTCAGATTTGCTTTCGACAACCTCGTAACTCTTGCTTCTCAGTATTTCATGACCGATGTTTCTAACAAAGGGGGAAGAATTGCTGTTTTCTGAGTCGGCTTTTGTTTTGAGTGCATGTTATGTGGAGATCCTCAATCCTTTCATAGTATTCATCATCATTCAACTGTCAATCTATCCATCTCATTAACCCGATCCCTGAATGGTTTTGGACCATGATAAGTTGTGATTTGTTAGTAAATATAAAAAAATTGATAAATGTTAAAAAATGAAACCTTGACATTTAGCTGTGTTATCCGATATCTTAGAAAATAGCCGATCATTGCTAATAATCGCTCTCTGTTTTATAGGTAACTTATTATGGGAGATAATCTACTTGCTTGGTGCACTTCTCTGGGGAGTGACAGAAATGGATGATTGGGAGGTAAGTTGACGTCTTTATTTATTCTTTCACTCACAAAAAGATGAGACAAAAACTATATTTGCGTTAAATAAATATTTCCATATTCAAAAATATACACTTGAAGAGGGTCAAAAGTTATAAAAACCGAAACGTTATAAAAATGATAACGAAGATGAGAATAGTAGTCCGAATAATCCAAATAATACAATTATCAATTCTTATATATTTTATGTTCTCACAGAGGAATGTTGCCATGTAAAAGATTCATTTAAAAATTATAAATTAGTTAAACTTGTCCTTAATAAATCTTTTAGAAAAATTATCGGATCTGTAATCCGCAGTCTAAGATGATTTCCCATGATTAAGAACTCCACCATCTGATCATCTTCCTTGTACAAAAACTTCCCACAATGCATTACTCTTCCTCATTTCACCAAATAAATTTCTCCTTTTGCCCAGACTTTTCATTCTTCTGTTTCAGCATCCCTTTTCATCGAAATTGCAAAGTGTAGTGGCAGATAAATGCAAGGCCCTGTTTGTCTTAGTCTTATACTTGACTCGCGTTTGATTTTGATGCTGCTAATTTTCCCGTCCGTATTTGTTTTAAAAGCCGAGAAACACCAGCGGCATACAAGGGAAAACAACAACAAAAAACACCAATTCACAATGATAAAGGTGATGAAATTGCTTTAATCGTTCAAGGGAACTAACTCCTGTGGACGGTTCAAGGGAGACCACTCTTGTTCTACTAATTATATTTTACTACATTCAACTCCAACGAACTTTACAGCTTCATCTATTATTCTATTAAATCTTTGGCCTTTTGGCTAAGATCAAAGTGTAGTATCTGTTCCGATGGATACTGCACGCCTGTCCTGTGCAGTTTTAGGAGGTCCACCCTCCCAGGCTTCGCCTCCCCTCTTTGGGGAGGAGTAAGTTTATTGCTTACTGTCTGAGGCGCCCCTACCGGGGAATGCCGACGGGGCTGCCCAGGCAATTTTTAAATGGCCAGAGTGCTCACCTCTCGAGCGCTGGCTTTTAACCCCACTTGCTCGACCCGATCTTGAGTCACATCTTACTTGTGGGAGTAAGATAAAACTGGCCTTGTGCCTAACTCCGCGAGGAGTAAATAAAGATCAAAGTGTAGTATCTGTTCCGATAGATACTGCACTTCATAGATCGGTATTGTCTTGGCCTTCGGGGCTTGATTTCCGCCGGTCTATGGGTCTGATCTGTCCTGTGCAGTTCTAGGAGGTCACCCCTCCCAGGCTTTATCTCCCCTCTTTGGGGAGGAGTAAGTTAATTGCTTACTGCCTGAGGCGCCCCTACTGGGGAATGCCGACGGGGCTGCCAAGGCAATTTTTAATGGCCAGAGCGCTCACCTTATCGGGCGCTGGCTTTTCAAATCCCGCTTTCCGACCTTGTGTCACATACTCCTATTGTGGGTAGGCGTTAAATACCGGCCTTTTGGCTAAGATCAAAGTGTAGTATCTGTTCCGATGGATACTGCACCCCATAGATTGGTATTGTCTTGGCCTTCGGGGCTTGATTTACACCGGTCTAGGGGTCTGTCCTGTGTAGTTCTAGGAGGTCCACTCTCCCAGGCTTTGCCTCCCCTCTTCGGGGAGGACTAAGTTTATTACTTACTGCCTGAGGCGCCCCTACCGGGGAATGCCGACGGGGCTGCCCAGGCAATTTTTAAACTCCACTTTCCCGACCCGACCTTGGGTCACATCTTACTTGTGGGAGTAAGATAAAAACTGGCCTTGTGCCTAACTCCTGGAGAGGAGTAAATCAATATTCATTTATTCAATCTATTAAAACAAAGAAATTAATATAAAAACTATTTTAATGCGTAAACAATTTGTGTAAACAATAAAAGCAATAAACAATAACTATCACACACATATGTTTTACAAATATATTTTAACATTTATTATTATATCATTTTATAATCATCATATATAATAAACAGAAACTCCAGGTGGTTTACCATGAAAAAAAAAAAATTCTTATCAGAATCATGGAACAAAAATGTATATAGAGAAAATTAAAATTCGTCAACTGAGGAGAGCAACGTCCGAACAATTTAGAAACGCGGCCACTATTCAATCCAAAAAAACATGTAATAGCTTCAAGAGCATGTTTTAAGGACAAAATAAAACTCTAGGATTTAATAAAAAAAACAAATTTGAAGGAAAAAATCCAAAAAGAAAGGATGATACTGACAGAGTGTATGTAAAAAGGAAAAAAGGAAGAAGATAACTGGTAAGTATTGAAGACTGCATGGACGACGTGATAAAATAACTAGAAAAATACTCTTCTTCATTTTCTTATGCTTTAATCACGAACTACGGTGGGGTCCGCAAACTAGAAAAGTACCTAACACAAAATAAACAAAAGCTGATTACTGCCACCAAACGCAGCACCAAGATAAAAAATATGAAGACCAGACATCCACTGGAATCCCAGGAAGGCTTATTGCCATTCAAATCCCAGAGAAAACCCACGGTCATTATCAGTGAGAAACTAATGGTAAATTGCTGTTTCAAAATCATTTGCAATGTTTATCGAACGATGAGTACTGGAACAGGGAACACCACCTGTTTATACCAGTGAGTAATAACTGGGAAGTACTCATGTGAGAGCTCTAGTACGTAAATAAAAAAAATGTTTAAATAGAAATGATTTAAAAAATGTCACGGTAAATTGCCCTTTACAAAATAATTGCTTAGTAAAAACCCTTACCCACCTTACCACAATATACACTACTGAAATGAAAATAAAAATATTTGTAGTTTGGAATTTAAATTTAACAGAAACAGAACTCCCCTTCTCGTCATATGACTGATTTTGAAATAAGCATAAAGAAAGACAGGTGACCTTGAAGCAGTGGCGTAGCTAGACCTTTTGCCGCCTGGGGCGGTAGTAAAATTTGCCGCCCCCCCCCCCGGCATTTGGGTGCCCGGAAAATTCGTCCATGGATAATTCGCCCATGGATAATTTGTCCATGGAAAATTTTTTGCTAGGTAGGAAAACTGGTCCATTATTATTAAGTTAACATTATTCTTAATTTTCATACCTTGCGAAAATTAGTTCTACGGTATCTAATTTTCCTAAATTCAATTAAATTAAAATTAAAATATGAAAACTGATTTTTAATATTTATTATTCATTTGAGATTTTATCTGTTTTCCTTTTGTTTTAAGTAGATGGTGGGGGTTGCCCGGGGTGATTTTGTCCGATCCCCCAGCTAGCAATTGTAAAATTTGATACATCCATGTTATTTGGCGAAAATTCGGACTTAAACAACAACGACAAAAAAGTAAATAAAAATGATTTTATCATTTCATAACATTTTCAGGTTTTCAAATGTTCTCATTTAAATTTATTATTATATAAAATTATAGTATAAAATTTCATATTTTTTGTTAACTTTTGTTTTTTTTTATTTTTTTCTCTACTTTCTATTTTTACCCTCTCAAAATGCCGCCCCCTCAGGTGTGCCGCCCGGGGCGGCCCGCCCCCCTCGCCCCCCCCTAGCTACGCCAGTGCCTTGAAGTGTAGTATCTCTTCTGATACTGCACTTCATTTTTCTCTACTTGGTCAATGAAGGAAAGATTATTCTCAACTGAAAGAATTTTTATGTTTGTCCCAATCTGAGTTAAATACAATTTATATTATTATTATTATTATTATTATTATGTATGGCACAATCACGTTGACACACCGGTTCCAGTTAGATCACCGAAGTTAAGCGACGTCAGGCCTGGCCAGTACTAAATGGGTGACCATTTGTGAATACCAGGTGCTGTATGTGCTCTTTGCTTATCTCGGCATTATTTCCAGTCGTCTTGAATTGCTTGCCATTGGAATGAAGCAGTGCCGACTCAGGAGAGGTGATGTTAGAAATTGTGCAACCCTTGCTTCACAATTACACGCGCAGCCAGCCCCTTACAGGGGTGTCCATAGTCTCTCTAGACTGAACGGAGGGCATGTCATTATTATGTACTTGCTAGGAATTCTCACACAGGTCATCATCAGTAATAGCTCACTGACATTAACCGGTCGTGTTCCCTGGAGTCTGAGTAACAACTAGTCTCCAAATTTTCAGTACTCTCTACCTCTTTCAATAATCATTGCAAATGATTTTGCCTCATCGCAAAAGCCGTTCACCATCACGGGCATCGATCTTTGGTCTTCTGTTGTATTTGGGTGGCCATAAACCTCTCCAAGGTCCCAGTGATCTCATCACTGTTCCAGTGGAGGCCTGAGTGCTCTTTCTCCTAGGTCTTTCCATCCTCCTTGACCCTTCACGACTATTTTGAGTGGTATCAGCTGAGACTGATCCCATTTTTTTTTTTGCAGTGATGTGGGAGGGGGGGGCAGTTTATAAGATTTCTTGCAGTTTCATTTCCATCGGCTTCATGTGGTGTTCCATCATGTTTTTGTTTTATATCTGTTGCAACTTCCATGTGGCTGGTTAGTATTCATAGTTTATGTTGATTGGCTTCCATATTCTAGGATTTTCCTTAATATTTCAGCTGTTGTTATCATTGTATAATCTCAGTCTTCCCTTTGATTCCAATTTCTTTTAGTCTTTTTCCAGTTTTTTTTTGGGTGGGACTGTTCTTAGTTCTCCTACGATTATTGGTATTAAATTGACTTTCTTCATGTCTCATATTCCTTTCAGTTCTCGGGCAAGTTTCGTGTATTTGCTTCAGTTTTCCGTCTCTTTGATTTTTACCTTGTGGTCTGCTGGGACGGCCAAATCTACAATTTGCCAGTATTTGTTCTTCTTGTTAACTATTATGACGTCCGGTCACTTTGCTTGTATGAGTTTATCTGTTTGTACCTCCATGTCTCAGAGGATTCTGTGGTTTTCATTTTCCAATAATATCTCCGGTTTGTGTCTGTACCATTTGTTTGTGTGTTAAAAATGCAGTCGTTTGCATAGTTCCCAATGTACTGCCTTCCCCATGCAGTCATGTTTGTTTTTGTATTTTATTTGGGCTAGTTTGCTGCATTCACTGATGTGATTTACTGTTTCATCTCTTTGTCCACAGTGTCTACATTTACTGTTTTTCTGGGTTTTATCTATGTTAGCTTGAATGTAGTTCTAATCGCACTGTTCTGTGCAGCTGTCAGTAGTGATTCTGTTTTTCTGTCCAAGTGTTATCATAGGTCTCTTCTCCAGTCATTCTTATGAATCGTGCATGTAGCTGTTTCTCTTCCCACTTTTCTTTTTTTCTTCTTTTTGTTTCTGGTTTTGCTGCTTCTTGAATTGTTACTTTTGACAATGTCTCTTGCTGCAATGTTCAGTCTTTCTGTGTTCTGGGTTATGTATTTTTCTAAACTGTTTTTGTGTCTTCCACACAGTCTTCTATACTTGCATTCCTTTTCACATAGAGTCGGTCAGTATAATCTTTCAAATTTTGCATTGTCATTAGTTTTCTAGTCTTCTGGTCAAAATGACTAAGTTCTTCTTTTGTCCAGCCTATGTTCAGAGTATCTTATTAGCGATACTGGCCGGTATTTATTCCATTTTACTAGATTTCTGCTGTATAATTTCGTTTCTAAGAGTTTTCTTGTTCTTCTCAGGTATTCTTTTCCAATCTTCTCTTTCATTTCTGTAGATTTGATGGTGTCTGATTCCAGAACTTTCAAATATTTGTAGGCATCATATTCTGCCAAGTGCCCTTATCTCGTCTTCATTGGGCAGTTCCATTCCCTTTGCTGTTGTCAGTTTCCCCTTTTCATCACTAGCAGTGTACACTTTTCCATTCCGAATTCCATTTGAATGTCTTGGCTGGAGATTCTGGTCATGTTTGTTAGCTTTTCCAGTTCGTTTTTGCTTTTTTTGCAAATAGCTTCATGTTGTCCATATACATAAGGTGGTTTATTCTTTGTTCTGTGTCTGTAAACTTGTATCCAGCATCACATTTCCTGAGTATGTAGTTGAGTGACATCATGGCTATGACAAACAGTAGTGATGATAGTGATGGAAGATGCATCTCTGTATTCTAATCTCAGTCAGATGTATAAGATTTGTTGCAGTTTCAGTTCCCTTGGGTTCACATGATGTTTCTTCTATGGTTTGGTTGGTTTCCGCATTCAAGGATTTTTCCTTAAGATTTCAGCTGTTTTCATCATTGCCGCCAGTTGTATAGTCTCAGTCTTCTCTATTATTCCAATTTCTCCTAGTCTTTTTTCCAAGTTTTTCGGGACTGTTCCTAGTTCCCTTACGATTATTGGTATTATACTGACTTTCTTCATGTTCCATATTCCTTTCAGTTAAATAAATTATTATGTTGTTTTTTTATGGTTTTTCCTGATCAAAGTGTAGTATCTGTTCCGATGGATACTGCACCCCATAGACTGGTATTGTCTTGGCCTTCGGTGCTTGTTGATTTACGCCGGTCTATGGGTCTGTCCTGTGCAGTTCTAGGAGGTCCACCCTCCCAGGTTCTCCTCCCCTCTTTGGGGAGGACTAAGTTTATTGCTTACTGCCTGAGGCGCCCCTACCGGAGAATGCCGACGGGGCTGCCTAGGTAATTTTTAATGGCCAGAGTGCTCACCTCCTGGGCGCTGGCTTTTCAAACCCCACTTTCCCGACCCGACCTGGGTCACATCTTACTTGTGGGAGTAAGATAAAACTGGCCTTGTGCCTAACTCCTGGAGAGGAGTAAATAAATACTCATGTTTGTAATTAGTAAGGGGAAGTAACTTGTCTGTATTACGTTAAATGTTACCTCCCTTGGTGGGAAATAATTTAAGTTTATTTTTGTTTTTTTAATTCTTTTGTTTTGTTTCTGTCGGCAGGAATGCATCTTTGACAAAGTCACAGGACAAGTCACAATTCAAAAGAAAAATTTATTGGAAAGGTTTTTGCCATCAATGATGAAACAATCTACGGGTAAGTAATTTATTTGTTTCTCTTTACAAATGTGCAATTCTTTCTCTTGTGTCATTAATAGTTTTTGTTTTTTTCTCCAGACTACTTCAAGTTAGGTTACTATTTTCACAACAGGTGATATATTTTTAATGAAAAAAATGTTTGTGATTTCAAATTTGATATTCTGTATCTCTAGGCATGTAAAGATAGACACCTTTTAAAGAAAAAGGTCCACTTGTCAATATGTTGGACTTAATATTAGGGTGGGACGTAATGGGTGAACATTTCAGATTCATGCGAGTAGTATTTTTTTGTGTTCATTTATACATAAATAACACTAAACAATCAAACATTTTGAAAATTTTGCAAAATTCAGAAGGTGCAGGCCAAAAATAGCCGTTAGGGCTCCACGGGACTCAAAATCCATCATTTTTCGGTGAAAAAGTGGTTTCATGCAACATTGCAGGTCCTAAAACATCCTCAAAAACTATGAATGGATATAGATGGTTAAATCTGATATAGTACTTTAATTTAGGACCATTTTCAGGCTGTGAAATTGTTTTCATGAATGTAAAATAGCCAAAAACTAGTGGCCTGCACCTTCTGCATTTTGCAAAATTTTCAAAATGTTTGATTGTTTAGTGTTATTTATGTATAAATGAACACAAAAAAATACTACTCGCATGAATCTGAAATTTTCACCCATTACGTCCCACCCCTATTAATATAGGGTTTTAAGTTGTCTTTCACAAAAAACTTCCAAGTTGAAAACTTTAATGAATTAAATACTAAATAATTTTTGCCTTATTATCAAATCATGTTTCTGTCTTTTTTCATGGTTCAAATCTGAGTGTTTTTTTATTGATTTTCTATTAAAAGAAAAATCCCGCTTGATCTCTACTGTGCTATGAATCATATTAAGAAGATTTAATGTGTTAGCTGTTGAAACGAATCTTATATGAACAGTCAAAGTTACACTTTTGTGTCATTTTTATGTTTCTTGAAGGATGATGGGATTTCCCCCATTTTTTAGGCTGGTTTGATCTAATTATTTTTCCATTATGCTTCATTTTCGTTTACTGCAAGATGACATTACATTTGTAAGGATTTTTCACTTGATTGAAAGCCTACATATTTAGTTCTACACTGAAAATTGGCTTCCGGACCAATAGCACACAGGACAACAATTTTCCAATTTCCAACAAACTTTGAACAGTCATAATTCAGTGGTTAGTTGAGCTACCAAAATAATTTTTCATCATTGTTTATGCAAAGATCTATGTACTTGCAGGGAATTTTTAGATATAATGAAAAAGAAATTTAGTTTGAGAAACCTAATTTTTGTCTTTTTTTTTAATCAGAAAACGTTTTAAAATTATATTTTTTTTTTATGATTGAATCAATAATATTTATAGATAATTAAAGGTCTATTGTTAAATTGAAAAGTTAACAAATTTTTTAAATTATATTTTTTTTATGATTGAATCAACAATATTTATAGATAATTAAAGGTTCTTTGTTAAATTGAAAAGTTAACAAATTTTTTAAATTATAATTTTTTGATGATTGAATCAATAATATTTATAGATAATTAAAGGTTCTTTGTTAAATTGAAAAGTTAACAAATTTTTTAAATTATATTTTTTTATGATTGAATCAATAATATTTATAGATAATTAAAGGTCTATTGTTAAATTGAAAAGTTAACACCCAAAAAAACATTTAAAAATTATATTTTTTTTATGATTGAATCAATAATATTTATAGATAATTAAAGGTTCTTTGTTAAATTGAAAAGTTAACAAATTTTTTAAATTATAATTTTTTGATGATTGAATCAATAATATTTATAGATAATTAAAGGTTCTTTGTTAAATTGAAAAGTTAACAATTTTTTTAAATTATAATTTTTTTATGATTGAATCAATAATATTTATAGATAATTAAAGGTTCTTTGTTAAATTGAAAAGTTAACAAATTTTTTAAATTATAATTTTTTTATGATTGCATCAATAATATTTATAGATAATTAAAGGTCTATTGTTAAATTGAAAAGTTAAAAAAATTTTTAAATTATAATTTTTTTATGATTGAATCAATAATATTTATAGATAATTAAAGGTCTATTGTTAAATTGAAAAGTTAACAAATTTTTTAAATTATAATATTTTTATGATTGAATCAATAATATTTATAGATAATTAAAGGTCTATTGTTAAGTTGAAAAGTTAACAAATTTTTTAAATTATAATTTTTTTATGATTGAATCAATAATATTTATAGATAATTAAAGGTTCTTTGTTAAATTGAAAAGTTAACAAATTTTTTAAATTATAATTTTTTATGATTGAATCAATAATATTTATAGATAATTAAAGGTTCTTTGTTAAATTGAAAAGTTAACAAATTTTTTAAATTATAATATTTTTATGATTGAATCAATAATATTTATAGATAATTAAATGTCTATTGTTAAATTGAAAAGTTAAATTTTTTAAATTATATTTTTTTTATGATTGAATCAATAATATTTATAGATAATTAAAGGTCTATTGTTAAATTGAAAAGTTAACAAATTTTTTAAATTATAATTTTTTTATGATTGAATCAATAATATTTATATATAATTAAAGGTCTATTGTTAAATTGAAAAGTTAACAAATTTTTTAAATTATCATTTTTTTATGATTGAATCAATAATATTTATAGATAATTAAAGGTTCTTTGTTAAATTGAAAAGTTAACAAATTTTTTAAATTATAATTTTTTGATGATTGAATCAATAATATTTATAGATAATTAAAGGTTCTTTGTTAAATTGAAAAGTTAACAAATTTTTTAAATTATAATTTTTTTATGATTGAATCAATAATATTTATAGATAATTAAAGGTCTATTGTTAAATTGAAAAGTTAACAAATTTTTTAAATTATCATTTTTTTATGATTGAATCAATAATATTTATAGATAATTAAAGGTTCTTTGTTAAATTGAAAAGTTAACAAATTTTTTAAATTATAATTTTTTTATGATTGAATCAATAATATTTATAGATAATTAAAGGTCTATTGTTAAGTTGAAAAGTTAACAAATTTTTTAAATTATAATTTTTTTATGATTGAATCAATAATATTTATAGATAATTAAAGGTCTATTGTTAAATTGAAAAGTTAACAAATTTTTTAAATTATAATTTTTTTATGATTGAATCAATAATATTTATAGATAATTAAAGGTTCTTTGTTAAATTGAAAAGTTAACAAATTTTTTAAATTATAATTTTTTTATGATTGAATCAATAATATTTATAGATAATTAAAGGTCTATTGTTAAATTGAAAAGTTAACAAATTTTTTAAATTATAATTTTTTTATGATTGAATCAATAATATTTATAGATAATTAAAGGTTCTTTGTTAAATTGAAAAGTTAACAAATTTTTTAAATTATAATTTTTTTATGATTGAATCAATAATATTTATAGATAATTAAAGGTTCTTTGTTAAATTGAAAAGTTAACAAATTTTTTAAATTATAATTTTTTTATGATTGAATCAATAATATTTATAGATAATTAAAGGTCTATTGTTAAGTTGAAAAGTTAACAAATTTTTTAAATTATCATTTTTTTTATGATTGAATCAATAATATTTATAGATAATTAAAGGTTCTTTGTTAAATTGAAAAGTTAACAAATTTTTTAAATTATAATTTTTTTATGATTGAATCAACAATATTTATAGATAATTAAAGGTTCTTTGTTAAATTGAAAAGTTAACAAATTTTTTAAATTATAATTTTTTGATGATTGAATCAATAATATTTATAGATAATTAAAGGTTCTTTGTTAAATTGAAAAGTTAACACCCCAAAAAACATTTAAAAATTATATTTTTTTTATGATTGAATCAATAATATTTATAGATAATTAAAGGTCTATTGTTAAATTGAAAAGTTAACAAATTTTTTAAATTATAATTTTTTTATGATTGAATCAATAATATTTATAGATAATTAAAGGTCTATTGTTAAATTGAAAAGTTAACAAATTTTTTAAATTATAATTTTTTGATGATTGAATCAATAATATTTATAGATAATTAAATGTCTATTGTTAAATTGAAAAGTTAACAAATTTTTTAAATTATAATTTTTTGATGATTGAATCAATAATATTTATAGATAATTAAAGGTTCTTTGTTAAATTGAAAAGTTAACACCCCAAAATAAAAAGATATTTTGATTTGTTTAATTACTAAATTAATAATAGTGTAACTGTTTGTTGGACTAGAATCACAAAATATAGTAAAAAAGAAAAGAAAATCTCGATAGTCTCATAAAACAGGAAGATAAGTAGAAATTGAAATTTAATTCAGAAAATTTGTATTGGTTGGATTATTTAGATTGCAGTTCTCATCTTGGATGTTATTTTCACAGTGTTTCAGCCGATGTAACCTCCGACCTCCTTTAGGTGTGTATTTTCGAACTCAGGAATCTGTACAGAATTTCGAAGAGAACCCTTGGTAGACTGCCTTTGTTCGATCAGCCATAACCGGATAGAAGTCTTACGTAATTCATAATTATGCGTACTGAGGATTGAACCTTCAACTTCCAGAAGACTGTCACTTACAACTGATTATCACTTAGCACTTTTATCCACATTGCAGACAATACTAGTATTACTACTCGTTACTATATATATATATATATATATATATATATATATGTAGGGAACATGAACATGAAGAAGGGTTACTTGCGAAACGTCCTCGAGTTTGCCTGTCCTGTGCGCTGCGGGTGAGAGAAAGAAATCCAACATGGCGTCCATGAATGTTTATTACATACAGTTCACGCAAAATCTCGCAAAGTCTCGTTGCACGTATGGAAATTAGGTGTGCCTCGATATAATAAAAGCGGGTCTCGTACCGTCTCAGGGGACTCGGTGTGAAGCAGGTGCACGTAACGAACGTCGAGAGCTGCTTTGAAAGTTAACAGAGTGATTTGCGACCTTCGTTATTACTACAAGCTATCTCGGCGATGGACAAATTCGACTTGAGATTAATACCCGAGTTCGACGGCTCCCCCTCCGGACCCTCTGTAGTCGAGTGGTGGGAGAAAGCCGAGTGCGTCTGCAGACTTTGCAAGATAAAGGATCCTGCACTGGTCATCCCGCTGAGGCTGACCAAAGGAGCATATTCGGTGTATCAGCAGCTCAGAGACGAACCAGGCCTGGAGGAAGTTAGGCAGGCGCTATACGCAGCCTTTGCTGTGGACCCTTTCGTCGCCTGGAGGCAGTTCACCGAACGGCGGCTTGGGCTAGATGAGATTGTGGACGTCTACCTGGCCGATTTGAGGAGGCTAGCCGCGCTGTTCGGTGGAACAAGCGAGCGAATACTGGGATGCGCTTTTCTGACTGGACTCCCAGACGGCGCCAACAGACTGCTGCGAGCATCGTCCAGACTCAGTGAGATTGGGCTTGACGAGTTGTTTGCCAGAGCCCGAAACATTTTGAAAGAGGACACAGAGCCGGTTTCGGCAGCTGCGGAAGCGTCTTCACAACCAACAGAAGACGTGAGATGCTACAAATGTGGCGGGCCGAATCATTTTTCAAAAGACTGCCGAAGCCGAAGCGGTGCAAAGGATGCGCCCGATCGAGAAACGTTAAAACGCGTGCGTTGCTACTGGTGCAACAAGCTGGGTCACGTGGCAAGAGGTTGTCCAGGAAACGGGCAAGGGGAGTAAGCTATAGCGCCAGTCTTCTCCCCAGATCGTCGCCAAATAAGGCGCTACCCACAGTGAGCGTGCGCGTAAATGGGCATGAGCGCTTCGCGCTCGTAGACATCGGGTGCACGCAGACCCTCATGCGCAAGGCATGCTGTGACGCATGGGATAAGGAAAGGATCCCGGTATTGACGGTTGGCGGTGGCTCGATTGCCTCTTGTGGCGTTAGCATCATTCACGCAGGTGTCGACGATGGGCCCACAGTAACCGTACGAGCCTTGGTTGTAAACAGTGACCTGCTCGGTTACGACCTGCTCCTGGGAATGGACGTCATCAAGGAATTGGGTGGTGTACGCATTGATGGTGAGGGTAGGGCACATTTCGCAAAAGCGGGCCTTGCTCTGAGTGCAGCTATGAAGCTGGAACAGCCTTATTTTTGTGCGGAATTCGACCAGTGCACAAAGTCCTAGACAGCCTCCTGGAAGTGGTCGGAGGAGCAGCCATCCGAGAAATTATGTAATAAATTGCCAGAATACAAAATTCCCCCCGTAGCTCGTGCAGAATACCACAAGGAACTACAAACTTGGATTAGTAATGGATGGCTAGTTCCTTATTCAGAGAAGGAATTGGGTCCCCCAAAGTGCCTGATCCCGTTAATGGCGGTTATCCAACAGAATAAGCAGAAGGTGAGGCCGGTGCTCGACTATCGAGAATTGAATGAGCACGTGGACCCTTTTACAGCTCGTGCGGACGTATGCACTGAAAAGTTGAGGGAATGGCGGCAAGCGGGATCTAATGTATCTGTACTGGATCTTCACAAAGCATACCTTCAAGTGCGTGTACACAGATCACTATGGCCTTATCAAACGGTGCTCATCAGGGGGAAAAGGTATTGCCTAACCCGCATGGGATTTGGACTTAATGTGGTGCCATCAATTATGCAAATGATTGTTGACGCCATTCTGACTAAGGATGAGCGCATTCAGCAGGCAACCTCTGCATATATTGATGACGTGTACGTGGAAATTTTATCTGTGGCGCGCGTGAGGGAGCATCTCTACAACTTTGGCCTTCTCAACAAGGAACCGGAAAGGCTACGGGATGGCGCACGAGTACTTGGTTTGCAGGTCTAGGAGGAAGATGACGTTCTGTATTGGAAACGAGGAAATGAAACCCCGGACATGCCTTGTATTGTTACACGACGAAAAGTATTTTCCTTGTGCGGAAAGTTAGTTGGACACCTTCCTGTGGGCGGCTGGCTTCGTGTTGCGGTGGCATTTATTAAGCGAAGAGCCTCCGACGTCACCACTGGATGGGATGACGAAACTCATGATGTCCCTCTCAATACAATGCTCAAAGAGGTCCTCACCAGGGTGCACAAGGAAGACCCAGCGCGGGGCAGATGGTGCGTCGACAGCCAGAACCTTAGTGTGTGGGTTGATGCAAGCTCCTTTGCCATTGGCGTATCGGTGGTCCATGATGGAACGGTGGTGGAAGACGCTTGCTGGTTACGCCCAGAAAAGGACTCCCAGCACATAAACCTGGCAGAACTTGATGCAGTTATCAAGGGGATAAACTTGGCAATCCTTTGGAAGACGATCACCCTGCGATTATTCACGGATTCTACTTGCGTCCATAAGTGGATTTCAGATACTCTCACCGGGAGGGCCAGAGTACGAACCAAAGCCACGAGCGAGATGCTCATCCGACGGCGGCTCGACACGATCATGAAGCTGCTGAACGAATATGCGCTGTCAATAGAGGTGTCCCTGGTCAAATCCAGCCTGGACAAAGCAGATT
This sequence comes from Sepiola atlantica, assembly GCA_963556195.1. Lineage (NCBI taxonomy): Eukaryota > Metazoa > Mollusca > Cephalopoda > Sepiida > Sepiolidae > Sepiola > Sepiola atlantica. Next base: position 24,645,284 of record OY744552.1, on the reverse strand, counting down.
GTTTGACGAGAGTACCTCAAAGATGACTTGATGCCATAAGAAAGACTATTGAACCCATGCAGCCCGCCTGCGCCGCTTCCGTGAGCCCCGTTCGATCAAATCACATCAAAGAAGTCCACCAACAAACCGAGCACCCTGGGGTTAAGTGGACCCTATATTTCGCTAAGTTGGTTGAACCAGGAGTACAGAAGGCAGACGTCAGGAAAGTGGTCAAAGATTGTGTAGCATGCCAATCCATTGATCCAGCACCCGTTCGCTGGGAGAAAGGAAAGCTGGGAGTGGAAAGCCATTGGAGCCGGCTGGCGATGGATATTACTCACCACAACGGCGAGGATTTCCTGACTCTCATTGATTGCGGTCCATCCAGGTTTGCGATATGGCGCATGCTGCGCCGGCAAGATGCAGCCATCATCGTCTGTCAGTTAAACAGTATTTTTCTTGAACGTGGCCCCCCAACGGAGATATTAACCGACAATGGCGCTGCATTCACTAGTGAGCAGTTCAGAAAGTTTGCTGATGGCTGGGGAGTACACCTGAGGTTTCGATGCGCCCACGTACCGAGTGGAAATGGGGTCATCGAGCGGAATCACAGAACCGTCAAAACCATTGTGGCCAGGACGGGCTGCACGGTATTTGAGGCAGTCTACCTGTATAACATAACCCCAAAGAATAATGTTTCACCCTCTACAGCGCCGGCTTACACCTTGCACAGATATCACGTCAGGGTGAAAGGCATAGAGACTAACCCGGTGGAAGTAACCAAAGACAAGCTGAAAAAAGGGGATGTCGTCTGGATTAAGAACCCGCACGGCAAGTGTACGACGAAATATAGAGTTGGACGCGTCACCGAGGTAATCAGCCCACAGGCAGTGCGAGTCGACGGTATGCCCCGTCACGTAAGAGACCTACGGTTAGTAACGCAACCATCACTGGACGACAAGAGCGAGTCGGAGTCAAAGAGCAGTGAGGCATCGCTCTGGCTTGCAGCAACGTCCTCGAGTTTGCCTGTCCTGTGCGCTGCGGGTGAGAGAAAGAAATCCAACATGGCGTCCATGAATGTTTATTACATACAGTTCATACAAAATCTCGCAAAGTCTCGTTGCACGTATGGAAATTAGGTGTGCCTCGATATAATAAAAGCGGGTCTCGTACCGTCTCAGGGGACTCGGTGTGAAGCAGGTGCACGTAACGAACGGCGAGAGCTGCTTTGAAAGTTAACAGAGTGATTTGCGACCTTCGTTATTACTACAATATATATATATAATGTATATATATTTATATATGTGGATGTATGCTTAAATGTTTTCGGGTATGCGTATGGTTGTTGATGTGAACACCAGCTCGCATCTGACGTTTATGCAGGACTTAACAGTATGCTGCTGCATACTGTTAAGTCCTGCATAAACGTGGGACCCATTTATCTAAGAGAAATAAACAGTAAATTTGAAATAACAATATATAGAAAAATCAAAACAATCCTAGAAAAAACAAATTACCCGATGCAAGGGAGATAACTCTCATCGCCTTAAATCGAACGAGTTGTTCCCCCTAAATCGCACATGGCTTAAATAAGGGGGAAAACAATAAATACATACATTGAAATAGAAACATAATAATAATAATTAATAATATTATTGGTAATAATAATTTAATTATATAAAACACGAAATATCAGCTAACACTTCAACGATAACTAAATGTTGAGTACTGTTCCAGATGACGCACCTAAATTCCGTGACTTTGCGTCGACAACGATCGGGCATGTCACGGAAGCGCCCGAGCACTGACGGAATAATATCATTTTTTCTTTCTTTTATAATATAAAAGCATTGACAAAATCCCCCCTCCCCCCAAAAAAAGGAAACATTATTTTCACAAAAAAAAAAAATTATTTTAATCTATGTATTGAATTTATTCGTCTTATATTAGCTTCTGCCAGTCTTCCAGTTAGAGCTTGGCAGTTTTAATGTAGGGCTTGGCTATCGCTAAGACCGGGAGCCCTAAACCCTAACCCATTTTCTTTCTTTCTTTCTTTCTTTCTTTCTTTTATGTTAGCAAGAAGAAAAATAAGAAAAACAGCGAAACAAATGAATAAGAAAACATTGACAAAATCCCCCCCCCCAAAAAAAATTTCTTTCTACACATTTGATTGAAAATGGTTCATTTGACCCTCCCCCCCCCCCACACACACACACACACCCTACAGTTTGTTCGGTTTTTATCTTTTTATCTATGTATTTTTCTTTGAATTTATTCGTCTTATATTATCGTCTGCAAGCCTTCCATTAACGCTTGGCGTTTTCGTCTCGGCAACTCTCGGGCGCTTCCGCGACTTGCCCGATCGTTGTTGACGTGAAGTCACGGAAATTAGGCGCGTCATCTGGAACAGTACCAAATGTTCTAATGCTAATTTCTGCCAAATTATCGCAACAGACATCCCATAATCTCACGACTTCCATGCGTTAACACACTCTGATTGAGTGATCATTTCTTTTTAAAACACAGATTTACCTCGAGAATTTACAGAATATGACATTTTTCCTTCCATCCTGGTTTGGCACATTACGTTGGTAAATAAATATTAAATTGAAAATAATTGAATTTTTCAATAGTGTCATTTGATCTGTTTACCTCGTCTCATATCAAAAGGTGTTTTCTACCAAATTACATTGTCACCGCTTTCAAAATTCAACTTCTTACACACTACACACAATGCTTCTAGCAAACTATAACATCCTTATATATATATATATATATATATATATATATATATATATATATATATATATATATTATAACTTAGTAGAATAAATATATATATATATATATATATATTATAACTTAGTAGAATAAATATATATATATATATATATATATTATAACTTAGTAGAATAAATATATATATATATATATATATATTATAACTTAGTAGAATAAATATATATATATATATATATATTATAACTTAGTAGAATAAATATATATATATATATATATTATAACTTAGTAGAATAAATATATATATATATATATATTATAACTTAGTAGAATAAATATATATATATATATTATAACTTAGTAGAATAAATATATATATATATATTATAACTTAGTAGAATAAATATATATATATATATATTATAACTTAGTAGAATAAATATATATATATATATATATATATATATATTATAACTTAGTAGAATAAATATATATATATATATATATATTATAACTTAGTAGAATATATATATATATATTATAACTTGGTAGAATAAATATATATATATATTATAACTTAGTAGAATAAATATATATATATTATAACTTAGTAGAATAAATATATATATATATATATATATATATATTATAACTTAGTAGAATAAATATATATATATATATATTATAACTTAGTAGAATAAATATATATATATATATTATAAGTTAGTAGAATATATATATATATATATTATAACTTAGTAGAATAAATATATATATATATATATATATATATATATATTATAACTTAGTAGAATAAATATATATATATATATTATAAGTTAGTAGAATAAATATATATATATATATATATATTATAACTTAGTAGAATAAATATATATATATATATATTATAACTTAGTAGAATATATATATATATATATAAATACATATTTCTCTTTATTATAGAGTGAAGGATATTCTGTGAGAGTGTTTTTTTCTTTTAAAGTTGACATTAGATCAGTAATAAAAACAAGAGATGATCTCCTGAAAAGACCTAATAAATAAATAACTAATATGTACAACAAATGTAAAACCCCATGACAAATTATTCAAATATAGTCGGAAATTTACATCAGGGTTTTTTTATTGGGGGGGGGGGGGGGTCAACCATGAGAATCTTGTTGTCGAAATCAAAATTACATATAGGTTTCCAATTTCAACATAAAGGTTCCAAAGTTCAAAAACATGCACCTGAAAAAGGTTAAAGGTTAAATCGGCTGAAACATTGTGAAAATAATCACCAATAAAAACTGTATGATAGCAAAGCTATAAATGTGTGTATTGCTTTGTTTATAATTCAACCAGAAGTTTAAAAAAGTCTTTTTGAATCAATGTTAAGATAAAATGTGTCCTTTTCGTCGTTGCTCATTCTGGGGTGCCTCAAATCTATTTGATCCAAAGGTTGTAGTTCGAATAACCCAAATAATACTAATTTCTATTTGTCATTACGTTTTATAAATAAACCCAATCTATTTGCCGCATCTACTTTGAGAATATCATTTCTTTTGTCTTTTCTAGTTGTGGCCAACCTTGATGATATCGTAGATGTAAGAGTGGAAGAAAAAGACTTGACATATTTTGGCCAAGGGCGGATGGTTGTCTTACACCTCAATACGCGTGCCATCCTTGGGATCACGGAATATTTTACGATGGGAAAAATATCGTAAGTAGATTTTAAATTTTCTAATTCCAATTGAACAAGAATCGTTTTTTACTGCGTGTACGTGTTGTATGATTGGTTGTGGTCTTTATCAATGTTTTTCTCATCTCAATGTGATGGCTTTTGTTGGTTGTCTCATGGTGATGGCTGATTTAAAAAAAAATTTTTTTAAACATAGTTCACCCCAAACAAGGTAGGCCGCCACTGTAGACGTAAGGGGCTACTGAGAAGAAAGAAAAGGGAGAAGGTTGAGGGGGGGGGGGGGTCAACCTAAATTGGGATCTGAGCAGCGAGATGTCTGTTTACATTAGTTTTAAATTTCTGCATGTCAGTACTGTCAGGGAAACAGGGGGCAGGGAGAGAGTTCCAGAGGCCAGCAGCACGAGGAAAGAAGCTATTTGAGTAGAAAACTCTCCGGCATCTGGGGACCTCCACAGTGAATTGATGGGATTTAGTTGATTGTCTAGTTGGTCTAGTGAATTTACGTCGAGAGGGCACCAGAGTAGCCAATTCATCGGAGCATAATCCATTGAAGTAGTTGTAAAACAAGCACAAGGAGGCTACATTGCGGCGATGGGACAGGGACTGGAGCTTGGTTGACAGTGAGGGACCTATTAGGTTGACGACTCTTTTTTGGACCTTGTCAAGGAGGGAGAGACTAGTAGATGATGCACCAGCCCAGATGTGGCAACAATACTCCATGCATGGTGGTGGCTTTGTAGAGAAACCGAACCGCTGGAAAGATGAAAGCAAGCTCATTAATAAAACTCTTTCTAGCCGAGTGACATGAATAAGACCAACTCCATTAGTTTAGTATTTTCACAGATGGAATTTTATTTGGGGTCTCACGTACAGTCAGGTACTGAGAACACGAGCACTTTACTTATATTGACCTTTTGGCTTCACTCTTCGCCTCTCTACTGAATTATCATTCAACAAATCCCTTCCCCTTCCACTGATGACAGAATTACCCATACAGTCTCTGCTTGCAATATCTTCCAGTTCCAATATTTATAACTTGTGGGTAAGACTAAAAAAAATGTTATTTGAAACTGATGCAAGAGTTTTGACATTTTTTTGAAATAGTGATTCTTTGATCTGAAAAATACAGAAGTTTTAAATAGCATTATCCTTAGTCTAAATCATTTAAATTTTAAATAGTATTATCTTTAGTCTGACATGCATAAGTTTTACATATTTTCTTTGGTCTGAAATGCATAAGATTTCAGCAGCATTTTCCTTTGTCTGACACATTTAAGTTTAGAATAGCATTTTCATTTGGTCTTACATATCATTTTCTTTAGTTTTATATGCATAAGTTTTACATAGCATTTTCTTTTGTCTGACAATTTTAAGTTTAGAATAGTATTTTTATTTGGTCTTACAGATCATTTTCTTTAGTTTAATATGCATTAGTTTTACATAGCATTTTCTTTGGTCTGACAATTTTAAGTTTAGAATAGTATTTTTATTTGGTCTTACAGATCATTTTCTTTAGTTTTATATGCATAAGTTTTACATAGCATTTTCTTTTGTCTGACAATTTTAAGTTTAGAATAGTATTTTTATTTGGTCTTACAGATCATTTTCTTTAGTTTGATATGCATTAGTTTTACATAGCATTTTCTTTTGTCTGGCAATTTTAAGTTTAGAATTGTATTTTCATTTGGTCTTACATATCATTGTCTTTAGTTTGATATGCATTAGTTTTACATAGCATTTTCTTTTGCTGGACAATTTAAAGTTTAGAATAGTATTATCATTTGGTCTTTCATATCATTTTCTTTAGTTTGATATGCATTAGTTTTACATAACATTTTCTTTTGTCTGACAATTTTAAGTTTAGAATAGTATTTTCATTTGGTCTTACATATCATTGTCTTTAGTTTTATATGCATTAGTTTTACATAGCATTTTCTTTTGCTGGACAATTTAAAGTTTAGAATAGTATTATCATTTGGTCTTTCATATCATTTTCTTTAGTTTGATATGCATAAGTTTTACATAGCATTTTCTTTTGTCTGACAATTTTCATTTGGTCTTACATATCATTTTCTTTAGTTTTATTTGCATTAGTTTTACATAGCATCTGACACATTTAAGTTTTAAATAGCATTTTCTTTAGTTTGAAATAGCATTTTCTTTGATCTAATGCATTTAGACTTTAAATAACATTTTCTTTAGTTCGATACATGCAAGTTGGAAATAGTATTTTCTTAAATCTGACACATACGAGTTGGAAATAGCATTTTCTTTGGTCTGATACATGCAAGTGTGAAATAGCATTTCTTTGAATCTGACACATACATGTGTAAAATAGCATTTTTGTTGGTCTGACACATACAAGTTTGAAATAGCATTTCTTTGATCTGACACATTAAACTTTAAATAGCATTTCCTTTGGTCTTACACATTTAAGTTTAAAATAGCATTTTCTTTGGTCTGACACATACAATTTTTAAATAACATTTTTTTTTAAATTTCATCAAATCTTTCTTTTTTCTTTTCTCTTTGCCACTCGACCATAAGGTGTCAGCATTTCTAAAAAAATCTCTGACCTGAACTTCGACTCCATCACATTAAGTTATGTTTTGAATTTCAGTTCTTATTTCACCTTTTATGCGAAGTCACTATTCAAAAGCCAGAAGTTGCCTTGATATGAACAAACAATGTTGAATATTCATGATATTCATTCAATTCTGCCATTCACTTGTAACAATTTGATAATTTATTTCATTTTTAAAAGACAGAAACCCCAATTTATTAACATGAAAATTGATGAATTTGCTTTTCCTAGGACTGTTAAAGCGATGAATTTGCTTTTACTAGGACTATTAAAGCAATAAATTTGCTTTGACAGGGACTGCTAATGCGACGAATTTGCTCTGCTTTGAACTGCTAAGGTGACGAATTTGCTCTGCCTTGAACTGCTAAAGCGATGAATTTGCTCTGCCTTGAACTGCTAAGGCGACGAATTTACTATGCCTTGAACTGCTAAAGCGACGAATTTGCTATGCCTTGAACTGCTAAAGCGACGAATTTGCTATGCCTTGAACTGCTAAGGCGACGAATTTGCTATGCCTTGAACTGCTAAGGCGACGAATTTGCTATGCCTTGAACTGCTAAGGCGACGAATTTGCTATGCCTTGAACTGCTAAGGCGACGAATTTGCTATGCCTTGAACTGCTAAGGCAACGAATTTGCTATGCCTTGAACTGCTAAGGGTCGAATTTTCTCTGCCGTGAACTCCAAAAGCGACTTATTTTTTTTTTCTTGTATTGCTAAGACAACAGATTTTCTCTGGCTGGGCGTCTAAGGCGAGAAATTTGCTCTGAATACGGCAATTAAAGCAACGAATTTTGTTTGGCTGGAACTGCTAAGATGACTAATTTGCTCTGGTTGAGACGAGTAAAGCGAAAAAAATGTTCTTACTGGTGACTGCTAAAACGACAACTTTTCTTTGACTTTGACTTCACTACCTTTATAATAACCATTTCCTCAAAAATATCATCTGTTTGTTATTTTCTTTATTTTCCCTAATTCTGCAAATCTTGCATCATTTTTCCGCCGTTATAAATGCTTCGTTTTACTTTGGTTTTTGTTTATTTGTTCATCCAGTCACCACTACGCGATTGCCAATAAAATCCAGAGCTTTCTGGAGCCCTACATCTCACGCACATCTCCGGATAACGATGGTGATGACTACCTTGGTGACAGCTCTTCCTCTGAGGAGGACAGCTTTGAACAGATCAACCCCCAAGATTTGCTTCCTGACCCTCCACCTTATGTGAAATCGCCTCCTCCAGACAGTCTTTCAGATATTTGAAATTAAATCTTTTTAAAATCTACATTGAGATATTTTTAAATCAATGATGTCTGCTTTCAGCTCGATGTGTATTTTTCTGGTTTATCGTTGTTGTAAGCCAGTATTTTCATTAGACTGGTATTATTGTCTTTTTTTATTATTTGGTGCGGGAGGGAAGGTTCTGTGGCGTCATGTGACTTAGGTTGTTGGAGTGCTGTTTCTGAAAATTCCAACATTCAGAGAACATTAATATTGTACAAGTATAAATAATTTATATATATATATGTATATATATATATATATATATTTGTATGGAAATTGAAAACGGAAAACACCAAAAAATATTATTTATGTATTCATCAACGTTTCGTCTTTATTATAAGACTTCCTCAGGATGATTGTCTGCAGAAAAAAACAAATACAAGTACAAATGTTTAAAACACAATTTTAATCTCACACCTCATGTTTCAAACATTTGGTACTTGTGTTTATTTTTTTCTGCAGACAATCATCCTGAGGAAGTCTTATAATAAAGACGAAATGTTGATGAATATATAAATATTTTGGGGGGTTTTCCTTTTTCAATTTCTATCACGTCGGAATACTTTTTCTATTTTTTTATCATTATATATATATATATATATATATATGAAGCAATCCAACAAAAGATATAAGCGTCAACTAATATCTTATAATTAGTGAAACATCCGGATAAAAAACTGAAGCTCAATATACTGGATAGAGCATTAATATTATAATATAAAATGAAGTAATAAAATAAGGTGTCAATCAAATTTTATTAGAATTCAAAGTTCATGCAAAGCATCCTTAAGTCCTTAGCTCATGAGTTTTCAAAGATAATTCTTCTCTTCAGAGGACCATTACCGCAGTTATACTACTACAGGCAATAAAATTACGCTTTGAAAATATATAAAATTATATACACAAATACATAAAAATATATATATATATATATATATATATATATATATATATATATATATATACACACACACATTCATTTTTGTGTTATTGTTTTTGGCAATAGAGACAATTTTAACAGGTTTAATTATTTATGGTGAAGCATTTACCTAAATGCTATGTGAGGGTCACCTCCCTTACATTGTGTGGCATACCTTATATATGTGGGGACGTCTATATCTTGTTTTATTTATAAAACTAGCAAAAGCATGCTCCCTTCAGTCGCATGTTTGGTAGGCTGGGAAGATATCATGGTGAACGAACATATAATAATCTCAAAGGATGTAGTAATAACTGGGAGGATGATATCATGACAACAGAACAGATACTACACTACTCCTCTCCCAAAGGAGGATGTAATACCTGGGAGGATTAGCTCCACCCCCTTATAAAGGAGGAAGTAATTCCCAGGAGGACAGGCTCATGACAACAGAACTGATACTACACTACCCGCACCCATTAAAAGATAATACAATAATAAATCAAATCAGTTTTTTTTTTCATTCATTTAAAAATTTCTAGTCTTAAAAACATTATTTTTTCATAGTTCCTTGGTTTTTTGGCTAAGATCAAAATGTGTTATCTGTTCTCAGCATCTCAGCAACATCAGACGTTTTACTATCTAGGAAAATATTGCATATATATAAGAAATTATGAAAAGGCAAATTACAAATGTGTATTACAGAATATAAATCTATTAAAAACTGTTTAAAAAATAAACATGCAAATTAGCAATACCTAAAGCTGTTTATGGGTGTTTTCAGATTACTATATATACAGTATTTCAAACTATTATGTTATATAATATCATTTAAAAGGCACAAGCTATTTTGATGTTAATATAGTTAGGATAGGTGGAAAAAAACTTTTGCATTTATTCATTTAGATAATTATTCACGGATGATTGACTATCTTCAGTGTGGTTGAATTTTGACGAGATTCAAAACGGCGATCACAGTTACTGCAATCTGGTCCCCTTACCATTCATCTATAGAATCTTGCCAGAGTTACTGGACACTTTTATCGCTCATAAATGTGTACACATTAATTTTTGTTTGTTATTTTTGGGGGCAATAGAGACAATCTTAACAAGTTTAATTATCTACGGAGAAGCATTTATCTAAATGCTATGAGTCACCTCCCTTACGTTAGGTGCCATACTCTATATATTATTTATCAATTTCGAATCTCGCCAAAATTCAGCCATGCTCAAGAGCCGTAGACAGAGAAACGTGCGTGCGTGGATAATTATTTTATATATATATATATATATATATTATATACATAAAGAAAAACACCATTATAAAAAGTATGCTTGAAGAAAAGGCAAAGATCAGCCTGTGTATCTCAGATTGATGTCAACAGGGTTTGACTAACCTAATTGTGAATTAGAAACCAAAATGTCAGTGAACTTTATTTTCATTAGAATGGTATTATTGTCTTTCTTATTTTTTATTGGGCATGAGAGGGAGGACTGTACAGTTTTGATGGATTAGTGTTGTCTTGTGACTACAGGTTGTTGGGGTGTTGTTTCCAAAAATTCCAAAATTCAAAGATTAAACTTTAAAACTAACTTTTTAAAAATGTATTTTTCTTTACAAAATTGTTGAAATTTTCAAAGTTTGTATTTTTTTGAATATTAAAACAAAATGCTTTAGTTTAATATATTAACTTAAAAACAAATCTTATTTGTTAAACAAAAAATATTTTTTTACAGTTAACTATTCACGCTTTATATGTAGACATAGAATAACATTTACTTTAGGATAACTATATACATAACAAATAAATAAATAAACTAAATCAACATCTAAAGTAGCAACGAATAACAAAATAAATAGAAAATAAATTATTCCACTCACGCACCTGCTAAAATGAGGTCACCCATTAATTTGATACATTCGCAAAAGGGATGTGCCACATCGAAATAAAATAAAGAAAAAAATGTGAAGTAAAGTTCAGCCAGGCCTTTGTTTGAGAGAAGCTCAGCTATTGGTTAATGAAAATATTAACTCGTGGGAGGGAAATAACAAAGAATTTAGCTAAACTAAACACCATGTGGATATATAAAAACTATCAGAAACAAAAATCTGTGCACTTAGCCTAACGATTCCCTGCAGGGATAAAACGCAGCTTAATTGACATAAATATATTTTCATATTTTACTACTAAGCTCTACTTACTGTTGAAGCTAATACTGAAAATCTATACACTATATTATATCATCTTATAATATATAGATGAAATTATATATATATATATATATATGCAAACATATGTGTATATATATATGTACATGTATATATTTATATGTATATATTTATATCATCTTATAATATATATGTATAAATGAAATAATAATAATATATATATATATATATATATATAAAATACGTATAAATAAAAAAAACATAAAAATTATGCTTGAAACAATGGTGAGGTGAACTTACTAGGAGCGGCTGGACTGATGTCAACAGAGTCTGACTAACCTAATTGTGAATTAGAAGCCGACAATTACAGAGGTTGAACTTTATGTAGTAGGGAATTTTTATAGGCAATAAAAACAATTAGCTTAAAGTTTTACTTGAGAGACCAGGTGAAGTGGATGGTGAAGGATGTGATCGTTTAGATCACAATTACAACCAACGAATACAAAAATATTGGCCTATAAAAGTTATTGTAGAAATTTCAAATTTCAGTTAGCCTGATTATTTCCTTCAATGCAATGAAACACAAACGTTTCTCTTATAATAAGTATACTTTTATACTAATACATAAATCTTTTATTTCATGATTTTTATTATATTTTATAATAATTTGTGAACAATAATTACCCACAGAAAACAACCAACTTACATATGTTTCCAGAGGAGCTGCAGAGTAAACAATGGTTATCCAGGAAGTTCACTTAAAAAAAAACAGACCCCATTTAATCAAAATCCTTAAATTAAGATGAAACTAAAAATACAGAAAAATATGGTGGAAAAAACGAATTAAGACATTAAAAACATTCCATAAATATTTTAAATATCTGGAAACATAAATCTATTTGTTTTTATTCATGGGAGGTAGAGTATTATTATGAAATGATATAAAAAAAATCTTCAAACATTTATAAGCATTTAATATTAATTTTATCAAGCTTTTTATTTGCAATTGGAAACAGATTTCCGTACAAATCCGTCTGAACGATATAAAATTTGTTCAATATTGTCATTATATATATATATATATATATACATAGTAAAATTTTTAACCACTTTTTATTGCTAACATGAGGAGCAGTTATGAGCATGTTGAATTTTTCGATATTTGATTTTGACTGGCTTTTTCCTCGTGGTAGATGTGTACCGAAATCTCTACCCTTGCTTGTCATTTGGAATATTTTTTAACATGGAAGTTGAACACTACACAAAAGAAAAACGCAATTCTTTGGAGGTCTATTCAAAGAAAACAATTTTTTAAAAACTTTTCAGACTCTTTCTTGATGAGAACAATAGTCCGAATAATCTAAATAATATAGATATATTCAACTATTGATTTTATCCATTCATGAATCTGTGGTTATCAATATAAAATTCTTTATATAAAAAAGGGTATTCGAAAAGCAATTGTAAGAACAAAAACGAATTTATTGAATAAAATAATTTATTAATTTTATCATGCGAAAAAATATCACAAAAGATTGTGAAATTTGGACTTGCTGTTTCTTCACGAGTATCTCAATGTTTGTAAAAATCTTTATCTTGTTTTGGATTTTGTATATTTCATTTTGTTAAATAGCTACTCATATTCATTGCCAAAGACGGACATTTTCTTTCGTGCAAAATCTACAATCTGGGGAAAGACTTCTTAAGCTAGGTTTGTTAAAAAATTCTAATAATGAATAATCTCTCATGTTCAGTTTTAAAAAATTCTAATAATGAATAATCTCTCATGTTCAGTTTTAAAAAATTCTAATAATGAATAATCTCTCATGTTCAGTTTTTAAAAATTCTAATAATGAATAATCTCTCATGTTCAGTTTTAAAAAATTCTAATAATGAATAATCTCTCATGTTCAGTTTTAAAAAATTCTAATAATGAATAATCTCTCATGTTCAGTTTTATAAAATTCTAATAATGAATAATCTCTCATGTTCAGTTTTATAAAATTCTAATAATGAATAATCTCTCATGTTCAGTTTTATAAAATTCTAATAATGAATAATCTCTCATGTTCAGTTTTAAAAATTCTAATAATGAATAATCTCTCATGTTCAGTTTTATAAAATTCTAATAATGAATAATCTCTCATGTTCAGTTTTAAAAAATTCTAATAATGAATAATCTCTCATGTTCAGTTTAAAAAAATTCAATAATGAATAATCTCTCATGTTCAGTTTTAAAAAATTCTAATAATGAATAATCTCTCATGTTCAGTTTTAAAAAATTCAATAATGAATAATCTCTCATGTTCAGTTTTTAAAAATTCAATAATGAATAATCTCTCATGTTCAGTTTTATAAAGCAATGAAAGGACCAAAAAGAGTTCAATGAATACATTTGCCCTGACTTTCAGCAGTTCTATTTTAGCGTTAAGCCAGACTTAAAGTTCCAGTGGATAAACATTCGGATATTTTTAATACGTTTTTAAAAAGATCATCCTTATCAAAAGGTCTCCACGGGCTACAAGAAAAGCATTCACGGCCCGCGAGCCTGAGGTTACCTTACATGTTTTAATTGAATAAAAGAGGTGTCTAAAATGTCATTTTTATGCATTAGATGTTCAGGTAGGTGAAGTAACATTCCTTAATTTAAAGTGACCTACTTTGATCGAATCTTCACCCCTCCCCCAGTTTCTTTCTTTAGTCTTATTTTGGGATTCCTCTTGCTTGTATTATTATCTCCTTGGTGCCATGAACAACCACCTTTATAGTTTTAAGAAAAGTTATAAGAAAATAAAATCCATGAAAGCCACTTTTATTTTTCCAGCACCTTTTCATAGAATAAATTAATTTTTTTTTCCTTTACATATTCAGATCTCAAATCTTTTTTCTTTTTTTTTTTCTATCTTAACGGTTTATTGTGACTGGAAGTTTCTTGGATCCATGGAAGAAGAAAAATAGATCCATTCATTTCAAAAGGTTTTTTGTAACTTTATTTTTTGTATTTTTCAAATATTTTTTATTCTTATATTGCAGGGATTGAGTTTTCCACTTTTTGGCAGAATACCGTTTTTTTAATCCAGAAAAAGCGGATTTCTGCTTAAAATCATTAGACCCTACTATGGATGTGAGTTCACCAACTTATTGGTCGAAATTTTTTTTTTTTTTTTTTTTTTTTTTTTTTGTTAGAAAAAGCGGATTTCTGCTTAAAATCAGTAGACCCTACTATGGATGTGAGTTCACCAACTTTTTGGTCGAAATTTTTTTTTTTTTTTTTTTTTTTTTTTTTGTTAGAAAAAGCGGATTTCTGCTTAAAATCAGTAGACCCTACTATGGATGTGAGTTCACCAACTTTTTGGTCGAAATTTTTTTTTTTTTTTTTTTTTAAAAGCTGATTTCTGCCAAATCGCTAGTCTTACCTCTTATTTTTTCTTTGCTTTCTAGCTAAAGGTTATTTCTCTTTCTCCCTCTTTTCCTGTTTTTTTTTTCTCTCTCATGGAAGTTGTTTAGAAAAATTATGCCCCACAAAAAATGTGAAAGATTAATTGAACTGACTGGTCAATTTTTCACTTATTTGTATTAGATTTTAATTTCACTAATTAAACATTTTTCAAATTATTTTTTTAACGTGTTTTTACTATTTATCACTAGCAAATCATCCAAGTTATTTTAAGTTAATTTTTTTGTGCTACCATCTTTTCACAAACACTTGGGAAATGTCGATTTCATCTTCTGGGGTCATTGGCTACTCACATCCCTGATATAAAAAAAAAAAACGAAAAGGGTTTTATTAAATATTTTTGAATACTTTTTTTTTACAGTGTTTGTTTAATTATTTAAAATAATTTAATGCCCGTGATATTGATTTTTTTTGTAAAAACAATTTTTATGATCATAATATTGTGATGTACATCAAATCTGTGTATTACAATTGTCAAATGTTTTGAAATATTTTCAATGAATTCTTTAATGTAAATAGATATATCACAAATAAAATTTACAAATTGTTTCAATTTATGAACTGAAACTGGTCTCCTTGTTTTCCTTACTTTTGGGTCACAACTTATCAAAGCCTAAAGCCACTAAAGGATAAAGATTAATGAGAAAGTGTATCTGGATGGCGAATCGAAGTTTTGTTACAATTGGAACACAGGGCGGAGCAGGTGCTAGTGTGATTGCAAGAGCGAGGAGCAAGTTCAGGGAACTTCTTCCATTACTAACAGGCAGAGCGTTACCAGTGTCGACCAAGGGAAGAGTCTATCAGGCATGTCACGCAGTGCTGTGATGTATGGAAATGAAACCTGGCCATTGAGGTTGAGGACATGCAATCTACGGAGATAAATGATATGATGGATGTATAATGTTAGTCTTAAAGACAGGCTTAGATCTGCTGACCTCAGAGGAAGATTAAATCTTGAGATGGGTGACTTCAATGGTATGGCCACATTGAAAGAATGGATGAAAGTTCTTCGGTTAGATGTAAAAAAAGTTGAGATAGCAGGTTCAATTCAAGGGAAGGCCAAGTGATAAGAATGGACCCGAGTACTGCTGTCATATCTGGGGAGGTGCCACTTGGAGCACTCTTTCTTGACTTGACAGACTACAAAACTGACTTTGCAATCTGTTGTGGGGGCATGATCTCTTGTCCCTACAGTCTCTGTCACAGACAAGATGTTGCTCTCCTATACTGAATTGTTACGTTCATGGTAGGTGCTCGACTGGACTTCAATCGCTGGTTCCATCTGTAAAACATCCCCAGCAAGAACTCGTCTAGCTGCAACCACAGCAAAGAACTTTTCTTTGTAAAAAATTTAAAAAAAAACAGAACTTCCATCTGTGGAACAAAATACCGCAATGCCGTTTCCCAACTGACTCCAACCTCGTCTTTTTAAAAAAAAAAAAATAATAATTAATGGTTCTGTGCTCCACCAGAGTCTGACATCTTGTTGGGAATAAATATACAAAGGGAAATTCCAATCGTCTTGGTTGAGAGGGGGAAAACACAACCAGTATACTCACTCGCATCAAGTACAGTTGTGTCTTTCAGAATTAGTATGAGAAACTAATATTTAGTAACATGATGCACTGATAAAGCCTTTTTTTTTCTTTGGTACAATTGACCCTGTGCCACCACCTACTAGCATCTGCAAGTTAGAGGGGGGGGGGAGGAGTGTCTGATCAAAGAAATATAAATAGGGATTAACTTTTTTTTCTTTATTTGTTAGACTAGCTGCTTGATTGGATCAGCCTCTCCAAATCTCCCGTCTAGCCTCAGTCATGTGACTATTTAGACAACCAGAACACAAATTACTCAGCCAGGGTCCCATACTTAGACATCACGAGTCACCACCCACGGTCAACAGATAGCCCTGTTGTTGGAGTCTTACTCCTCTGGTGAGGTGCAGTCAGCATACTCTACAACCAATAATTATATTCAAAGCATCATGTACATTTACACATAGCAAGAACTCAAATTACTTTGGAATAATTTTTTTTTTTTTTAAATAAGCACAAGGACTAATTAACAGAAAACCTGTTAAGCTGGTGGTGGTGGTGACAACCATTACATTTCCCATGAAAAAGAAAAGCTTCTTTTTTTTAAATCTCCATTACGTCTTCACTTTATAATTAAAAAAAAAAAGTCGAGGGGGGCCCTCTTGGAACTTCTACAACCTGTTCATATTTCAGCTAATCATCTACAGAAATTCCTAATGCGTGTTTCACGAAAAGTAGTTACATTTCGTCTTTACAAAGAGTCTTACATTTATTCCGATCCACCTGCCTCTCACAAATGCATCTTCCAAAGGTAACAAACATTTTTACTAGCTTATATTTTCTCCTCCCATGTAACTTTAATACACTGGGTCCTTTAATACAAAGAAAATAATTTTAGAACACCAACATTTTCTTATTTCAACCTCCTTACTATCTTTTACATAACATACAAGCTTCCAAATCAACATAATAATCACCCCTTTGCCAAAGAATATCGGAATTCAAACAGTCGACCGTTGCAAATACTGATTTCTTATAGTTTCTGCAACTCTTTTACTTTAATTAACAAACACAATTTCAAAGTTGAATGACTTTTATTCAAAAATTATAAAAAGAAAACTCAATGCCAATTATTTATCGCACATATACATTATTCTTTCCCATTATGACAATTTCAAAGTTGAACGAGTTTTATTCAAAAATAAGAAAACAATTCCGACCAGCGATTAAAACACTGAATTAGTGCTTTATTTACACAGCATTATTAAATAAATTAGAACTTTATTTCATGAAAATACAAACAAGTTTGATCATAAAAATGTGAAGTGTCACCATCGTAGAATTGATTGAATTATTTATTGCATGCAAAGTTTCAGATTTGTTTTCCTTAATTGTCAAATTTGAGCGATTTGTTTGTTTGTGAATCGAACACCCCCTCCCCCATTCGTTTTTTTCTTGGGGGTGGAGGAATTTCTATGTAGCTGACTTGACATATTTTTATAATAGTCTTTATGCTACGATTGCCACACACCTGTGTCTGTCTCCTCCCTCTATCATAGTCTTTCCTCTTATCCGGTTTAAACTTCCAGCAAAGTATCTGATGTCGTTATGTACAGCACAGATACTACTTTTGAAATATTTATTTGCAGAAAATATTTTTTAAATTACATTTAAAACCAATTAGGCACAAGGCTATCAAAACCCATAGCCGCGAACGTTAAGCTTTGTTCATATGAGGCCCTGACACCTGGATAAAAAAAAATTAAAATTAAAAAAAAAAAAAAAAAAAAAAAAAAAAATGGCTGGTTGATCCCGTACCCCAACCAAGAGCTTAAACCTTCAAAACGTCTCATCTCTTTAACTTATATTGTTTCACTGCCATTAAAGATGCGACCAGTCATGGACTACCATGAGCTCAATCAATATATAGAGGCTTACACGACTGCTGCTGACGTATGTGCTAGCAAGTTAAAGGAATGGCGCCAGAAACGATCAAATGTATCATTACTCGATTTGAGGAAGGTATATCTGCAGGTGTGGGTCAACAACGTTATGGCCATTTCAGACGGTGGTATTTCGCGGCAAGAGATAGTGCCTAACCAGGCTGGGTTTTGAGCTGAATGTGGTGCCGCAGATCATGAAGACCATCATTAGTGCTGTGTTATCCCAGGAGGAAACCGTTGAAAAGGCAATATCAGCTTACCTTGATGGCATTTACATCAATGAAGATTTCAAGTCAGCGATGCACATTCAAGCAAAATTGGCAGAATTTGGCCTGAAGTGCAAGCATAAGACGGAGCACACGTGCTGGGGCTGTACGTCAGGGGGTATGATGGCACAGTGCGATCGAGATGGGGAAATGTATCTGCACTTCTCACAAGACTGACAGACCATTTTTTACTTGTGTAAAAAACTTGTGGGACACCTGCCAGTGTGTGGCTGGCTTCGCATGGCAGTGGGCATAATAAAATGCAGATTGAGTGCGGTAACCAAAGGATTGGACGATCAAATCAGTTAAACTGTTCTTGCCCAAATTATTGCAGAAAGTGTTGAGAGAGCCAACACACAAGGACCCGGCCTAAGAAGAGTGGTGTGTCAATGGAGATAAAGACTAGATTCCATATATTAATTTGAGTAGCCAGCGTAACATTTGTCCAGTCATACTGCAACCTTGCCGACAAGCTTACACGAGTGCCTCACAAATGATACAATACCATAAAGATGGGTGCGAACCCATTGGTTTAACATGTGCTGCTACAGTGAGCGCAATGAACCAGCAGCAGATAGAAAACATCCACACCAAGGTGTAAAGAGGACCCTGCATTTCTTGAGACAAACAGACCAAGCAAGGGCCAAATCAGCAATCAAACAAGTCATCAAGCACTTGAAATGTGTCAGTCAATTTACCCAGAACCAGCACAGTGGCAAAACGGACAGGTGGAAGTGTAATATCTAATCGTACATTTTGGGAACGACAACGATTACTTCCCTTGTACTTCCCATTCTGTAATTATTTGTGATCTGTAATTATCTCCCTTGTATTTTTCTGATGTATATAAACAATAAGTGCTTACGTGTAACTTTCTTAACACCGGGCGACCGACCAAGTAACATTTTGTCCCCTTTGCTCGTATTACTTCTTACTTTCAGTGAATAACCACATCATAACAGGAAGCAAGTAGCAGATGGCAACGGTTTCGGAATAGATATCACCCATTATAATGACAACCACTTTCTTACTCTAATCGACTGGGGATCCACCCATTTTGCGGTTTGGCGACCAATTGCAGGACAAGACTCGGCAAGTGTTATTAGACAACTATTGTCCATCTTTTACGAAAGGGGAGCACTGCATCAGATTTGGGCCAATAATGACTCAGCAAGTCAGACAGTTTTTGTGTGAATGGGGAGTTTAACTATGGCTGCGATACGCATACATTCCATCAAGCAATGGCATCACGGAAAGAAGCCATTGCAGTATAAAGAGGATTGCTGCTAGGAAGAAGTGCTCCATTAGGGAAGCAACATACTCGTACAATATTATGCCGAAGAATGACATGTCCCCGGTAACTGCTGCTGCGAATACCATCTATACGTACCAGTCTCAGGTTAAAGGAATCGATCTTGTGCAGTCACTTGACGAGAAGATGGATGGGCCATATTGTTGGATAATGGCCCTGTGGGGCCGGACGCATCTTTAAGTGGACGCATGTGTGAGCGATCGTTTGGTTTGGTTTGCGCGATTTAGTGCGGGTCGACCCGTACGGTCGAGTGCAAAATAAACTGGTTCTCACAAGCATTGACAGGGTCTCCATGTTGACAAGACCTCAAGTCAAGGGTCAAGGTGCACCTGCAAATAGGGGTTCTGTGACATCATGGGCTTTTTTGTGGGAAGCAGAGTTTTGACAGTCTGGGTTTTGGAAGCAAGCCGAACAGACGATTTCTCTATGTAGTCTTGAAATGATTTGGGGAATTAAATTCCCTAAGAGAATACAGGCATGAGATTTCTTCTCCCCCCCCCCCCTCCTCGAATGGCTAAGGACTTTTACGATAAAGTAGATTTGGTCTCTCCCTTAACATTGGGGAAACATCTCCGTGGCCGACGGAAATCTAATGCCTGGAATAAACAAATCAAAGTAAAAGATTGTTACCTCGTGAATTTTGTGTTATACAGGTTTTGTTGCAGACACAACGGCCGGCGATGTTCATGGCAGTACAGAAACGAATGAAGAATTCAACCACTAGACGACATTGAGAGGGCGCCCCTCCGCGACAGTGAAGTAAAGGTACGAGAAATTAAAGGTATACAACAATATGATGTAGGAGATCGTGTTTAGGTGAAACCGCCAGGCTATTTATGTACCACCAAATTCAAATGGAGGGGGGGGGGGGAACAGGTGACTAGCGTGGTTAGTCAGCAATCTGTGTTGGTTGATGGGATCCCACATCACATACAGGATCTCCGCCTAGCTTTGGAGACAAATAATTCAACCACTGGAGAAAATGATGAAAAGTTACTTTTTTGTCTGGCACTGAACTATTAATAGGCAGCACCAGTAATTCTCACAAGAATTGAGGCTCGAATTGGGAAGCAGAAACTGTCAGAAGATTGAGAAGTGGAAACTGTTGGACGCTTCAGAAGCAGTTACTTGTATCGCTTCCAAAAAGAACACTAATCCAAAGGCCACAACCCTAACCTTGCATCATGTGTGATCAAGAGATCAGGATGGAGTGCAGTAGCAGCCATCATGCATGTCCATGAGGTAAACGAGTGAGAGTCGCATCATGTGCGATTGAACCAAGAGCGTTCCGCTTACAAGATAGAATCTTGTAACTATTGTGCGATCACAAGAGTTCACTCATGCAAATGAGCATTGTTTTATATGGGCGAATTCTCGTTAAAATAAAAAGAGTACAAACTTGACGTGACGAGTTGGGAATACATCGAGTGTTTAGCAAGAGAAAGAAAAAAAATTGAGTTGCTTTCGTTGGTGTTAATCGATTGACGAGATTCGTGTTTTTGAAAATTAGCATTGTTTTATATTACATAAATAGATCTTTTTAACTATTTTTTTTCATTAAACTTTTCCTCGTAATGGATTGAAAATAGTGATTTCATAAACTCATTGTGAGATCGTCATTATATGATATACACAATATACACACATACAATATACACATACATATAATATACATAATATATCTAATAAGAGGATTTAATGAATTAGAACATTCCAATTGTTCAAAGAATTAAAACATCAAGTCTAGTATGGTGTACGGTCGTTTCCAAAACATTCTGGAAATTATTTTATTTTTTAATTTTTAAAAAATTAACAAAGCTGCTCAAAAACGTATCTTCATCAGTGCCTTTAGCACCACGTCTTACAGAAATTCAAAGAAAAAAATAAGCTCGTGGCAGAGGAACATCTATTGACAGGAGGGGGTACAGAGACAAATATTGGAAAAAAGAATAAGTTACAAATATAAAATTAAAATGAAGATAAATTGATAAAACATTATAAAGATAAAATGAAAATAAAAATAACGAAAATAAAAATATAATATAAAAAATAGAATATATAAAGGAAAAATAAAACAAAAGTATCAGGAATAAAAAAATTTAAAAAATAACAGTATAATAGAAATATAAAGGAATAAAAATATAAAAAATTACGAATATAAAATAAAATTATTGAGATAAATTGATAATAAAACATTATAAACAAAGATTATAAAGATAAAATGAAAATAAAAACAAAATAAAAATATATAAAATACAAAAATAGAATATATAAAAGAAAAAAATAAAGATAAAATAAAAAATGAAATAAAAAATTAATATAAACAATAAAAATAAAAGTATAATAATAGAAATAGGAATAATAAATATAAAAAAATATTAATATTAAAAAAACATGTTTATAAAAAATTTAAAAAATATAAATAAGTAAATAAAAATTGGGAATAAAATAGTTAACTAATAATATAGAATAAAGGTAAAATTAGAAATAAAAATAAAGATAAAAAACAGAGGTACCAATAAGGAGATGATAATAAAAATTAGAAATACAAAATGAAAATATAAGATAAATATAAAAGAAATAGTTGATAATAGTATGAATTAATAAGAACTTAGAATCTAATATATAAGTAGAGACGATTTTTCCCCTTTACCTACTCGGAAAATAGGAAAATAACCACATGCATCACAGGCTACTAAACTCACCATTACATTACACTTATTCACTCGAGCATGTTTTAGTACATTTGTTATTCTTTTTTCCCAGCTAACACTAAATATTACATTTGGCCTGCCATCCACGACTCTCCAAAAAACCAACTCTATATAGGTGATAGCAAAACTTTTCTCCCTAACAATTATATACTGTCACTACACTCATCGACACCGGGAACTAATAAACACAGTTTACTTTTCACAAAACAGTCCGTCCTTATTTATTATTTGCCTTGTATTAATTTACTACATTATATAAAGCAATACGCAAAGACTTAATGACTGCTCCCGTTCACTCCCATGATTTTCCGCAAATATCAGATTACGTTCTTTCTCATTCTACCTATGACTTGGCCTATTTTCACATGTATTTGTAAGTCAAAACTGTGGCACAGTGGTTAAGAAGGCAGGTTTCATGATCGACTGTTTTAGCGTTCGATCCCATTCTAGGCGGCCACTTCGAAACATTCGCCAACACGGTAACTATAGGCCGTTTTTTGGGGTTTTTTCATTCAACGCCATGCAATAGGTAGTACTTTCTCCCGTGCAACGCCGGGCGACGGGTTCCGCTAGTTATAAATAAAAATAAGATAGAAGCATAAATAATTTTAGAACACAAAGGTTGAATATTGTCAAGACTCCTTTTCTAGAGGTTTTAAGAAAACATCCCGTAAGGAGATGAGTAGGGTAGGAGGAAGAGCAGATGGGAAGGTATGGACAACGGTAATTTTTAGGGGGAGAAAAACATCTTATAAAAAAATTATTATAGGAGAAGGAGCAAGGGTGACTAGGAAATAAGGGGTGTAATAGAATAGGAGTATAGTTGGGACTATATTAAAATCCGTGCACAGACAAGTGCATGAGTACATGTGAGATATGAGTGAGGAGAAAAAAGTTTCTTATTAATTTGACTGGTTCATAAGGAGGAGAGAACGAGCTTTACAGGAAATAATTATCATCTATCTCCCATGTTGGTCCTACACCAACTCGGCGTTTAAACCAATAAATCAAACTGGAATGACATTAGATGTTGGATTGTGAATTATATCAGGAATATATAAATTTGGTCCAGCCGTTATGAGTTATTTAGGAGAAAATCGAAGAAAACAGAATCTGTGCTTCGATGATCTAATATAGTTCCTGGGTGAATTGGTTGGAGGGAATTAATAAATTGATTTTAACCCGCATTCTATTGGGGACAAAAGATGTCGTCATGCCTCCAAGGCGTTAGTCCTTATAATTCCCTTTTATATACGTTTTATGTATGTAATCCAGTTGGTTAGGAGATTCAAAACGGTAATTTGTGGATATTTGCTCACAGTATACTTTCCCGTTGAAGTCAACCGAGTGTTACTGTTATTGTTTAAAGTGCTAGAGTGAGAGTGCTTGACTTTTAGGATTTTTGAGTTATTAAAGCTAAGTTAGGGGTGGAGGTTAAATGTTAGGGTGTGGGGTCGTTAAGATTACTCCAATCGGTCTACAGAAGGAATGAACAGAGACGCGTTGAAAAGTGGGGTTGGGAGATAAAATTCCAGCTTTATAGCATTGAGATTAGATGACTCGTATTTGTGAAGGTGTTTATTTATAGATCAGCGTCATTAGGTACTTCTAGATGTTGTGCAGGGGCGCTGATTTTGGTTGGATTAATTCATTATAGTTGGAGACACGCATTCACACACATGCACATCGAATTACACTCACTGACTTCCAGCCCTGTCGAAGTATATTCGTAGGTCACTGGTAAATTATTTTAAGAAATTTGGCATTAGGCATATTTGGGGTTGTTAAGAGGTACTTCTACGGATCGACGAAACAGGACAATATTATAGAAGAAAGGGGGGGGGGGAAATTCAATTTATTATATTGTAACTAGTTATACGCCTTCAAAAGTAATTAGGCAATGGTCTAATTGTGCTATCAGTTACCGCCTTTGTTTTTTTATTGATGATAGTGGAGGGAAGGGGTTTGGTTTTAGTCATAAACGATTTGAGGTAGCAGGGGGTGACCGTGACAATAAGGAAGTGCAATAATAATATCAATAATAATATCAATAATAATAATATCAATAATATCAATAATAATAATAATAATAACAATGATAATGATCAATTATTATTAATGTTAATATTATCATGATCATTATTATCTCGGAGTAGTAACTGAACATAATCGTATCAATCCTAATCATACTAGTAGTAATAATAATATCATTAATAATAATGATAATAACAATACGAATAGTTATAATGAAAGTGATGATGATATCAATAATAGTAATAATATCAATAATAATGATAATGTAGGATAAATCGTTGGATAAATCTTACTATTAGAGAGGGCTTAGCCTTATATACGGTTTTCGGTTAACACACAATTTATATACTTAAACATAGGAACACATCCTAGATATACAGGAGAATGGATCGAACCATGGTATCAAAGTCGCCTCTCGGATTAGTGGCAGTATATCAGTACATTTATTTCATCTAGGGTAGAAGAAGTTTTGAGTTGGTTAACATGCAAGGATAATATTTATTCTGGGATTAAAAATAATAATATTTATAGTAATAATAATAAATGATATTCTCAATAACAATTATAATTGGTGAGTTTTAATTTATAGGAAGAAGAGTTTACTAATTCTATGTTCCTTGTTCTCGATCATATGAGGGACTTATATAGGTTTTTTTTTTAGTTATATTAATGCTTAAATATATCCGGCCATCTGGGAAAGTAGAGAAGATATCTGGCGTCTGCTCATGAGTTACGGTGGGGTTTTGAGGTTATGGCAATATGGAGATTAGAGAGTTATAGGTTCAGGGCTTATGGGGGTGGGGGTTCAGGTATGGGGAACAAAGTATTAACTATAGGGAGTATTGCCTTTGGAGGGAGTTCATCTAATATACATTATATATATATATATATATATATATATATTTTTATTTTTTTATTTTATTTATTTTTTTTTTTACACTTGCGCCAATTTTTCCTATTTATCAACTCGTGCCATTTTTACTTAAATTAGTTATGATCTATAGATTTTAGTTTTTCTTGTGGTTTAAAAAGCATAAATATTTATCATTTGTACTAGCAATGGAAAGTTACATTAAAAAGGATTAAAAGAATCGGTTTTTGGAATCGGAAATTAGACTCATTTTACTGATTCTGATACAAAAAATTTCAGATGTTTTTCAATTCATCGTCCCAGCACTGCTACCAACTGGGTACCATCGTGACTTGGCTTTACGAGCACCTCTCCATTGCCACTCAACAGACTGAAAGCAAGTCAAGACGTTTCCACGAATAGTGGTGATGGAGAAGCGCTCATAAAGCCAATTCAGTTCCGAGGTGGTGCATTTTAAATCAAATGCATTTCACAAAAGTAATATTGCTTGAAATTCCTAAATTAGCAAATTGGTAACAACTCCAAAGCTGGCCAACTGCGAAGCCTCTTGCTCGATGGACCTCTCCCGAATTGAAAGGAGATCGCTTAGTTCAGATCGCATGTAATCATAGGTGATTTCTGGTGGATTAACGCTGCAAAGTTTTGTGCAGCGAGCCATGAACATCCGCCAAATTGTAGAGCATTTTCCATAGCCAATGAGGGCAACAGGGTCGCCTACAACAATAATGGAATATTTAGCCCGTGTCATAGCCGTGTTGAGCAATTTCTTGTTGAAGAAAAATCCAAACTCGTCAGTTTCATCACAGTAGTTGGCAAGATTCTCCGAGCTTATATCAAAAAATCTCCGAGTACGGACGGTGCTAATGATGATCACATCAAATTCTTTACCTGAAAAGGAAAAAAGAAAAATACAAATCAGAGTTATACATCTAACCCTGTACATCAAGAGAAGAGGATGAACTCGTTAATATAATCACCTTTAACTGATATCTGATGTTAAGGAGTTAAACAACTAAAAATTATAAACATATATAATCCCAAAAAAAAGATTTACTTAATAGGAAAGTTTCCCAAATTCATCTCACTTTATTGTCTTCCTTGGTCTGAAGAGGTTGACTCTCTGAAGAGTACAACCGAAACATGTATGCACATATGTAACCAATAATGTTCGTATAAATAAAAATGTATACATATATATATATATATATATTAGATTTCTTGAATGTGAGATGATATATAATTATTTTCACAATCAGACAACGCCGCAGCCCACAACCTATGAAAAGAAACAAACCGGAAGTCCTAGACTCGAGTTTCGCCATCCTTTGGGCTCATCAGTAGAACACATCCGAACATGTTCTCCGATGTTCGAATGTGTTCTACTGATGAGCCCAAAGGAGGGCGAAATTCGAGTCTAGGACTTCCGGTTTGTTTCTTTTCATAGGTTGTGGGCTGCGGCGTTGTCTGATTGTGGAAATAATTATATATATATATATATATATATATTAGCGCTGTTAACAGTATTGAGTAATATTTTACAAAATAATCAATACGTTGTCAACAGTTTTTTTAAAGAAAACATTAAAATTACCCGTGATAAAAAGAATCTCCTCTGGCTAAATCAGACATTGTGCTTTCGGAAACGTTTGCCTTTTATTTACAAAATAAGAACTTATTGCATCTATTAGGAAGGTTATATTTACCAGCAGCAACAATTGATATGAAGTAATTTGTCTGGTTGTTTTTTTTATGGCATATACACCATTTGTTATTTAAGTCCTAAGCACGATACCTGTACACTGCATTATAAACGCCTAACAGGGCTACTCGGCATTGCTCCAGGCAAAACTAACATTTCTATTAAAACTTGTACCCCTCTCTATCCGTCTATCTTTCTCTCCTTCCCCCTCTGCCTCATTCTTCGTTGTCCATGCCCATCCCATTCAAGCTGGACATACAGACCTCTTTATATAGATGGAATTAATTCCAGGATAAAAAAAATCAGTTACTTCCCTTTAGTAAATAAAATGGCTGAATAAAAATCACTAAAAAACCAAGCTACCCACCCCCCTGAACAAGATCTGGGTCAGTTAATCCAAAAAAAAATGAATTATCTTTTATAAATCTTAGATATTACTTATTTCGAGCAATATTGATCAAGAATATGCTAACTTTGTGTATGCTCAGAACGAACGAACGCACACACAATTTCTTTGCATAATAGATGAAGTGAACATAAGTTGCTTTTTGAGTGTTCATACCTTTCCTACCACAATCTAGTGGTGGGGTCTGTCCTCCCTACAGCCTCTTTAACACAGAAGGGATGTTGCTAGCCTCTACTGTATCATTATGTTCACGGCTTGACAGAGCTCCAATCCCTGTTACCCGCTGTAAAACATTTACAGCAATAACTCGTCTAGCTACAATCAAAATAGATCCAATACAGATTCCATAAACAACGATTTTATCTATTTGTCCAATCACACACCTTCTAAAAGTATTAGTCTGTAGAGATTCACTCCCGTCTCTCTGCATGACTAAACCTAACTTTTTTTTTTTTTAGAAATCTTGCCCGCTAGTGTATTTTTGCTGTTTTTTTAAATTTTTTTTTTTATATTATGCCATGTTTTTTTTCAAAATAATTTATTGATTTGTTTCAGTGAGAAAATAGCTTTGCAGTTGCAGAACAGATGCATGCAGATACTAATGCCTTCAACACGGTGTATGCATTGGCCTTAGAATGAAAAGTAATGGAATATTAAGAAATAAATTATATATTTATAAAGACAAAAGTCTTTTTTTTAATCCAACATTACATTTTCAGTTGTAAATTCAATGGTATTTGAGGGAAAGACTTAAGATTCCATAGTCAACATTGACTTCTGTTCCTACGATAGCGTCAAAACTGACCGTATCAATTCATGATGATGCCTCAAACAGATCCCTTGAACCACAATAGTTTCACAATGGTTTACCACCATTTTGAATAGCTTTATAAAAAACATTTTTGAGAGATTAAAATAATTTTTGTTATAAACCAATCCTAACAAATGCAGAATTTAGTTTTATGCAAAAAAAAAAAAAAGAAAAAAAAAAGCCTTTTCTGAAATTTAAATGAAAAAGAATTGATCTACATATGAGATTACCCACCTGGAAGATTTTCAACTTGATCAACTGTGACTTGGCGTAGGGATGTCGAGTGTCTACGCAAAGTTTTACGGATTTGATTTACCTAAAAATATAAATAAATTTTGCATAATAATTTTGTTGTTATATGTGAAGTCTTCTGCTTATATAGAGTTATCTGCCCTTGATTAAAAAGAATCGGCCTAACACTAAGATGCACACAGAAAATTGAATGAAATCTTAGTTCTTTATAATATATAAAATATTAAATCAAGTTTGATAAGCTTCATTAAATTAATTAATATCTTCATTGAGTTATCTGCCCTTTGGTAAAAACAAAAAGTTATCTGCCCTTTGGTAAAAACAAAAAGTTATCTGCCCTTTGGTAAAAACAAAAAGAACCACAGGCCTAACACTAATGAAGATACTAGCAGTTAGAAAGTTGAACGAATCTCATTAAAAATATAATTAAAATATTAGATTAAGTCTGGTACTTAGTAATATTTATCTTAGTAATAATTAATTTCATTTAAATTTAAGCAATGAAGCAAATAGCATCTGTCTGCCGTCCTTTTTTGACGAAAATGCTGTAAGTACAAATATTTAAACATTCATGACTTGCATACAATCGTCCAATCTTGACCATGAATTTCCTTCTATTTTTAATGAAGTCACCAAAAATAGTCAAGGTATCCAATCTTAATTAAATTTTCAGCATTTCATTAATCACATAAGGAACTAATTCCACTAGCAGTTTTACACCACTTTTATGTCTCCTTAAAAATATTAAATACTAAACTTTATGTCTACAATCCTCATTCTAATTTTCAACAAAATTCATTACATAATTCTGATTCTAGAAAATGTTTCAAATTTAAGGCTTATGGTTAAGGTTTTAAAAAGAAATTGAAATTCAGGGAATCTTGCTTAATTAATGTCTAATGACTGAATCAAATTCAATGCAAATTTGATATTTGAATTTTCAAATGGGAGGCTGTGCTCATATTATGCCCCCTAAAGACCCTTTTAAATTATTCAAAGAAACTAAGATTTGGGAAATATTTATTAATTGATGTCTAATACCTATTTTTGACATTTAACACAAATCTGAGTTATCTGAATTTTCATGAAGGGCTCTCATCTCTGTTTAACCCTTAACTAAATATAGCCCACATTTGTACCCATTATGCCGAGCAGCTGTGTTTTAAAATTCATAATAAATTAGTTTGGGTGTGAATCCTGTACATACAAACATACCTAACTTTACAGCTAGAGATTGGATATTTTATTAAAAAAAAAAAAATTTAAAAAAATAAAAATTAAAAAATGAAAGACATGACGTTGCTCTGGATTGAATGTCCTTTTTCACTATTCTCATGACACCATATTCTTTATGTTACTGCCCTCTCCCCATTCACCCTCTAATATAGTCAGAAGAAGCTGAAATTATGGATAAGTCTGAATTAGTGTCTTACACATATGGTTTAAATTTCATTAAATTCGGCTATACATATTTGAAGCTCACTTGGAGGGAATGCACAGAAGGGTACGTAGAGATTCAGAGCCACTTTCCATTGTCTTCCCAAATAATTTTATACACGATTTAAATTTTATATAGAATAGGATATATTTTACTTTATT
The DNA here is from genome assembly GCA_963556195.1 of Sepiola atlantica. Taxonomy (NCBI): domain Eukaryota; kingdom Metazoa; phylum Mollusca; class Cephalopoda; order Sepiida; family Sepiolidae; genus Sepiola; species Sepiola atlantica. Next base: position 24,615,011 of record OY744552.1, on the reverse strand, counting down.
TTAAGAGGGGTTCCCCGCCCCCCGAGTCTCCTTAGGGGTGGGTGCACTTAGAGATTAAGGATCACTTCCATTGTCTTCCCCAGAAAATTGTACATAAAAATACACCTAGTTTTTATGCAGATCTAACTTTTCTTTCTATAGGGAACACACATTAATATAACTGTTTTAAATGTTATTGGTTTCATACATATTTTCAGCTGACCGAAAATGAAGGATTAAAAGATTGTTTTTATTTAATACCCCCCACTTATCCAGCAAATTATGAGTAAAAGAAAAAAAGATAAATGATAGTTGTGAAAAAATTTGAAACCATGTGGAGTGGGCTTAATCTTTATCAAGTGAATACCATAGTTAGAAATTTGAATTACATCAAAAAGAAAATATGAAAATATACTAATATTGCTCTTGATTGAAAAAATTAATTTCATTTATTTAAGCAATGAAGCAAATAACATATGTCTGCATTTCTAAATGGATGTTGGCACAAAAATAAATTAGAATTTTTATCAGGACAAATGTTTTGATATGCAGACTTGTTATCATGTAAAAAGTATTTCAAATTTTAGGGAAAAAACTTAGTTTTTTATTTATTTAAAATTGTCCTATCAAGACAGATTTGGTCTTCCATCTTGAATTTTTATCTAAATGTTTTCGTTCTTTTTTTTCATAGTTTTACCTTTAAATCATCAGGCTTCAATCTTGAAAACATGAACAAAACCATAAGTACCCTTTTTTAACTTCCTCATTGTTTGATGGAAATATAAAGTATAAATAATTGTTTTAAGTCTTGACTTCTCATGCATGAAATCTGTACTCTGCTTCAATCTAGGAAACTACTCTGCAACAAGGTATCAAACTTTAATGAAATTTTCAACATTTCATAAATCAGGAACTTTATAAGGAATAGAATACTTGATGCTTATATAGATCAGGGTATATGAAAAACGCATTTCTAAAAAATTTTTTTAAAAACAAAAACTCTTGTTTATACTTATGTAGCAGGCAAAAACTAATGTAGGCAAAAAAATAGGAAAATAACATCCAGTAGATAAACGTAAAAAAAAAAAAATTTTTTAAATAAAATAAAAAAATTTGTATTTCGCATACCACATTTGGGAATTAGATAAATCAGGGGGAGGTAACTCTACAACTTCTTGGAATTACGACCTGTTAAATTTTTCAAGTTTTAAACAAATACTAAACAATTAAAAATAAGTTAACAGAAATTTATGGAAATGAACCGAACATGAAATAAATACGAAAAAAAAAAAAAAGAAAAAAAAAAGGGAGCTTCCATGTTCAAGTCGTTCACATTTATTTTCGACAGACAGATATATCTCCCTTGTATTCCCTTACTCTTCAATATTTCCTGCATTACCCTAAGGTCATGGATTTTTTTTTCATACCCACCCATCATACAATGAAAGTAAAGGGTAAATGAAAGAATTTGAGAGCACAAGCAAGAACGATACTCTAACGTCCTCCATGAGAAAGTACGACATCTAAACTGGTACAGGCATGTCATCCGAAACGCTCCAAAGTCTATCCCACATTGACGTTAATGGCCTTAAGTCACATGAAAGGCTGTTTAAGACATCGATTGAATCAATCGATGACAACCCGACGATCCTGGCAGGCGGCACAAGCAAAATGGCAAGAGACAGGAAAAATTGGAAGTCGTTCACGAAACATCTGACCCACGAGACAAGACGAAAACTTAAAATAATAGTAAACAACAATGACGCCATCTCAACTTACTTGTTCTTTGTAAGAACTCACGACACAAACAGATTCGGGATTAAAAGGTCCGAGTATATCGGGCCAATTTGATTCTACATTGACAATACAATGAAGGACTTGGAGAGCTTCTCTTTCATTGAAGTAGGATGGGCTGTTGTCGTGATAGGTCTCAACACCATACACAGAGTAAAACTGAAGAGGTTTTATGCTGGAAATGGCCGGCATGATCTTCTGTCGATCGATTTTAATGCCATAAAAACACTCGGAAATAAAGTGAGTGATCTCTTTCATACTGCGATAGTTTCGGACTAGAAGTGCGTGCAAAGGTGAATCGCTCTGGTGAGGATGTTTCGCATAGTGGTCAAAAAGTCTTTGCATGATGGATATTCCAAGACCTTGTCGCCGGGCTTCAGTAGAATGGATCTAAAAAAAAAAATAAAAAATAAAAAATAAAAATGAATAAATAAATAAATAAAAATTAAAAAAAAAAATTTTTTTTTTTAAATTGAGAAGCGTTGTTTATTAAAAAAATAAAGTGCCTCATACTTTTTGGCTAATTAGATTTTGGCAAAACTTTAAACATTCTAATAAAAAAGTTTGATTATCTTACGTGTTAATTTAAAAAAAAATGAAGATAAATTGCCCACCACCCCAAAACATCCAACCTAAAAAATAACAGGTAACAGTTTTTTGATAAATAATGCTTGTCAATTCCCGATTACAAAACTGGAAGCCATAATCAAGTAGACGGTTTCTCTTTTACCTAAACCTTTATATTTTTTTACCAGGAAATAAATAACGGGTTTACAAAATCGAAATTCTCTTTCTCACAGAACAGAGATTGCTAGTCTTTCTCTACTCTATCATTATTTTCATGGTAGGTGCTCGACTGAGCTCCAATCTATGGTTCCCCTGTGAAACATTCACAACACGAACTCGTCTAGCTACAACCACTGTAAATAATTTTCATTTCTTCTTCTGTACCTAAAACTAAATGGAAGTTCCATGAGCAAAGTTCCTTTTCAAGAACTACTCGTCTGTGGAACACAATACCACGAAGCTGCTTCCCAGCTGACTACAACAGATCTAGAAGGTAACTGATGTAAAATGTGCGTTCAGTCATCCTGCCTTGGCTTGTCACTGAAATCAGGTTTCAAACGAGAGTGCTGTGTGTGTCATACAAGCACACAATGTGGACATCTATATGTACATCCATATTAAAATAGAGGGTAGAAAGTCGACAGACTTTAAGCCTCGTAACTTGATTCCTTCCTACTTTACCTCTTAATCCTCACATTTCATGAGCATTGTTTCTGACAAAGGGGGAAGAATTGCCGTTTCCTGGGTGAGCTGTTTAGTGAGAGTAGTATGTGGAAATACTTTTAGTATATATATTGTTTTTCTTTCCCAATAAAAGGTGCTGGAGGTCAACATTTTACCTGGGCCAACATTATCTGCTGATAGTACAAAGATTTGACCGATGGAGTAACTCCCATAAATTATTCTACCATTCCAGACAGTACCTGATATAATTCTCTACCTGTATAAAAGTCAGATACATCCGGAGATGGAGTACTGCTGCCACATCTAGAGAGGTGCCACGAGAAGACCTCTTGCCAGGATGCCAGTACAAAATCGACTTTGAAATCTACAGCTCCTTTCTCACAAAAGAGACGTTGCTAGTCTTTCTCTACTATCATTATTTCTATGAAAAGTGATTGAGCTTCAATCTCTGCTTCCTCCTTGTAAGGCATTCACAGTAGAAACGCATCTTACTACCACAACTGTAAAGAAATTTCCTTTCTTCCATGTACCCAACATCAAATGGAATTTCCACGAACTTTCCATCTGTGCAACATGATACTATGGTATTGCTTCTCTGCAAGTTACAACATGGTCGTCTACTTGTTGACATTGGATCTGTAATCAAAATTAACCCTTATCCTCAAGTGACTTTTAGCCTTGAGTGATGACTTATTACTAAATGAAAAGAAACCCCCCCAAAAAACAAACATTGCAAAGGAAACATCTAGTTTCAATTCTCCTTGTTATGCGCCTCCATACTGTTTGTCTGCAATGGTTATAATAACTCTTGCAATCACCAGCACCTGAACCACCCTGTGCTCCAATGGTATCACAAAAGTAAATCTTCTGAAAGATGGAGAGAAATGATATGAGAATGATACGATGGATGTATAATGCTGGTCTTAAAGACTCACTTAGATCTGATGACCTCATACGAAGATTCAATTTGGACAGTATAGGGAGATGTAAGTAGAACAGGAGACATCGTTGGTTTGGTCACATTGAAAGAATAGATAAGAGTTCCTGTGTTAGTAGATGCAGAACAGTTGAGTTAGTAGGTTCAGTTCAGAGGAGAAGGCCAAAGAAAACATGGTAGTGATAATGGCCTCGAGAGACAGAGGGATAAATAAAGACCTAAGGAGAGATAGGTTAGGTTGGAAGTCAATTTCTAAAAGCTGTCCAATGCATGCCAGCATGGAAAACGGACGTTAAATCGATGATGACTGTTCCGATTAGAAAAATAATGCACTAACCAATTGACTGTCACAGCCAAGGAGCGGAGGGCTCATTTTTCATCCAGCAGTGAGGGAGGCAAGTAAATAAGGACTTATTTGGAAATGTGTTGAATTTTTCAATAGGTTATTTTAAGGTGCAGATGGAGCTAGGGAAAGGAGTGGCTCCTTTTTTTTTTAAGGAGCGGGAACCGCTCTCAAACTATTGGAGCAGGTAAAGCCCTGCTCTTCAATGAGACTTGCTTTTCTTCCCAAACAAGAACAGGACAACATCATGTGGGTCTGTTAGATTTGTTCCTCTTATAGTGGTCTAGATTATTGTAACTTCGAAGAAGGCCATATTGGAATTGATACCTCAATGCGCTACTTTTTTCACTTTCATAATTAAGGAAAGGTTATGTAAAAAAAAAAATGGACAATACCGTTTAGATTATACAAGAACATCAGGTCTTTTTTTTAGCAAGAAGAGATGTCGCCCTCATCAAAAAATACTGAAATGTTATATCAGATCTTAAAAATGGAAATGCGAAAAGAGTTGCGAAATACTGAAAGCCACTTTTAAGGATCACAGTAGGTAGAAATAATGAAAACCTGATGTCTACAAAATGCGGAGAGAATGTTTACAGATTACTTACCTTAACTCCCATTTGGTGACGATCGCCTGAAAGGACAACACGCGTGTTCCTCGAGGCCAAAGACAGAGGAAGCAAAACCTTAGCTTCAAATTCTTGCGCTGCTTCATCGACAAAGATGTGAGTGAAATGGCCTTTGAGACCAAGTTTGATTAACTCGTAGCAGTTCTCGAGTGTGCAGATGACAACACGATAACGATAAAAATCCTTGCTTTCGGGTATCAGAAACTTATCTTGCTTTGGTGACATCAAGGTATATTTAAGCACTTCGGATGGGACTGATGCGATACGTCTTCCAGAATAATACATACGCAGTAACATTTTAGGGTTTCCCCGCTTCTGCATGTATTTATCCAAGTGTTTGAGAATAAAAAGATCTGCAGAACTAGAAAAAAAAAATAGAGATAAGAATATGTAAGTAAACTAGCTTTACCTACCCGGCATTGCCCGGGATTCATTAATGTCATTTTTCTTTCAAATTAAAAATAATCATGCATAAGTAACGAAAAGAGGGGGGGGGAGCTCAAAATGTAAGGGAGATAACTCATGTTCTTAAGTTAAAGTTGGAATTATCTCAATTGTAATAATCTTTGACAGAGAAATTATTTTTTTAAAATAAAGTGAATTCTGCTTTTTTTTTCTTTTTTTTTTTTTAAGTGTCAATAACATGCTGCAAAGATAAAAAGGAAGAAACGGCTAGTCGGAATCAAATATTGATTTGTCAGATGCATTGCTATTTAGGTTTACCATGGAAAATCCAACAAGATAACTTGAATTTTGCAATAAAACAAACACATTTCACTCCGGGCAAAAAAATGTTCTCTCTATGGTTTACAGGGGTTAAAACATTGAAATCAAAAACTAGTCTAGCTAAACATCAATGTAAATGATTTTCCTTTCTCTATGCCTAAAACTAAATGGTTAGTTGTTTTATGGCATATCAACCCTTTTTGGGTTATTTCATGCCACATCCGGTCATTTTGGTAGTAGTTTTTATGTTTCAAGTTCTTTATATCTTCAAATATTTATTCAGCAATTTCTGGGAGTGTTTTATAGAAATATGTTATGTGGTCTTCGTTATTTAATTTGGGAGGAAGTTTATTGTGGCATAGAATTTTATTTTTATCCCAGTTTTCTTAAGAGAAAACTGGGATAAAAGTTCCAGTATGAGATTTCTATTTTGGAATTGGGATTTTCTAAAATTATTGTGAAATGATCACTGCCACAAGTACCGTTGAGTACTTTCCAACTGAAATCTAGGAAAGTAGTGAGGTGACAGTGTGAGAGCTAATGCAGAATATGAACCTGTTGTTGGGTGGAGGTAGGTGTATGTTCTTTGATTGAAAAGACAGATTCATTTTATTGATTATAATTCTATAATTTTACCTTCTCCATTGGTTTCTTTACTTCCCCAAATTTGATTATGACTATTGAAGTCACCAGCTAAAATGTAACGTTTGGGAAGTTACATAATTAAACTTTCAGCTCCGTTTCATTAATCTTCTCTTTCGGTGGTAAGTATAGGGAACAGATTGTTATCCTTTTATAGAGAGATACTGATATGACAACTGCCTGCAAGTTTAATTTTAAAGGGATTTGCTTTTGTGGTATTTTTTTTTTTTTATTTACAATGATGGAGGTGCTTCCTGAGGCTGTGTCATTACTATTGTGGATATAATTATATGAAGTACTATTTATTATTTTGCCATTTTATTTGGAGGTGAGTTTCATGAAGGCAGACAACTGCTGGAGATAAGTTTTTCATGAGTATAAGCAATTCTTCATAATTTGGTTTTATACCATGTATGTTCCACTGTGAGATCTTATAAGTCAGGGGGGGGGGGTTATGATGTGTTTGTAGAAAGTTGGGGGGGGGTCTTCATCCATTTCCATTTGGGTTTTTTTTGTTCCTGGTTCTTCATTTTGGGGGTTTTATTTATAGTTTGTACCTAGATTGGGATTGTTGCCATGATTTTTCGGATTCTAGGCTTTTCGAGTTTGTTAGGGCTTTTCGAGTTTCTCCGTCTTGAGCTTCTTTCCTGGTTTTGAATTTCCATCAGTTCAAATTATTTTTCTCTTCGGTAGATTTTGACATTTTTAGAGTAGGCCGAGTGGCCTTCATTACAATTTGAACGTTTTTCAATGTTATGGCATTCATCTTCTGTATGGTTGGATCTTTTTCACATATTTTAATTCCTCTACATATTTCTCTATGGTGCCCATATTTTTTTGCATTTGTGGCATCTTAGGGGTGTAGGGATATATCCTGCCCTTGAGCATCACGGGTTGCCACCCACAGCAAACTAGTGGCCCCGTTAGGGAAGAAAAAAAAATGGGGAAGAGAGGAAAAGAGGTGAATTGTTTTTGTTTTTTTTGCTTTGCAGAACATGAGTTTTGCAAAAAAAGGGAGAAAAACAAAAAACTTTAATGTTAGGTGCATTTTTTGGTCAGGTAGCCTATATGTTCAGATATAGGCTTATCTGGTAGCACCAGGGAACTACCATGAGCATAGTTTCTTTCCAAGAACTATCTGTCTGGAACAATACCACAGGGCTGCTTCCCAGCTCACTATAGCTTGGTCATTTTAAAGTCCAATGTGAACATTTTTGTTGAGCCGTCCTCTTAATATAATTTGGACGTGTCTCAACCATTGTTGCCAATCCTCAAGTTGTTTCACTGTCCTCTTGGCAAACTTATTAACCCTCATCCTCGAGTTGCCTTTGAGCCTTGATAAGCGGTGACTCGTTAGTACATAAAAAATAATTTAGACCCTGTCATAGACAAGTACTTCAGCTAGTTTCTAAGATTATAGTAATAACTTAGACCCTGTCGTAGATGGGTAGTTCAACTCCTTGAAAACAAACATGTAAAGTGTCCGATCACTTCAAAGGAAGTGATTTTTTTTGATTTTTTTTTTTTTTTTTACTTACCTGTTACACTGGGTACATATTAGAATCTTGGCATTCACTTGTGTGTCGAGCAAGTGCATTGTGGCTTGTGTCAGCGTTTCTGTTTTCCCGGTGCCGTAAGCACCATTTAGAATGAACGGGCAGAGGAAGTTCTCTCGTTCGCCAATGATGTGCTTCACGGCAATCAGTTGTTCTTTATTTAAAAACTTCGAGCTGTGTAGAGAATAAAACAGTTGGTGTTGTTTACTTATAAAGAAAGCAAAAGTAGCAAACGGGCATGAAGATAAATGATGCATATCAATATAAGTTTCGTTGGCTTAGCCAAACGGCTTGATACCACATCAAATACAAAGGATGGAATTATTTCGAAAAGGATTATGGTTTGAGATTCAAGAATTCCAAAAAACCTTGATATACCACAAAAGAGACAAAATTGTTGTTTTGAAAAAAAAAAAAAAAAAAAAAAAAATTGTTTACAATAGCTTGTGTTTTGCAAAAAACAAAAAACAAAAAAAAAAAAAAAAAAAAAAAAAAAAAAAAAATTGTTTTAGATAAATTAAAAAACCCAAAAAAGAAAACGTAGGAAACCAGTTGCTTGCGCTCACCTGCATTTCGTTTTCGACGAGGAAACATTCTTCGCCGGATCAGGAAAGACGACATCAGTAGATTGGATGTTGTCAAGCGCGAAATGCATTAGACAGAACGATTGCCGGTTGAGTTGAAACTGTACTTCTACACAGTTCTCAGCTCCACAGACCAATCCAAGAGCTTCTGTGCAAGACTTCATTAGGGAAAGGTAAATAGTATTCCGACGCTGACCTTTGAAGTTAATGCCATCGTCTTTAACTATTTCAACTTCATAGATTTTGCTGTCGTGCGTGGGCAAACCTATATAGACATAGGTGCAGCTGTTCAGTATCATCCGTCCGATGTCCGTGTCCTCTGATAGTTCTTCAGGCAGTGGAAGCTCACCAAAAAAAGTACCTGGAATACCAATGAAAATGGATCCTGTTGACATGGTGTCTGACACAAACATGTCTGCACACAAATTGTACCTAAAAAGAAAAAAACAAGGAAAAGAGAAAGTATAACAAAAAAAAACAATAAAGGCATTTAAAAAGAAATTGAAAGGAATGTTGATAAAACTAAATTAGCTGGAAGCGATGTTTATATTCCCAATCTGTCCAACAACTGATGAAATAATGTTTGTTTAAATCTTCTTTAAATGCAATTAAAAGGTCCTAATAGAAGGGAAATAACTCTTACAAGTCCTTGTGAGGCTTAGAGTTCTGATACTTATTTCAGTATTAAGATATAAACATTTCCCATTCGATGAGAATAGACATTTTGCCTCCAAAGAATTCTAGAAAAAGAAAAATGAAATTTACAAGGATGTGGGTGGTTATTAATAGGAACTAAAGTCCAAGGGAAATTATATATATATATATTTTATTTTTAATTTTTAACTTTAATTCTTAATTAATTGAGCACTCTGCTTGGATTTTTCCTACTATATTACAAAGAACTTATATATATATATATATATATATATATATATACACACACATATTGATGATGAGTGGGTGGTAGTTGAAGCATAAAAGTGTATTTAAAATTTTGTTTTATTATGATTGAATATTTCAAATGCCCCGCGTTCTTCATCAGGAATGATTATTGATGGAGTCGTGTGGTGGTGAACACTAACGGATATGAAACCGCCTATGTGTTGAGTATTTATATTCTAAAAATTGGACGATCATGTTTTTGTTGGGAGTGAGGATATGTTGAATTTAAAGCGTCCGAGTCTGTTAGCATCCACTTCCGGGTGTTGTAACATGTGTTTGCTTAATCTTACTTTCTAAATAAAACAAATGATGATACTTATTTTTCTATTTAGATCTTATGTTTCGCTTTGTCAATGTAGTTCTGTGTGTGTTTATTTTTGAAAAAGGTTGTTATATTTCCAGTCAGGGAGAATTGGTCAATGATCCGATGGAGATCAGGACTGAGGATTTGACAGTAGAAGTGAGAGTGAAAAATTGCCTGAGAGGGGGGGGGGTCTGATATCAGTTGGGATCATGCATGACAAGTATCATACATGTACTCATACAACATAATCATGTTGACACATTGGTTTCTGTTTGATCATTGAAGTTAAGCGATGTTGAACCGGGTTAGTACCAAATGGGTGACCATTTGAGAATACCAGGTGCTGTATATGGAAGAGTTTGCTGCTTATCCTGCCATTGTTTCCAGTCGTTGTCGATTTCTCCCTGCTACTGGACTCTAGCAATACCAGTCCTGAAGTGGTGCGGTTAGAGATTGCACTACCATTGCTTCACAATATATTCCCCACACATGGAATCCTTGCAGGGGGCATCCATTGCTTGAAGACAAAAACGGTTGAAATCATCTATATAAAGGAGAAGCGTCCGTGTGTATGCATGTATTTTGTATGTCTGGAAAAGGCTCCTAAGATACTCGACATAAACCATAAAGTTGACATTTTCAGCATCCTCCAGCTTTTGGACCCATAATATTCAACAATTGGAAAAAAAAAAAAACGTTCATATCTTCGTACAAAATGTGTTGGGGGGGGGGGGTTATAAATTCGATCTGCCATGTGTGCTTGTCAGCTGACTTATTTTTCGTAATATTTATGCCGTCTTTGGTTATAGACGCAGGTCCATTATATAAAGGTTTAGCGTTTGATCCCAGTCAACTAGCACGATTTTTTAACGGTGATCTAAATATATATAAGGAGGGAGGGGGAAGACAGGGTTAGTACTTACTTTTGCCATAGTCAATATGGAGAGAGGTGGTAAGGGGATGGCGGGGAGAGCGAGCAGAAAGACTGGGGCAAGGTAGACAAGGGCGACCGGACGAGGGGAAGACACTTTTGCCTGCAGAAGCGGGGGGGGGGGGGGACAGCGGGAAGATAGTGGGGTAAAGGAGAGGGGGGGGATCGACCGTGTGGTTAGGGTATGAGGGGGCGAGATTAGGGTTAGAGATAATTACACTTTTGCCTGCTAGTTCAAAATAAAAGGAAAATAAAGTGTGGTCTATAATTTTATTGTCTAAAATAAATTCTGCCCCATCTCTCGTCCCCCTCCTCCGACTCTAGGGTGGGGTTAAGCGTTGGAAGTCCGAGTGGTTTTTTTTTGGTTTTTTTTAAATTGATTTCTTTGATTCAGAAGTTAGGACCGGGGGGGGGGGGTATGTATTTTGATCCGACTCCTTGCTTGCAAGTTAGAGTGCCAGACTCCGGAATTAACAATTTTTGCAGTAGTCAGATTTGTTATCATTTTAATTACCCACCTCTGATTAGAATACATAAAATAACAATGATAATAATTACCTCGCCATCTTTTGCTGACAAGCAAACTCTTCCAAGTAAAGTAGTTTGTGCATCTTCTGCACATAGTTGTACCGGTTTAAACTAGTTGTGATGACATCATGGCTCAGAATATCCTCGATATTCACCGGTCGCTTGTATTTTTTCATTAGATCTGTTTTTTCTTCCAGAAAGATAATTTCTCGGTTTTCCGGTGTCCATAATACAAAGTTTATCTCATCACAAATTGTCAGTAATTGCTGCAGTTCATGATATTTTCCCAACTCAACTTTCAGATCTTGAAAAAGTAATGGCTTGTCCCCAAAATCAAAAATGACTCGTTGACTGAACGACCCGTACATATTAGCGTAAAAACTAACTGTTACTTTCCAATGATTGATTTCTCCTTCCATTTTGCACAGATGGGCATCTAACACCTGAGAATTACTTTGGTTGAAATCAGTCTTCAGCGTGAAATACAGTCGATCCTTGTCGTGGAGAAGGGAGACTTTCTGTAGTTCCTTTGTCTGTTGGTGAGAAAAAGTTAGGAATGTTAGTGCAAGAATTTGAACATTTAAAAACAATTTGTTCCCGTTGAAACTTAAAAGCGATGAACCAACACAAAATGTATTACTTCAAACTTCAATAAACCGACCAACGGACAAGTGAAGAATTTCAAAGCATAAATGATTTTAAACATGGAAACGTAAAAACAATTCTTCAACTTCAGACAGATTTTGTAATTCATATTAAATTGAATAGAAAAACCATCAACATTTTTGCTTTCTTTTTAGCCGACCTAACAGCTAAAAAAATATTTGATAAAAATGTTCACTAATATATTTTTTACTTTAACATGAATTTCTTTTATAATTTTAAACATGTTAATTTTAGACATGTCATTCGGTTTCATGTTCATTTTACATGCTGACATGTATTGGACAGTTTTCAGAAATTTACTTCAGAAGTAACGTATCTCTGGTGGTTTGTTGGTGGGTGGTTTTGTTTTACGACATCAACCCTTTTCAGGTTATTTAATGCCAACTCTGGCCATTTTGGTAAAAAGTTTTGTTTCAAGTTTTTTATATCTTCAAATATTAATTAATGGTGGTTGGATTGGCTGTTTTGTAGAGGAAAATTGTTTTTGGCTTTGCAGAACATGATCGAGTTTTGCAAAGGGAAGGGGAAAACAATAACATCAATGTTTGGTGCATTTTAGGTCAGGAAGCCAGTATTTTCAAATACCCTAATCTGGTAGAACGAGGTAGCTCTGGTTAAATGAGAAGGTCGAGAAGTGTATGAAAGAAAATACTAACTAATTTAGATCTATGCAGAGATCCCTACACCGAATTAATAAACACTAAGTGGGTGTAAATTGAAAATATTTTAGTTTCTTTCAAATTTCAAAACAAGCAGAATGAGAAACGACAAATGAGAATAAATCGACTTGGAAAAAAAAAAAAATGTGTTCATACAAATTAAACTTTTTTCAAACTAAAGCGTAACAGACAAGACGAAAATGATAGTTCTTACAGAAATTCATCCACATATCTAAACATTTCAAACCTAAGCACGACTGACTGATTAATAGAGGCAAGAATTTTAAAATATCAAAATTGTTTCCACTACAATCAATCGAACAAAAATCGAACAAAAATGTCACAAAGCTCCTTACCCGACTGGTCACCGTAATTGTCCATGTCCAGGAGAATTTCTCGTCTACTGAAAATATGCAATTCTCACCAATCACCTCGACTTGGACATCTGGAATATTATCTCTCATCTGTCAAAAGGAAAAAAAACAAAAATCTTTTATATAGCAAACGAAAATTGTGTCCATCCAATGAAAGCATAAAACCCATAACAATTAGACATGATAGAACTCAGAATTGGGTAAATGTTACTATTGGCAATATATATATAATCTTTTTTTTTAAGGAAATACAGTTGGTTAATAAGTCAAAAATAATTTATTTACCTACTAATTTGTGATCTATTTGCCTTAAAAATGTTTAATATTTAATACAAAATATAAGTATGTAAAGTTGTTGTAAATATTGGTTGTAAGTAAAGTAATATGTGGCAGCTATATAGCAAACGACCCGGTTTTAATTTAATGGCTTGAATTTAATGAGTAATCAACCCCCATTTGTTGGTACGTATTTAACTGCTTTTAGAAATTGACTTCCAAACTAACCTACCTGACCACATCTTTATTCTTCTTTCTCTCAAGTCCATTTTTATCAATCACTTCTTTCCACGTTTTCCTGTTAACAGAACCTGCTACCTCAATTGTTCTACATCTAAGAACTCTCATCCATACCATCGAAGTCTCTTGTTTTGCACACATCTCTCTATACTGTCCAGATTTAATCTTCCTCTGAAGTCATCAGAACTAAGTGTCTTTAAAACACACATTACACATCCATCATATTTCTTTCCATGCAACGCTGGTCTTCAACCCTCACTGGCTAGGTTTCACTTCCATATATTATCACACTGCACATACGAGGTCTGCTTAAAAAGTATCCGACCTTGCACCAGAAAAAAATATTTCTAATACCTGACGGGGTTGGGACCCTAATCTCCTTCAAAGTAGGCCCTTTGTGCTTGCACAAACTTATGCCACCGATTCATCCACTACCGGAAACCTCTGGAAGTCTTCTTTTGGAATGGTGTTAATCTCCTCCATCATGTTCCGCATTATCTCTTATCTAGTCTCAAAACGAGAACCTTTCAGTGGCGCCTTCAATTTTTGAAACAACTAGAAGTCACAAGGAGCCATGTTTGGAGAGTAGGGAGGTTGGCGAACGACTGGAATTCCATGTTTGGCCAAAACAAATGTTGGATCAATTGGGATGAATGTGCAGGGGAATTGTTGTGATGCAGTTGCCAGTTTTTTGCCGTCCATATGTCTGGTCTTTTGCGCCGAACTGAGTCACGGAGATGCCGGAGAACATATTGATAGTATTCCTTTGTCACCGTCCTTCCGGTGCATATTTGTGATGCATATTTCCACAAATATCAAAGTAGACAGTCAGCATCACCTTGATTTTGCTTTGCATCGGTCATGACTTGTTTTGTCTTGGAGACTCAGGATGCTTCCATTAAGACGACTGTCTTTTTGTTTTAGAGTCATACCCATACACCCGTGACTCATCTCCAGTTATCACGGTGTTCAGAAACCCAAAATCAGTGTTGGCGGTTTCCAGAAGGTACTGTGCAACTTGAAAACGGAAGTCCCTTTTGTCTTGCAACAACAACTTGGGCACAAATTTTGCAGCCACTGTGCATGTTCAAATCATCACGCAAAATTGCAGGTGTGAAATCTTTACTCACTCCGACCTCTTGGGCAATTTCCCCGCACGGTTGAACGACGATCTTCCATCACCAAATTTCGCACCTTCTCAACAACAGCTGCACTCCGAACAGTTTGGGGCCTGCCAGAATGCTGGTCACTCTCCGCTGATGTACGCCCATTTTTGAATCGGTTGAACCACTCCATAATTTGTGTTACACTCATTGCATCTTCTCAAGACACCAGCTGAATCTTACGAATTGTTTTGCTTTGAGAATCACACAGCTTTTGACAAAATTTTATGCAGTACCTTTGCTCAGTCATCATGAGAGAATCAGTTAATTCAACGAACACGTTCTGTAGCACCTCAGGCAGCGATTAACGCGCAGGAAGGTGGTGATAAAATTCACATGCGCATTAATGTGTCTTCCTTCACTGTAGAGTGGCACCACCATATCGCCTCTATTTCGCACATAAAAAATAACGGTCGGATACTTTTTAGACAGGCCTCGTACATGCTTGATAGGTTCACAGTGGTAACGCTCTGCTGGATAGTAATGGCAGAAGTTCCCCATACTTACTTCATTCACTCCTAACTCTTTGCAATCACACTAGCCCCTGCTCCACCCTGTGCTCCAATAGCAAAGACAACTATGGATATTGTTGGAGAGAAGTGCATTCGAAATGACAAATGACTAAAAATAAGTCATAATCAGTGATTGTTCACTGACAATAGCCAGTGGTGTTTTCTGGAGTCAGCTAACCGTTGCAAGTCATTTTGCGATATTGCAACATCTGTTTACCATTAATTTCATGCTAGCACTGACCGTTGGTATTGTCTGAAATTTTAGCAACAATAAGTCTCTCCAAGGTTCCAGTAATATCTGCAGCAGTTCAGTCGAAGTCTGGTTGGTGCTATCCCTTCTCGATTTTTCCATTCTCCTTCTGTATCCTTTGTGTGCTACGAGTAAAGGTCAGTGCTACCACGTTTGCGTGTGTGTTTTTTTGTGATGGGGAAGGGGGCGTTATGGGGGTTTCTGGCGGTTTTAGTTCCCTTGGGCTAAAATGTTCTGTTTTTTTTTTTGGGGTTCTATTTATATTTCAATTTACCTGTGGCTGGTTAGCATTCGTTGGTTGTGGGTTGGTTTCTGCATTCAAGGACTTTCCTTGGGATTTCGGCTGTTTTTTATCATTGCCGTGCCTTGTATGGTCTCAATCTCATTCATTGGTAGTATTTTTCCCAGGTTTTTCAGGACTGTCCCTAGTGCTCTTACAATTATTGGCATTAGAGTGATTTCTTAATGCTCGTTTCAGTTCTCTGGCAAGTTCCATGTATTCGTTTTATTCTTTCATTTGCTTGATCTTTACCCTGTGATCTGCTTGGACGGCAAAAATCTACGATTTAGCAGGTTGTTTTTCCTTTGCTGACTATTATCATGTCCGGTGTCATTGCTTAGATGAATTTTCGTACCTTCATGTTCCATTTGATTTTTTTTTTTCTTTTACCGCATCTTGTTTGTACCATTAATCTGCATGTTTAAAGTGCAAACGTTTGCATCGGTCCCAGTTTTTGTATTCTTTTGGGGCAAGTTTGCTGCATTCACTGATACAATTTATTATTTCGTCTCTTTGTCCATAGAGTCTACATTTACTGTCTTCCTGGGTTGTCTATTCTTCTAGCTTTGATATAGTTATTCTGATAGTGTCTGTTGTGACTGTCAGTAGCGATTTCATTTCTCTGTTCAAGTGTCCTTTTCGTAACAATCTCCAGATGTTTTCATGCATCTACTCTCTGGCCAGTCTTATAGATCGTCCAGGTAACTGCTTCTCTTCCCGCTTTTCTATTTCCAGTTTCACTGTTCATTGTGTTCTTTTAAGCAGTGCCACCTGTAGCAATGATTAGCTTTTCTGTTATTTATATTTCTGTTATTCTTATATAGCAGTAAAGAGACATGACTTGGCCATCTAATTTACATATGCGTTTGTGGTATATACAGATACATGTAGGTCAAATATATCACTATGCTTAGAGTGTCACTATTTTTCTAAATGCTTACAGAGACATTAAGATTGAGAAAGGGCGAGAGAACCAGATAGCTTAGAGAAATGGATGACTTGTTCAGTTAATTATAAATTACAGCTAATTTTTTATGGAAATCGCTTCAGACAAGGCATAAAATTCCTTTGATGTCAGGAGCTGAAAAGAATGAAAGATGATTATCGCAAAGAAAGGAGATGTCTTATTGTTTATGTTTATCTTTATAATATCAAGAAAATGTGATCTCAGAATTTTAATAAAAAAACATCTGTTCAGTTATTGGGCTAATTGAAGTTCATAATTGGTCGAAAATAGTTAATACTCATATATTTGACAAAAATCGATATTATCATGGACAGAGTAGTCAATGGAAAAAAAAAAGGTGTGATCAATATGAATCTCCCAACCTGGCAGCTCCCCCCATCCAGGGGGGTGAGCAATTGTTTTCCTAAACAACTCTAATCAGTTTGAACTGAAAATTAAGAGAAAGACACTGAGTGCATGAGCATGTGAGCGTAAAGAGACAGGAAGTCATTCTTTGATGTCAAAACAGTCATCCAACTCCCCTATGCTCTTTATGAATCGTTTAAGTCTTGCCGATTTAAATTAGAAATCTACTTTTTCTGGATAAAAGACAGAAGAATTCCACTAAAAAGGAGAGAACTCGCATCTATGTTTACCTACCTAACATTACTTCTTGGTGCATCTAGAAAATGTATATTACGATTATCATAAAATACATTTTCTAAATGCACTAATGGTATCTTCAGTGATGCACTGTCTTCACTGCCAATTTCGGTTTCTGCATCATATAAACTCAGACAGCAACCCTGACCCAATTCCGGATGCATCAGGTCGCTACCTTGAAAGCATTTAGCTACACATATCAACAATCTTCGATCTTTCTTATATAGACATGTGAGCCGGCATCAGCCAATGAGAATAGTTCCTACTCCACATTCCGCACTTCCATATAATGCCTTTCTTCAGTTTTCCGTTAATACCTTGTAAAATGTACTGTGAAAAATTATAAAAGTTTCTTACCACGTTAAAAGGTTTTGGAGAATTCAGATAAGTTTTTTGCAGCTCGACAATGTACGACATGATATGCGACTTTTTGCCAAGATGTGTTTTTAATGAGCACAATTGAAACCGTTTCTTCCATTCTTTGTATTCGTTAATCCCATGAGCATTTGGACACCAATTGTACATACCCAGGCCGTGTCTTATATCATGTCTGCAAGAAATAAAACGAAAGTTAAATTTGTAGTAATAGGCATTTATCAAAAGTATGTTCCTACATCGGTTGACTAAATATGTTGAACAGCCGGAAGTGAAGGAGTTATGAAAGGGTTCAGACATGTTCAAAAGTCAAGAATAAAGTGTTTTTGTAATAAGAGTTAAAACGTGTAGATCATGGATACTCAACCTGGGGGCTCTATGAAATATTTCTGGTGGTCCACAGGCAAAACAAACTTGGAGTCTACAATTATATTTTGATGGTTCATGAAGAAAAACAATAATGAACGACTTGTATCTTTTGTTAATCATTCAAGATATTGCAACTGACATTTTTATTTACCAGTTTTACTTCGAGCATTTATGATGCACTCTTTCTAAATGGGTTTCATTTGTCAAAAGTTTCTAAAAATTAAAAAAAACCCTCCTTGCCACTCAGTTTCATATCACCCTACATCTTACCTACTAAACCAAATTCATTCATTGTCTCCAATCATGAATTAATGTACACTTTATCATATTCTAATACATATAAGTATTTAAATATATTTAAAATATTAGTTAAATACCTTGAAATATAAGATAAATACATATGTAACCAAGATTTTAATATAACCGATACACACCCTAACCATGATAGACATAAATTAATTAAAATACAATGACCTCGCATGATCTCATACATGAACCACTACGTAAATATTATAGAAACATCAAGCTTATAATGACCTATCCACTAGATTAAATACCCCTTTTGGCCAGCAATTTTCGCTGAAAAAGATAACCCCCTCTATCATTGGATACGAAGCCCGACATTCACATCTCTGCTTAACGTTTAAAATAAAACGCTACCTTAAGAAATAAACTACAATAATATATAATATATGTGCCACGTGCGACTTCCTCGGCAGCCTTGGTCTATTAATGACGGGCAACACCCGAGGTAATATGAGCGCCTCTCTATCGTCAACAGGCAGGACATAACAAATTTGTGGTCTACAATGATATTTTTGTGGTCCATCAAGAAAACCAACCAAAGAATTGTTTCATTAGGGTGACCCTAATGATAATAATGAATGACTTATCTTTTGTTAATCATTCAAGTTTTTTTAACTATAGAATTTTTATTTACCAGTTTCATTTCAAACATTTACCATGCACTCTTTTTCTAAATGTAAAAATCCAGCTGGAAAAGCACACAGGAGATAAAGATAAACCAGTAAAATACTTAAAAAAACTTTTTATAGCTTAGAAATAATCACGATATTTTAATTGTTTAATAACAAAATGTGTCAAATGAGTTATGGTTTACTGGCATCATATGAAATTATTAGCAAAATAGCAAAGGCAGGAAAACCCCATAATGTTGGTGAAACAGTAATTCTTCTAATAGTTTCTGTTATGATTTTGTCAGTTATGAACCAAAAAGTGAAATTACTAATGCCATCCCTTTAAGGACTTCTTTGTCAAGATGCATCGATGAAATGGTAGCGGATGTAGAAGAACAATTGATAGCCTATTTGCAAGTGAAACCGTTTGCCTTTTTACTAGATGAATCCAATTTAAGAGATAAGGACGCCATTTTATTAGCATATGTTAGATTTAACATATGTTAGATTTAACAATGAAGAAGGAGCCAAAAAGGAAATGTTTTTGTGAGAAGTCTTGTGGCAGAGATAAAAGGTGATTTTTAATGAAATTTTTATTTCCAGGAAAACAAAATTCCACTCTAAAATATAATCGCTTGTGCTAATGATGGTGTTCCATCTATGACGGGCAAATAAGTTTTATAGCATATTTAAAAAAAATCTGTCCCGGAAATATTATATTCACTATGTCATGCACCATCAACACTTGTGCATGATGCAATTTCTGTCGTAATACAATTAGTTAATTATATTAAATACACATTCTCTCCAAGACCACCTTTTTCATGAATTTTGAAAGCAAAATGGAGTTTGAGGGGCTTGTATTGCATACAGAGGTTAGATGGCTATCAAAGGGGAATTTTCTTCAGATTTCAGTGCACTCTGGGATTCTATCGTTTCCTTTCTTGCTAACACCCAATTTGAAGAATAGCTGATTACAAATAGATGTAGTGTTTTTCTTAGATATATTTGAAAAATTGAATTCACTTAAACAGCTCCACAGAAAAGATTTTGATCAGATATCTGAGGAAACTATTTCTATAAGAATAATATCAGGTGTCGTGCATTTGAACAGTTTCCTTATTTGGCCTGTTAGCAGCGATTTAAAGACGGAGATCTAGCATTTTCCAATATAATATAAGGAAATATATAATATGAGGAAATATATAATATAAGGAAAATATGCATGAAGATATGCAAACTCGGTTTAGTGACTCATACATGATTATACCGACTTGGGTTTCAATTCTCTTTGAAGTTATGTTGCCGATATAGAAATATCTTTGCAAGAGCTTCTCATCGAATTACAAAGTGATTAAATAATGCGTACAAAATTCAAACATGGGAAATATATGAAAGACATGATGTTGCTACAAGTACTCTTTGCTCTGAACTGTACGTTATTGCTTCCCCCCCCCCCCCATCTTATCGTGTTGAATCAGGATTTAGTCGAGTTTCTCAACCATTATCAGAAGTTTGCAATAGACAATTGTGAAAAAAAGAGGTGATCTTCGACTATCATTAACGTCGATAGAACCAGATATAAAGACACTCATGGAGCAGCATCAACCACAGGGATCTCATTGAATAAATATGCCTATTTTTTTTTTTTTTTTACACTTAATTTTAATTGGTTTATCAAAACTTAACCAGTGTACATAAATAAATGCAGCAGTGAATTCAATTGCTTGAAGAGCTGTTATCTCTATAGGCTCATCCATGGAAGAAACAATATTCTAATACAATATATTAATAAATAATTATCACAATAATTTTGATTATTATTACGACTAATTAGCATTATTATAATTGTTGGAGAATACTTTATTTGCATTAAATTAGTTTTCATTTAAAACCAAAATTTAATTATATACTATTTTTTGATTATTCAAATCTCAAAACAGAATATTGTCTTGACTAACAGGTATGAAGGGGCTCAGAAAGAAAAAAAGAAAAAAAAAAAAGAAAAAAAAATGGGAAAAGAGATCCATGGATAAAAAAAGGTTTAGAACCACTTGTATAGACAAAGAAAGTGTTGTTATGTCCCTGGACTTGTGAGAAAGTCCGTGAGAGTGATGAGTTGTCACTATATTTAGAAATTGACTCGTGTTATTTTGCCGAGATGGCTTTTATTAAATAAAAGAATCATGCTCCAAACCTAACAAGATATCTGAAACAAAACGAATCACACCAATAAACTGAATAACTCAAGATATCTTAATAAAATAAGATCTACTGATGGAAAAAAATAAAAGAATATCATTTATAATCCAATCTACCAAAAAAATAGAACAAAATTTACAAAAATAAAAACTAATTCAACTTACTTTTGACATAACTGAAAACTCTTTTTAATTTTGCAACTAAAAGGTGGTTTTCTGTAGTTCCATTGTTGTTCCTGATCATTGGTGACTCTTTTACAGTGCTCACGGGCAGAACAATCACAATACATGGAACAAACGGCACAGGACTCGGGTATTTCAGTGGCAGGAAGGGGCGCTGTTGACAGTTTCTCTTGATCTAAAACTATATTTTCAAGTTCCTTGACTGAAATAAAGCATAACATGATCATCATATATATTTTATAAATATAGATGCTCCCCATATGAGGGAATTACACTGGTGAAAGTCGAGACTATTTCTTCCTTAGTAAAAAGATATTTGAATACTTTCAGTTGTCAAAAACGCAGAAAACTAAATAACATTTATGATATATCCTTCCTCTGCTACTAACAAGCTTTCAGTGATATAGGCGCCGGTTATTACTAGATTCAGCCACACCGATGAGCCGTAAAACGGCGAACACATGTCTGAACATAATATTTTATAAATATAGACATTCCCCATATGAGGACATCACACTGGTGAAAGGGAAGAATGTTTCCTGCTTAGCATTTAGGTAATGCTTCCCTGTAAAAATTGTCAATATCGCAAAAAACAAAACGACTATGTGTGAATGCGCTGTTTCAATATAATGTTTGCTGAATGATGGTGTTTGGCAGGAATGCAAACTTTAAGTTGCTCGATATTTTCATTTTATTAATTATTAGCGAGCTTTGCTTGCTCGCTCGCTTCAAAGTTTGTTACTTGAAACATTAACATAATAAATATTCTATTCATACCTTTTTTGTTATAAACACAAATCAAAGTCTTTCTCATTAACTATTCCATAACATATTTTTGTTATTTTGCTACAAATTTATTTTTCTTTTATGTTGCTAATGAAAGGAAAAAGAAATCAATTTAGAATCACTAAATTGCAGGTGAAAAGACAAAGTGATTTCTTTTTTTCAACTCAAGATGGCAACTTGTTAGAAATCAAGCCAGCTTCTGTTACAAAAGAAACATCTAAACACAAATAAATATTTGTCCAGGAAATAAAACAATATTGTGAAACAGAACTATGTTATATTAAAATCAAAATAATCATTGAATTAAAAAAGTTAAATAAAATGTCCTTTTTCAAAACCAATATGCAAATTAGTTACCTTGCAACTGATATCGTATATCCATAAGTCTATAAAATCAATGGTGTAGTTGAATTAACTTGCAATAGGACATTTAACTTTAACGTTAGTGTGAAAAATGGCCAAACTTATTTAGATACTAGATTTCCTTACCCGGCATCGCCCGGGAGTTTCCATTGTTACATTAATAAATGAGGAACAGCAAATAAATTTAAAGCCAGAAAATAGTTTAGCAAAGTATTTCATTAAAATGGCCGACTCGTTTCTTTTTTAACAAACTGAAATGTGTTAGAGTTAAAAAAAATTCAGGAACTTATATTTTCTAGATGTTACACTATTCAAGCATGTCAACAACGAGGATATCCGAAAGCACCACAGCATTGGTTGAGGGCAAAATGAGGGAATGACAGCTCTGATGGTTTGGACATCATCACAAAATTTGCCTTTGCATTAGAAGTCACCGGGAAGCGACCGAGAGGAAGGCCGGTGATGAGATAGGTAGACACCCTGCACAAAGATCTCTGTAAAACCGGTCTTCACCCATGCCAATTATATTAGTACAACATTTTTGTAGGCTTCCTCAAATTTTTAGTATTAATTTTTCTGAAAATATATACAGATTCCTCCTTGTAATTAAAACTTAGATTATGTTTTACTCATCGGACAGAAAATTACTATTGCGAGTCATGCTATCATTATATCGGCTGATAAACCGGTCACATTTGGTATTTTTAACACAGCGGGTTGAGTTTCCAGCGTTTCTGTGAAACCAAAGGATAATTATAATAATGTATAGTGTTCATTACACACACACATATTCTCTCATGTGTGTGTATACATATATATATATATATATATATATATGTATACACACATATTCTCTCATGTGTGTGTATATATATATATATATATATATGTATACACACATATTCTCTCATGTGTGTGTATATATATATATATATATATATGTATACACACACATATTCTCTCATGTGTGTGTGTGTGTATATATATATATATATATATATTAGTATTTCATGTATCCACATAAACATTTTATAAGGAGATAATTTTTTATGCGTCAATTTTCATTATTGACTTCAACAGTGCTCGATATGCAAGTAGAGCTAGGTAGTAAGCTATAAAAATATATTTATGGCAATTAAGCTACACAGAGGCTCCCGCATTTCATCCCGGGGGGGGGGGGAATCTTCAGGCTAAAATGCACTTACTATATATATATATATATATATATATAGTAATCTAAGGAAAGATTGTATCTAATGGGTAAAATTTCCATTCTTTACTTTCTTTTATAATAGTGCTCAATAATAGTTGTTTAATGGTTATAAATATACTTAAACAATTTGGTTACACATTAGCAAAACACGTTTCAGTCACAACTATAAAAAGTTAGACTTTATCAAACCGGAACTTTTCGGCTTGATAAAGTCTAGCTCTTTATAGCTGTGACTGAAACGTGTTTTGCTAATGTGTAACCAAATTATGTTTGTATAAATAAAAAAATATATATTGATTAAAGTTAGGAATATACCAT
The DNA here is from genome assembly GCA_963556195.1 of Sepiola atlantica. Taxonomy (NCBI): domain Eukaryota; kingdom Metazoa; phylum Mollusca; class Cephalopoda; order Sepiida; family Sepiolidae; genus Sepiola; species Sepiola atlantica. The sequence goes on along the minus strand of OY744552.1, from coordinate 24,591,111 downwards.
TCTTCGTCAGATATAGATCAAGATAGATAATTCCTTCGTTCATTGGGTGGTGAATCACTAGATTATACGAATGCAAAAAGAGACGAAACCCAAAGGCTTCATTTTGGTTTACAAGTACAAAATATTTAGCCCTCACCTAAAAATTGAACAATAATTTTTCTAGTGAGAAAGTACTGCACTTGTGAACATTTTAATTACATGGGCTGGTATCTTATTAGGATTTATATTATAAGGATTTAACATTTTTCAGCATTTTTATTAGAAACTTTTTTCTTTTGTAAGACAATCATTCAGTTATCAACATTGGGCCACATCTGCACTGGTAAACTAAAATTGCCCCAAAACCAAACTAATACTTACTCTCATTGATGCACATCCATTTCCAAACATCTAGCTCCTCTTGGGAATGCGCAGAAGTGCATTTGTCTGCGTATTGGCATTTGTTGTCCTTTAAAGAACTGCAGATTGTCAACCTGTCATTTTTCCGGATCGTAGTTGGTAAGTTACGAATCCGTTTCATTTCTGGGATTGTTACATAAATTACGATACAACTTTTTCTCCAGTAGTCGCATCTCTTGCCCGGTGTGCTAGGATATTTGATATAACATCTTTCGCATAGGGGCAAGAGCTCATATGGACATATACCTTTTTTCCCTACAGCGCAATGTGAATAAATCTCCATCTCCTCCATAAACTTCTCCTCTGTGATGTTTGCAGCATGCAACAAAATCCAAACTTCTCTTTCGACAGTGCTGTGCGCCATGGAACACGTTAGCTTACAGCTTCTCTCATAGCATTCTCTATAAAGGCAGAGATTGAGCACTTTATGAATAAGCTTTCTATCGGGGGCATAAAAGAGAGTCTTGTAAGAGTTCCAGTTGTGAGCCGATAAACTATCACAGAAGTTTCCATTCTTACTTTGGTTTATGATAAGCTCTGAAGATCTAAAGCAAGCGCCACAGATGTAGGAAAAAGAGGTTCCATACTTACTAGCGAAATGGAGAATTCGGTATTTATCGCTGAACTGGGAATAGAAAAATCGTGTCAGATCAAATTTTTCTGATCTGTCAGCATTCCATAAAAGGAGCTCAATGTTATTGTGAGCAAAGGGACAATGTTTTGGACCAGATGTGCACAGACTGCGATCATCTGTTAGAGATCTACAGAGAACGTAATATCTGCTAAAGGTGTCTAACTTTCTCCGTTCTCTGACATGCAGCCAATTAGAATCCCCCTTTTCAGAAAAAGCTAGAACGTTCCTTAAGCAGTTTGTGTGAGGTAAGGCTGAGCTGCAAGTTCCAGGATAACATTCGGAACAAAACATTCTAAAGTCATGTGTGCTCTTAAGTGGGTTTTCATTCGTCAAGGGCCAAGATTCAACAGAGACGGGTTTTAGAGATGGGTTTGATGGCTCCCCTTTTTGTGGAGCAACTACAGAATCATCTGGATGATGAAGTTTTGAATTTGGTTCGTTTCCCAGGGTTTCAATAACCAAGTCAGGAAGTGGTGTCAAACCAGCAAACTTGTTTGTGGGTGTCGAGTCGAGAAATGGTTGGACAATAGGTTTGCTTGAACTTGTTGACAAACCAGGAATGTACGTGGTCTTTGACTTAGCCTCCGCTAACTCCAGACTTGTCACTGCAATTAGAACAAAAAATACACATCAAGTAAATTAGATACTTCCATTTATATTATTTTAATTATTCGGACTCCCGTTTTCATCTTTAATGTTATTCTCATGTTTCGGCCGATGTAACCTCCAACCTTCTTCAGGTGTGTCCTGTCGAACTCTAATTTTTCTGTCGAACTCGTAAATCTGTATCTAATTTCAATCTTGCTCTCATTCCATCAGTCATGACTAGGTAGAAGTCTTAAGTAATTCGTAATTGTATTGCTCGTACGGGGGATTGAACCTTGAACCTCCAGAAGACTGGAACTTAAAACTCATTAGTACTTAGCACTTTATCCGACATTTCTAGTGTGAATTTTAGGAGCCTTAAACCTTATGTTAATTAGACATGTCTATCACACACACACATGTATCTAAGTATATTTAGACAGCAATTTTTATCAATACATGGCCGATTAAAAAACGATGGTATTTTCTCTTTACATTATTTTTCTAATCGTCGTCGACTCAACAACCTAGTTTCCAGATGGTGTTAATTCATAGAGTATGAATCCAAGAGTTTTTTTTCTCTTCATGATCGCTTTCACGAGTATTTATATATTTTTTGTTTGAAGGTGTTTTACTATTTCGGTCTGTAGTTTTGGCAGGAGAAAAAAAAAAAAGTCTAATTGAATATTATTTATGTATTAGTATATTTATTGCTTTTATTAATTATTATAAAAATTTATTTATTTATTTATTTTTTTTTTTAAATTGTGGAAGAAATAAAGTTTAATCTTTATATAAAGTTAAGACGAGTTTCCCCTGTACGTTTGTCAATAGGAAAATAACCACATTCTACTAAACTCACCACTATATTACACTTATTCACTAGAGTGTGAATTAGTAAATTTATTATTTTCTCCAGCTAACACTAAATATTACTTTCGGCCCACCATCTTTGACTACCACAAAACATACTTCATATAGGTGGTAGCAAAAACTTTTCCCTGCTAACACTTTAGTACTAACACTCCCTCATCAACACCGGGAACTAATAAACAACGTCTACTTTTTAATTTACTATATAATACAATACATTATGCACACATTTAATGGACTCTCCCTTTGATTTTCGAAACTATCAGATTACGTTATTTCTACCTATTACGTATACAGTTATTGCAGTTTTTAGAAAATGCAATTAACGAACATAATTCCTTAGTGTTTTATTATTCAACATGGCGCTGCAATTTCCTCAGCGACTCGATTTCTGAATTAAGTCAATATATGCCAAGGTACTCGACACTGATAAAGTTAACATTTTCTGAATCCTACACCTTTCACACGCATAATATCCAAAAATCAAAAAGAAACAAAAACATTTTCTGAATCCTACACCTTTCACACGCATATCCAAAAATTAAAAAGAAACAAAAACATTTTCTGAATCCTACACCTTTAACACGCATAATATCCAAAAATTAAAAAGAAACAAAAACATTTTCTGAATCCTACACCTTTCACACGCATATCCAAAAATTAAAAAGAAACAAAAACATTTTCTGAATCCTACACCTTTCACACACATAATATCCAAAAATTAAAAAGAAACAAAAACATTTTCTGAATCCTACACCTTTCACACGCATAATATCCAAAAATTAAAAAGAAACAAAAACATTGATTTCTTCGTATAGAAATGATTCAAAATGTGTGACTGGTGGACACTACATTTGGTCGCCTTCCGACGGATTGTAAAATTAAACGCATCGCAGCTACATGCTTTGTTTAAGTGACCTATTTTTCAAGAGATCTTCTACTCGCCTCCGTGGCCAAGAGGTTATTGACGTACATCAAAGACAGAGAGGTTAAGCGTTCGATCCCAGTAAACTCATTTTTTTTATGTTGGTAAACTTTTGCATATCAGACAAGAACATTGCACATGCACATCAACAACATTGCACGTGCACATCAACAACATTGCACATGCAATGTGAGTAGCAAAAGTTGAGATCAAGATTAGTTCCTGAATCTGGGGTGGGAGTCATGCCTTTCATCTGTGTCTTTCTGGAGAGATGTATATATCAGATAAGAATATTACATATGCATATATCAGATAAGAATATTACATATGCATATATCAGATAAGAATATTACATATGCATATATCAGATAAGAATATTACATATGCATATATCAGATAAGAATATTACATATGCATATATCAGATAAGAATATTACATATGCATATATCAGATAAGAATATTACATATGCATATATCAGATAAGAATATTACATATGCATATATCAGATAAGAATATTACATATGCATATATCAGATAAGAATATTACATATGCATATATCAGATAAGAATATTACATATGCATATATCAGATAAGAATATTACATATGCATATATCAGATAAGAATATTACATATGCATATATCAGATAAGAATATTACATATGCATATATCAGATAAGAATATTACATATGCATATATCAGATAAGAATATTACATATGCATATATCAGATAAGAATATTACATATGCATATATCAGATATTACATATGTATATATCAGATAAGAATATTACATATGCATATATCATATATAATAACGATGTTCTAGCCTATCTAAGCTCAAAACAGTAGTGCGAGTAATCCAAATAATCAATCCTTATCTAAGAAAATTCGTAAACATAACTTCTATTTGTCATACAATATACTGTGACACCAATAGCTTTTTAATTTAGCGATTAGTCCTAGGACCTATGGATTTGATTTTAATCTGTCCCTGGAAGTTTATGATGAAAAAAAAAAATTATGAAAATAAGTCTTCATTCGATTTATGCAGGAAACGACATAAATGTGAATTACACCCCCCCCATGGGGATCACGTGACCAGAATTCAAGAATATACATTTCAAAGGACGGCTGACCCTAAGAAGCTGTTCTTGGGGTTTTCAGAATGAGATTTTGACCTGAGAATCCTTGCTCACAGCCAGACTTTAGTACAATCTAGAAATGTATTTGCAGGATACTCGCCACAAAATTAAATTGTTCAGTTATTTAAAAAAAAAAAAAATAGAAAAAAGAAAAAAGGTAATTATAGCTTTAGTGTGATAGATTAGATTTACGTCATATTTCAAAACAGGAATTTAAGTATAACTAGAATTAATTGGTCTGTAAAGGTAGAAAAGCACATTAACTTACCGACATTATTTTTCCGCAGTACTTTTATGAACGTGTCCAATTTGAACTTTTTTTCCAGTTCATATGTCCATATTCGACACTCTCCTTCACCGTGAGCAAAGGTACATGGGTTTTCCTTACAGGGAACACATCGTTTAAAGTCTAAGCACATGCTAAAGACCGTGTGAAATGAGCGATCGCGAATCAATAACCAGCTGCTTTTTGATTTCTTTTTAATCGCGAGCCGGTCCATTGCACACCCCGTGCACACATCTTTCAGATGGAAAGCATTTACGCCTTCTTTCTCTTTAATGAGACACCAGGAACAGACGAGACGAAAGTCATAATCCGCATCGAGTGGAAAATTGATGTAGCTCAACTCTTGTGCAATTTTCAGGTCGTTGGAATTGATCTTGGCTTGGCATTTCTTTTTGACTGTATAAAATAAAAACAAATTTTGAAAATATGAAGTAGGAATGTGAGTAGCAAAAGTTGAGATCGAGATTAGTTCCTGAATCCAGGGAGGGTGGGAGTCATGCCTCTCACCCGTGTCTTTCTGGAGAGACAGGGCAATGCAAAACACACCTTGGATGAATAAGTTGTAAAAACACATTTAAAATAATTTTAAAATTTCCTATTATTAAGACTACTCTTCTCATCTTGGATGTTATTCTCACGTTTCAGCCAATCTAACCTCCAACCTTCTTCAGGCGATTTTTTTCAAACTCTGAGACACCAGGAACATCAGAATTATCACCCTCACCTAAATAATCCCAAAACAATTTGAAAATTGTATAATAAGTGAAATACCAATCTTTGTTAACAAAATCAAAATTAAGAGAAATACATGGCATATGCATGTAAAGGAAGGAGACAGGAAGTCATTCTTTGATGAAATAAAAAGTTATGTAATTCCCCTACTCCCATTATGAATCATTTCAAGTCTTACCCTTCGGAACAAAATTAACATTTTCAGTTTTCAGAGAGAACTATCATAACGGGGGAAAAGAAAGGTTAGACGAGACAGAGAAAAGAACGACAGAAAGAAAGATAAAACGAGGGAAAAGAAAAAGAAAATCCAGATAAATAGGGAAAGCCATTTTTCAGAAATCGGCCTTTTGTAACAATTGATTTTGACTAAAAGGTGGAGAAATCACTTTCAGCAACAGGTGACCCAGAAGTTAAAGCCCTTTATCAATCACATGTGAGCAACCGACATCTACACTTAACTCCAAAAGCATATCACTTAAGTTATTAAATATTTCTAGAGCCATTTACACTTCATTCTCTGAATGTCATCTATAACATACCTGCAGATTTCTTTTTTTCTTGTTTCTTTTTCTGGCTGGAAACATTTGAATCTCTGGCAGTTTCTGAAAAGAAATTAATAATTTATTGGCAAGATTTCGAGAACTAAATAATCAACACCATTAAATTTTCTTTCTAATAGAGAGCTTCACCACATAATTGAGAACAGAACTTCCACACATGTGTGGATTAGGTTTTTATAATAGAGTAATATAGTTTCCAAAGAATTGATTTAAACTAAAGATAGCCAATAACTGGCGCAACTAAGGTGTTTGTACCAGTCTGGGATACGTCCTCGACAATCTATCCGACAGAGTAGGCCGTTGTGGTTTCTTCTCACCCTGCTGAAGTCTGGTTCTGTTCAGTCAGGTCCACCCTCCTAAACTTTACTTTCTCTTTGAGAAAAGGTTAGTTTATTGTTAATTGCCTGAGGCGCCTCTGCCAGAGTATGCCACCGAAGCTGCCCGGGCTTTCCAAAACCGCACCTGACCTTGTAGCTAACCTGGAGAGGAGATAAATAAAATACTAAATGAACCTGTGAGCCGTTGGGTCACAACTATTTATTCTACTTTGATTTCTTTGGAAAATTCAAAAACTGACATCTCTTCAGATATCCGTCTCTTTACTTCTATATACAAAGGTCGCTGAACAAAGATGGTCTATGTTAGGCCATGTCCTACGAATGTCCGCAACTAGGACGGCACTGCACAAATCTGCTGGGCACACTACGTGCTGACCTCAAGCAGGCGAGACTAGGACCACTACGTAGAGCGAAACAACTTAATTGCCTACAACAACTTGTGCATGACAAGGCCAGATGGCCTGGGACTAGCATGGAGGACTGATTGCAACTACGGAATGTCATTTGACTACCGTAGCCACAGAACAGTTTTAATGTAATTAATAAATAAACTTCTATATTATCATGATACTATTATTATTTACTCACAAGGAGTTCTCACAGGTCATCAGTGATTGCTCGTTGACAATAACCAGTGGTGTTCCCTGGAGTCTGAGTGAAAACAAGTCTCCCGATTTTTAGTAATCTTCACCTTTTTATATAACCATTGTAAATGATTGTTATTGCAGCAATCACTTAAAATTGATTTCTCACTGACAACGACCATTGGTTTTCTTTGGGTTGCAATAAGCCTCTCCAAGGTTTCAGTACTCTCCGGTCCCTTCCAGCGGAGGTTTCATTAGTGCTCTTAAGTCTTTATCCTCCTTGACCCTTCATGTCAATTTTGTGTTTTACAAGCAGAGGCTGATGTCATCATATGCATGTGTGTAGACTCTGCAAGTATGACTGAATTATAAAAAAAAAAAAAAAAAAAAAAAATAAAGATTGGTGGTGGTGGGGGGGGGGGGGGGCGGAACAGTTTAATGGATTTCCAGCAGTTTTCACGTCCTTTGGGTTTGCGTGTTCTTATTATATGTTTGCTTCTTTTTCCATTTAAAATTGTCGTGTTCGTTGCTTTATGAATTCAAAGATTTTCCTCAAGATTTCAGCTGTTTTCATCATTGCCGTTCGTTGTATGATCTCACTTTTCCTTTAATCCAATTTCTAGTTGTGTTAAGACTGTTCCTAGTGCTCCTACAATTATTGGTACTATGGTGATTTTCTTCATGTTCCATATTCCTTTCAGTTCTTTGGCAAATTCCAAATATTTGCATCGTTTATCTGTTGGATACATTGTTTGCTAGTATAGATCTGATGATTTCTGTTCCTAGGTCGACGTTCACATGCACATACGATATCCAGGTCAGTGAATATATACTCAAATGTCATCTCAACCTGGTAGCCAGAAACGGACATGTCACAGTCCAGATAAGTATGTGGTAAGAGAAGTAGGCAGTCGTTTGGAAGTTTTTGAGGCGAACACCATGAGTAATAATGACTTAAGATTGACAATAAACTAAGGGGCCCAAATTATCTGGAGATCAGAAGGCAACGCAAATATCTCAATAAGGCGCTTTCTTCAAATCCAATGATTTGTTTATCCATGTTGTTATAAACCATTAAATGCATCTACACTTTACCATAAAGGTTGATCATTGCTAAGTTATTAAATATTTCTAGAGATATTTACACCTCATTCTCTGAATGTCATCTATAACATAACTGCAGATTTCTTTTTTTCGCACGAACTATTCAGCAAAGAGTAATATCTGGCAGTTGCTGAAAATATATAAGTTATTAATTCAGAGATCAGACAGAAAACTCAGTAAGTTTGCTATAAAAATCGATCATCAGCTTGCAAAACCCAGCAGCTCAATATTCCCTAGGTAAAGTGGTTGCCCATAGTTGAGGACGACCCAAAGGCTCCCTTTTTATTTGTTACTACACCGAGATGTAAGGGAGGAGGGCGCTACTCATTTCTCAGGATTACTCCACACACACACCCTTGATCCCCACCTCATAGTGCTAAATATTTAGCAAGGGGGCATCAAGTACTATTTTTAATTATTGGAATGATTGAACTGAGAATTGAACCCTTATCTCCTGGCCCATTAGCGAACACTTAATATGCCAAAACTTCTGTAAATAGAGCAAATTACATGATTTAAATCCTTTATTCAATCATGTTCCAAATAAAGTGCACACACAAAAAGCTATTGGGTATGCTTTATATATTTGGAACATGATTTAAAATCATTATATATAATATTATATATATATAATATATATATATATATATATATGGAGTAAGGTGCACGATAAGTCATGAAAATGAAATGCCGTGGTAGACAAAATGTGAAAAAAAAAAAAAAAAAAAAAAAAAAAAAAAAAAAAAGACAAATGGAAAACAGGTAAAAATGCGGGAGTAAAACTTTCAAAGACGTTCGTTAACAGGAACGAAACCGGTCAAATCTCGTTTTTGTTTTTCTCCTGCATTTTAACCTGTTTTCTATTTGTCTCTTCACACACATTTATATAATTTATTAGGAAGATTTCAAAGACTAAATCATTCACACAATTATATTTTTTCAATATAGTAATAGTTTCCACACAAATTGCCTAATCGATTCAGAAATACTGTTTAAAACAATAAATTTACAGCTAGACATTTGTTGGGGACTAAAGAAATATTTAGAATTTTATCTGTATATTAATGTTATCAATGATGTGAGATTTGTTCTGTTTTGAAGTTGACAGGAGATTCTTGATTAAAAAAAACAAAAAACTAGATGTACAATACCCTATTTATTCGACTGATTTCTTTCGAAAATTAAAAAAATGTATTATATCTGTTAAGACATGCTTGTTGTATAATTTTTAGTCTTGACTATATTATCATCCTAAGTAATTATTATGTAGAAGTATTATACATTATTATTCTTACATAGAAGTATCATCTAATTTACCTACGTATATGCGGCGTGTACAGACACGTGCGTAAATTAGATGGTCACACCGAAAAAGAATCCTTTCTCTAAATGCTCACAAAATATTGAGAGGGGGGGGGGGAAGAGAAATACATAAATAGCTAAGAGAGATGGGCGACTTTTACAGTTAATTATAAATTATGGCTAATAAGATTTAAACAGAATTTTATTTGCTTTTTTTTTTCCCCCCCCTCAAAAAAAAGTTATTTATTTTGCTTCCCCCCACCCCAAAAGATTTTATTTAAAAAAAAAAAAAAATAAAATAAAAAAAAAAAAATAATAATTAGTATTAATTAATTTTAACTTGATTACGTTTAGCGTGTCAATCTAAAAAATATACAATTTTTCAGTTAGTGCATATCATCTTGTCGAAACAAGCCTATGTCACCTAAACCTCACTTTTACCAATTATTTATTTTACCTTTTCCTAAAAAATAAAGATTATTTTCCTTTAAATATTTTGCTCCCCCCAAAAAAAGGATTTAGCTTTTTTTTTTTTAACAATATAATTTTTTAATTATTTTTCTATACCAGAGCCAATATCTGCGATAATTTAATATTTTAAACTATAAAAAAAAAAAATCTGTTAATCCAAACAATAGGACTGTTCGTTTTGCTGGTTTTGAAATGAAAAAATATACTGTTGATTTTCCCAGATTCTATTTTGTTCAATAAATGTTCTATCAATATACTGTTAATTTTCTCAAATTGTTATTTCTTCAAAAAATGGTGTATTAATTGAATTTGCATGACTTTCTTTTTTTTTTAAATAAAGATATTTTCCATTTTCGAAGACATTGCGAACTAAAGAGTTATCTGCCCCTTACACCATTGGAACTCTTCGAAAATAAATTTCGCTCGTGTATTCGATCTATACAAGAGCCTAAATTTCTTTAATATTTATGTTACGTAAACTTTTAATTTTTTATTTTTTTTAGAAACATTACTCAATTTCTACACAAAATTCATATTTTAGGCCACATTTCTTTAAATACGTCTAATGAAAAAAATCCATGACGTTAATTTTATTGCATTTTTTGCTGCTTATCTAGAATTACCGAGACATTTGAACCCCCCCCCCCCCCGAAAAAAAAAAGAAATCTTTTTGATGTATATCCGATACAAAAAAAAAATAATATTCAAGTAGATTTTATTTTATAAAAGAAAATTTATGGATAAACAGGTTATGTTTATACAGGGTGTTTCAAAAGTCTTGGGAACATAACGATTTTTAATAACTCTTAATGTTCCCAAGACTTTTGAAACACCCTGTATATTGACGGCATTATTGGTCATATTCAAGGGAGCTAACACCCAAAATTTTACTTTATTTCTCTAATTTGCAAAAGTTTGTATTATCTCCCTTGAATATGACGCTGATATTTCACCCTTATTCGTTTATCGATAAAATTTGAGGTAAATTTATAGAAGTGCACCTTTCGTATTTCGACCCCTAAAAAAAAAAAAAAAAAAAAAAAAAAAAAAAAGTAGAAACTTTTTTGGCAAAATTACATGTAAACAGCCTCAACAAATATCCGCTATGAAAAAAATGAAATTTGTTATTTTAGATGTTTGGAGGGGGGGGGGGGAAGCACTTTCCTATATAAGTTATACGTAAATGCTTAATTTTTTTGTTTAGTTGGATATTCCGAACAAAGCAACACTAACCCTAACCCTTACAAAAAAAATTGTATTTGTGAAAAGTCTCAAAATTTTAAAAAGTTTCTTTTTTCGGAATATCCAACCAAACACTAACCCTAACCCCCAAAAATGTAAGCATTTAAAAAGAATAAGTCTGTTTTTGTCCGTTTCAAAATCTATATCAGTACCAAAATACCCAAATGTGTACCTGCCCCCCCCCCCCTCGCCCCAAATAAAATCTAAAATAACGTTTGTTGAATATTTCTTTCAACACGTGTTCCCTAGGGTGCGATTCTAAGTGGTCAAGAAATGCGTGCTCACTTTACGTATAACTTATATAGGAAAGTGCCCCCCCCTCCTAACATCTAAAATAACAAATTTCATAATTTTTTTTTCATAGCGGATATTTGTTGAGGCTGTTTACATGTAATTTTGCCCCAAAAGTAGAAACTTTTTTTTTTTTTAGGGGTCGAAATACGAGAGTTGAGATTCGGTGGACCAGAAATGCGTGCTCACTTTACGTATAACTTATATAGGAAAGTGCCCCCCTCCTAAATTCTAAAATAACAATTTTCATAAATTTTTTTCTTAGCAGATATTTTTTGAGGCTGTTTACATGTAATTTGCCAAAAAAAGTAGAAACTTTTTTTTTAGGGGTCGAAATACGAAAGGTTCACTTCTATAAATTTACCAAATTTGATTTTCTTTTATAGAAAAAACTATTTGATTAATTTACGTGATTTTTGGTATAGTATATATTCATTCCATGACAGGTACATCAAACAGGTATTTCTCCGTGTGTTTTTTATCTTAATTCTAGATAATTAAAAAAAAAATTGATTTAGTATGGTGTCGTAAACGAATGGGAAGGGGGGGGGGCGGCAGACAAAAAAATACGGAGGAAGAGGACGGACACATTAGCCAGACAGAAAGACAACCAGTCAGTTGCTTGTTAGCCACGCTGTTCCTTTCTCTCTTATGCTAAGAATTCTCGCGAACGAGTTTAAGTTTTCAAGTAATTCATATTTTTTAATTCAATCATTTTAATTAATTCCTATTGATATTGACGAAACTATTGCACATATGTAGATAAGATAGTACAATTAACTTAGAAATAATCAAATGTTAATTATGTAGTGATTTAAAAAAAATCACTATGAAAATTAGACTATCATATTTTCTATTGCAAACATTACTGTGTGGTATCTGTTCCGATGGATACTACACCCTATAGACCGGTTTCGCCTTGGCCTTCGGGTCTTGATTTCGCCGGTCTGTGGGTTTGTCCTGTGCAGTTCTAGGAGGTCCACCCTCCCAGGCTTTGCCTCCCCTCTTTGGGGTGGAGTAAGTTTATCGCTAACTGCCTGAGGCGCCCCTACCAGGGAACGCCGACGGGGCTGCCCAGGCAATTTTTAATGGCCAGAGTGCTCACCTTCTCGGGCGCTGACTTTTCAAATCCCATTTTCGACCTTGTGTCACATACATCTATTGTGGGTAGGTGTTAAATAACTATAGGAGTAATAAGTGGAGAAGGAAAAAAAAAAAAAAAAAAAAACTTCGCATTCATTCATTTAGATTACAATTACCAAAAAAATATTTTCACGATGAAATATTTCTGTAAATAAAGATTTCAATAAAAGACATTACTTTTAATTTTTCCTTAATGTGTTGACCTAGATTCGTGTGTTGGAAATGCAAGGTGCACAGGGGACCGATTACCAAGCTTCATCGAACCGCGTGTTGCACATCTTTACAAGTCTCGGTTGTTTTGCCGTTATACCACAACTTTTATTTCTAACATTCTCGGAATTAGTAGATTGCTTTTTGGAATGATGAAAGCGTTTGCTTTGTTTCAGTTAACGTAAAGTCAGTTTTCTTTTACATACCCTACTTCCGGTTTCAGTAAGATGCCATTTTGTAAAACCCTCGATTATGCTAGCATATTCACACACACGTTTTTCGGGTATATGTTAAGACGCTCAGCAGAGGCGCGAACGGGGTCCAAAAAAAGAACGAGAAAGAGTTTAAAAACATAAATTTGCAACAAGTAAAGTTGACTTATGTCTAGAATAGACAATTTTCTACTTACCTATGTAATTTGTTTGTATTTTTACGTAGTATAAATGGCTTTTTATTAGATGTTAAAAAAATTTGTTTTTTAAAACATCTAGTTTCTCAAAGAAAAATGGCGGCCAGTCCCTCTATATTATTACGTAGAGCGGCCATTTTGAATTCTTCGAAAACCGTCTGTCGAACTTAAATTTCTAATAAATAGCACTTCAAACGGGTTTAAAATACAAACAAATAGCACATGCAAGTTTGAAACTAACTTTTACAGCTTACAGTTACTTTTATTTGTTGTATATTTGTTTTTTTAGCGTTTTTACTCTGCTGAGTCTCGTAAAAGATGCCCCATTTTACTTTCATGCGTAATACTAAATAGATTTTTACTCCAAAACATTTTTATCGCCTACACAATTTTTGGCGCTCCTGGATAGAACGTAACCGATTTGAGGGAGATAACTGTAAATTTCTTACACGCCGCTATTCCGAATTCGTAGACGCTTAACTCTGGCATGTTACGTAACCCAAAAAAAGAAAATGTGACAGTCATTTTTAATAAAGTCTCCACTTTTAAAGGTCACAAAGATAACTTACGCGTTTTTATTTACATACGAAATTTAACAATGGAGACTTTACTACAAATTACTGTCGCATTTTTTCCCCGTAACATGGCAAAGTTTTAGCGTCTACGAATTCGGAAGAGCGGCGTGTAAGAAATTTAGAGTTATCTCCCTCAGATCGGTTACGTTCTATCCAGGAGCGCTCAATTTTTTTTTATCGCATTCTGTTTAGGACGGCGATTTCAACATTTGCCAGACCTGCATAGTTTGCGTGGATCAAGAGAAGAATAGGGACCCCAGATCATTAACACAAGACGCGGGACATATTTTGGAAGTCACCGGTTGACCTCGCAATACACGTGGTCTCTATTTACAAAACACTTGTAAATAGATCTTTTATTTATGGTAATAAATGCAGTATATTTCGGAATTTTTTTTCGTGTTGTGTATTTTAAGAAAAAGTGGATACTTTTTTTTCTTTTCGTAGGGAGGCGAGTAACTAGCGAAGTTTTATTTATTTGTTTATAATTGTTGCTTAAAGAAAAAAAGGAAAAAACTTCACGAGGGCAGAAATGGGGGGGGGGTATGAAATATTTATCACCGTACTTAAGTAATCTTTCGTTTTGTAGGGAAAAATCAAGCTTCCCAAAAAGGGGCACTCTGGATCTTACCTCAGTTTAGAAGGATTTTTCCATACTACACATTGCTCCTAGCCTGAGGAGGCAAAACGGATGATTACGCAAGTTATTTTAATAAATAAACGAAATATATACGCTTTTTAAAAAATCGGCTGACTTGTAATCTTTCGTTTTGCCTCCCCACGAGGGCGGAGTTAGACTTCAAAAATCAGTTTCTAAACGGAAGCAATTTAAAATTTATGAAGTTTTTTCTTTTTTTTTCTGTAAGCAACAATTATAAACAAATAAATAAAACTTCGCTAGTTACTCGCCTCCCTACGAAAAGAAAAAAAAGTATCCACTTTTTCTTAAAATACACAACACGAAATATAGAATTGCGTTTAAAATTTGTTTTTTATTTAGTAAATAAAAGTAAAAAAAAAAAATGATAAATTGTTTTGTTTATTGCAAAACGACAGATTACAAGTCAGCCGATTTTTAAAAAAGCGTATATATGTTAAAAGAAAAAAACCCCGAGTTGTTTTGTAAATAGTGACACAAAAACATGTTTTAAAAGAAAACATGTTTATTTATGAACTCTCTGCCTTAAAATAAATATTAACATGTTAAAAGAAAAAAAAATTCCGAAATATACTGCATTTATTACCATAAATAAAAGATCTATTTACAAGTGTTTTGTAAATAGAGACCACGTGTATTGCGAGGTCAACCGATGACTTCCAAGATATGTCCCGCGTCTTGTGTTAATGATCTGGGGGTCCCTATTCTTCTCTTGATCCGTTTTGCATCATTTTTTAGATTTTGTATTGTCTTGGAGTTTTGTAAAAAAAATAAATGGGAGGAAATGGCCGATGTTTCTTTACTTGATGTGAAGATTCGATGTCGTATGTTTAACGACTGAAAAATCGAAAATTAAACAAGATACAACTAATACCTGTCACGAATCGAAAATGCAACCAAACCCAAAGTACATGTGTTGGGTCCTTTTTTTTTTAACGTTTGCGTTTCTTGCTTAACCAAATGCTAGAAATTATATATAGGTGATCTTCCTTGGAAGAGTCGCAAATCCACGTTTTCAGAGACTGGCGTAGCACGCAGTTGTGTGGATTCGTGAAAAAATATCCTGTATTCCCTACGTTATTACTATGTTTAATATATTTAAATTATTACATTTTATAAAAGACTATTGCATTATTCAAAAAGTATTTTCAAACGAACACTTCAATTTGAAAAGAGTTTTATTTGATTATTAGTATATGTTAAAATGGTGGAAAAAAAAGTTGCCACCCAAAACATCCGCCCTAAAAATCTAATGGTTAACAGTTGTCTGATAAACACCGCTAGTTAATTTCAGATTACGAAACAGGAAGCCGCCATGAAATAAACTGTTTCGTTTTTATCCAAAACTTTCAGTTTCTCGTAAAAGTAAGGAATTTAAAACTAACACCATGGAATTGTAAACATACCTGAGAATTTGGATTTCTTTTTTAGTTTTTTCTCTGTCGCGGTATCAGTCTCGCTGGAATCACTCGAGTTCGATGAATCTGTGACAGTTTTAAAAAACAAAATAAAAATATTTTTTTCCCACTCACCTTATATATATATATATATATATATATATATATGTTGCCGGCATAATGGAGGGGGGGGGGGGGGGAGATTGTGGCAACTCGAAGAAACAGAAAAAAAGAAAAGTTCCCTTACATCGAAATCCGTTCGTATAATCTTAAAACACCCAAGTCGGTATGCAGAGACTTTTTTTTTTTTGGAATCGAAAGTAATCGACGGCGTCCAATTCATTAGGTTTTATATCTTTTCTAATGCAGTCTCATCCAATCAAATTGAGAGGACAGGACACCAAAATAAATACAATATTCAAATTAAGTACTGAATTTCATCGCTTCCCCTTTCCACATCGAGTTCTGGTTAAATAAAATTCCCACAATATATACACATATATATGGTAGGAATTTATATATATATATATATATATATATATATATGTATATTAATTTTAATAAAAGTATATACATTAACGAAAAATACGTCCTATAAAGTTAAGGGCGCCTAATAATGCCATTTTCTTGCATCTTAATCACTTAGGAAGTGAAACAATCGAAATAGTAACAAGCAAAAGAACAACGAACGCTGCAATCACCAATAAAAACAATTACATAAAAATAAATTATATAATATATATATATATATATATATAATATATATATAATATATATATATATATATATATATATAATATATATATAATATATATATATATATATATATATATAATATATATATATATATATATATATATATATATATATATATATATATATATATATATATATATATATATAGTCTAAAGAATGTTTGAGTTATTTTAAACAAATATAGAAAATGCAGTTTAAATTCGCAGGGCTACTAACTAAATCCAACATATTGCAAAGGTAGCACTCGCATAGCCAACTCACCACTAGAAGATTTACAAATACAAAAGGGGATTCAAGTATACAACAGTGAAACATAAACTTAAATTGTGAAATAGAAAACGGGGATCATCAACTGTTTACCATGTAACTGTTTCGTAGATTTAAAAACAGAACAGCTTTAAAATTCATAGCTCTACAGTGCTATTGATCAAATTACCACTTCTCCAATAACCAAATGTAAAAACAATTTAGATATTATTTCACTAATATATATATATATATATATATATATATATATATATATATATAATGTTATAATAATGAACAAGAAAAAATCTTGCAAAATCGTAGACTTCGCAGTACCAGTACCCCACAGACTGAAAAACAAAGAAACGGAAAAACGAAGCAAATACACGGAACTAGCCAGAGAACTGAAAGTAATATGGAGCATGAAGAAAGTCAGTATAATACCAATAATCGTAGGAGCACTAGGAACAATAAAAAAAGACTGGGAGAAATTGGAATCAAAGGGATCATTGGAACTATACAAAGGATAGCAATGATCAAAACAGCTACAATCTTAAGAAAAATTATTGAATGCGGAAACTAACCCACATAAGCTACAAAGAGGCACACGGAATCTACTACAGGAAGAAAACAAAACCACAGAAAGAACACATCACAAACAAAGAAGCAGAAAATGCAAGAAACATTGCTTTATAAGCTCACCCCCCCCCCCAATAAATTACACCGGCCTCAACTGACACGACGCAAAAATGAACCAATGGACAGAAATAGTAAGAAACACCATCAGACCCCCGCCCCCCCCCCTAAAAAAAAATAAAACATTCTTTTTTTAATTATATATATAAAAAAAAATGGTACCAGCCTTGACTGACACCACACAAAATATTTGCATAGGGTCAAGGAGGATGAGAAGACCGAGGGGGGACAGCACAAACCAGACCTCCACTGGAAGTGCAGAGACTGCTGGGACCTTGGAGAGGCTTATTGCCACCCAAATCCTAGCGAAGACCAATTGTCCTTACCAGCGAGAAATCAATTGTAAACGGCTATTGTGATACTGCAAGTTTATTTGCGGTGGCTATTGAAAAGAGGTGGAGAATACTGGAAATCTGGGGAGACTTGTTGTCACTCAGACTCCAGGGAATACCACCGGTTGTCAGGGAGCAATCACTGATGACCTGTGTTAGAACTCCTAGTGAGTAAATAATAATAAAACATTACCCTTAAGACTACAACATGATATGGTAATTTGCATATAAAATAATAATACTAGTTATAAAAACAACAATAATAATTGAAAGAATTGCCAGAATTGTAAGGGATATGGAGTATGAAGAAAGTAAATATAATACCAATAATTGTAGGAGCACTAGGAACAGTTACGAAGAACCTTGAAAAAAAGACTGGTAGAAATTGGAATTAAAGGGAAAACTGAGACCATACAACGGACGGGAATGATAAAAACGCCTGAAATCTTAAGGAAAATCATTGAATGCGGAAACCTTTCCACATAAGCTATGAAGACTAACCAATCCCATGCAAAGTGAAATAGGAAGAAAACAAAATCACATAAAGAGCACCACAAGAACCCAAAGAACAAAAACTGCAAGAAATTTCATAAACCAAAAAAAAAAAGTGATGGCATCAGCCCGGCTGATACCACACAAAACAGTCATGAAGGGGCAAGAAGGATGGAAAGACCGAGGAGGGATAGCACTAACCAGACTTCCGCTGGAAGAGTGCGGAGAGTACTGGGACATTGGGGAGGCTTATTGCCATCCAAATCCTAGAGAAGACCAATGGTCGTTACCAACACGAAATCGATGGTAAGCGTCTGTTGTGATAACACAAATTCATCTGCAGTAATTATCGAAAGAGGTGGAGAGCACTGGAAATCTGGGGAGACCTGTTTGTCACTCAGACTCCAGGGAACACCACTGGTGATTATCAGTGAGCAATCACTGATGACGGCCTGTGTGAGAACTCCTAGTGAGCAAACACAGCAACAACAACAACGACGACGACGACGACGATGATGATGATGATGATGCTGATGATGATGCTGATGATGATGCTGACGATGATGATGACGATGATGATGACGTTGACGATTACGATGATGATGAAAAAACACTACACTTAAGAACCATTCTGCGATATTGTAGTTAGCATATAAAATTATATAGGAATAAAATATGCATTAAAAAAATCTTTGGTACAAGATAGGCAAATAGATAAGAAAAAGGAAACTTAACCATACACCCAATATATAGTCTAAAGAAGTTAAAACACACACACACACACACACACACACACACATATATATATATATATATATATATAGTAAATGTACTCGTGACCCGTTGAGTCACAGTCACTAGACTATTTATTCTAGTTTGATTTTATTTACTCTAATAGCTTCTTTTTTGGATCCTGCACTTGCCTTTGGAATTCGCTTCCTGTTTCCCCGACCGTACAAATGCAATGTAAACAAACATCTTGCTGCCCAACTTCCCACCCAGATTTATTTTGCCTTTTCTCCAAAAATAAAAAGTGATTTATTTATTTAAAAAAAAATAATTGAAAATTATTTATTTTGCATTTTCCCCTAAAAATAATAAGTGATTTATTTATTAAAAAAAATTAAACTTTGAAAAAATATATATTAAAAAATATATATAAAAATACATAAAGGTATATAAAACACCAAATATATCGGCCCAAAACATACTTTTTAGTAAAACTATACAGTTCATCCAAGTAAACAAGTCTAAAACAGCTCCAGGTATCAAAGAGGTTAATTAAAAAATAATCCACTTGGTGAATGGTGGTCCAAAAACAACAAAAGGTATCCAGGCGGGAAATTCGTTTGCTATCAATGCAGTAGATAACAGTGAAACTCTTTGTTCGAGCGGTTTGAATTCATTTTCGTCCGTGCTGTTGTCTTATCAAGAAGTGTTCGCTTTCGGATTTCTAACGCTGTCTACTGGGAATTCGTGAGCTTTATTACCTTTGAATGTAATTAATGTTTTCCTTTTAGTAATTTTAACGGACCCGGAAGAAAAAAGCCGAATACATCAGGTCAGTTTAATTTTATTCGAATTGGATTTTATGGTTTGCATTACTCCTATCAGTTCTTAGGGACTCTGAATGTGGACATCATAATATTCAACACCAAGTGAGTTTTTTTAACTTTTCATATGATTTGTTTTCTCTATCGTTTTTTAAAATCTTTATTATGGGGGTGTGAACCAAATAATTTTTCTACCCCCAGTAGTTTGGTTCACACCCCCATATAATAACATGGTTAAAACCAAACCTGGTAAAAAATTTTTAGACTTAATTAATCTACACTTTCCTCCCAACAATATACTGCATAAAATTTTTAATAAAAACACCCTCAAATTAAGCTATAGCTGTGGCGAAAATTTAGAAAAAGTAATACAAAAAACATAACAATAAAATTCTAAATGGGAAAAAACTACCGCAATGAAAACAACAAATACCAAAGCCTGTAACTGCACAAACAAAAAAGAATGCCCATTACAACAAAATTGCCAAATAACCCAATCAGTATATCAAGCAACAATCTCTACTAAAGAAAACCCAACCCTGAAAAAATTCTACATAGGTATGGCTGGTAATACCTTCAAAGAAAGATATACTGGCCATAAGTGTTCTTTTAATAACCCTACATATAAAAAAAGAACCTCACTTTCTATATATTACTGGGAACTATACAACAATAACCAATCACCAACAGTGACCTGGAACACAATCAGAAAAACTAGCACCTGTGGTTCCCTAAACTCACCTTGTTACCTTTGCCTAACAGAAAAACTCGAAATAATTAAATTTAGTGATAGGGGCAAACTACTAAACAAAAAACAAGAAACATCAATTAACTGTAGGCATAATAGATTACACCTTCTTAGTAATCCACTTATAACCCCTTAGGCTGTTACTATCTTTAAAAAAAAAACCCACTTCACCTACCCATCAACTGGTAATTTTGTCAACACAACTATCATCTTATACCTTTTTTATTAATTATTATTATTATTATTATTATTATTATTATTATTATTATTATTATTATTATTATTATTATTATTATTATTATTATTATTATTATTATTATTACTATTACTATTATTATCAAAATATTTTTATTATCATACTCACAACGATTAATACAAATTGTCATCTTCTGTATTTTTCTTTACCCTCAAATATTCCCTTATATTTTTATCCATTTATTGATTTATATTTTTATATTTTTTAGATTATTTTTTGATTATCATTATAAATATTTTAAACTTAATTATTTGACATTGAATTATTTTTCATTTCTGTACTTTTATCAAGATTATTATTATTGTTAGTGATGGTATCATGTCTGCTGTTACTATTATAGTTATTATTATTTGCGGCAGTGAAATTAACAGTATTACTATTATTAATAATATTGATATTGCCATGTTTTACCGTTACCTGACTTTTGCTTCCATTGTCATTAATGATAATGTCATTATCTATAACTTTATTATTTCAATTATTATTATTATTATTATTATTATTATTATTATTATTATTATTATTATTATTATTATTATTATTATTATTATTATTATTACTGTTGTTATCTTTATTCCTATTATTATCATCATTATAACTACTACTACTATTTGTACTGTTCTATTATTATTTATTACTTTTTTACTATATTTATGACTATTGTAAAAATTACTGGGATTCCCACTCTGATTACTGCTGTCGGTAAAACACTATTATTACTATTTTATATGATCAGCATTATTGCAACCACTAACCCATATCACAATATCGGCAAACATTATCTTATTATTTACTATTATTACGATTATAACTACCTCCTAGTATTTCTAATATTTCTTAATTATTCTATCTCTTATCTAAACTATTATTTTTATAAATTCTTAAATATTATTGACCACTATTATTATTACTATTTTTATTATTATTATTACCATTATTACCATTATTATTATTATTATTATTATTATTATTATTATTATTATTAATTAATTAATAACGTCGGCATTTTCTAGTTATTCTTTAGTTATATTTATTTTTCTAGTACTTTTAAATTAAATTAAACTATTATTATTATTTTTATTATCATTCATTATTATTTTCATTATTTCATTTCAATTATTATGGGTGTTTATTATTATTATTATTATTATTATTATTATTATTATTATTATTATTATTATTATTAATTAATTAATAACGTCGGCATTTTCTAGTTATTCTTTAGTTATATTTATTTTTCTAGTACTTTTAAATTAAATTAAACTATTATTATTATTATTTTTATTATCATTCATTATTATTTTCATTATTTCATTTCAATTATTATGGGTGTTTATTATTATTATTATTATTATTATTATTATTATTATTATTATTACTAATCCTGTTATACTTAACTAATATATTTATTCAATTTATTAATTTATTAATGGTAAGCTAATAAACTCTAGACAAAATAAAAAGATAATATAAATTCAGAATTAGCGACACATTTGATTACCATCCCACCCACCACACCAATTATACATTTCTACTCGCTACTAATGCCGATTATAGCTGATCGGTTTATCCGCACGCACGCATACACACATATACACAATATTATAGTTTACTTGGAAAATACATTTATCCATTCGACTTGAAAATAACTGTTGTTTTTTGACACTTGAATTGTGCATGTCCACCTCCCCCTCCTATTTTCTATTTCCTATCTCTCTCTCTCGGTCTGAATCAACAGACGTTTTCTTTTCTTTTTTCTTTTCCTTTATTTGTATACCTTCCTATCACTTTACCCTACTCCCTTCATTATATGTCTCTATTTATTTATTTATTTATCTATTTATTTATTTATTTATTTATTTGTCCTGTTTGTTTCAGATTTTAGATTTTAGATTTTTTAGATTTTTTTATTTTTGATTTTTAACGTCCCTAAATCACGTGACCCTCTAATTTTTTAAATGTTAAATTTCTTCTTCTTCTTCTTCTTCTTCTTCTTCTTCTTCTTCTTCTTCTTCTTCTCTCCATTTCATTCTCTCCAAATATGATCTGAGGTTAAGATCGGATTCTAACTCTGCCTGATGAGATCTCAGTTTATAGTAACTGTTGATCGATAACATCGACATGCCAGTGTCGCAGATTTTGTACATGTTGGTGTAAATAAAAAAAATTATCATATATAAAGCTCTATTTTGATATTGAGCACTTTTTATAAACCCGGCTAAAATTCTCTGGATTACCACCCTGTGGATATTTTTACCTGGATTATTACCATTATTATATATATATATATATATATATATATATATATATATATATATATATATATGTGTATTTATCTACCTCCAATAGCGGTAAGATGTGATGACACAAGGTCGGAAAGTGGGATTTGATAAGTCAGCACCCTAAAGGAAGAGCACTTATGACCCTTAAAAAATGCCTAGGCAGCCCCGTCGGCATTCCATGGTACGGGCGCCTCAGGCTATTAGCAAAAGACTAAACCCTTCTCAAAGGGTGAGAAGGCAAAGCCTGGGGGTAGGACCTCCTAGAACTGTAAAGGACAAACCCACTGACCAGCGGAATCAAGGCCTGAAGGCCAAGACGGTACCGGTCTGTAGGGTGTAGTATCCATCAGAACAGATACTACACTTTGATCTCAGCAAAAAGGCCGAGTGAAAGAGTAAATGGAATCAAAGTAGAATAAATAGTGGTAGTGATTGTGACCCAACGGGTCACAAGACTAGTGACCCGTTGGGTCACAATCACTACCAATATTTATTCTACTTTGATTTCATTTACTCTTTACTCAAACCCTTTGCTATGAAATTCGCTCCTTAGCAGCACTTTTAATGCCCGCCACCAATCACAATCAAGGATTTGTCTCATGTGACTCAAATTAATCAATCAATGGCTAACATTTGAAATTAAAGAAAAATTCTCTGCTTTAAATATTTAAAAAATAAAAACCGGTGTTTATTGTTACATCTGCTCTGAATATTTGCCGACTTTGCAATCATTTTTTTTTCGTTTTTCTTAAATTTACTTTTCAAAATAGAATTAACTATACAATGTAATATTTTTTGATACTATACTTTATTTTTTCTGTCCTCGTTCAGTGAAGGAGAAATCTTTCTAGACTGTGGCAATTGTTATTTTTGTCCTAATCTGCAGTGCCCTTTTGTGGCATCTAATTTACATACGTGTTTGAGGTGTGTACAAACACATGTATGTAAATTACATGACAACACTAAAAAAAAGAGAGTCACTCTTTCTCAAAATGCTCATCGAGCATATTAGAGAATGGTTGAATAAACATAAAGTGAGAAGTAAACGGTGCAAGAGAAATGCGTCAATCACTAAGAGAGGGAGATGGATGACAGTTTCAGCTAATTATAAATTACGGCTAATGAAAACAATTAAGACTGATTTCCTTTTTAAACATAACACAATCACAGAACTAAGGTATATTTTAGTATCTATTTTGTGTTATTAAAATATAAGTGTAAAAAGACTTATGAAAACAAACTTTGATGAACTAATATTTAGGATAATCATATGCAGTTATCTTGTGAGATCTTAAAAGTTGGACCTAAGTAACATTTAAGGTGACATATCAAACTGTGATTCTGTCGAGTTAATTTTCATGTTTTATTTTTCTAAAATGTTATCCCCAGTTGTCCCCCTTACAATTAAAATTTTATTTCTTTTATTGTATAAGTTTAAAAAATTAAAAAAATGAAATGACTTCACTGCATCCCGGATAACGTCGGGTAGGTACAGCTGGTTTACTATAAAATTAAGAGTTGAAAATTGCAAATTCAAAGAAAGAGAAAGAGAGAGAGAGTGAGAGGGAGAGTTGAAATTAGCAAATTCAAAGAAAGAGAAAGAGAGAGAGAGTGAGAGGGAGAGTTGAAATTAGCAAATTCAAAGAAAGAGAAAGAGAGAGAGAGTGAGAGGGAGAGTTGAAATTAGCAAATTCAAAGAAAGAGAAAGAGAGAGAGAGTGAGAGGGAGAGTTGAAATTAGCAAATTCAAAGAAAGAGAAAGAGAGAGAGAGTGAGAGGGAGAGTTGAAATTAGCAAATTCAAAGAAAGAGAAAGAGAGAGAGAGTGAGAGGGAGGGTTTAAAATAGCAAATTCAAAGAAAGAGAGAAAGAGAGTGGGAGGGAGAGTTTAAAATAGCAAATTCAAAGAGAGAGAGAGAGAGAGAGAGAGTGGGAGGGGAGTTT